>OZ007591.1:123147902-124394569 GCA_963931845.1 Maratus michaelseni | reverse complement strand
ATCATAACTTTTTACGGTAAAAGAGTCACGAGACTTGGCTACATTTTTTACATGTGATGTGTTTGATGGGATAAACTTTACTTGAATAAATCAGCAAATTATTTATTATATGCTAATTTCTAGATCAATGGCCACTTTGTGATTTTATGGGAAACTTATCCATGCTCGTCATTGATACAAACACTTTGTAATCTTATCACAATATCGCATTTTATATTCTTGGCTGAGCAAGTATTTTAACAAGGCTATTGCACTTCGGACAGATAATCTGAATAACAGATTAATTTTACATATCTGATGTATTGTTTTAGTAGCTATTTTTACTATTATGTGTCATAATCATTAATAATTATGACAAAATTATACATAAATACCTATCACAGATGCATATAAAGCGACTTCCCCTCACCCATACATATATATTTTAAAATCTTTATTGAAGGTATTTGTACGTATGCGAGTTAAATCGAAACTCAGGTGGGATGTTTTTAAATTTATAATTTTTAATTAATTGTTATTAGATGAAATATTGTTAAAACAGATCTATTTTTTTTACTTCCTTTTAATTATTATTATTTTTTTTCTTTTAACAGGTTTATTAATATTTATGGTACAAGAAATTTTACAACATACACGTCTATTGGAACTTATATTAAACATGACTGTGGTAAGTATTTTCGGATACGATGTCATACACTCACGCACAGATCTTTTTTTTTTAATCGGTTATAAAAAGGAAAAAAAGTCGCCAAATGTAGGGGATTTTTTCCTTTAATGGCAACCTAGCCATTGTATTAAGTTATTCGTTTGGCGCGGTCTTGAAAATCGCGCCAACCAAAAAATCGCCAAACTTATGTTTATATGTTTGCGTGAGTGTAAAGCATCTGTTCCGTATTTTCTATAGATGCCTTTGCAGTAATGAAATTCTTACAAAATAATTTAAAATGTTTGAATTAAATAGCTTCATATTTGTTTATTATTCACAAATATAAATTTATATTTACTGTAACCCAGCAGTTAAATACAGTTGGATCATTTTCTCTTAACAGAACAATTTGAGTAACATACATTTTTTTTAAATTAATATATTTTTTACCATTTAAAATTGTGTTCTGTTGTATTTAGGAACTGTCCCTAAGTAATACAATACTGTCCGCAAAAAATCTTTTACATTATTAACAGTAGAACTACCATGAGCCGTCATTTTGACGGTTACCAAATGAATATATTCCGATTCGAACCAAAAATTTCTTTTTAAAATAAATTAAATATAAAACTCACAGAAATACGTTAAGTGAATAAGTTAAGTAATTTTAAATAAAATTTCTGGTGAGAAATAGTTTTAAAGAACTTGAGTAAAATTTCCGGAAGTTCTAGTGTTAAACACCCAAAAATAAAATTTTAAATTTCAAGTAGGCAGATAGCAATGGCGAATAGAGACAGGGGAATGACACTTAGAAAGAGAAATAACAAGGGAATGACGACAGCATAACATATTTAAAAACGTAATTTCAGGAATTTCCAACATATATTTCCAACATATACAATATTCCGAAAAATATCCGAATACTTTTATTCAGCCCTGTATATGATCTGTAGATTTGTATATATACTACATAGGATGCTAAATTTTAGTTTAGTTAGGAAACGTGTAGCACAGTTTAAAATTCTCAATACAAATAAAAACTCAATACAAATAAGGCTTGGTTGTAGTGGCTCGATTACTCAGTTTAAAGCAACTGAATATCCATTTTATTAACTCCATGTTCCATTTATTTAATTTAATTTGGTACTTTTCGGTTAGCCGGGCGCCAGTGATATATATACATGTATATATACACATATCTATGTATATACACATACGTCTGCATATACATATATATACATACATATATTTATGTACATATATGTATGTATATACATATATAGGTATATACATATGTATTTATATATGTAGCTATATCACTGGCGCCCGGCTAACCGAAAAGTACCTTTAATTTTTTATTTATTTGTTAAAGTTATCGGAACATTTTTGATTTGAAATCTGGCAACGGTCCAGGTTTTGTTGTCATTAGAATGGAAGAAAAAGAATAAAATGATATCGTTTGGCTGCTGTATTTTTGTGAAATTTAATAAGTTTTATAAAGACAATTATCTACGAGAATAAATATATTATTCACGCTCCTTTCTAACATTCTACGAGCCACACCCCACACAAACTGGTGACCCGTTAAAGTTTAAAAAAATGTCTACGAGTGACAGTGAACAGGAGAAGAATGATTCGCCTTCCACGGTAAAGCCGGAAATTAACAAGGTGAGTATTAAAATTCCACCTTTCTGGATTGATAGACCAGAGATCTGGTTTTATCAAGTTGAGGCTCAGTTTAAAATTAACGAAATCACTAAAGAGGAAACTAAATTCAATTATTTAGTTGCGCAACTTGAGCGAAAATTCATAGAGAATATTTGGGACATAATAAGTAGTGAAAGCTTAACCAAATATTCCGATTCGAAAACCAGATTGCTTAATTTATTTAAAGAAAGTGAAAATGTTCGAATTAAGCGATTGATAACCGGAATTGAACTTGGCACTATGAAACCTAGTCAGCTACTTCAAAAGTTAAAAACTGTCGCTACTGCTGATGTTTCAGAAAAGTTGATTAAGACGCTTTGGCTTGAAAAATTGCCCGATTGCATAAAAAATATATTGCTTGTTAGTGAAGAAGATTTAAATAAATTAGCTGTAATGGCAGACAAAATCAGCGATATGAATCCAAAAACCGAAATCTTTGCCACAAGTAATAAAACTGAAATTGTTAATGATAGCACGACGTCGTTTGCCAATAATGAACTTTTAAATCGAATTGCTTCTCTGGAACAGCAAATTTCACAACTGTGCGTTTCACGACAGTCCAGATCTAACTTTCGAAATAACGAAAACCGTTCTCGCTCCCGAAGCAGGTCTCGTCAGCGCTACAATCCTAACGGCAAACTCTGTTATTTTCATTTCCGTTTCCGTAATCGTTGTTTCCCTGACAAATGCACACAGCCATGTGCGTGGAACAAAAAACCCGATTCCAAACAGGAAAACTTAGATCTGCAGTAGATCTAGCGGCACATACTACTGCAGAAAATGTCGAAAGTTGTCGCAAATTTCGATTATATGTGAAAGATTTAAGAACAAATTTGCGATTTTTAGTTAACAGTGGTGCTGATATAAGTGTTCTTCCAGCCACTGGAAAAAACAAAGAATCTTCCGATTATAAGCTATATGCAGCAAACGGAACAGAAATAGAAACTTTTGGCATTAAAATTCTAAATCTAGACTTAGGATTTCGAAGGGATTTTCAATTCCCTTGCGTGATTGCTAAAGTTACAAAAGGAATTCTTGGAGCAGACTTTTTGAATAAATGTAATCTTCTAATTGACCTGAAAAATAAACAGTTAATTGATGGAGAAACAAAACTTTGTGTAAAAGGTGAAGTTTCTTCAATTGCTTTTAACAATATTGGCACATTAAACAAAACTGTTAAATTTCAAAATTTATTTTCTAAGTATCCCGATATTGCGAAGCCAAATTTGCTAATTTCAACATCCAAGCATGATGTAAAGCACTTTATCTGTACGGAAGGTCCTCCAGTGTACAATAAAGCTCGTCAACTCGATTCAAAACGACTGGCAATAGCCAAAGAAGAATTTAAATACATGCTCGACAATGATATTATTCGTCCTTCTAAATACCAATGGGTAAGTCCATTACATTTAGTGGTTAAAAAGGATGGATCTTATCGTCCTTGTGGTGATTACAGACAGCTTAATTCCCGTACCATTCCTGACAGATACCCAATTCCCAGAATTGACGATTTTCATCATATTTTGAAAGGTGTAAAAATTTTCTCAAAAATAGATCTTTTTAAAGCTTACTATCAAATACCAGTTGCAGAAGAGGATAAATGTAAGACAGCTATCATTACTCCTTTTGGATTATATGAGTTTAATGTCATGAGTTTTGGTCTTAAAAATGCCCCCGAAACGTTCCAAAGATTTATTCACGAAGTGTTAAGAGATCTTGAATTTGTTTTTCCATATTTAGATGACATACTAATTGCTTCTGCTGATGAAAATCAACATGAAAATCACCTTAATTTAGTTTTTGAAAGATTACACAAATACGGCCTCAGAATCAATATTTCCAAATCAGTATTTGCAGTTCCAGAAATAGAATTTCTAGGTTATCTTATTACACCCGAAGGTTCACGTCCCTTACCAGAAAAAGTTCAAGCTATTTTAAATTATAAATTACCAGAAACCATTCATGATTTAAGAACTTTTCTTGGCATGATTAATTTTTACCGTCGTTATTTAAAAGATGCTGCTAAACACCAAGCATTACTACATGAATACCTTAAAGGTTCCAAGAAAAAAGATAAAAGAAAAATTGACTGGACTGAAGAAGCACGAAAGCAATTTGAAATTTGCAAACAAGATCTAGCAAATACAGCTTTATTATCCTTCCCAAATTCTGATTTACCTCTAGGTTTGTTTACAGATGCATCAGATTTGGCCATAGGCTCTGTCCTGCACCAATACGAAAATAAATCTTGGAAACCTATCGGTTTTTATTCGAAGAAGTTAAGCGTCACTCAACAGAATTATAGCACATACGACCGTGAACTATTAGGCATTTACTTATCGGTAAAATATTTTAAATACTTACTAGAAGGAAGAACCTTTACGATTTATACGGACCATGAACCGTTGGTGTATGCCTTTTTGCAAAAGCCTAACAAAGCATCACCAAGACAGTGCAGACAATTACAATATATTTCCGAATTTACTACTAACATCAGATACGTCAAAGGTAAAAATAATATTGTAGCAGATTCATTATCAAGACTTGAAGAAATTGCAATAATCGATTATGATGAAATAGCAAAAGAACAATCTCAAGATGAAGAAATTAAAGATTTACAAAAGTCTAAGACTTTAAAGTTTAAACAGTACTCTCTTCCTTCTGGTCAGAATCTGTGGTGTGATGTTTCTACTTCCAATATTCGTCCTTATATACCTCATACTTACCGAATGAAGATTTTCCAGAAATTTCACGGATTATCCCATCCAGGAATAAAATCAACAGTTAAGCTAATAACATCGAAGTTCATTTGGCCTAACATTAATAAAGATGTTACAAAATGGGCTAGATCATGCATTTCATGCCAAAAAGTAAAAATTACTCGTCATACAAAATCAACAATTGGTGAATTTCAAGAGCCCTCAGAGAGATTTCGAGTAGTCCATATTGATCTCGTTGGTCCACTACCACCATCAAATGGCAACATCTATTGCTTAACCTGCATCGACAGATACACCAACTGGATGGAAGCCATTCCACTGGATAACAGCACGGCAGAGACTGTAGCAAAAGCCTTTTATAATAATTGGATCTCTAGATTCGGAACACCTTCAAAGCTCATTTCTGATCGTGGAGGTCAATTCTATTCAGAAATAGTACAAGCCCTTTCAAGATTATGCGGTATTAAGCTACAACATACAACAGCCTATCACCCGCAATGCAATGGCAAAGTAGAACGGCTCCACAGATCACTAAAAGCTTCTCTAAAAGCGCATAATCAAATAAATTGGACTGAAACCTTACCTACAGCTCTCTTGGGTCTTCGCACAGCAATTCGAACAGATACTCCCTACACTATAGCAGAAATGGTTTATGGAGAGAAACTTCGGCTGCCCGGTGAATTTTTACAGCCGAGTACCATGCAAGTCTCACCAGGAAGTTTTATTCATAAATTACAAGAGCAGATTCAACTAATTGGACCAAGAAAAATTCAACATAAATATATTCCGAATATATTTGTTCATAAGGATTTGGAATCAAGTACACACGTTTTCCTAAGGATAGACAGAGTACGCAAACCACTAGAACCACCATATGAAGGTCCTTATGAAGTAATTAGTCGCTCTTCAAAATATTTCACTATAAAAATTAAAGGTAATAATGTGAATGTATCTATAGATAGACTGAAACCAGCATATATCCTCTCAGATGACCCCAAAATAGATTCACACCCTGAACAAGCAACACAGTTACAAGTTAAGACTTCATCTACACAAAATCTGAACAATAGAAACTTTATTCAACCTGGTAATACAGTGGAAAAGCCTGTGCCTGTTTTGAAACAATCACGAACTGGTAGAACAATTAAACTTCCAGTAAGATTTAGAGACTAAAAAATTTGCTTCTTTCTTTATGTAAATATTTTGAATAATTGTAAAATTGTATTTATTTTGTATATATATTGTTATCTGTATGTTTTATACTTTCCTACCTCTTTTTAACGTAACGTTCGTTACTGGTAGGGGAGTAAATGTAGTGGCTCGATTACTCAGTTTAAAGCAACTGAATATCCATTTTATTAACTCCATGTTCCATTTATTTAATTTAATTTTTTATTTATTTGTTAAAGTTATCGGAACATTTTTGATTTGAAATCTGGCAACGGTCCAGGTTTTGTTGTCATTAGAATGGAAGAAAAAGAATAAAATGATATCGTTTGGCTGCTGTATTTTTGTGATATTTAATAAGTTTTATAAAGACAATTATCTACGAGAATAAATATATTATTCACGCTCCTTTCTAACATTCTACGAGCCACACCCCACATGGTTGCGGATTGAGCTTTCATTACAAAATTAATGCGAATAAAAGAGACAGCGTAATGACAGTCAATAAAAATACTTATTAAGACATAACTGGAAATATCTAATCTTTACTTATCCATGCTTGATTCTGCATAAAGAACAATTCAAGATATAATAGTTTCAAGATATAATAGATAATAGTTTCTCTGATGATGCCACTGTTCACAGGTGGAATTCTGAGGCTAATATGACTGCTGCCAGATGTTTGAATCATAATTTTTGTTTTATGACAGGAGAAAGACAACAAAACCAAAGGACATTTTTATTATTTTTTCAGAAAAATACAAAACATGAAAAGTCTTTACTTTTTCAATTTTTAGTAATACATAATAGTTTTTAATAATTTAAAAAACACATTTTTTGCAAATATATTTGGATGGTCAACATTCAAGAATCACTTTTGTGCTAAGGCGAAAGCTGGGACACACAAGGAAATGACATTTATCACATAATTTTTTTTTTAAGCCGCTTATATTTATAAATAACATATTTTATCCAATTATACAAACATAAACAAATGTTATTAACGTATTCTAGCATTCTGTTTCAGTTTTATACAAGTATATTCATTACTTTTGAAGCGGGGACAGGAATTTCGCTGTTTAGAAAAAATGACCCAAGTTAAAATGTTTTTAAAAATTAATTGTAGCGAAAAAAAAAAAAATATCTGTGTCATAAATAAATATTTTTTTTACACTTTTTAGGTGTGTTAGTAATTATATAAATACGCAGAACCTACAGTTTTCGTCTGGTCCGTCCATCTATCCGTGTGTGCGTCTGTCTGTCCGTCCGTACGCAAATAACAGCGCAAAAACTACCCAACCGAATGATTTGAAATTTAATACATATTATCGTTGCAGAATTTTGTCGAGTCATTTCAAATTTTATGAAAATCGAATCAAAACTCAACAAGAACGAAAAATCATGCGTCAAACATAGATTATGTAACACTTTCCAACGTTTCCAAAATAATTTTACAAATCATTACCGTTTAATAAGCTGAAAGATAACATCTAAGTAAACAATTTGGAAAACGCATAACATATTTAAAAACGTAATTTCAGGAATTTCCAACATATATTTCCAACATATACAATATTCCGAAAAATATCCGAATACTTTTATTCAGCCCTGTATATGATCTGTAGATTTGTATATATACTACATAGGATGCTAAATTTTAGTTTAGTTAGGAAACGTGTAGCACAGTTTAAAATTCTCCTTCTGGAGTTGCTGTCAATAAACGGAAATGTGTTCGCGAACTTTTGTGCTGCCCTGTATAGAATCTACAGAAATTATACACACCAAGTAATAGACAAAAAGTGAGTTAAATTTAAAATCGCGTTCAGCAACTTAAAATGCACTTCCAGGAATAAACAGGTTAACAGACAGTAGAGAATTCTTTTGTGTGTCCCTGTAAATGAACGATGACTGCTATACACACAATATTCTGCAGTAAGCCTTTTGTAATGCACCTTAGTGTATATAAATTTCAATGCGTTTAACATAGTGAAACATTATTTAATTAAACCGCAAACGATTTTTCTCCGTAGACGTAATGTAACGGAATTCTTTTGACTGTCCCTGTGAAGTAACTATAAGTGCTATGCACACCCTATTCCATATTAAGCTTCTTGTAATGCACCTTAGTGGTATATATCAATTAAAATGTGTTTGAAATTGTGTAACATCATTAAAATAAACCTCAAATGATTTTCCCCCCATAGACCTTAATGTAAAGGAATTATTTTGAGTGTCCCTGTAAAAAAACTGTAAGTGCTTCACACTTCAGTTGAAATAGAGAACATGCTATAGATAACGACAATAACATATAAAAATTGCAGGGCAATCCGAGCATATTTACGGGAGTTAGAGCACGCACAGACGGCAGACGGCAGACGGCCATACGGCAAGACAAACCGAAGTCATAAACACTTTTCAACTAGGTTGGAAAGTGTTAAAAAGATATAAATAAAAGTTTTCTTTATTCTATTAAATCCTATCGTATGTTATCTATAAAATAAAAGCGCAAGGCATGTGACTGAGGAAAACAAATACGGCAAACCACTTCTTTTTTTTATTTGCCAAACAGACATTTTTCTTCAAATCTATTTTTTTAATAAAATTGCACAAAAGTTACATTTTTGGAAAGATCGTTCAAAAAAATTGTTTGATTGAGAGATGAGTTGTATCAAAAAATATGTAGATTCTGAGTTAACTTCAATGAAAAATAGCTAAACAGCCGAATATCTCAATACATTAGAGTAAATAATCACAGGAGATTCATTCATTCTAAGTCATAAAAATATTAAACCATGGAGGTAATCATTCGCAAAGCAGTATCTCCATGGTGAATTTCACAGTGCTTTCTGGTGTAGAAAAAAAATCGCATTTGTAAACGCGGCATTCGTAATAAGAAAATAAAAAGGCATGCTCATTTCGCTCATAGCAGACGATAATTCATTTCACATATATCATTTACGCCCCATTGTAATGCCTTTATAGTAAAAGACGTTACAATGGGGCGTAAATTATATCTATATTGATGATATCTAGCATTGATGTAACTGATTAAACATCTTACGAAACATTTTTCTATTTTAAATACCAATCAGGGGGACGAGATTGCATTTTTCTACAAGTTAAATTATCAGTTCGTAATTAATTCTTTCTGAATGCATAGCTGCCAACATTTACGCTGTTTTGTTACCATTAAAATTTTAAAGAAAAGTTTGTTCATTTAATCGCAGATTCACCGATTAAAAAAAGCAAAATTTACTTTTAAATTTTAGTGATAAGAAAAAAAGCGTAAAAGTTGGCAGCTGTGTGAATGCAGAGGTTTTATTAAACCTCTTTTTACTGCGTCATATGTTAATTCTTAGATCAATGGCCACATTGTGATCTTATATTGAACTTGTCCGTGCTCGTTCTTTGATAGAGACCGTTTGTAATCTATCCCAATAGTGTAGTTTATATTCTAGAATGAGCAAGTATTTTAAGAAAGATAATGGACTTCGGACAGACAATCTAAATGATGGATTAATTTTGTATCTCTCTGATGTATTGCTTTAGAGGCAATTTTTAAAATTTTCCAATATCGCTTACAAGTGTTTATGAATTCGGTTTGTCTGTCTGTCTGCCGCCTGCCCGTACTCTAACTCGCGTAAAAAAACTTGGTTTGCCATGCAATTGATACATATTATTGAGGTATACTGTGGTATGTTTGGTAACGAAAATGATGTGTGTAGCATATATAGTTCTCTTACAGGGTCACTGAAAATAATTTTATTACATTACGGACTAAAAGGAAAAATCGTTTGCGAGGCATTTTATTGATGGTATACTATTTCACATATATTGAAATTGATATATATCGCTGAGGTGTACTTCAAAATGCTTACTATAGAATGTGGTGTGCATAATATTCATCGTTTATTTACAGAAACACACAAAAGAATTTCGTTATATATTGTCTATGCACAAGAATTGCTGGAATTATATTTTCAGTTGTGATACGTGTTTTTAAATTTAACTAATCTCTTGCGTATTACTTGGTGTGTACAAATTCTACAGATTATGTACAGGGATGCACAAAAGATCTCGAGTAAATTTCAGTTTTTCGACGAAAATTGCTGAAGGAGAATTTTTAACTATTATGCGTTTCCTATCTGAACAAAATTTTAGCATATCATATGGTATATATACAAATTTATTCACATATATTAAACTCGAAGCCTACAATAAACTATAATAGGTCGTCCGACGTATTATATTTTAATAAAGATGAAGGAAAAGAATGAAATAATAGCAATTTTGGGTAAATTTTGAGCTGTCGATTAACAAAATCCTTTTTCCTCCCTTATTTTGAACAATTTTGCAATTTACATTGTTTACTTATCTTCAACAGGAAAAAAAATTAAATCCCGTTTAAAACTTTTTGGGAAGCCTGTGTATCTAATTTATTTCACATCCCTCACATCCCTCACAAACTGAAACAAAACAACTGTTGCAACAACGTAACCAAATTTGCTATGCCTTAGGAGCAATGTTGAATGCAAATTTGCGACTCACTTTTTGTGAATTTTGAGTTAAGTTTGATTCACTTTTGGTAAAACAAGTTGAGTTAGATTTAAAAAATTCGCGAGTTTGTATTGGAATTACAACTCAATCTCAAACAATTTACTTCACAATTTCCTAAAAATTTGTCTCGCCGTTAAAAACGCCTTTGATTTTTCATGGTAAATTGGGAGAGATGTATGATGATGTAATTAACAAATAATCATGTATCATTAATTGTCCTCCGATTAAACGCAATATAAACCTTTTACAAATGTATTTAATCAAATCTTTCTTCCTTTTTAAAAATGTATTTATTATCTTCATCTCTGTTGGAGATAATAAATAACATTCTTTAATGATTTTCAGATGTTCAGCCTTTAATAAAATAAACAAATAAATAAATAGCAAATCAACTTTTCTATCAACAGAGCAATTAAATTTATTGAATGCTTTAAAATGAAAATATAAAAAAAAGAGAAATTATTTAACAATTGCTTTACCCGGCAATAATCTAAAAACTTTATTATTAATTCTCACATTACAGAATACAAATTACTTACGAGGGGCAGTCAAAAAGTTCCCGGAATCGCGTTGCAATTCTTTATTACCACAATATGTATACACATTTACTTAATCGCCTTCACAAGCTCCGTCAGAACACATACACTTGCTCCACAGTTCCTGCCAATGCCAGAAACTACAATGGAAGTCCTGTTTTGGTATCTTCTCAAGTTCAGCCGTCGCGTTGGTTTTGATGTCTTCTATGGTGTCAAAACTGACATGGTGCTAAATCTGGTGAGTAGGGAGGCTGGTGAAGGAGTGGAATGTTATTTTCTGAGACACATGTCTACAAAACAATCGATGTGTGGGAGGGAGCATTGTCGTGATGCAGTGACAATCCTCCTTGTCATTTGGCGAGACGTTTACTTCCGATTGCCCTCCTCCCTTTAGACTTTTTAAAACGTACAAAGGGCCGTTAACAGTTTATCCAGCTGGTACAAATTCATGGTGCACCACATCCTCTTTGTCGAAAAACACAATGAACATAACTTTTGTTTTGGATTTGACATGACGTGATTTCTTTGGTCGAAGACAGGACGTTGTGTGTAAACAAATAATTTTGTGGTATTAAAGAGTTACGACGAAATTCCATGAACTTTTTGACTGCCCCTTGTATTTCACTTGCTATCCAGCCTTAATTTTGATTTACTTTTTTATAATAACAGACGTCTTCTATTCATTTTCTAAAATTTATGACTTTCTGTATGCTATTTTTATAATCGTGCTTTCCAACGGTTGCTTGGCACATTAAAATTTCCGTTAAATCATATTACAAATTGCTTGGCTGGATTGCAATTCAAAATTAGAATTAAAGTGTTATCCTGTCAGGGTTATAATAGATGAGCGCTGTTCTCAAATCCAAAGTGACTACTTTCTGACATATTTTTTAATTCATTTTTGGTTGCAAACGTATCAAATTAGCAGGTTCTCTTATTTGGAAACTATGTATTCGGTAAACGTGGAAATTTTTTCAAAATTGCTGTCAAATTTGGCGTTCTGATCCGAATTTTCAGATGTGACAGCACAGGAAAGAAAAAAAAAAATCCCTGACGTCTCGGCCTACAGGCACAGGTAGATTTCGAAGACTCAGACCGTGGGGCGCCTGTTTGTCGGGAATTGCGGAAGAAATGACCTTTTTTACGATGATACGGCAGTTTGAACCGCCTACTTCGAAACCTAACTTGTTTGCAGGCGGATTCGGCAGGGATTTTTTTGTTTTTAATTTTTGTTTTGGTATAACGGTTGGTCCTATAAAAAACTTGTCAATATAAAAGTTTTAGATAATATTAAGAGGATTTATAATAAATTTAAGCGGATTTGAAATCTTGGGAATTGACGAAGCTATGCATTTTTTTCTTCTAACCCCCCTCCCCTCCCCCCTCTTAAGGCAATTTTTAATTATATCAAAAATCTGTCATACATAAATTTTCGGCCCTTCTCCTAGAAGTAATAATAACTTCAAACGGATTCGATACGTATCACAATTAAGAAATTATGGGGTTTTTCTGTTTTCACAAAAAGCCCCCCCCCCCATCCCCCCCCCTGGTTCGATTTTGCCCATTAACGAACTTGACCGAGATTTTATGCCTCTTGATTTTATGTATCAGTTTCGAACAGATGCGGGAGTTGGAACCGCTTACTTCGAAAAATAACTTGTTTGCAGGCGGAGCCGGCAGGGGTTTTTTTGTTTTTAATTTTTTTTGCTATAACGGTTGGTCCTATAAAAAACTTGTCAATATAAAAGTTTTAGATAATATTAAGAGGATTTATAATAAATTTAAGCGAATTTGAAATCTTGGGAATTGATAAAGTTATGAATTTTTTTCTTCTAAACCCCCCCTTCCCCCGCTTAAGGCAATTTTTAATTATATCAAAAATCTGTCATACATAAATTTTCGGCCCTTCTCCTAGAAGTAATAATAACGTCAAAGGGATTCGATACGTATCATAATTAAGAAATTATGTTTTTTTTTCTGTTTTCACAAAACGCCCCCCCATCCCCCCCCCTTGGTTCGATTTTGCCCATTAACGAACTTGACCGAGATTTTATGCCCTTTGATTTTATGTATCAGTTTCGAAAAGATGCGGGAGTTGGAACCGCCTACTTCGAAAAATAACTTGTTTGCAGGCGGAGCCGGCAGGGGTTTTTTTGTTTTTAATTTTTTTTGCTATAACGATTGGTCCTATAAAAAACTTGTCAATATAAAAGTTTTAGATAATATTAAGAGGATTAATAATAAATTTACGCGGATTTGATATCTTGTGAATTGACGAAGCTATGATTTTTTTTCTTCTAAAACCCCCCTTTTCCCCCCCCCTTGGAGCCATTTTTAATTATATCAAAAATCTGTCATACATAAATTTTCGGCCCTTCTCCTAGAAGTATTAATAACTTTAAATGGATTCGATACGTATAATAATTAAGAAATTATGGGGTTTTTCTGTTTTCACAAAAAGCCCCCCCCACCCTCCCCCCCTTGGTTCGATTTTGCCCATTAACGAACTTGACCGAGATTTTATGCCCCTTGATTTTATGTATCAGTTTGTAAAAGATTAATGCAGAATTTTTCCAGTTATCGTGGTCAGAAAAAAGTGACATAGATAGATAGATAGATAGATAGATAGATAGATAGGTAGATAGATATATAAAGTTTTGAACTGGGGGTGGTTTTGGGTTCTGGGAGTCATGATCGGCGTAGATCTGCAAAAATTTTTCAAAATTTCCAACTTAGCTGAGAATGTAATAGGTAGTATTTCTTACGAAATCTACCTAAAACTGATCTTCTGAGACAATAATTGTGCTTATAACTCAAGATGTAATTCATTTAACGGAAAATGCAAAATACTGTTCGATTACAAATCACTTCCATAATCATGCCTGAAAGTACACTGACACGTGTAAATCTTCCACTACAGATGTTTAAAATTATAGAAGGTCCTGCCAACTGTAAAATTTGTTCTGTAATTCGCTTTTGGGATGCAAGGAAGCACACCTTCACGACGACACGGCAAAAATTCAAACGGACCATTTCCACACACAAAATCATCTGCACTGTTTTCTGGGTCAGAAAAATTGTCAGTTGGTAGGTTTCACACACAGAAACAAAATCATCAATGCTGCTGTATACGATGACACATTGAAAAAGCTGATACATGCCTTTCAAAACATGAGAACTGGGCTTGCTTAGTGATGGTGTTATTTTGTTGCCCGACATCGTGTATTCTAGATCTCATTGAGTCCTTCAGTTGGCAGCGCCCTCTATAGTCTTTAATATCTTTAGCGTAAGGTTTACACCATACCGTTTCATCATACAGAATTTTTTGTTATGACGCATTCTTCAGTCATTGAGGACGTGACACCACATAGACAGATTAATTTCATCTGTTGGGGCGGGAATTATTACACTCCGGAACTTACTTGCCGAATAACCCTCGTAATTTTATGTTTAAAAATGTATCCGCGAATGTGTCAGAAACTTTAGCGTTGATGAACGGGGAAAAATATTGTTTTGCCAGTTCCCACAAAGTAGTGGAACAATAGCTTAGAACCCCGTGAAAACATGTGTGGTAAACTTTTGGGTGGTGGTGTGTTTATAGAGTATCACAGTCAATCACTGAAGTAATTTGAAAGCTTCTTAACAAGCTTCTTTCTTGTGGGCAATTTGGACATCTATGCTCTACAGACTTAGCCTCTTCGTCTGAGCAGTCTCTCCCACGGTGTCAATAATATTATTCTCAAAATAAGAAAGAAATGATGGCATTTGAACTAAAAAATTAAAGAGGTAATTGCTGGACAGAAATGAACAGATTGATATATTTGCTGGAAATAATAATTAATCATGTTCATTATACACCAAACCCCCATAATGTAATGTTGGTTATTTTAGAATACTTTGAATTTAATTAAATGTGATAGTAAATTAGAAAAAAAAACGTTCTGGCAATAGGATTACGCGAGCTTTAAGAATTAAAACAACAACGCTCATGTTAAGAATCAATAAGAAGTAAAATAAAAAAATGCGTTGTGTAATTTCGAAAAATCATATTGCGTTTAACCCTTCCGTCACATTTAAGTTCAATTAAAATTAACATTAATAATTTCCTATAAAAACCTAAAATTAAACTAGCGGGAATAAATAAACTAAAAATTACCTGAAAAGAAAGACCTAATTAATTAACTTAATAAGAAAAATACACACTCATGATAATCAATAAATACGAAAGAAATTATTTAAATGAAATATTTATTTACAAAGTATAGACATAAATATTTACAAGTATAATAAAAGAGAAAAAGAAATAAAAAGTAAACGGAAGGAGATTATCTTCCTTTAACATTGTCAGCGTATCTCTGAGTAAACTTTCTTTACTTTTAATGTTTGGAATTTCGGTAGATAAATATGCCATGTTGACATAAAGTTAAGATAAAATTATTTCTAATATTTTTAAGATTAAAAGATATCGTTATTATGTCTGACCATTGGAGTGTTGGCCTTGACAATTTCATATACATTGTTAATAGAAAATAGCACTATTGTAATTTAACCGGCATACCTTAATTGTAATTTAGGCATACCTTGATTATCATCCGGTTGAGATAGGGCGTAGCAGGCATCCATAGTAGTCTACATATTGTTATAGGAACACAAACAATTTAAGATTATCGATAATTGTACATGACACCTAGACTCAATAAGCTACATTGAACGCTGAAATCAAACTTAAACTTAATATATATTTTTTTACAGATGCAAATAGCTCCTGGTTTTTCCAAGAGACGGTACCACAAATAAACATAATATTTTCATTGGTTAACCTTGTCATTGGGCAACTGGATTTCCAATGAGAGAGATGAACTTACATCATTTGATGGTTGAAATTAGCATATAGCATGAACCCTATTTTCAAGTAATTGCCTACCATGAGGTCACAGGTCGTATGCTGTAAAATGTCTTGTTAGTTTTATGATTTTACAAAATCCGAAATTTACAAAGGTCATAAATTTCTGCTTGCCCCTATTCTTTGTAACTGCCAGGGTTGACGTCCCTCTGTCGTGCGAATGTCTGTAACAGGTGTTGTTTATTTTGTTATGCGCGAAAATGACGCAATTTTAACAATATTAATTAATTATCGTATTCAAATGTTCATAATTGATTTAATTAATACTAGATGACCCCCGCCTGGCGTTGCCCGGGTCCCTGAAAAAAAAAAATCAAGATTTTATTATTTTATATCTTTAACCCGATTTTGTATGAAATTATATTTAAAGATGAAAAATTTGCGAAATAATATTGATATTTAGTGATAAAAGAACTCATTTTCTTGTTTTTCTTTACGTAGGGTCGTTTCATAGTTTTAAAATAAAAAGTTATTTTTGTCCGAACTCTTTAAAATCTTTATGGGTGATAAATAAAACGGTTTTACAGCCCGTGTAAAAATTTCGTGAAAAAGTATTGTTATTCAGTTGTAAAAGAAATGTTTTATTCTCGCTTTTTTGTTTGTTTGTTTTCGCGTCGGCTCCTTTAACATAGCAATAAAAAAATAGTTTTCATCTACCGAACTCTCTGACATTTCAATCGGTTATAAATATAACTGTATGCAAGCTCTCTTTAAAATTTTGCGAAAAAATATGCATATTTAGTAGAGAAAACATGAGTTCTTAAAGAAAAAAGATTTAGCTTTCAACCTCAGAGCAAAAATATATTAGATGGTGTATGCTTTCAATGCAATGGTACACCTCCGACCGTTTTCAATCAACCCTTTTCAAACACCTTAGGCTAAACAGGCTAATAAATCAGGTTTCCTGTTTCTGTGGGGAGAAAGCTTTACAAAAACGTAGAAACATGCGCTAAGAGAGGATATTCGTGTGGCAATTTGACAGAATACGCTTTTTGTTTTAAATATATATATTTTTGTTTGATTCCTCAAATATTCTATCTAGTACATGATGATATCATTTGATATCTTCTACTATTTGTAGAATATTTTGTTGAAATTGTTTATTAATTTTTCTATATGAAAATACGGGAAATGTCCTCTTTTTCCGTAAGAAATGTTGCGATGCGAAAGCGGCCCAGCAGTAATGATAAGTGATATTTTGCAGAGAAAATTACTATGAGAATTTAACACTGACAACCACTGTAGTAATTTAAGAATTTAAGATTAATTGACTAAAATTAACTAGCATATTAATTACAATATTTCAAGAATACCGGTGTATTTTACGTCTAATTCTAATAATAAATTAATTAAACAGATTTTGATAACACTATAAGAGGCTCACAAAATTAAATACAATATTTTTTTTCTTTCTCAAGATTTATTTTATTTATTTATTTATTTATTTTTAAAGGAATCCTTAATGAGTTTTAATCTTAAAAAAAAGTTTGAATTAATCAGATTCGTTTTATAAATTTTTAATTTGAACGGGAACTTAATTCATTTTTCAGAAGGCGAATTTGAGTTTGAATTAGTTCCATCTTTTTGGTGAGTTTGTACAAAACAGCTTAGAAATGTAAGTTTTACTACTGTCTTCATCACGATTAATCGAAGTATGTGTTTTAATCATATTTTGTAAAATACAAAGGCACAGAGTTGCAAGAGTTGAGTATAAAATGCAAAGGCCAGTCGCAAGTAACAGTTGATTCACCTATCTTTTTTTTTTTTAATTATTATTTTTAACCTAGACAGACTTAGTATCGTAGAAATACTTGTTTCATAGATTGTACTGAGGTATAAAAGTGGCACGAAATAATTTTCTTCTTCCTTCAGAAGTTACGTAAAAAAAAAAAAAAAAAAAAATCAATCTTTTTAAACTTAACTTTTAAACTTCTTTTTAAATCTTTTCTAAACTTTTCAAAGATTTACATCAAAGTATTAAAACTTTTCTTGCAGAATCTGTTTTACCCTTTTTTGAGTAATTAATCTCTGCTACTAATCACGAGATGAAGAGAGCTACTAACTAATTGCTTTCGAAATTATAATTATTTTATTATTCAATTTCTGGCGAAGAAAGATATGTTTCTACATTGTTTCATCTCCAGTTAATTTTTACAACTGGACTAAAGTATGTCTATTATATTATAAAAATTTTAATGGAAATTATTTTTTTAAAAGTATTTTAATATGTTATGCGACATGATTTTTGTCGATTTTTTGGGAATTATTTATCTTTTTTTTTCTTTAATTTTACCCCAATTGATAATTATATTTATGTTAATATTTTAAATCAATATATTTTGTTGTATCAAGTATTAAAATAAAATAAAAAATAATAATTAGATGTAACTTTTTATATATCAGTATAGTATTTCTCATAACAAACCTGGTCACATGAGCTTGCAGCTATAAATAAGGTATTCTTTTTTAGAATACTGATGCTGAAAGTGCTGTATGAAATATCAACCCATTGACCATTTCCAATCTTTTATTCTATCGAGTGAAAACATTCTAAAAGCCTTTAAATGCTTTTATTTAATGAGGTGCTTTCAAACACTCTAAATATAGATAACCGGGAAAAGTATTAGGGCAGATCAAATGAAAACGGAACAGTGTCTAGAGGTAGAGCGGGAAATAAGGAAGACAGCCCCTACTGCGGAAATGGATTTGCACTGTCAAGGAAGGTCTCCTTAAAGAACTTTTGAAAAAAATACTAACGAAGCTACTCATGTATATAATAAAGAAACAATAATACAGTGGTGGAAAAAATTATAAAGCCACTTGAAAATATGATATAATTAAAAAACAAAAGATGGAACATTTATGAAATTTCATACATATATATTATATGCTACAAGGAAGTAAAGAAAAAAATGAATTCATTAATAACTATATTAATAAAAGGTCTATAGACTTAAGAAAATTTTCTGTACGAAGAAAGTTGGAAACAATTATAAAGTCGATACATGTATTTCATCAATAATCCATGTGAGACCCTTTTCTTTCGATGACTTTGACCAGTCTCTTGTTCATTGAATCTATCAGATCACACAAAGTACTTGCATCAATATTGTTCCAGCAGTTTTTAATAGCATTCATCAAATCTAACTTTGAATTGCATTGTCGTCCATTTTTGTAAACATTTCGGGCTAAAATTCCCCAAAGATTTTCTATTACATTCAGATCGGGGCTATGAGTTGCCCATTGAAGGCATTTCACCTGTTTAGCTTCCAGCCAAGATTTAGTTGACTTCGAAACATGAACGGAAGCGTTGTCCTGCTGAAATGTCCAGTCTCCTGAAGTTATTAGAGGAGCAATGGGTAATAAACTATCTCCTAACATATCTTGATACATAACTGAATTCATTTTGTTATGCATGAAAACAATTGCAGTAGTTTCACAGGCAGCAAATGCAGCCCAAACCATTACCGAGCACCTCCAAATTGACGCTTTGAAAAAATATGAGATTCCTGTCGTACATCCGGCCAAATATATTTATAGCCCTCGGTCCATCGAAATTAAACTTTTTTTCATCGGAAAAGACAACACCTCTCCAATTTGTGCCTTCGGTTAAATGTTTTCCTGCAAAGTCTAAGCGAGCATTTTTGTGGTACTTAGAAAGGTCCTTTATTTTTTTTAAATTGAACAATGAGATTGTTACTTAAAACATTTCTTACCGTTCGGCTTGTACGTGGTAATTGTAACTGTTCTTGAATTTGGGCAGACGACATTTTTTGTCCACAAGCTAGCTTCCGGGTTTGTCTTGATTTCCATACAGTTAAAGATTTCGGTCTTCCAGCACGCTTCTTACTGCCGTAATCTTCGGTATTTCTGAGAAAACTGTTTACTGCAGTCTTGGACCATCCTATTTTTCTTGAGATATTAGAACCAGTCATTCCAGCTTCATTTAAAGTTAATATTTTAATTTGTTCACCATCGGATAACTTCTTTCCTCTTCTCATTGTATTAAATACACCAAATACAAAATGAATGCACGTAACACGTTTACATTTACCTAAATTATCATGGCGACCTACTTTCTCAAGTCTGGCATTATGCCAAATGAGGCTAGAACCATCGGCTTTATACCTTTTTCCAAGTTGTTTTTCATTGGTTGTAAGAAATTCGCATAATTTATGTTCCCCCTTCCGTTTTTCTAAACAAAGTTTATGCGTATTATTGCGATGTTGATCATACAAATGAAAATAGAATTTGTGTTATCAACAATTCCATTACTTTTTGACTTTTGTAAATTTACCTATCGGCTTTATAATTTTTTCCAGCACTGTATTTAGCTGCGGAATCCCAGTAGAAAACCTGCAAAAAAATAAAATACTTTCGAGTATTTGGCGCAAGAAGACGTGATTTGGCTAGCAAAATTTTTTCCTCGCCAAACGCAAACGATTTTAATGCATTTTGAAATTGCTTCTAAAATGGTTATTCGAATGCGCAATACTTGATGAATTTAAACTTAAACGATAAAAGTTTATTATTTTTGTATAATTTTCGCATTTTCAACAATGCTTTTTTAATTTTCAAATATGTCTATGAGATTTTCATAAAATTTGAAAGCGTAAAATTGTCATGAGCTTTCAAAAAATTATACTAATGGCTTAATTCTCGGTGTCATGATACCATACTCTCTTGTTCAGAATCGTTTGCAGTTTGCGTTCAACATTTTCAACTCTCTGTACGTTTGCAGTAATATTAATTATAAATATTCTTTAAATCAGATTCAATAAATCATTCACATTTTTATTTTCTAATTGTTACCGATTGAATGAAATTTTGCTATTATTTTATCCCATTCCACGATTTTTTCGAATTTAAACGGCTTTACCAGTTATATAAGTAATTTTTAAACGAATTTTAAAAAGAAAAGCCTGATGATAAACACATTCGTTATACATTCCCATATGGAAGAAGTCTTTGTTACCATAGCAACAATATTTTATCCTTGAATTGACAGTGTTCAGAATCGGGCTTATTTTTGAGCTTGAAACAATTTCAAGCAATTTAAATTTTGTTTTAAATCGTAAATTACGATTTTTAAATTTCATTATATATACATATAAATGTGTACACAAAATTGTAGTTAAAAAAATGTACTTATATGTAGTTAAACTTAGATAAACAAGTTCAGCATGAAAAAGTTTTTTCTTAAAGAGTATTTGTCATAAAACTGTATTTTTTAAAATTTTATTCTGTCGCCAACCGGTGATAAATCGCCAAATAAACAAAATTTTCATAATTTTTTTACGGAATTTATATCAAGGTTCCGTGGAAATTTTTTAATGACGTATATATCCTCATGAGAAGAACATTCTGTAATTTTTTTTAAATTTTCTGAGTATGCGCTGATGGAGACCTTCCTTGTGAGTAGTTTCGCTGGGGCAGTCACAGTATCGTCATGTAGGCAGTCGATTGCTATTCATCAGCGTCTGTAGAATAAAGAGCACGTACTGTTTGTTACTCTTTTATTAGTCGTAGAAGCAGTGAGGGTTTGCAAAATGTATCGGCGAAGGAAAGCAGTGTACCGAGAACATGCACTGTCATTGACTTGTTTAAAGGACTGGCTCAAAGATTTCTTCAAGAGACGCAAATTTGTGAATGATGATACACGACCTGGTCAAGATCACATCGTCATCACATAGTCACATCGTCATCTTGTCGTCATATCTTTGTTTCGTTGTAAAGGGAATTGATGGGTCGCTGTTTTTACTCATCGAAGTCATGGATAATGTTCGAAACTAATTCCAATTTCAGCCAAAAGACTTCTAGGATCAAGATATTCACTAGTGATGGGCATAACGATTATTTTGATTATTGGAATGAATCATTCGGACATGCGCAGAAGCATATCTGTCAAACATAAAAAAAATTATTCAATTAATACTAGAATTTTTTTTTTTTAAGTTTGTGATTTTAATTAGATTAGATGCCAGATAAAAATGAAAAATGTGTTTCGTATTTTTTTATTTTTATCTGGCATCTAATCTAATTCTAATTAAAATCGGAAACTTCTTCCTTTTTTAAAAATTTTTGGTAATAATTGAATAGAAAAAAATTGTATTTTGACAGATATGTTTCTGCGCATGCACGAATGATTCATTCAATAATCAAAATAATCGTTATGCCCATCACCAATATTCACCATTTGGTGAAACCGCGAATCAAGTGCCTCTGTAACTTTGGAGATTACGTTTGAAATAAACAATGCCATTTTATTCTGTGGCTTCTGTTCCATTTTCATTTGATCCACGCAAATAATTAGTCAATGTTTAATAAATTTTAATATATATTTCTCCAATCTTTTCAGATAGGCGTTTTGATGGACATACTCAGGATAGTTTTGACTGTTACTCGGCCTTATTCTTCCACATTCTTGGATTTAGCTTACAGGATAATTTTAGGTGCTCAGAAGGAGCTACCTCCAATAGAGGATAAAATTTTATTAATTCCGGCGACGCAATTAGCCCAAAAGATCCGCAAGAAACAGGTAATTTTCCCTCATCTTTTGTTTTAAACTGGTAAAATAAATTAAGATTAAGCAGTGAAAAAATTATTCATTTATCAAAATATGGGCAATATTCATTGAAGTAAGACGAAAATGAACGTCCATCCGAAAAGTCCAGGAGGCAGCGACATTTTTAGTTAACTATTCATACAAGCTGATTTTCAAATATGCAATTGATCTTATTTAATTAATCATGAAAACGGCATTCAGCTGTCGCAAGCGCGGTGCATTTCAAAAGTTCGCATTATACGGATATTCCGGTGACAATCATCCGTAATCTAACTCCCGTCCCCCTCGCTTTGACTAGGGGATGTTGCGGCCTCCAAAACCACATCCACCGCTGTCACGACAGCTGACCTTTTTTTTTCTCGTAATTGGTTGAGTAAGATAAATGGCATATTTGAATATCAGCTTGAATGAAATGGTTGACTAAAAAATGTCACTAAATCACGGACTATGCGGACCAACCTTATGGTTTATTGGTAGAAATGCCTATAAAATGTAGGAGGAATTGTTAGACAATTTGTATGTCAGTGATGAATTAAAAAGGTGGCCTCTGTGGGGACTCTCCTTCCCCCGGAGCATCGAAATGCTTACCCTACCTCGTAGACACAGAAGTTTTAACATTGTCCGCTCTTTAATAGTCTAGAAATACAAATCCCACCTCCGAACTCCATAATGCTCCCCCCCCCCACACACACACCAAAGCTTCAGAAACTCCATAATTCCATCGGGAGAACAATGTCTGAATTTAACGCAGTCTATGAATGGTGTACCACAGAGCGAGTTACAGAAACCAATAATTTCGAATAGAAATCTTCTCCTTATTTAATAGCTGAAATCTGCGGTTAAAAAAGACGAAGATTTCTATTCCAAAATAGTGGTTTCCATACACACTTCTGGATACGCCAATGCTGTTTATGTTTATTTTGAATATAGATAAATAAATAGATAAATAACAAGAAAGGAAACAATGCATTACGCGTAGATTATGAAACACTTTCTAATATTATGGAAAAAAATTTAACTAAATATTCAGTTTCATCTTCTTCAGTTTGCTAACACTGCAAGTGATGCAAGTAACTTATTAAGTCTGTAATATTTCAGACAGGCAAGTAGGTGAGGAATAGACCAACGGGTTTAAACTCCTCCCATTTTATATCGAACAATGTTATTGTTGCAGTAACTTGCTTTTTTACTTGATTTGTTTTTAGCAATTATATTAATTATTCTATGTATAGTGCAAGAGGCTTGAACTCGTTGAATCTATCCATTACCTAGATGCCTGATTTCAGACAACGGTTCTTCGCTTTACTCCTTTTTACATTTGTTTGGTGAGAAAATACTCTTACTTCATCACAGATAATTTGGACCAACCACTATAATTCGACCCCTATGAGTCGCAAAGCTTCATTTCAAAAATTTTGCAATTAACTCTTTGTTAAGATACACAAGATGTAAGAGGCCTTGGTAAGATAAATATACAAATACATATGAAAAAGCAATACATTTGAAAAAAAAATAATCACGGAAGAATGTATTTAGTATAAAAAAATTATATTTACACAAAAATATTTAATATGAAGAAAAAAAGAGTGAAAGTTTTTAAATTTACAATACGTGTCGCGCTGTACTATAGGTCCAGGGTTCGCGTCCGGACATAGCCATGTTCACGAAACCTTTCATCTCTTCGGAGCCAATAAAATAAGCAGCAAGCGTGCTTGGGAACTAAATACAGGGGGTTCCACGTTAGCTAAACATTTGACCAAAACATTTAGAATTGGGCACCGCAGTCCATGATCCTTCATGTATTATAGCGTCACGGATTTTTTTTCAGGTGCGTTCGTAATTAGTATATAAATACGTAGCACCTATAGTCATCGTCTGGCCCGTCCGTCTGTCCGGATATAACTGCGCAAAACTATCAAACCGAATGGTTTGAAATTTATTATAATTAATCGTTACATAATTTTGTCGAGTCATTTCAAATTTTATAAAAGTCGAATCAAAACTTAAAAAGAAAGAAATAAAAATTTTCTTCATTCTATTAAATCCTATTATACGTAATTAATTCAATGATATTCCATGATAGGTAACGATTCTAGATTGTCATGGTTGTTACGTCCTATTTAAAATGGAGTCATACTACTTCCGTATTATTGAATTTAAAAACCGAATTTGTATACTAAAATTGTTTAATTACAGCAATCCTATAATCTACCGACAGTTTTTTGGATAGATGTTTCTGCAGAAATAGATTTTAAATGGAAAAAAGAGCCTTAATATGGTTTTCAAGTTCTGAAATTTTCAAAGCAAGCCTTATGTTTCCCATTCGAATTTTCAATAAATATCAACAAAAGATAAAATGTTACCAACTTAATATGTACTTATTTTGTTACGGAAATTAATCATCCTCTTTAATAAAAAGCTATGCGTTGCTGACGACTGGAATTTTCGCTAATCGTTGCCACAGATTAATCTCGGAAAATGAAACATTTGAAGTTACTGAAAAAATTAATAGCTTGAAAAGTATTTGTCAGAAAATTGTTAGACAAACTGAATTAGAAAGGTAAAAAATTTGTATTTTTCTTGATATAAATTTCAAATCTAATGATTATACTGTTTTTCAAATATTGAATTTCAAAAATTATCAAATTTTATAATGGAGTACCATAGCGAAACCTTCATGCGTAAAAAGATAATGTTAACGGCAATGTGTTCAGACTGGCTATAGCACGAGTCACAAATTATAGTAGCCTTATTATTCTGTTAAATAATAAAATTGAATTATAATGTCACGAGGGGATGATTTTTATTTAATTTCATATAAAAATGATTTTTGCTATTGTTAGTGGGCAATCAACACACATATATATATATATATTAAATGTAAAAAATCCTTTAGAGTTTTAAATTAAAAGAATGTCTTTCATCTATATTTTGTAACCCGGGAAGCTCGGGTCGGATCCCCTAGTATCATAGTAACAGACGATATAATTCATTTCACTGAAATAATAACGATGTTTTTTTTTACGTTGTCTTGTATTGGATATTTGCGCATAGTACAATTTTATTGTAACAGAATAGTAATTAATTATTTGTATCTATAATATGAAAATCTGCACATAAAATAAATTTTGTATTCATGCCTTTTTGAATAAGAGTGCAACAGCTATTGCACCACGATCTGAATATTTATAAAACTATTTATAGCACGGAACCACCTCATTTGTCACGTTTGACGTACAATTTCCAACTTGTTTTTATTTGATACTCATAATCTCTTCCAATGCAATAAAAATACCAAATATAGCAAAAGAACTAAATACTTTCCCGCCCATCGTAAATGACTTGTTTTTGCCTAGTAACTAAGCTAATTACATGCCAATTTTATTTCAGTTGAAAGCTGAAGATGTTCTGAAAGCTTATATCACGAGGATAAAGGCAGTAGACCCTTTCATAAACGCATGCGTCGATGAAAGATTCGAAGCTGCATTAAATGAAGCGAGAGGAGTTGACAAATTCCTGCTGACCACTTCTAAATCGGAGGAAGAAATAGAAAAAGAAACGCCATTACTTGGAGTTCCTCTCACCTGTAAAGAAGCTGTAGGAGTAAAAGGTGATATAAAAGAAAGACATTTTTTTAAAATAATCGTTTGTGTGTTTTATAGTTTTTGAAAGTGTGTAGATACTGAAGGGTAGATAGACACTTTTGAGTATTTAAACTGTAGTCTATAATTGTAGTAATAAGCTCTGAATTAACCCTTCTTTGCATGAGTTTTTCTTTTACAATTGTGTTTTTTTTATACATATATTAAATATTAGACACCAGAAATTTTAAGATAGATTTTTAACTTTGTTCAGTGGATACGCCGATAGCTCAGTTAATAATAATTATCACTACGAAGAAAAAACACACAATCTCAAAATAAAATAAACTCACTTGCGGACTGTAACTCATTTAATTTATCACAACACTAAATAAAAATGGTCGAGAGCCGAGATTTACACAACTCCTCAGATCGGCATCTCGAACGCAACTCACAATTACAAGTTTTTTGTTTTTTTTTAAACATTTTACATAGACGGCGCTTCTAGCGGCAACATACCGCCGGGCCTTGAATGTTGCTAACATTCAATAATATAAATGCAATATAATTCAAACACAATCTCTAAGTGAAAAATACAATCTAAAAAAAAAACACAATTTCTTCTCAAAAATACTACACTAAATAAAATACTAAATTTACAAATATAAACACAAAAATGCAATACACTGCAGGAAAATATATAGTTTAATAAAACAAATGTATGAATTTAAGTAGTTAATAAACCATCATTCACATATGGCAAAACAACAATTTTTGTGACTGGCCTTTTATATGTGCCATTTTTATCTTTCAAGGTGACAACTCTTATAATATTGTCTTGGCCTGGATGAATTTTAATAATTCGGGCCAAATGCCATTTTAAAGGGCAATAATTATCAGAATTTTTTACTAATACTAAATCTCCCTCTTTTATCTTTATCCTTCCCTTGTTCCATTTAGGTCTATTTAAGAGCTTGTTCAAATATTCTGATGACCATTTTTTCCAAATATGTTGTGTCAATTTTTGAACTATTTGCCATCTGCTCAACCTATTTATAGGAATTTCTGTATAATTTGGTTCTGGTAAGGCCATTAAAGAGGAATAAGGCCAATAAGGAAGTGAGCAGGTGTCAAAGTTTCAACATCATTTGGATCATTTGAAAGGGGGCAGAGTAGCCGAGAATTAAGAACTACCTCAATTTGAGTAATAAGAGTCAAGAGTTCCTCATAACTTAAAATAGTTTTACCTACAACACGTTTTAAATGGTATTTAAGGGATTTGATATTAGCCTCCCACAAACCTCCAAAGTGAGGAGCTGAAGGGGGATTAAAATGCCAGTTAATACCTTCATTAGCTAAATAATTTTCTATTTCCTCCTCACTTTTATCTTTAAATAAAGATCTGAGAATTGCTCTTAATTCTTTATTGGCACCAACGAAATTTCGCCCATTATCACTATATATATCAGAAGGTTTGCCCCGCCTTGCTATAAAGCGTTTAAGTGCTGCTAAGAATGCTTCACTTGTTAGATCATTTACTATTTCAAAATGCAAGGCTTTTGTAGTAAAACAAACAAATACACAAATAAATACTTTTTTTACCTGTGTACTTCTTTCTACCCACGAAGTTTTTCACTTCAAAGGGACCACTGTAGTCCAATCCATTACGCATAAATGCTCGGGCCATTGTTACTCTAGAAGCTGGCAAATCAGCCATTTGTTGCTCTGAATTCTTAGAATTTACCTTTTTGCAAGTTATACAATTGAAAAGGATTTTACGAACTACATTTCTAGCAGATAAGATTCAAAATTTGTTTCGGATGAGAGAAAGAGTTGTCTCAGCACCTGCATGGAAATACAAATTATGAAAATATTTAATAACACAAAAAGTAAAATTATGTTTTGAAGGAATAATCATTGGATATTTTTGTTGATCAGTTAAGTTGCTCTTTCTCAGTCTACCACCAACTCGGATTACACCGTTATCATCTAAAAACGGGCACAAGTTTTTCAGTTTACTACTGTTAGGGATTGCATTACCCTTTTCCAAATACTGCATTTCCTTCACGAATGAAGTCTTCTGGATGTTTTTTACTATACAGAATAAGGACTGAGAGAGTTCACTGCTGGTTAAAGTTCCACCTTTGGGATACAAGGGATTTCTACAGTTATGGATGAATCTATTACACCATGCTACTACTCTTTGCAGCTTTATGAATCAAGAACTGTTATTAATGATGTCTAAAGGCTCAACAATGTTAACTAAGGTACATACTTGAGTTACTGATGGTGCTTTCAATTCACGGATAAACAACTCACTGGTTTCAACAGAAATAATATCAGGAGATTCCACCATCTCAGGCTGTTGTAGGAATGATGGACCGAACCACCATAAATCACATTGCTGGATCTTGATGAGATCTAGGCCTCTAGAAATGAGATCTGCAGGATTTTGCTTGGAAGGTACATAATTCCACTGATCAATCGAAGTTAAACTTTGTATAATTGATACTCTATTTGCGACAAATGTCTTTAGATCATTAGACTCCTTTTTTAACCATGCAAGTACAATAGTACTATCTGTCCAAAAACAAGTTTTAGAAACTTCTTGCTTTAGAGCACTTAACACTTTTTGCATCAACTTAGATAATAGGAGTGCGACAGAAAGTTCTAGGCGAGGGATAGTAATATTCTTTAGAGGAGCCACTCTAGATTTACTAGTGAGCAGTTTGACAGCAGAATCACCATAAGAATTAATAGATTTTACATAAACGACCGCACCATAAGCAAGTTCAGAAGCATCTGAAAAACCATGCAATTCCACACAATTAGATTGTTCTACAAATACATATCTTGGGATATTGATCATATTTACAGTTTTTAAGGAAGTAAGAAAATTAGTCCATTCGATATTTTCTTTCACGGGAAGATAATCACACCAATCTATTTTCAGCAACCATAATTTTTGGAGGAAAACCTTGGCCTTTGTAATTATTGAACCTATCAAACCCAACGGGTCAAATATTCTAGCAATTTGCGATAATACTGAGCGTTTGGTATACCTTTCACTTTGCTCTATAATTAAATTAAATCCAAAACAATCTGGTTGCGGCTTCCACAATATTCCTAATGTTTTTGTCTCATTGGAAAATGAATATTCAGATATTGCATTATTACACAAAAGAGAAGAATTATTTACTGACCATTTGTGAAGATCCATGCTTCCCTTCTTTAACAAAGATATAAGTTGTTGTTGGATCTCTTTAGCTGTGTCTAGATCATCAGCACCTGTCAAAATATCATCCATATATACATCTTGAAATAATACATTTGCAGCTAAAGGAAATTCCTTTCCTTCATCTCTAGCTAGCTGGGTAAGGGGTCTTGTTGCTAAAAAAGATGCACTCGTTGTGCCATAAGTCACCGTACATAATCTATACACCTTAACTGGTTCAGGCACCTCAGATTTAAACAAGATTCTCAATAAATCTCTTTGACTCGGATGTATCAATATCATACGGTACATTTTTTTAATATCTGCTACAAAAACAAATTTGTGCTTTCGAAATCGCAACATTATACTGAATAATTCATCTTGGATTGTTCCTCCGTTATATTGCAAACTATTTAAAGATTTTCAGGTAGAAGTTAAGAAGCTAGCGTTAAAGACAACTCTTAATGGTGTGCTACTTGATTCAGCACGGAACACGCAATGATGGGGTATGTAATAAGTGATATCTGGTTCTTCAGATTCTATCACCTCTTCCATATGACCCATACTTAAATATTCTTGCATAAAGACTTTATAAAGATCATTAAATTTAGGTTCTCTAACTAAGCGATTCCATAATGAATTTAAAACTTTCATAGCCTTTTTCTTTGATTCTCCAAGACAAGATGGGTCTTCCTTAAATGGCATTTTTACTATGTATTGCCCTGTTGCAGTTCTGGAATAATTTTTCAGAAAATGTTCTTCACAAATTTCTGATTTCTTATTTCTAGAAACTTCAGACTCTCTCTCAATGTTTTCTATTTCCCCAAAATCTCGAATTACCCTTTCTAACTCCAAATTATCTGTTATCAACCCACAATGTATATTACTTTCACCCTTAGCCGGAAGGCTTCCGCTAACAATATAACCGAAAACACTGTTTTGTAACACTATTCTAGTGTTTAATGGTTGGGGGTAAATTTGACCTGGCCTTAAAAATTCATAGAAATTTTCTGCACCCAAAAGCAAATCAATAGAGCCTTTCACATTAATTTTTTCATCAGCTAATTTGATGTTATTTAACGGTGAAATACAAATCTCAAGCGGTCTAGAAGGCGCAAATTCCGTAATTTTCGGAACGACAAAAAAATCTAATTTCAAATACAAATCTTTATCTCTATTCGAAATAGTTGTGTTAACTCTAGATCTAACATTAAGGGACAAATTATTTATTCCTGAAATAGAAATATTAGTCTTTTCTCTTTTCAAATTTAGTTTATCTACTAACCTTTTACTCATAAAATTAGAGTTTGCACCGACATCTAGTAAACCACGTGCTTCATGAAAATTACCATATTCATCTTTTATTAAACAAACAAATGTGCTAAGTAACACAGTAACAACTTTTAACTCGTTAGACAAATTACATATCGTTGAAAATAAATTGCTTTGGTTATTAGCTTGGAAAGGCTGGAATACTGGAGCCGAAGCATCCAGATTAGATTTATTACCGACTTCGTTTTTAGAACTCATTTCCTGTGAAATTATCTCTGGATTTTTACCTTTATTTATTTTTTGTTCATGTGGGAAATGCAACGTCACATGATGCGTTCTCTTGCAAATAATACAAGATAATTTAGATTTACAATCAATCACTTTATGATTCATAAGACAATTAAAACAAAGATTTTTGGATTTTACAAGTTCAACAATATTACCCACTGACATGTTTTTATAAACAGGACATTTATGCAAAGGATGATTTTCACTATACGAAAAAATAAACAGTGAATGTTTTTACGCAGAAAAGAACTGGTATTCTTTATTATTGAACTAATTTGAGAATAGAGAAAATGGATTACATCTTTCCAGTGTGGAATTATTCAATTTGGAGATTTATTAATAGATAAAGGTACGTCAGTTTTATTTATTTTATTGTGAATTGTATTTATAATACAATGTTTAAAGGTGCAAAAAAAGAAGATTATCAGCGAATTGCTGCTGAATTAGACATAGATATATCAGATTCGAAATTAACTATTTATGATTTAATAAATTTAATAAAGGAAAGTTCGAAGTATAAAGCAGATAATAAACTGGTTGAAGACATAGCAAACAGTTTTATTGAGGAAAGAAAAAATGAGGAATCAAAATTACTAGATCTTGAGAAATTAAAAATTGAACATGCAAAGTTAGAAATTGAGTTGGCTAAGGCCCGTGCAGAAACTAAAAAGGATAATTTAAGTGATCTCGAGAAAAAAGATAATATAGAATCTTTAGACTCTCTGATTAAAAGTGTAAGAACGTTAACGATTAAAATTCCATCTAAACCAGAAGGTTGGAGTTATTTTTTTTCATCGTTAGAAAGAGCCTTTATTTCTAAAAATGTCCCAGAAAAATATAAATCGGAAATTCTACTAAATCTGTTAGGAGAAAGGGCAACAAACGTAATTACGTACATTAAAGATGGGGAATTAGAAGATTATTCAAAAGTAAAGGCTTAGAGAATTTGAGCCATCCCCCCAGACTTGTTTAGAACATTTTAGGAAAGCACAACGTCATCCTAATGAAACATATGTACAATTTGCATCCCGATTAACAACGAGTTGGGATTACTATATAAAATTGAGGAATGTGACAGATTTCGAAACTTTAAAACAGTTAATAGTTTCTGATAAGATTTGTCAAACGCTTGATAAAGATATCATGTATTTTATAAATGTTAGACAAGCAGAATCGTGGTTTTCTCCCATTGAATTATCTCGGGAAATTGATTTATATTATACGTCTAAGGGAAAACCCGTGGTTGACAATTCTAGAGCGAGTAATAAAAATACTTATTATCGAAATGTTTCTAAAGTTTTTCTAACTGACGTAAAAAATTCTAAATGTATTTTGTCATGTAGTGAAAATCATCCTTTGCATAAATGTCCTGTTTATAAAAACATGTCAGTGGGTAATAGAGTTGAGCTTGTAAAATCCAAAAATCTTTGTTTTAATTGTCTTATGAATCATAAAGTGATTGATTGTAAATCTATATTCTCTTGTATTATTTGCAAGAGAACGTATCATGTGACGTTGCATTTCCCACGTGAACAAAAAATAAATAAAGGTGAAAATCCAGAGATAATTTCACAGGAAATGAGTTCTAAAAACGAAGTCGGTAATAAATCTAATCTGGATGCTTCGGCTCCAGTATTCCAGCCTTTCCAAGCTAATAACCAAAGCAATTTATTTTCAACGATATGTAATTTGTCTAACGAGTTAAAAGCTGTGTTACTGAGCACATTTGTTTGTTTAATAAAAGATGAATATGGTAATTTTCATGAAGCACGTGGTTTATTAGATGTCGGTGCGAACTCTAATTTTATGAGTAAAAGGTTAGTAGATAAACTAAATTTGAAAAGAGAAAAGACTAATATTTCTATTTCAGGAATAAATAATTTGTCCCTTAATGTTAGATCTAGAGTTAACACAACTATTTCGAATAGAGATAAAGATTTTTATTTGAAATTAGATTTTTTAGTCGTTCCGAAAATTACGGAATTTGCGCCTTCTAGACCGCTTGAGATTTGTATTTCATCGTTAAATAACATCAAATTAGCTGAAGAAAAGTTTAATGTGCCAGGCTCTATTGATTTGCTTTTGGGTGCAGAAAATTTCTATGAATTTTTAAGGCCAGGTAAAATTTACCCCCAACCATTAAACACTAGAATAGTGTTACAAAACAGTGTTTTCGGTTATATTGTTAGCGGAAGCCTTCCGGCTAAGGGTGAAAGTAATATACATTGTGGGTTGATAACAGATAATTTGGAGTTAGAAAGGGTAATTCGAGATTTTGGGGAAATAGAAAACATTGAGAGAGAGTCTGAAGTTTCTAGAAATAAGAAATCAGAAATTTGTGAAGAACATTTTCTGAAAAATTATTCCAGAACTGCAACAGGGCAATACATAGTAAAAATGCCATTTAAGGAAGACCCATCTTGTCTTGGAGAATCAAAGAAAAAGGCTATGAAAGTTTTAAATTCATTATGGAATCGCTTAGTTAGAGAACCTAAATTTAATGATCTTTATAAAGTCTTTATGCAAGAATATTTAAGTATGGGTCATATGGAAGAGGTGATAGAATCTGAAGAACCAGATATCACTTATTACATACCCCATCATTGCGTGTTCCGTGCTGAATCAAGTAGCACACCATTAAGAGTTATCTTTAACGCTAGCTCCTTAACTTCTACCGGAAAATCTTTAAATAGTTTGCAGTATAACGGAGGAACAATCCAAGATGAATTATTTAGTATAATGTTGCGATTTCGAAAGCACAAATTTGTTTTTGTAGCAGATATTAAAAAAATGTATCGTATGATATTGATACATCCGAGTCAAAGAGATTTATTGAGAATCTTGTTTAAATCTGAGGTGCATTAACCAGTTAAGGTGTATAGATTATGTACGGTGACTTATGGCACAACGAGTGCCCCTTTTTTAGCAACAAGAACCCTTACCCAGCTAGCTAGAGATGAAGGAAAGGAATTTCCTTTATCTGCAAATGTATTATTTGAAGACGTATATATGGATGATATTTTGACAGGTGCTGATGATCTAGACACAGCTAAAGAGATCCAACAACAACTGATATCTTTGTTAAAGAAGGGAAGCATGGATCTTCACAAATGGTCAGCAAATAATTCTTCTCTTCTGTGTTCATAGTTCACGGGAAATTTGCTCGATTAATATTTCTATATAAATATAGTGGTGGCGAAGAAGTTGATTTATTTATTAAAAGTTAAATAAACAATGATGGAAATTTACATCACTATACAATTGAGGGTTAAATCTCAGTAACAAGAGAATTTTTGGTACTTCTCTATTATCCCGTCGACTAATTTTCATAACAAAAAACTATCACCAAACTGTAAGATTAAACGCCAAAAATACAGTCCCATTTACTTGATATCAGAAGCATTATACGTGTTTGTTATGTCATTAAGTGGTTTTTAATTCGACATTTGCCGGTATTTTTCATTATGTTTTACTGATTTATTAGTTATTTCATTAATTAAAATAACAACTGTGTCCTTAAACGGCGGTGCCATGATATTAAAAGAGAAAAAAGCATTGAAAAAAATCTTATATTTTCTTATATTTTATTTATTTTGATATTCCAATGGCAACGTTCTCCCGTTTATTTGGCGTTACAATTTGGTGATAGTTTTTTGTTATGAAAATTGGTCGACGAGATAATAGAGAAGCACCGAATTTTTTAATTACAATCTAGGAAATAATGTTCAGGGCAGGTATCAAACGCGATGTATCTGACTGAACGTGACAATGCTCTGCCGACAAGCCACCCAGGACAGTTCTAGCCAACATACTTCATTCAAATAACCTGTGTTCAATAAGATCCAGTCAAGGAGATGGATGGAATACAGTAGATGGAGTAGTCATAAATGACTTCACTTGATGCCGTTCCTATGCCCCTAACGCGTCCGCCATATTTAGCTGTGTCTTGCACTGGAGACTGCTGATTGGACTGCTTACCGACAAAGTCTAATATTGCGGACACAGGAGAGAGGGAATTAACTCGTTTTACGGCTTCAAAATTTTTCACATGGGGAAGTTGATATGTCTACTCCTCTCTTTTCATAGCTCCATGGATCCGGTCGTAAACAACAGGTTATTTAAATAAATTATGTGGAACAAAATTGTTCGGATGGCCTGTCCTGAACCCTTTTCTCTCAGTTGGAATTAAAAACAATTATCGTAAGATTTCCTCAGTATGATCGACATACAGTATCTTGTAAGAAATCATCAATATGATCGACATAAAATTTTTCAGCATTAAGTCTATAGTTAAACATATGTCTCTTAATCTACTTTTTTAACACTAAAACCGCGGAAATTTTACTCAAATTTTGTAAAAAAATTTACCACCAGAAATTTTATTTAAGTCTGTTTAACTCATTTATTTAAATTATTTTTTAGTAGCGCATATTAAACTTATTTCCTGAAAATATTTCTGTTGCGAATCATCATCTACTCATTTGGTTTGGGTCAAAGTAACCCGTCATCGCGGTTCTAGTGTTAACATTGAAAGCAAAAATATTTCTTGAAAGCCCCTACCGCGTCCGCCATATTTAGCTGCGTCTTGCACTGGAGATTGCTATGATTAGACTGCTGTCGGCCAAAGTCTAATATTGTGGGCACAGGAGAGAGGGATATAACTCGTTTTTCGGTTTCAAAGCTTTTCACAAGGGGAGATTGATATGTCTACTCCTCTCTTTTCATAGCTCCATGGATCCAGTCGTAAACAACAGGTTATTTAAGTAAATTATGTCGAACAAAATTGTTCGGATGGCCTGTCCTGAACCTTTTTCTCTCAGTTGGAATTAAAAACAATTCTCGTAAGATTTCCTCGGTATGATCGACATACAATTTCTTGTAAGAAATCATCAATATGATCGACATAAAATTTTTCAGTATCAAGTCTATAATAAAACATTATTCTCTTAAGACAATAAAATCGACTTTTTTAACATTGAGTGCAAAAATATTTCTTCAGTCTTCTATAAAATATTTCTTCATGTTTGTAACGTCTGTAATTGTTTGCCTGCTTTTCTTCCTATTCTTAAACTTTCTTAAAATTCTTCCCTTTCTTATGCTCGAAATAAGTCAAATTTTTGTTATCGTATGTCTAAATGAATTAATTTTTTTGTGTAATAAATAAAATACTAGATGGAACCCGTCAAAACTTGACGGAAAACAATTTTATATGAATTACAAATTTTATATGAATATTGCTTGGGCATGTGACAAAAACCTTAGATATGTTTAAAATCAGTGTTGTTTTCTGAAAATTTTCTCAGTGCAGGATTTCTGCAGCTATATGTAAAAAATCTAATTCATAAAATGTGAAAATAAAAATTATTATGACTTGCGGTACACCCAAGAGGTGTAGTGAACTCTCTTTATTAACCTTTCAGCGGCTATATGCGTTAAGTTTTAGACAAACATGGTCTTTCAAAAAAATTCTGGTACTTTTCCGTTATACGGGCACCATGCCAAAATGTATGCTAATGCATAGCGTATGTAAATGTATGTATGTATGTAAATGTATGTATTAAATGTATGTAAATGTAATGCTTGGCGACAATGGTGTCCGTATAACGGAAAAGTACCAAATTTCCTCTTACAAACAGTATTAAAAATCAATTTTTACTATTGATATATATAAAGTGTATATTTTTAACTGACGTAGTAATGGAATAGTTTCATATTCTGTGCTGGTTGACACGATTGGCCAAAAAATCCAAAATAGTGCCAAAAGGGGTGTGATGTCACGTAGATAAAGTTAATTTCAGTAGTTTAAAATGTAACCCCAAAGACTGAAGATCGCAACAATCACATCAAACACTTATCGCCAAATCAACTCGCCAAAAAAATCAGCACAGGATACGGAACTCTTCCCTAAAAGATTTTCTTACAATTATTTTTCTTAAAATACATAAAATAAACAATTTTTAGGCTTATGCTATATGAATTATTGCTACTTCCCTATTATCCCGTCGACCACTTTTCATAACCAAAAACTATCCCAAAGTGTAACGCAAAATAAATGGAAGAACGTTGCCATTGGAATATCAAAATAAATAAATAAATAAAATATAAGAATTTAAGGACACAATTGTTATTTTAATTAATGAAATAACGAATAAATCAATAAAACATAATGAAAAATACACGCAAATGTCGAATTAAAAACCACTTGATGACATAACAAACACGTGCAATGCTTCTGACATCAAGTAGATGGGACTGCATTTTTGGCGTTTAATCTTACAGTTTGACGATAGTTTTTTGTTATGAAAAATGGTCGACGGGATTATAGAGAAGTACCGTATTATTTTCACTATACATAAATACGTTACAAAAATATATATAATTTTTACTATTAAAAATTTAGTCTGACTCTCAGAATTTGCACAGAAGTTTTTCTAGCATAATTAAACGCCATTGAACCATGAGGCATATTTCCAAGATCAGCAAAAAAGCGAAAAGAAAAATATATATCCAATACGGTACTTTGATGTAAGCTGAGTGCCAGTGTTAACTCGCCAAATATTGTTTCAATTGGTATCATTTGAATTGCAACCCTTTCAATTCAATGATTTCGATTTTGATTTCAATTCAATTCAATTCTTGAGATTTTGTTATTTGTATTGATGTGTTTGTGGTGGCACAGATATCATATATGCACCACATTGGCGCGATTGTTTCTCCCGCCAATCTGGCGAAAACTTTGTTTTTGAATATTAACTTTATAATGTATATTAACGTTATAACATTAACGTTATAACGTTATTTTATTTTAATATTCAAATAAAAAAAAATCACGTGCTATTATTGCATGCTATTTGTAACTAATATTCAAAAACAAAGTTTTCGCCAAAATGGCGGGGGAGGGGAGGGGGGAATCGCGATAATAAGGGCTTATGTGACATCTGTGCCTCTGTGGTTACGTATTTCATCATGATTATATTTTAGCTATTTTTAAGTAAGTTTTTAAAGAAATTATACTGCAGTGTTAAAAAATTGGTTATTTGTTATTAGCTAATGTTAAAATATTGTCGAGAAAAGAAAAGGGTTGGCGAGATTAAAAAATTTTGGCGATCACTGGCGCTCGGCTAACATAAAAGTAACCAAAATACATATATTCAGACATTTCAGTGCCCATTTCGATGTTATGAAAAAACATTGGAATTTTATTATGTAGTACATCAAAAATTACCAAAAAAAATTATGAAGTACTAAATATGTTTCTGCATTTTATAGTTATATTAAGAAATATATATTTTTAAGATTTTCTGAATGACTTATTTGTTTACTTTTTCTTGCATTATATTATTGAAGGTTGTTAGTTCTCTTATTCTTTTTAAATATCCCCTACTTATATAAAAATAGCGTGTGTTCTCTGGTGTTTCGCATAAACGTTGTATAATTCAGGTTATTAGATTTTATCCAACTTTGCTGTCATAACTGCTAATGAAGCAGTCATTTTTGGCGATTTTTCTGTTACTTGTAAAATGTTTAATTTTGGTATAACTCGAACTAAGAAAAAATTTGGGTACTTTTCCGTCATACGGACACCATTGTTGCCAAACATACATTTAATACATACATTTACATGTATGGCATGGTGTCCGTATAACGGAAAAGTAACAAAATTTGCGATTGATCAAAAAATTGAATTTCGTTAAGCATTAAATTTTCTTATTTTTAATCTGAGAAAGAAACAATAATCATGAATTTAATTAATTTTTCAATATGCGGTGTAACCAAAACAATTTTGATTAAATTGGTACAGATATCGCCGACGCACCGGGGTTAATTTTTGGCGCCTAAATGACGATTTTTGCTTTGTATGGCAACCTGGTGTTTTATAATAAAATTGAATATGTGTGTAAATAAATAAAATAAAATAGGTACTTTTATATTAGCTGGGCGTCAGGGATAACTCTCCAAATCTTGTTTCAATGGGAATAATTTAAATTGCGACATTTTACGGGAGATTCGTTACTCATATTGATATGTTTATGTTTAGGTATTTTATTGTGATTATATTTTAGTTAATTTTAAGTAAGTTTTTTAAGATTTTGTATTACAATGTTAAAATATTACCTTGTTGATATTAGCTGATGTCAAAAGATTGGCGAACCACAGAGTTTAGAGAATAAACTCTATGCCTCGCAATAGTGGGAGTTGCCGACTTTATGACGTCATAAGCAGAAGTAAAAGTTTAATTGAAAATTACGGCTAATTAATTAAATTTTCGTACAAACGAATGCACGATAACAAATCTGTGTCCAAATATTTTTCAGTAAAAAGAAGAATGGTGTAATTTGGTGCAGTAATTTGTTCTCACGGATTGTCGAAAGAAAACGCTTAGCGTTTTAAATATATAGATGTTATCACATCTCACAGCTTCTGATAGCTTTGTAATTTTCTTTAAACATTTTTAGTGAAATAAATTCTAGATATTCCTTATGGAAAATAAGTGTTACTGAGATATCTTCACCTATAAATATTCTGTGACTACAGAAAAAAGAGAAAAAATAAAGATGAGATAAAAATAAAATGATAAGATTTTCTTACTCACAAAGGCATTTTTTATTGCAACTTTTTAATTTTAAGCCATTTACTAATTAAAATTTTGCTTATGGGAAAATATATTTTTTAATTCATCCATAGATTATATGAAAATATGTTACGTTGGTTTACATCTACAGGGTGGTTATAATATAAGTATATCTATTTCGAGCTGTCTGTAGCTCGAAGGAATAGACAGAATGAAACAAAAATCGGTACACTTAGTGTTCGAGAAGGGGGAAGAAGAATGGAACAATAAAAAACAACAACTGCAATAATCGCCGACAGAGGGCAGCTACCGAGTGTGAAATATAATGTGTAATACAAAAACAAAGAATTAAGGCGTCAAACCAGATGACACACCTAATTTATTGGAAAATGTCCCAGTGAATGTGGTTACGCTTTAGCATGGCCGTGCCGATCATGTACAGGTTCCACATGGACATTGTAATGGAGGACACAATCCAGGCGGTGCACGAATGCTCAACTGCGGAATGTAACGCATCAGAGGTGATGTTTCGCAAATGTTGTGATATGCGGTAAAGTCATTGAGGTTTGCGACACTTCCATGGTACACAATATTACACATTACATTTCACACTCAAAAGCGCCATCTGTCGGCGATTATTGCAATTATTTTTTTTTATTGTTCCATTCTTCTTCCCCCTTCTCGACTAGTAAGTGTATCGATATGCGCATGCGCGGTATTGTATTACTGCTTATTTTACTGTTTATTACTGTTAATTTTCCGGTATAATACTGGCAGTTGGGGTGCCAGTATTATACTGTAAAATCGACAATTTTTTTGCAGTGTTGAAATGAATGAAAGAAGAATTGAAGATCACGAATAGAAGGAGAAATTATGTAACAAAATTAAATTTCGAGAAAATTGAAATGCACATTTTTTTTTTTGTAAATTTTATTGATTTATTTTCTTTTTGGTAGTATATGCTTAAAATGTTAAAATGGTAGTACTAAACTCTCTCAGAAAAACTTATTAACATTTAATTATTAACTCGCCAATGTACGGGTTGTAAAAACACCAGTTGTAAAAATGTCCAGTATCATTCTCTGTATCCCTATTATGATGACTGCGGAAGGACGAATTTCGCATCAGCATCTGAGTCATCATCATCCGAAATGTCATCCGATTTACTGTCCTTCAACAAATCCTGCACTGCGGCCAAATGTTGGGGATTACTAAGATTAAATTCTTCTTGAGACCTACAAAAAGGAAAATAAAATCAGAACTCAATTTCTGTTTTACTTATTATGTTTTACTCTACTGTATTTGAACCACTGATTGGTCTAAATTCTAAAAATAATAACACGAAAAATGTATAAAAACTTACATGAGTGGGTTTTGTAGACCCAAGACACACAAAGTGAATTAGTAGCTGGTGACTGGAACCACGGGCGAGGTTGGCAGTCCACGTGATAACTAACATAGCAGAGATCGGAACGTTAAAGTTAAAGCTGCTGCCAGCTGTCCTAAATAATAGAAGACACACATGCTTAGGTTTAAGAGACCCAACTCGTGCACTGGTGGGTTAAATACTAAAAATTATTAGTATTATTTAAATTATTAAATGGAAAAACAAATATTAAAAAGCAACGTATCATATTAAAAGGCAGAAAACTAACGTAAAAAAAAATAAAAACTGATCATATCTTCTGTACTAATTAGAATATAAGTATTTATGCTTTACGAAATGATAGTTTAAACCTTAACACTTTCATTCATAAAATAAAACAATTTTTAAGAAAAATGCGCCATAATTAGTGATGGGCATATAGATTATTTTGATTATTCGAATGAATCATTCGAATAATAATCGTGATGCCCATCACCAGCCATAATACCTTCTTTTTGTCGTGTTTTCAGTTAGTATTAATATTTTTTATTACACTCTACTATTTAGCTCAACTTGGTTTTTGTATGTAAAGATGGTATTTTGTTATCGATTTTTCACTCACTTCCTAATACGCTAGAATTAGGAATATTATGTACTCAGGTGTGTTGTCTATGACAGTACAAAATTTTAATAGTTTTAGAGCTTAATTTTAAATTAATATATCAATTTTAAGGCATTTTTCTGCTAACCCGCCACAGATGATAAATCGCCAAATATTCTTGGGGGTTACAAATGTATACGAGTTACAACAACAATGGATTTAATTATGCGCCAAAATGTGCTTAATGGCTGTGAAACTACAGCAATGAAAGCACTTTTAAGCACTAAAAATTAGAAAATAAAATATAAATAAAATATTATGAGCGTAATATTTAAAAAATAATCTTTAATCAATTAATATTTTAATATTGATTAACGAACGATTATGCGTTGATAAATTAATTTAGAAATCTTAAAAAGATAGTTTAAATAATGCTTCACTTTTTCTTTTTTTGTTGCCAGATCTTAAAAAGGAAACAGAGCAAAAATTGTATATTTTCTAATAAATTCACTTGCTTACGCTTGTATGATTTTTAAGTAATAATTCTTAACGCTAGATGGCAGCACTATGAAATAAAAGCTATTTAAAGACTTTTTGAACTGATATCGTTACGTCATAAATTGACTACAAAAAAGAACATTTTATTGACTTCATTAAATTTCCACAACTTTATTATTATTGTGCTTTAAAAATTCTATCATAATTTTCTGTTATATTTGTATTAATTATCTTTCAGTTATTTTATTTAGATTTTATAAATTCTTCGAGTCTGTGATGCGGGACTGCTAAGAGTCCGAGATTGTTATTCATTCTGATGTTGTCGTATTCTGAACGTAAAAAGTTCTATTCTGTTTTATTGGAGTCTGTATTAAAATTCAATTCAAGTCTTATACTTTATTAGTTGTAAAAATTAATTCTGTGATTCTGCTGTGTATTCTTCGGAACGTAAAAATGCTGCTGTATTTAATTCTTAATTCTGAGTGATGTACAAATTCTAATTATAATTCAAGTCGTATTCTCTTCTATTAAAATGTGAAAAAGATAAACCTGTCAAGTGATTAGCTTCAATTTATTATTGAAAGCAAGCAATTCTTTTTGATTTAGAAGCTACTATTATTTTTATTATTGAGAAAATATTCTTCCAATACTAGAATTAAAATTCTAGTTTTGATTTAACAAATATTGAAGTCTACAAAGAAGAGTATTAAACTAATCGGCTGATATTGAAATCATGGAATCTGAGCATGACAAATCTCAAGGTACGTAGATATTATTTTATTTATTTATTGATTCTAAATCTCAACTGTGCTAATTCTTGAAACTAGATATTCTACATAGTAGTTGGTCCGTCGTAAGCTCGGAGTTCGGCTGGTGATTAATCAATTACATCTTATTCAAAATTATAATAATGACGAAAACGAAAGCAGAAATCGCTTCGGAATCCAAATTTAATTTTACCGTAAAAGAAATAAAAAGATATAGGGATCAGGTATCCGATGCGATTGAAAAAGATAATTTGCAGTTATTGGAGAAATTAAAATCGGAACTTAATATTTTAGAAAGTGATTTGAAAAAATCATATTTTGGTATAGCTGAAGAAACAATTGAAACTCTTTACGATTCATTTACTTCTGCTAAAGACTTAGTTGTAGAAGATATAGTGAAAATTGATCAGTTTATTGCAACTAAGAACGAAAGTAAAAAAACCCGATGTGATGCTGATGAGAATAGTTCTATTAGGGAAAATTCAATAAAATTACCTAAATTCCAATTGGCCATATTTTATGGTGATATGAGTCATTGGATTACATTTAAAGAGACATTTTTGACTTCTATTCATAAAAATGAAGCGCTTTCCGATCAATTAAAATTTTCGTATTTAATTGCGAGTGTCAAAAATTATCCTGCTAAATTAATTTCAGGATTTTCTATTTCAGGTGAGAATTATAAACAAGCATGGGAAACTCTAGTTAACAGATATGATAACCGTAGAAATTTAGCATATTCGCTATTGTCAAAATTTATTAATGCTAAACCATTAAAATCGCCCACGCAGAAAACAATTCTAGAGTTATTGGATAATTGCAATGAAGTGATTAGAAATTTGAAATCTCTAAAATTTGAATTTAACGAATTTGTTGATTTGATTTTGGTTTATATTGTTCAAACTAAATTCGATGACTCATTAAGGAAACAATGGGAGTTATCATTAAATAAGGATATTTTTCCCACATATGATATGTTAGTGACGTTTTTGGAAAGACATGCACGCAGTTTGCAAGGTTGTAATGCTGAATTTATTAAGTATGAAACTAAACCTAATTATAAATTTGATTTTAAATCTCAACAAGGCCCAAAGAAATCTCTTTCAAATGCAGTTGTTATGGACAATGTGAACAAATCTTTAAAGCCCTTGTGTCCAAAATGCAATGAAGGGCATGCACTTTACAAATGCCCAGAAATTCAAAATTTAACGGTTGATCAACGATGGCAGTTAGTAAAAGCAAAAAAACTATGTACGAACTGTTTAAGAGCTAATCATTTTGTTGCTAATTGTCTGATTAGCACTACCTGTAAATATTGTAAGGCTAAACATCATTCAATTCTGCATCACGAACAGTCTAATTCTGCATCACAGAATTCTTTTAGACCGCAAGGGCGGGTTACAAATCAAAATAGCGGAAGTAATTCAAATGCACCAGTGGATGAATCCAATTGTTTAAGCAGTCAAACTTTGACTGAAAATTCCCAAACATTACTGGCTACTGCCATTATACATGTGAAATCCAGAACAGGAAAATTTATTCCTTGTAGGGCTATGATTGACAGCGCTTCTCAAAAGAGTTTGATTTTAAAATCGTGTTGTAAAAAGCTAGGTCTTCCCTTGAGATCTACAATTCATAAAATATCAGGAATAAACAATTTAGTCGCAGAGACAGCTCTTCAGGAAGTTTCTTTAACATTTTCTCCGCATTTTAATAACGAAACTTTTCAGTTAGATGCTTTAGTTGTTAATCAGATTACAACAAATTTACCGAACTTTCTGATTACTAATAAGTATTGGCCTCATATTGAAGGATTAAATCTGGCGGATCCCAATTTCCATGTGTCCGATTCCATTGATGTCCTCATAGGTGCAGATTTGTTTGCTAACATAATAATCGGAGAGTCCATTCTAGGTCCTAAGGGAACACTGAGTGCTGTTAATACGAAACTGGGTTGGATATTATCTGGAGTAATTTATTCGAATCATTCTAATCATAATTCTTCTGTTAGTTGTCATGTTACGACGCAAATAAATTCTCAATTGCAAAAATTATGGGAACTCGAATCAATTCCTAGTTATGACCCAGTTTCGCTAGTAGAAGATAATTATATAAAAACAGTATCACGCACGGAATCAGGAAGATATATCGTGGATCTTCCATTTAAATCTAAACCTGTTCTAGGAAATTCTAAATCTTAAGCTTTAAAGCGTTTCAATTCCTTAGAAAATAAACTTCAAGGAAATTCCGTACTTAAGGAACAATATTCGTCATTCATGAAAGAGTATATTGATTTGGGACACATGGAACTCGTTCCCGCCGCAGAAATTTCAAATCCAGATCATTTTTACCTCCCCCACCACGGGGTAATAAGAGAGGATAGTTGTACAACTCGACTTCGGGTAGTATTCGATGCATCCGCAATTGGTTCAGAAGGTCGCTCGTTAAATGATTATTTGGAGATAGGGCCGAAATTACAACCGGATATTTTTCAGTTATTATTAAAATTCAGAATGCATCCAATAGGCTTTAGTGCGGACATCGAAAAAATGTTCAGGCAAATTCTTATCAATCCAAAACATGTAGATTATCAACGTATTTTATGGCGGTTCGATCCTAAAGAAAACATTCAAACCTATCGGTTGTTAACAGTAACCTATGGCACTGCTTGTGCGCCATTTTTGGCAATTAGAACTTTAAATCAGTTAGCAATAGATAACGAACAAACTTTTGAAAAGGCTTCTAAAATTATTCGCGACAATATCTACGTCGATGATTTGTTGTCGGGTTCAGATTCCAAAGAAAATGCTCAATCGTTAATTACGGAACTCATTAATGTCATGAAAGGCGGAGGTTTTAATTTACGAAAGTGGACTTCAAATGAGCCTGAAGTACTCGCTCATTTACCAGATGAACTTAAAGCTTCTTCACAGACTGTAATCAAAGAAGATGAAGCTGTTAAAATCCTGGGTTTATTCTGGGATTCATCTAATGATACGCTAAAAATAAAGTTTAGCGAGTTCAAAGCCGTGCAAAATAAAAGAGATCTTCTCTCGGTAATATCTACAATCTTCGATCCTCTGGGTTTCCTTTCCCCTATCCCGATCAGTTTGAAAATAATGATACAAAACCTCTGGAAGGAAAAAATCTCATGGGATGAAGAAATTCCCAATTCAATTTTAATTAGTTGGAATCAATTTTTGGCAGAAATTAATTTATTAGAAACTATTGAAATTCCCCGGTATACCAATTCATGCCATAAAAAGGATTGCGAAATGCAGCTACATGGTTTTTGTGACGGTTCCGGAAAAACTTACGCTGCTGTTGCTTACTTACGAGTTATCACTCCTAACGAAATATTCGTCAATTTACTTGCTGCAAAAACAAAGGTAAATCCCATGAAGCCACAAACTTTACCACGCATTGAACTTTGCGCCGCTCTATTATTAGCAAAACTTTGCTCAACTATCGTCGATACTTTATCCACGAGCATAAATAGTGTATTTTTATGGTCAGATTCGCAAATTGTGCTCTGCTGGCTAAAATCGCCTCCGTTAAAAGTTAATCAGTTTGTATTAAATAGAGTACGTCAAGTGCAAACATTATTGCCTTCAGCCGAATAGAACCATGTTCCAGGAACGCTAAATCCTGCAGATGTAGCCTCCAGGGGTATTCCACCGCGAAAGCTCCTCAACAATAAGATGTGGTGGCATGGGCCTCCATGGCTGTCATCAAAAGAGCCAATTCCAATCCCCTTATACAGTCCTATCGTTGAATTAGATCAACAAGCTAACTCTGTCAGTAACATAACAAAAATAAATGTCTTACCAGAATTTATTCTGAAATTCTCAAGCTTTAAAAGATTAGTACGCGTAATACGATGGTGTTTGCGATTTATTCATAATTCAAGACAGAATTCTACAAGAAAGATCGGAAATCTAAGTGCACAAGAAATATCTAGTTCTATCATTTCTATAGTGAGATTAATTCAAAATTATGAATTTCATGCAGAAATTAAATTTTTAAAAGAAAATAAATCCTTTCCAAGCAATAGCAAATTGCTATCGTTGAATGTCTTCTTAGATTCAGCTGACATATTAAGAGTGGGCGGTCGTTTATCGCAACATGAATCATTCAGTTTTGACAGAAAGTATCCTATTCTTCTTCCTAAAAACAGTCTTTTTACAAAATTGTTAATAAAGGATATACACGAAAGAAATTTACATCCAGGTACACAGTTAGTGCTTTCTACAATTCGCCAGAACTACTGGTTTGTAGATGGTCGTTCAACAGTCCGACAAGAACTCCATAAATGTGTACTTTGTAAACGCCTTAAGGCACAAGCCTGCCAAAAAATGATGGGAAACCTTCCCGTTGAAAGAATAACTCCAATTCGTTCATTTCTCAAGGTGGACTTAGACTTTGCTGGTCCTTTTTTGACCAAACCAAATATGCCAAGAACAAAAATCAAGCTAAAATCTTATATCGCAGTTTTCGTTTGCATGTGCACAAAAGCGGTTCATCTCGAACTTGTATCTGACTTATCTGTACAAGCCTTGCTAGCAGCATTCAAACGCTTCATCGCACGCAGAGGTTTGCCCTCCGATATCTTTTCTGATCATGCAAAAAATTTTATTGGTCTGTCCAATCAATTAAAACAGCTTTTTAAATACTTGAGGGAAAAAGACTTTCAAGAATTTTTCTCCACCCAAAAAATTAATTGGAATTTCATACCTCCATATGCACCACACTTTGGTGGTCTATGGGAAGCAGCGGTGAAACTTACCAAAACTCATCTTCTAAGAGCTTGTAAATCAAGCGTACTCAATTTTGAAGAGCTCACTACTTTGCTTTGCCAGATAGAAAGCTGCATAAATTCCAGACCATTAACCCCGATGTCTTCAGATCCTTCTGATCCTCTTGCCTTAACGCCGGGTCATTTTCTAATTGGAGCACCTCTTCTTGATATTCCAGAATCCTCAAATCATCCTCAAATATCTTTAAATGCTCGCTGGCGTTTAATAGAGAAAGCAAAAAATCAATTTTGGGACAGGTGGTCCAGCGAATATTTGCAACATCTTCAACAACGTCCAAAATTAACTACTCCACGTGCAAATCTTCGAGAAGGCGATTTGGTGATAGTTCACGAAAGATTACAGCCCATGAAATGGAAATTGGGTCGGATTCTAAAGACTTATCCTGGAACAGATAATCTTGTGCGAGTTGTCCTGATTAAGACAGTTGACGGTGACATCAAGCGTCCTATATCAAAGGTGTCCCCTCTCCTGCCGGGGGCGGAGGATGTATGATTTTTAAGTAATAATTCTTAACGCTAGATGGCAGCACTATGAAATAAAAGCTATTTAAAGACTTTTTGAACTGATATCGTTACGTCATAAATTGACTATAAAAAAGAACATTTTATTGACTTCATTAAATTTCCACAACTTTATTATTATTGTGCTTTAAAAATTCTATCATAATTTTCTGTTATATTTGTATTAATTATCTTTCATTTATTTTATTTAGATTTTATAAATGCTTCGAGTCTGTGATGCGGGACTGCTAAGAGTCCGAGATTGTTATTCATTCTGATGTTGTCGTATTCTGAACGTAAAAAGTTCTATTCTGTTTTATTGGAGTCTGTATTAAAATTCAATTCAAGTCTTATACTTTATTAGTTGTAAAAATTAATTCTGTGATTCTGCTGTGTATTCTTCGGAACGTAAAAATGCTGCTGTATTTAATTCTTAATTCTGAGTGATGTACAAATTCTAATTATAATTCAAGTCGTATTCTCTTCTATTAAAATGTGAAAAAGATAAACCAGTCAAGTGATTAGCTTCAATTTGTTATTGAAAGCAAGCAATTCTTTTTGATTTAGAAGCTACTATTATTTTTATTATTGGGAAAATATTCTTCCAATACTAGAATTAAAATTCTAGATTTGATTTAACAAATATTGAAGTCTACAAAGAAGAGTATTAAACTAATCGGCTGATATTGAAATCATGGAATCTGAGCATGACAAATCTCAAGGTACGTAGATATTCTTTTACTTATTTATTGATTCTAAATCTCAACTGTGCTAATTCTTGAAACTAGATATTCTACAACGCTTTCTACCAAATTTTAAAATAGTAGATAATTTACATGATAATCGAGTTCGGTGCCCACTCCAAAATAATGCATTCTAAAGATAATTTTTGGGCGTGATTTTTAAGATAATATTGAATGCTTATAAAAGAGTGTTGTTTAAAAGTCCATTTTTACTTTTATACTTATGTTTTCAGATTTAGCACAAACGTGCGGTATCTTTGCTGCTAGGAATCGAAAAGCACTAGAGGATGGCGTTTGTGTATCTTTATGCCGAAAAGCTGGCGCAATTCCTGTAGCTGTAACGAACGTTCCTCAGCTATGTATGTGGTGGGACTCTGAGAATATTCATTTTGGAAGAACAGTCAATCCATATGACAGCAGGAGATGTGCCGGAGGAAGTTCTGGTATTCTAGTATAAACCCTTTACTTTTGCTTATCAAATCGATCTATATAACCATTCATACGTAATACCCATTCATACATACAACCTATGTACTTTGATTTTAATTAGTGCCCATACAAGAAATTTTACCTTATTAGCCAATACATTATCCAAACGGAAAAATCATTAACCAAATTTGATAAGAATTAGCCAAATATACTATTACGTATGCAATTCTTCAACTTTTGCTCTTAAAACTTTTGTGGTGGGTTTAATCAAATTTTAGTGCTGAAGTAACCGCAGCTATAATATGGTGGAATCTCGTTCCATCATTTAGGATTTTTGTTCAATAGGGGATCCAAGTACTGGAACTAGATTTCATCATCTTAAGATTGCAGCTACAGTAGCACCAAAAATTCGTTCAATCCACCACAACTTTAAACTTGTTCAACTTTTAAAACTTTTGTGTTGATTGAACCAAATTTTAGTACTAAAGTAGCCACAATTATAAGATGGTGAAACCTCGTTGCAACATTTGCAATTTTTGTTCAACAGGGGCTCCAAATGCTCGAACTAGATTTCATCATCTTAAGATTGCAGCTACAGTAGCACCAAATGTTCGTTCAATCCACCACAAAATTTTAACAGTGATACACTAATTTTTTAAAGTCATATTACACTATATTCGAAATTGAACCTTACTATGTACAGTAAAGTCACCTCTGAATAACGGACACCTCGGAAGCATGCAGTTTGTGCTCTATTCAGAAATGTCAGCTTTTCAAAGGTAAAATTATACAAATGTGTAGGTGTTAAGGATTGGAAAACGATCCGTTAAATAGAGGTGTCCGTTATGAAAGTTTTACCGTATATATATTTATAAAATATGCTCGTATATGTGACGTAAGTATTTAGCAGCATACTACCAGTAGCCTTGATTGAATTTAGATAAAAAGGCCTCTGTTGCATGTGCATGTGTCTTCTGAATATTTTCTAATAATGTTTGCACATTTCGGATGTTGGATGACCACATAAATTATAATTCATTACAATAAAGACTTGTTGTTCGATATTTAATTGTAGTGGCGCTAGTTTTCCCTAAGTTCCGACAAATTCAAAAATTTGTTTTGAACTAAAGACAAATTACAAACTGAATAAAATTTGTTTACTTCATGTCGTTAGAACTCAATCAAAAGCTTCAAAATAATGCAGCTGATGTTTCATTCTCATTATTTGTCTTTTTTTTTTTTTTTTTTGCAACGAAATCAAACGATAAATTTAAGAAAACAATTACTTAAAGTATTGAAATACTTAATAACAAAATCCTTACTATTATGTTTGGTTTAATATTTATAAATAATTAGCATTATTTGGAATTTTATTTCAATCTAGCTTTTGCATGATATAAAGACACTAAAAAAAATATTAAGAAGAAGAAGAAAAAAATCTTCCTGAGATAATTATGGAACATCCTATATACATTTGTCTTTAAATAACAGACTAAAGGAATTAATTAGAGGGAAAATGCGAAATTTTATTTTTTAAATGTATCAATTTGAAGCAAAAGTTCTTCATATAAAATAGATTAAGGTTACTTGGGACAATGTTTAATTGGAGCAGGCGTATAATTGGTACAAAACGTTTGCGTAATCGAAAAACAGTATTTTACTTCTGATAATTGTGGCAGACGCTACATCGGGACAAGTCATGCTAGAAACGACCTGTCTCAATTAACTAGAATCTTCTATGTATTTTTTTGAAAATATTCAGATTTTTCATACCAGGTGTAAAAGTGGCATTTTAAACCTATCAAAGTAAGCAATTTTGTGAAAGGAAACAAGAAAAAGCAACAACAAACATTTAGCGTCATGTTTGACATTAATGATCTTGAGAAATGTTGTTCAGTGTGGATGCTACATTTTTACTTTCCGTACAGATATAGAGTAAAGAAAATATTGTAATCATGATAAAAATCCGATTATGAAAATATCGGTATATTTTTACATCTTGAGGTTTCTTGAATCCGTTTTCGCTATTTTTTACATTGATTCTATATACTATATATGTGGATGTATGCATGTATATTAGGATTTTCTCACATTTCCCGGTCTCCAGAGCTCGTTTTTGGTGGGCTTTTTTTTTAGTGATGTCGGCATGTATGTTTGTGTGTGTTTCAATGAACATGACAGCGCCTAAACTATGTTTTCCATTCAGCTCCCACTTGGTTAATATGTTACAGACCATTGTCGCAAGATCTGTAATTAATTTTCGAAGAAATCCGCCAAAGGGTGTGGCATCTAAACCTTTTGTCAACTGTTTTTCAATCATTCTGTGTTGATGACTGATAAACATTTTCTCTTAATCAAATTTTTTTTATTGCTCAGGATTATCTTGTACCTATCCAACAACTATGTTCACTAGAACATGATTTAATTTAGTAAAAAAAAATATATTATTTTTACCATTTGTGTGAATACTGATGTCTAAAAACTGAATTACATTCAAAATGCGGCTAGCACCCGAATGCTTAAATATGCTGGGAGATTTTTTTCTCCCCCTTTCTTCTGTTTGTCTTTTCTCAGCAACACAATAAGAAGGAATATTCGAAAGTGGAACCTCCCTAAGATCACTAGTGCAAAAGGCTCCCTATCCGTGGATTACAATAATCCCCTACTCTGGGAAAATAGTTGGATTTTTCCTAGGGGAGAAAATACAACTCTTTCTCAGGCGTTCAGAAGGTTTCGCAGTAGTTTGCTTGGCCCGGCGTTTTAGGCGGTTTAGTAGCAAAAGGGTTCAGTTATAAGCATTAATTTCAGAATGGGCGGAATTAACATCGGATTTTCATCATGAATGTTACATCATTAGAAATTGTTTACGCTTTATGAATGAATGTGTGATTGTTTTCGTTAAAACAATAAATCGGTTTCACCAGTGGAAATATTTCTCCTTTTAAAATTAAGGTCTAACTTTGTATTTATGTTACATTATTATTTATTTAAACTCGCAGTATTCTGTAAAATGTTCGGAATGTCAAGAGTAGTCACTCCAGATTTTTTCAAAAGAATTGTCTTCCTTGAATTGCATTTTCTACTCCAAAATGCATAGTAAGGATTTGAACCTTTAAGATTGTTCCGAGAATTTTTCTAAGCAGGTGAGATGCATTTTTTTTAATGTAGTCAATGAATTTTGGCATGCTAAAAATAATTCCCTTTAAAGTCGTATGTTACATCAGCAGGTAGCACAACCTTTAAGACGGATAACAAACCACAAAATCCAGTAAATTCAAAACCGAATTATCAAAAATAAGGATTGATGATACAATACACTCTTTTTTGTCCAAATAATATTTTGAATCTTTGTCGTATAACAGGTGGCGAGGCAGCTATTCTTGCTTACGCTGGATCAGTGGTAGGAATAGGAAATGATTTCGGTGGAAGTATCCGTATGCCTGCTGCATTTAACGGAATTTATGGACTCAAATCGTCACCAGGTATGTTAAAAAAGTTAATCTTTAAAGGATTTATATTTCAAAAATTAGATAGTATGAATGTAAATTTCTAATGCATTTATACCTATCTATGAATACACATAATATCTAAAATATGTATGTTTGAATATGGATCGATTCATTGATCGATAGCTTCCTGTGTATACATGGTACAAAGTAAAGTCCGGATACATTCGAATAACGTGTGAACGGATAAAGGGAGAGTTGAGGAACAAGCATTTACGTGTAGTAAAACTTCTATGTTCTATCCTATAAGAGAGGCAGAAGCGTCTTCTCTGGAAAAATATGAAAATTATAGACTCCGTCTTAAATGCTATGAGAGTTCTATAATCGAATGCTACAGAGTAGGTCTTAGTAACATGGAATTCTGAATTCCTATTCGTCGAAAACTGATGCCTGGAAATTTAAAGTTTTGGTACACAATCGCTTATTTGGTAATATCGCGCTGATATTGTTTCATTCTCATATGCTATTGTAATGTCATTTTGTTCAAGTTAATTTTAGCATTAAAGAATTTCCTTTTTTTTTTTTTAAATCGATCGATTAATTATACATATTTTCTAAATATTATACTAATTTCTCATCATACATATGAAAAATATGAATCTCTAAAATTATGAAATTCCTTATAGCAGACCTATAACGCTTGTAAGAGAGCTTTCACGTCCATAAAAAAAAAAAAAAAAAACACTGGATTCCGTTAAATCGTTTCGTTGCATTGGAATCTCTAAAAATATGGCATTCTTTATAACAGAACACGTGTCAGAGCACTTTGCGCCCGTGAAAACAACAAGAGAAAAGTCACTGGATTCCACTAAATCATTGTATTGTAATCTCTAAAAATAAGAAATTTGTTAAAACTGCAATTAGTATAAGGAATATTTTAAAAAATTCAAATTTTATGAATAGTTAATAGTGTTTCAAATTATTTTTATAACTTAATTAAATATGGAAAAATAGAAACTTCCATTTTTTTCGTCAAATTAGTTTTTATAACTTAATTAAATATTGAAAGGTAAAACTTTTCATTTTTTCATTCAAATTATTTTTTATAACTTAATTAAATTTTGAAAAATAGAAAATTTTTAATCTTTTTTCATTCAAATTACTTTTTATAACTTAATTAAATATTGAAAAAAAAAACACTCCATTTTTCCGCTGCTTGGATCCGAACTGGAGTGTACAGATCTGGAAAAAACTAAACTACGACGCACTCGTTCCGAAACATTTTAGAATAAATTTTAGACAAACTACTTGCTAAGGTTGCTTTCTGTCTTAAAAACTCGCCAAAAGTTAGCCAATTGGAATTCCACAACGAAACTGAATCTTTGATCACGAGTTAGTACTTTTCAACGAATCAGGTTCCAAAATCCGATTTGCTATGTAGCATCCTATTATGGATACTTACGTATTATCCGGGCCAGGTTTGAGCCAATTGTGCCATGCATGAAGTCAATATATCTAATTATAGTAATCCTTGTTATTTTTTTCATTCTACATGGTAACTGTAATTACCGGCTTTTTCGAAGAGTGTCGCACAATGGAGCGGGTTAGTCCAATTATAAGTCCCAATATAGAAAGAAGGTGGGCAAAGAGCAAAAGACGATCGGAAGAGGGGGAATTAATGTCTAGCCTCGCTCCTGATTTCAGCACGTGTTTCTGCTCATTTATCTTCCAGTTTTGAATGCTAGTAAGTTGGTTATTTTTTGTGACAGCTGACTTTCCCGCTTGTGGATTGTTTAATTTTTAATTATTGTTTACCTGATAACGATTCGGACCGGACCACGGCTAATGTTTCTTCAGATCTCGGAATTATTCAAACTATTTCGCAGTGATCGCGGCATTAACGAATTTCATGTATTTTTGGAGATTCCAATACAACGAGGCTGCTGCATCCAGTGATGTATTTTTTCAGGTTCGCGAAGCGATCATACATGCGGTACAGTGGTCGCTGCATTAACGAATTTCGTGTATTTTTGGGGATTCCAACGCAACAAGGTTGCTGCATTCAGTGATTTTTTTTCGTTATCATGTCCGCGAAGCGACCATTCATGCGGTACAGTGGCCGCTGCATTAACGAATTTCGTGTATTTTTTGGGATTCCAATTCAACAAGGTTGTTGCATCCAATGATATTTTTTGTTTGTTTTCATGTTCGCGAAGCGATCATACATGCGTATAGTGATCGCCGCATTAGCGAATTTCGTGTATTTTTTGTGATCCCAACACAACAAGGTTGCTGCATTCAGTGATGTTTTTTTTTCATTGCATGTTCTCGAAGCGATCATTCATACGGTACAGTGATCGCCGCATTAACGAGTTTCGTGTATTTTGGGAATTCCAATACAACGAGGTTGTTGCATCCAGTGATATTTTTTGTTTGATTTCATGTTAGCGAATCAATCATACATACGGTATAGTGATTGCCGCATTAACGAATTTCGTGTATTTTTGTGATCTCAACACAACAAGGTTGCTGCATCCAGTGATGTTTTTGTTTTCTTTTCATGTTCGCGAAGCTATCATACATGCAGTATAGTGATCGCGGCATTAACGAATTTCGTGTATTTTTGGGTATTCTCATACAACGAGGTTGCTGCATCCAGTGATGTTTTTTATTTTCACGTTCGCGAAGCTATCATACATGCGGTACAGTGATCGCCGCATTAAGTAATTTCAGTATTTTTGAGGGATTCCAATACAACTAGGTTGCTGCATTCAGTGATGTTTTTTTTCGTTTACATGTTCGCGAAGCGATCATACATGCGGTATAGTGATCGCGGCATTAACGAATTTCGTGTATTTTTGGGGATTCTCATACAACGAGGTTGCTGCATCCAGTGATTTTTTTTTTTAATGTTCGCGAAGCGATTACATATGTTACAGTGATCGCCGCATTGACGAATTTCGTGTACTTTGGTTTTTTTCAACTATCGTTTTTTATATCTATCGTTTTAAATTCGTCATATAGGATAGTTATATTTTAAACATAAAAAAAACCTATCTGTACCTTTGACCCTTGCTTAAAAAAGTAGATTATTCTCAGGTAAGCGCAGTTGAAATCTCTCATTGTGCACCACATTTTACTTATTTATTTATTTATTTACCATTTTTAACAATGTTATGTATTTAATAAGATTAAATTAGTGTTATGAACATGATTGGCAACGATAAACAAGATTGGTATTTGGCAACCATTTTTGGTGATCTATCTCCTGGCCCGGATAATACTTAAGTACCCGATTATGTTTTGTAGCCTATGAGCAGGGGTCGCAGTGTCCTATATATTTTTTAATAATCCCCACCACTATTTTCAAAATATAATATTCACAATATCCTTCTATTGCAAAATTTAAAGAAATCTACCATGATATTTATAGTTTGAAAATAGTGGTATCAAATATATAAAAATATATAGGAAGCTGCGACCCCTGCTATGAGAGATAGAGAAAAAAGTGAATTACAAAAGTGTAGAGCATTCTCGATTTAATATGAAACGATGTCTAATATATATAAATAACTTTATTAGAAGTTCAGAAATTAAACATTTCTTAATATCTAATCGCCAGCTTAAATGTGTCATCAATCGTGTCATTAAAAGATCGTAAGGCAGATAATATTATCCTAATCCTAATCCTAATAATATTATAAATCTGATTGTGTGCAAATGTTAGGCTGAAGCCAGCGTCAAAATGGAGCATTTAATGATCCTGTGTTTTTGCATATAGGTGGATTATAACCCTCTTATGAATATAAGCTGGTTTTTGTTAATTTCATTCAAATATTTTTCTTAATAATTCCAAATTTCGTTATTTTCATAGAGAATAAATGGACATTTTTTCGTATAATACTTTAAAATGGTTGAATTTACTTTACCGTTGCTAATACTTTATTGTTGCAAAACTAATTAAAAACCCGGAATAATAATTTTTACTCTACAATTTAGATTCAATTGAAAAATTTTCACGCGAAAAATGAAAATGAAATAAAAAAATTAAAGAATTAAAAAGATTAAATAATATTATTAGACATAAAACGTACTTTTTTTAGTTTTTGATAATAATACAAGGTTTCAATATGCATAACCATACGAAACAGGCTAATATGACGTCATACATGGAAAATAAAGCGGATATGCTTTGATTGGTAAAATAAAATTATCTTAGGGTTTTTTTCTTTTTTTTTCTTTTGTATGGTAACAATACGTAGTGTTTTACCGTCTGCGCACGGTTAATATAACTATACCGTATTTTTTATTTAAATTTTAAAAAAGTAAAAAGAAATTTCAAAAGAAAATGGTTAGCAAATGTCAATAATATGCTCCGCAATATTATCCATGTCGAAAATGATGTCATGGATAGCGAGAAAAAATATTTTCATTCTTAAAAGTAAAAGAAATACCTCGATTACCTAAAAAAATGACCAATGTTAATAGTTCCATTTTTGTTGATAAAACCTAAAGATTTAATATCATTTCGTTAAAATAACATAATTTCCCCTATGCCAGTATTGAAATTAATTGCCTGGAAAAGAAAATTAACAAGTATCATGTCATTTAAAAGGGATTTCTCTGGGAAAATATATATTTGAAATAAAACGGGAATTTTCCGATATGTTTTAAAATGAATGTGAATCAATTCCTTAGATTAATAATACAAGGATCAGTAAGCATATAAAGTAGATGAGTTTCACGCCATATTTATAACGAAAAATTTAAATGTTTTTTTTTTAATCTATACTGGTTATTAAGCATGAGTATCCATTATATACAGATGAGAGTTTTCTGCTAAAAATCACATCATAATTTTAAGAAAAGGAAAATGAACACGAATCTATTATATTAAAATCTGACCGTGTGTTTGTGTTTCGAAACTACTACTAGACTATTGAACGCAACGCGATTTACTTAATACCGGTTATCATTGATCCGAAGACTTAACTCTCAGAATTAAAAAAAAAAATTAGATACCAAGATTTTTTTTTTTTTTTTTTTTTGTAAATTTTAATGAAGTTTCTCTAAAAACGGAAAGTAACATACTCCATATTTGTGTATGAAAAAGGAGAAATAAAACAGATCAGTATATTTTTTACACCATTTTCTCATTAAAACTGAAAAACAGAATTTATTTTCACTTTGAATAGATAGATGGTGAAAACAAAATCTTGATTTCAGTAAATTATCCGAAAAATAAAAACATATTTTCACATATTCAAACTTTATGAATCAATTTATTCGGGAGAACAAAAATTGCCTGTCAACATACTGTCATTTAGAAAAAAAGATTTGTTTCAGCTATACATTAAACCACGGAGACAGAATTGAATTTAAAGAAAAGCATATACTAATTCCAATTAATGTTTTTTGAAGGATGGCTGTTAAAACGTTTCACAAAGGTGTTAAAAGTAAAATTGTTTATCAGCTAAAATTCACAGTTGTTTTTATCCAATTCGTCTATTTCCACGATTTCATTTGACACTCCTTTTTGCATTGGTTGCAATTTCACTTTCGCGATTATTTGGCACAAAATTTCACTTTTTTAAGACTGAGTTATGTCAAGGTCCCTATAACAAAAAATACCGTAAAAAAAACCGCAAGTAACTCCTATGAAATGTGATAAAGAGTTAGTTAATTATTAACGTTTTTAATTATCGGGAGTGAAATACTTTGCTTAATTAATGTATTTATTATTATTTTAATGTTGCGTGAACGAAGTCACGGGTAACAGCTAGTCCTAATAATATTATAAATCCGATTGTGTGCAAATGTTAGGCTGAAGCCAGCGTCAAAATGGAGAATTTAATTACCCTCTATCTTTGCGTATAGGCTGATTATAACCCGGGAATGAACATGGGGTAGATTTTATTTATTTTATTCAAATATTTTCTTTAATAATTAAAAATTTCATTATTTTCATAGAGAATAAATGAACATTTTTCCATAAAATTTAACCATTTTATTTGATCGTTGCCAATAAATAAAAACAAGGAAAAATATTTTTTCCTCAACAACTAATTTTTAATTGAACTATTTTCACGTGAAAAATGAAAATTAAAAAGAATTCAAAAGAAGATGAATTTCCGTGATATTTGAAACAAAAATATGGAGTATTTGTTATTATACATGAAGTATGAATATCGGTTACATTAAAAAGAACTTTTTCTGTCAAAAACTGCGTTATAATTAGAAGGGAAAATGAACAATAATTATATTATTAAAAATAGATTTCGCTTGGACCATGGAACTACGAAAAGGATCCTCCTCGGCTTGCACAAATATGACGTCATAAATAAAATATGTATTTCCAAATGTTCGTAATTATACAAGGAGCATGAAATCAATGTTTAATGAAGTAGATAGATAATGGACGTAAAATTTAGGATGAAAAACTGAAATATTTTTTATCAATACCAGTTACATACAAATGCGAGTTTTCCGCTAAAATTTACGCCCTGATTGCCAGAAAAATAAAATGAACAAGAATTATGCCATTAAAAAGTGATTTCTCTGAGGAAAAAGTGACGTTATATTTGAAATAAAACGGGAATTTTCAAATGTGTTTTACAAGGAGCGTAAATCAATTCCTTATATTAATAATACAAGGATCGGTAAGTTTAAAAAGTAGATGAGTTTCACGCCATATTTAAAACGAAAAATTTAAATATTTTTTTTATCTATACCAATTATTAAGCATGAATATCAGTTACATACAGATGAGAGTTTTTTGCCAAAAACCACACCATGATTCTTAGGAAAAGAAAAATAAATACGAATCTATTATATTAAAATCTGACCGCCTGTTTGTATTTCGCAACTACTCCTTTCAGATTGTCAAACGCAACGCGATTTACTTAACACCGGTATTAACACAGGTTATGATTGATCTGAGGATGTCATAAACTCCCAGAATTAAAAAAAATGATTTAAATTTCGAGATATTATTATTATTATTATAATTTGTAAATTTTAACGAAATTTCTCTAAAAATGGCAACTAAATTATTCCATTTTTGTGGATAAAAAAGAAGAAATAAAACGGATTAATATATTTTTTCTCATTAAAACTGAAAAAAAAAAGAATTTATTTTCAATTTGAATAGATGGTGAAAGAAAAAAAAATCTTGATTACAGTAAAATTTTTGAAAAATAAAAACGTATTATCACATATTCAAACTTCATGAATCAATTTATTCTGGAGAACAAAAATCGTCTGTCAACATATTTTCATTTAGAAATAAAGATTTTTTTTCAGTTATAGATTAAATCAAGGAGGCAAATTTAAGCTCCTTGCATTTAGGTCTACAATTATTTCTCCCTATTCACAAGAATTGAATTTAATGAAAAATAATATACTATTTCCATTATCTTTAAAGGATGGCTATTAAAACATTTCACAAAGGCGTTAAAAGTAAAATGGTTTACCAGGTAAATTTGACATATGTTTTTACACAATTCGCCGATTTCCACGATTTTATTTAGCTCGCCTTTTGTCATTGGTTGCAGTTTCCTTTTCGCAATTATTTGTCACAAAATTGCACTTTTTTAAAACTTAGTTATGTCAAGGCCTCTACAACATAGAAATACTGAATTGTCTCCTATGGAATGTGATAAAGAGTTATTTAATTATTTACGTTTCTAATTATCGGGAATGAAATATTTTGCTTAATTAATGCATTTATACTTCTTTTAATGATACGTGAACGAAGTCACGGGTAACAGCTAGTAATATTATAAATCTGATTGTGTGTAAATGTTAGGCTGAAGCCAGCGTCAAAATGGAGCATTTAATAATCCTGTGCTTTTGCATATAGGTGGATTATAACCCTCTTATGAACATAGGCTGGTTTTTGTTAATTTTATTCAAATATTTTTCTTAATAATTCCAAATTTCGTTATTTTCATAGGGAATAAATGGACATTTTTTCGTATAATATTTTAAAATGGTTAAATTTACTTTACCGTTGCTAATAATTTATCGTTGCCAAAACTAATTAAAAACCCGGAATAATAATTTTTACAATTTAGATTCAATTGAAAAATTTTCACGTGAAAAATGAAAATGAAATAAAAAAATTAAAGAATTAAAAAGATTAAATAATATTATTAGAAATAAAACGTACTTTTTTTAGTTTGTGATAATAATACAAGGTTTCAATATGCGTAACCATAGGAAACAGGCTAATATGACGTCATACATGGAAAATAAAGCGGTTATGCTTTGATTGGTGAAATAAAATTATCTTAGGTTTTTATTTCTTTTGTATGGTAACAATACATGGTGTTTTACCGTCTGCGCACGGTTAATATAACTATACCGTATTTTTTATTTAAATTTTAAAAAAGTAAAAAGAAGTTTCAAAAGAAAATGGTTAGCAAATGTCAATAATATGCTCCGCAATATTATCCATGTCGAAAATGATGTCATGGATAGCGAGAAAAAAATATTTTCATTCTTGAAACTAAAAGAAATACCTCGATTACCTAAAAAAAATGACGAATGTTAATAGTTCCATTTTTGTTGATAAAACCTAAAGATTTAATATTATTTCGTTAAAATAACATAATTTCCCCTATGCCAGTATTGAAATTAATTGCCTGGAAAAGAAAATTAACAAGTATTATGTCATTTAAAAGGGATTTCTCTGGGGAAATATATATTTGAAATAAAACGGGAATTTTCAGATATGTTTTAAAATGAATGTGAATCAATTCCTTATATTAATAATCAGTAAGCATATAAAGTAGATGAGTTTCACGCCATATTTATAACGAAAAATTTAAATGTTTTTTTTTTATCTATACTGGTTATTAAGCATGAGTACAGATATAGATTATATACAGATGAGAGTTTTCTGCTAAAAATCACATCATAATTTTAAGAAAAGGAAAATGAACACGAATCTATTATATTAAAATTTGACCGTGTGTTTGTATTTCGAAACTGCTCCTAGACTATCTAACGCAACGCGATTTACTTAATACCGGTTATTATTGATCCGAAGACTTAACTCTCAGAATTAAAAAAAATAAATTAGATGCCAATATTTTTTTTTTTTTTTTTTTTTTTTTGTAAATTTTAGGGAAGTTTTTCTAAAAACGGAAAGTAACATACTTCATACTTGTGTATGAAAAAGGAGAAATAAAACAGATCGTATATTTTTTACACCATTTTCTCATTAAAACTGAAAAACAGAATTTATTTTCACTTTGAATAGATAGAAGGTGAAAACAAAATCTTGATTTCAGTAAATTATCCGAAAAATAAAAACATATTTTCACATATTCAAACTTCATGAATCAATTTATTCGGGAGAACAAAAATTGCCTGTCAACATACTGTTATTTAGAAAACAAGATTTGTTTCAGCTATACATTAAACCACGGAGGCAGAATTGAATTTAAAGAAAAAGCATATACTAATTCCAGTTAATGTTTTTTTGAAGAATGGCTGTTAAAACGTTTCACAAAGGCGTTAAAAGTAAAATTGTTTATCAGCTAAAATTCACAGTTGTTTTTATCCAATTCGTCTATTTCCACGATTTTATTTGGCCCTCCTTTTTGCATTGGTTGCAATTTCATTTTCGCGATTACTTGGCACAAAATTTCACTTTTTTAAGACTGAGTTATGTCAAGGTCCCTATAACACAAAATACCGCAAGTAACTCCTATAAAATGTGATAAAGAGTTAGTTAATTATTAACGTTTTTAATTATCGGGAGTGAAATATTTTGCTTAATTAATGTATTTATTATTATTTTAATGTTGTGTGAACGAAGTCACGGGTAACAGCTAGTTTTATTATTTTTATATTACCATTAAAGCTAACACATGCAAACAAAGTAAAACTTATTTTGATAAGGAAATATAAGTATGCTTAATTTATCTATCATCGGCAGAAATACATTGCAATCGCATTCATACGCATGCATGGCTGCAGATGATAGACAGATTAAGCATGCTTAACTCGATGCTTGATTTTAAAATGTACTTTGCTTACTTGTTTTAACCAACAAAAAACTATGAGAAAAATGTCCCTGATATGAAACTGTTTGTTACTAATGATGGAGCTATGTGGAGCTGCAACGTAAAAATAATATAGAAAAAAAGAAATCCTCCGTATTGGAACTTGGTTTAGTGGTTCGAGAATACCATTCGTAACTGCTTTAACCTTTAATATACCAAGCTTACCTTGTCAACGTACGTTACCAAGCTAGGGTTTTCTGAAGACCCCAGTTAAAACTAAACATCCCTACATAAAACATAAAACAAAATTGTCGGATTCCCTCTAAGTCCACCCAACTTTGAAGAATAATCCGGTATTTTTAGTATGCTGCCACCACCGATATGATTACGTGATATCGGTCACGTTATGAGAGGTATATTGAGAAAAAGGCAACCTCTTTCAATTAAACTTAAACGAATAATTTATTTACACAGTCTTTACAAATAACAAGACAATATTTACAATTACAAACTTGGATATAGTTGATCCGGTTCCACATTAAATAAAATACAGAAAATACGTTCTGTGTACTGCTAAACTACGCTAATTAACTCAGTTACCAGAGATTACTATTAACCTCACAAACACTTTATCTCTCCACTCCAAGAGATCTCTTTCAACACACGTGTACCAGAGCTCACTCTCTACTACCACCAACATGTTTCACCACCACGTTAAAACTAAGCTCTCTCTCTGGTCATCACCAGAGCACTCTTCGTAAACGGGGCTGGAACCCTGTTCGCAAGGGTTCCTTGACAGAACGTGACCCTTACGACCTTGACGTGAACGAACCCTTATGATGGATCTTTCATCTTAGAGAATGGGTGAAGTCTGTCTTATCTATGCACTTACAATGACAATAGATAAACTGCCTTCACTATACTAAACATTCCTTCCACACATATTTTGTCACTCCCCTCTTCGGATTAAGATTCCAGTTAGGAAAGGAACGTTAGTTTAAAGCTTTACAGTACACAGTAGATAAGCACACAAAAAGATAATATCACATAACTATAGTTCTAATCCTGCAGCTGCCAGTGAAAGCCTGACAAAATTTTTAACTGTTTGATGGGTAAATTACAAAAATTGTTTTTTCGTTTCTGAAAGTCAATAGTACACACACAAAAAAAGCTCGTATTTCATCTGTCCAAATTTTTATTCTGTTCGGAGCAGCATTTACATTCAAATCTTGAAAAACACATGACGCTTCAGCATCAGTGATGGTGCATATAGTATCAAAAATTTTATCATCAAGAAATAAGTTGAAAACGTTGAATATTGTGGTCGCACCATCAGTTGAGTACGTTGACCCAGGTGTGCCTCTGACAATGTCACACTGTTGTCGCCAAGTAACCGGGGCAAAGAACTTTCTAATACGAATTATCATCAGACGATGTGCTGCCAATGTCACTTTCTTCAGAATTCACTTCCAGATTATCTTCAGATTCTGACACATCTACTGGTGGAAAATATTTCTCATCATATTCGCTCAAGACACCTTCCACTCAAATCACTGTCATTCATCAGCTGACGAATTTCATCTCCTGACAGTCCATTATGGGGCATTTTTCAAAATTTACAGCCTTCAGAATTTGCAAACAACAAGGGTAACAATATTCAAAATTTGTAACATGGTGTAACCAAGTGCGGTTCTAGTGGAACCCCACTGTCTTCTTTTGTTTTTTACGTTAATTTTACAGAACATTTTATAAGCAAAATTACACATTATATATGTTTATCCGATTCTGGACACATGAAAAATCAGGAGTAAAATAGTTGTTATAGATATACGACAGGATCACGAAAAATAAATTCTGGTGTCGTCAGTAGACCCCTCCTTGGTATATTTATCTCCTTGGTCTAAGTGGTTGGTTAAGTTTATGTAATGTTGGGCGGAGGAATTAAAATCCATAAACTGGTGTAAGAAGCAACCATATATATGGGTGAAAATGCGACAGTTGATTGGAATAGTTATGAGAGAAGTGTGTTCCTTACACATAATACAAAGATTTAATGGACGAATTTGTTGTGCCAATAAAATTGTTGAGACCAACGAATTTTTATCTGTACATAAAAAAAAACAACAGCGCAAGATATTTCCACAACAGTGGATTTTTGGATGGCGAATGCTTTTTCTGTACAAAATCTTAAATAGAAGCGAATATCTTAGATAGTGCGCTGATAAAAAAAAAATTGTAAACATGATGATGTGAACATAATCTACACTGACTGGTGGAAAAGGCACAATTCAGAGGAGCTTGAAACAACAGATTATAAGCATTTTACTGTGCACCATAAGTACAATTTTGCTGATAGAAGAACGGGTGTTCACATATAACATGTTGCAAGAATGTGGGGTTCTGCTAAGTGGCGCAGTAAAAATTACAAAGCACGGTTCGCCACCATCTTGAATTACACCTTACAGAATCTATGTGGACATAAATACACATGGAAAAAAGGTTTTCCATGAATTATTGATAGCAATTTCGGAAATAGGACCTATAATGTAGGGCGTAATATAAAAAAGTTTTTTATTCTTGTGAAACGTTGTAAGAAATTGTTATAGAACATTGGTATGAATTTGTTATGAAACATTGTAATATATTCTTATTAACATAAAATATTATACTATTTAATGCAATTGGATTTATTTTTCTATCGCAATTCACTTTCGCGCTTCGAGAGCTTGGCTACGACTTTGGCAAAATGTTTGCAACTTGGCGTAATCGTAATTGCGGGAGCCACTATAACAAAGAATAATTTAAAATTGTATTAAATAATATCGACAACAAAATTTTATGTTCTGTTTTAAAATCAAGGACAATTTAGTTGACTAAAGGAGCATTTTATAAATCAAAGTGATGAAAAAATGAAATTGCGATATTAATGCTTAAATACCGGGTGGTTATAATATAAGTATCTCTATTTGGATCTTGAATCATATGCCTGTAGCTAGAAGGAATAACCAGAATGAAGTCAAAATTGGTACACTTACAATTCGGGAAGGGGGAAGAAGAAAGGAACAATAAAAAATAATTGCAATAATTGCCGACAGATGGCGCTTTTGAGTGTGAAATGTAATGTGTAATACAAGAACAAAAAGTAAAGCGTAAAACCGGATGACAAACCTAATTTATTGAACAATTTCATAGTGAATGTGGTTACACTTACGAATGGCGGTGCCGATCAAGTTCAGGTCCCAGATGGCCATTGTGCAGAAAGACACAATCCAGGCGGTGCACGATTGCTCAACTGCAAAATGTAATGCATCAGGAGTGATGTTTCCCACATGTGATATGCGATCTTTTAAGTCATTGAGGTTTGCGTCACCTCCACGGTATACAACGGCGTTTACGACAATAGGCTCCTTAGTGCCTTCTGTTGGCGATTATTGCAACTAGGTGGTTTGCGACGGCGTTTGCGCCAATAGGCCCCTTAGTGCCCTCTGTTGGCGATTATTGCAACTGTGTTTATTATTATTGTTCCATTCTTCTTCCCCTTCTCGAATAGTAAGTGTACCGATTTTGGTTTCATTCGGGCTTTCCTTCAAGTTACAGACAGCTCCAAATACACATACTTAACTTATATTACAACCACCCTGTATATATTTAACTGCTATTATCTGAAAATTGATATATTTTTATCTCATTTCAGGCCTGATATCGAATGCAGGATATTGGCCAGAAGATGACGAAGAAGTATCAGCAGAAATTGACAAAATTGTAGGTACCGGCCCTATGTGTCGCTACGCACAGGATTTGCCATTACTTGCCCAAATTATGAGCGAAGGAAGAATAAATTTCGATAAAAAGGTAATAACAGCTGTAATGTTAAATATTTCATACATAATCAATTTATTAGACAACTGTGAGATAACGTTTACATTAGGTTTGACACGAAAAGTATTCAACCTTTTGCAAAACGTCGAGCATGTACTTTATGTGAAATGAACTTATACATTTTAAATAGTACAGTGCGAAAACTTGTTTAAACTTACTATAACAGGAAAGCGTATGTATCAAAATAAATGAAAAGTTTATTTTTAAAAACTTAAAAATAACTTTTAAAAGTATCTTAATGCCATTCAGCGCTGTAGTCGTAAAAAAAACCTGAGGGTATACGTTATAGGAAGACGGCATATACGCGGTATACACTATATAGATTTACTTGGAAAACAGAGTGTACACGGAGTTTCTTACAAGAACGGTCTCTTTAAAGCGCATACTCAGAATATTTTGAAAAAAAAATTGCTAATGGAACTACTCATGTACGTAATAAAGATCAGTGAAATTAGCTGCGGAATCTCAGTAGAAAATCTGTAAAAAATAAAAAACATGTCGCGCAAAAAGACGCGATTTGGCTAGCAACACTTTTTCCTCGCCAAATACAAGAGATTTTTAGGAAGCATTTGGGATTTGCTTTTTTAAGTGAGTGTTTAAATGCGTAGTACTTTTTAAATTTAAACTTAAACAATTAAACTGAGTATTATTTTTTCTATAAACTTATGTAATATATATACAAGCTGCGCATTGCTGAAGTTATTTATTTTTACACGGTTTCACCGGCTGGATAAGTTTTAAGTGTATTTTAACAGTTACTGCTCGATTAAGAACGCTTTTATGATACATATTTCGATATTGAATAAGTCGTTGTTTCCATAGAAACAATACGTTTCTCTTCTTGTCTCCGACACTAACAAAATTGAAGTCAAATTGACAGTGCTCAGAATAGGACATTAATTTTTAGTTTGAAGCATTTTAATCATTTAAATTTTGTTCTAAGCCGCAGATTTTCAATTGCTAATTTTCTTTATATACAGGGTGTCCACGTAAAACCTGACCGACCTTTATTTTCACAACTGTTGGTCCTAGATGCATACTTCCAATTACAAAAATGGTTTAAATAAGGTAAAGAATTATTTTTAAAGCGATTTGAGTCAAGAAAAACATTTACTTAAAAATTACGAAATTAAAATTTTTATACGTCCTTCGGTCCTATCAGTGATATTTAGTAAAAATTTACTGTGACACTAACAAGTAAGACAAAAAAAGTCCCATTCATCTAACATTAAAATTGACCGAGTTATGAAACTTTGAAATGCATGACTTATACCACTTTTTTGCATCTCAAAACAGATGATTTTGGCCATGCTTTCAGGGGTCGTATATAAAGTACTTAAACTTATTTCAAGGTATCTGCGCTTTAAAAGAAATCGTACAACTATTGTGATTGAGTTAACTTTTATTAGTTAAGTTTCAGATTAGTTAAAATAATTGTATTTTAACATATGTTTTATTTTGTAAGGATTTGAGGCTAGAATTTCTTTTAACAAAAATTATGTTATTTTCATAAGGTTTTATTTAACTTGTAACGATCGTCTTTCCTGTTTAAAATTTGTACTTGAACTTTAACTCACTTTCAAAAGTCCGATCGAAGTTATTTTACATACTGACTTAAATCCGATGACAATGTAATATTATTATAATTTTCGACGCTTACCATCTTATACATACTTATATTAGAGGATAACACAAAACAATTCGGATAGATTACCGTCAACAAGTTTAAGAAAGAGTTTTAGATTAGATAACTTAAACCTGCGGTGGTTGTGTTTTTTAACTTTTATAATTACGTTTTATGTATTTTTTAACGCTGAATAAAAAAATTACATTCTCTTTTAACCATCATGTCAGGGTTTTCCGCAACTCGGAAACTTCAAAGTTAAAAAATAGCGAAAAATCTCATACTATAAAATAGATGCAAGACTGTTTTATTCAGATTAATTTTATTTAATTCAATAATTTTTTCAATTTTTTGGCTTTACTGGGTTTCTTACAGCTAAACAGCTCAGGGGTCCGATGAGGTTGAGAGAGGAGGGGGGGGGGGTATCAATTTTAACTTTGAGCTTTTTAACTTTGAAATTTGCAATTTGAGAAAAATCCTGACGTGATGGTTTAAAGTGAAGGTCATTTTCGGATACAGCGCTAAAAAATATAATAATCAATAAACCTAAATCAAACCTAATAATCAATTTTCAAAACATAAAAAACATGTCACAACCCAAATTTTGAAGGACAGTGTAATCTAACAGCATTTTAAAATCTGTATCATTTGTAAAGAAATGATACAGATCCTTTTATTTAACAAAAATTCTGTTATTTTTATCCTCTTATATGTTCAGTACAAATTGTATATTTTGCATTAATATGTCAAAATGATTATAGATTTCACATTTATATTAGATTGCAATGTTAATTTTTGCTCTCTTTTGATATATCTGACGATTGCTTATATCTCTACTACATTTGTGAATGACACCTATTTCGCAACAAAAAAATACTCCAACTTTAAACAGCTATTACTCGGTCAGTTTTAATGCTAGATGAATGGAACTTTTTTTGTCTTACTTGTTAGTGTCACAGTAAATTTTTACTAAATATCACTTATAGGACCGGGGAACCGTAAAAAAATTTAAATTTCGTAATTTTTTAATAAATACTTTTCTTGATCCAAATCGCTTTAAAAATAATTCTTTACTTTATTTAAACCATTTTTGTAATTGGAAGTATGCATCTAGGACCAACGGTTGAGAAAATAAAGGTCGGTCAGGTAATACGTGGACACCCTCTATACATATATGTATATGACAAAACTGCAGTTATAAAAGTGTATTCATTTAAGTTAAACTTACTTTAACTAGTTCAGTATGAAGAGAAGAAATTTTTTTTCCTAAAAGAGAAATTATCATAAAAGCGTATTTTTAGGTAGCTTTCAATACAAAAAAGTATAAAGCTACCTATTGCAGCCGTTCGGAGGAAAGCAGTTCCGGAAAATTTCGTATATTTTCACCGATCATGACCCCCAGATCCCAAAACCACCCTCCGTTCAAATGTTGATTTATATATATATATATATATATATATATATATATATATATATATATATATATATATATATATATGTATAAACTTATTGCAAAAATTAACCATTGAAACAGAAATAACTGACCATATATATATATATATATATCTGACCTATGTCATACGATAACGCTTGTATTTATAAATCAATTTTGATGAAACTAATTGTGTGTATTAAGCTAACCAATGTCTCGACCGAGTTCGTTGGCCAGCTTGGTCCGCCATTTTGTTTCAAGATGGCGGCCATTTAAAAATTTAAAACTAAAATAAATATACAAAAAAATTAAAAATTTAAATTTATTTTTTAATTATGTTTTAGGCCTTGATACAAGGATTCCAGAGCATTTTTTGGTTTACCTCTATCTTAAAAAATGGCTGAGATAGAGCAGTTTGAAATTCTAGGGTGGCTGACATTTTGAAACAAAACAGCACATTAACACGATTACTCGCAAATTATTTTCTTTCATTGTTGTAATAATTATCCCAATCATACACATAAAACTATATATTCATATCCGTTAGCGCCAAAATTGGCGACATTGGCGAAAAAATTGGCGACATTTGGCGAAATATCGCCAAATTTGGCGTCCAAAATAACTCTTCATAAATGAAGCCAATTTGGCTATTGCTCAATAATTTGGCGAATTTCTTATTCAAATTCAGTATTAACGAATCTTTTGTAAACGTTTCTTTGCATTTTAACTTGCTGTTTTCGTGTAACATTAGCTAAAATTTTAAAACGAAGATATAGGAAAGCTACCTTTTCCTCCCGGTACAGGCCGGAAGGACTTTTTAAAATTTGATTCTATCGCCAACCAGCGATAAATCGCCAAAAACACACAATTTTCATAATTTTTTACGGGCGTTATATCGAGGTTCCGCGTCAATTTTTTCTATAAACGCTTATATCCTCATGAGAAGAATATTCTGTAACTTTTAAAAAAATTCTGAGTATGCGCTTATGGAGACCTTCCTTGTTAGACATATCCAGAAGGTATATGGCGTATACTACCGTGTATTTCCTACTACATCCCTGATTGCTTTTTCGCATAACTATATGAAAGCGTGTTTTACTGTGGTGTCTCGTTTACTTAATTTGAAAAAAAAAAAAAAAAAGAAAAATCCTTGGATCAGCAGATAATAAATAGATCTAAGAGAACAAGAATTTGAAATCATGGTTGATTTTATCACCAATCATAGGCAGATAGAGAATAGAAAATCTGCGCCTAGTTACACAATATTTTAATTTTTAGAATTTTTTTTTTCGTGATATTGATTTTTTTTTTTTTAGCGTGGCGGAATTTTTTTTTTCGCAGTTAAATTTGCGGGAATTACTTAAAAGTCAATGAAAAATTTTATTTATAAATATTAATAAAGAAATATTTTTTAAATACTAATTACTGATGGGACTTTTTGGAAAAAGATTTAAATATTTTGATGAAATAAAGGAGAATACACCAAATTTTATGAAAATTTTATGCGGTATCTATCTATATTACATGAATACACATTGTTTTTTAAATAAATACTACATATTCTGATGACATGCAGCAAAGGCTTTATTGCTAATTTATAAATTATGTATATATATTTTTTACTGTTCAATTAATTTGAATTGTTCTAACCCATTTTTCATTGTGATTCAGACTTGAAATTGAATAAACATTTTCTATTGAAATTAAATATTCGTAGCCATGTGACACTTCCCTCTCTCTCCCCCCCCCCCCCACTTTTTTTATTTATTCAGTGAATATGAATTGTTCTTGCGCATTTTTTATTGTGATTTAGACTTAAAATTAAATAAATATTTTCAATTGAAATGAAATATTCATATTCATATGACACTTTCCCTTCCCCACCCCTCTTTTTTTTTCTCGTGTAATACACCTTTTACATTTCATTTAAAAAATAGAATTACATTATGTATATACTGCAAATAATGTATTTTATTTCCACAATTTGAACTACATGCTGCATAAGTATGAGTGCAGTAAATATATTTCAAAATTAATAACATTTTTATGAGGTGTTTATCTAAATTCTATAGCTATACAGGATTGTTTAAATATATATATTATATTTTCTTATGAAATGCAACAAAAACTTTCGGGAAGCGAGTTTTTTTTTTCTAGTGGGTGATTAATAATGATGAGGTTTTTAATAGTGTATTAACAGGTTTTAAATCTATTACACACAGCCCGGTTGCATTAAAATATCGCCGACCCCCTCCTTTTTTATTATGTTTATTAGTAAATTATCAGGGATCTGTTTAGGAAGAAATTGGGTCCTTTAAAGAACCTTTCACACAATTTTTTTTATTTCATAACAGGACCCTTCACACAATTCTTTAATTTCAAAACCGAACCCTTCACACTTTTTTTTGGTAGATTTCGTAAGAAATACTACCTATTACATTCTCTCCTAAGTTGGATTTTTTTTTTTTTGAATTTCATGACTTCCAGAACCCAAAACCACCCCCAGTTCAAAACTTTATATATATATGTGTGTGTGTGTGTGTGTGTGTGTCACTTTTTTAAGGACACGATAACTTCAATAATTCTGAACAAATCTCTTCCAAACTGATACATAAAATCAAGGAGCATAAAATCTCGGTCAAGTTCGTTAATGGGCACAATCAAACCAGGGGTGGGGGGGGGGATGGGGGCTTCTAGTGAAAACAGAAAACCCCCGTAGCTTTTTAATTATGATACGTATCGAATCCGTTTAAAGTTATTATTACTTCTAGGAAATGACCGAAAATTTATGTATGACAGATTTTTGATATCATTAAAATTGGCCCCAAGGGATGGGAAAAGGGGGGGGGGGTAGAAGAAAAAAATTCATAACTTCGCCAATTCACAAGATAGCAAATCCTCTTAAATTTATTATAGGTTATTATTATAACCTATATAATATAGGTTATATATATAGGACAGAAAAATCAGATTTAACTAAGATAAATACATCATCATTAAATAATCATTTTCATCATTATCTATATAGGTTATAATATAGATTATTATATAGGTTATAATATAGGTTATTATATATTCTTCTTCTTAATATTATCTAAAACTTTTATATTGACAAGTTTTTTATAGGACCAACCCTTATAGCAGAATAAATAAATAAATAAATAAATAAATAAAAACAAAAAAATCCCTGCCGGCTCCGCCTGCAAACAAGTTAGATTTCGAAGTGGGCGGTCCCAACTGTGGCATCATGGCAAAAAGGTTATTTCTTCCGCAATTTCCAACAAACAGGTGCCCCAAGGTCTGCGTCTTCGAAATCTACCTGTGCCTGTAGGCCGAGCCGTCAGGGATTTTTTTTAATTTTAAATTAACCCCTTCACAAAATTCTTTCATCTCAAAACAGGACCCTTCACAAAACTTTTTACCTTTAAAACGGACTCTTGACAAAATTCTTTGTGTTTAAAAAAATCTTTTACAAAACTTTTCCTCTAAAAACTGAATTTTTCATAAAATTAATAATTTAAAGGTAAAATCTGGCTGTCACTTTTACATATAGAAAGTATTCATATTTTACATACACATATCTTCTTAAAAATGTATAAACAAGAACCTGAATATGACGATCCTTTCAAATTCACAAAATTATGACTAGATTTTTCACTAATGTAAAAAGCTGTTTATAATTTACAAAGGCAGGACCCAGGGAGTAAAGTCTGGACAGACCCCTGATTATGCTAATTATGTTATGAGATGTTGGAAAATTTTAATGCTGTTAGTGAATAATTAATCTATATACATTTTTAATGTTGTTTGTGAAATATGATTTAAACTAAACAATTTTTTAATGTTGGCAAAATCTTTCATTAAATTGATTTTTTTTTTAACGAATTATTTTTTTAACGAAATGTGTTAATTACATTTTGGAAACTGTCAACGAAATAAGAAGTAATGCTTTCCTTTATTAGTTTTCAATAGAGATTATGTTTCAATCTTTATATGTATTATGACTCAGACACTATATTTCATACATATGCAAGACAGTGCAAGACAAATCAGGTAAATTTCATTAGTATATAATTTCCATCGGTAGTGTAAAACTGTTTTCTCATAACATGCAAAAATAATTTCGTGAGCAAAAAAACTTTTTTCCAATCTAGTGAACTTTTTACTAATTATAATTTAAATAGTACTATTGGATTAGGGCTTTTATTTTTATTTTCCTAACGGGTGTATAATACTGTATTATTTACAATTCAAAATAGTATTAAAATAAATTTTAACAGAAAAATAATTTATGTTTAAAAATTTCGTGTAAACTATATTCATTAGAAAATGTACCTATTCTAAAACACTGTCTTTTGGCACTGTATTCTCATATACAAAAGCGCTGCTTATACGCCACACATTATCACTAATTTAGAAAAAAAAGGATAAATGTTGTGGTTTCGAATGCGAAGACTTGGGTCCACTAAAATTGACAAAGACTACTATATAAATACATATTTACAATAATAATAGTGCATAATGTACCTTCCTATTTACAAATATTGGGGAAAACATCCATGTATTGACACTTATTATCGCTAACGTCTACTGATAGGAACTGGAGTATTTGATCATTTCCAGAATTCTCAAAGATTGGTCAAACTGGGTGGTTTACTATCAAAATTAGTTATATATACATACATGTACTACATATGTAGTACATATTTCAAGCTTTATGCGAAAATAGTTTATTTATCATTAAAAATCTTGATAATGTCACCGTTATTGTGTGTACGAAACTAGTCGGTTTGTTTATTAAAAGGTTTTTTTTAAAGTTTTTATGTTAACTGTAATCACTTTTAGCATATGTATTTATTTTAATCTAAGTAAGTTATTTTTTGCTGCTATAATAGTGTTATTATTAATCTATATTTCTGAAAATTGCATTTCGAAGAATTATATATTTGGTTAGTCTATATTAATAAAAGAAAGTTTCGCTCTGTGTGTGTGTGTGTCTGTTGGCGATGGCTAGCAAAATCTAGCCCACCTAGAAGTCTGCAAATTTAGATGTGGATAGTCCAAGGCCTGGCCATGTGCACCTGAGCCTCAGAATTTTAATATTGTTATGAATTTTGTAAATATTTCATTCTTTTTAATTTATTTTATTTTATTATTGTGAAAATTGCAGTATTATTAATGTATTTCCTATTGAGCATCATGTAACTCAATGCTAAAGGCCTCAGGTGCTTTGCAAGAAAAACAACCTTACAGCATCGGTTTTATAATGGAGTTCTATTGGAAAATCGCCAAGGAATGGGTTTATCGCCAAGTTGGCGATGGTTTTGGCGACTTATTTTTGTCGCCAAATTTGGCGATATATCGCCAAATGTCGCCAAGTTGGCGACGGATTTGGCGACTTTTTGTGCAACCCCCCCCCTTATACCTTTACATTGGGATCCTTTCTCGTTTGGGGTACTCTATCGAGAGTTAAAGCACTTTCTGGTAATTTCTAGCATCCGAAAGCTCTGGAAAATTCTACAATTATCTTTAAAGCCTATATAAGGGACCTCCACTAGTTCAGTTCAGTTAGTTCTCTGTCAAATGCGATTGAATACGCACGAGAGGCTTTGCATCGAGAACTGTGTTTCTCTGAGCGGTTTTGTATTTGATTCGCCGTATTGAACAATACGCTATATTGTTCTGTGTGAAATTTTGCTGTGCTGTTATTAGATTTGAAGATTACTCAATATTTGTGTCTTTGAGAAGATTCTTGTGTATTTACCGAATTGTTTGGAGTAAATAAAACCTGTTGATTGTTCTTATATATTGGCAACAATCCTTTCGAACCCCGAGCTCACAACAATATTTTTTGATAATTAGCCTAGATATTAATTAGATTCTCATTAACCATCGCTTCTAAAATGTCATCTTTTAAAACAAAATGGCGAATGAAACGGGCTGGCGCGTTGGATTTGCGAGCGGAAATGAACAAATTCGAAATTATTTTACTAATTAGCAAATTTTAAGAAAACTAATTGAGATATCAATTTGAAAATTTCTGAGCATATGTAAAAAAATATTCTGTATCTGACTATGTGATTTTTATAAAATTCGGTTGGTAATTTTTTTTAATTTACGCAAAAAACTGCCAAAACTGCCGGCGCCAGTGAAAACGATCCGAGAAATTTTCAGACAGGGATCGGCTTTCATTAAAAACTGAACTACAAAGACATCTGTTTCTCTGGCCGATCACTCTCATTTAGTTTGCGAAAATGAAGGGAAATAATTGCCAAATTTTACTAATGAACAAATATTTAGGTAACTAATTAAGATATAGATTTGAAATTGATGTCGGGAAGGGGTGTCATCTGCCGGCTATTTTAGCGTAGCGTCTTCGTTATGTTCTAATTACCAGAAAAACGTAATTCTTTTTTCAATGATCGCGTTAATGTACGTGACGGTGGTTCTCTTGAATAAATTATTCATTATATTTGCGGGTATGTGGAGAGAGGGGGTTAACGCCTTTCTCTGAGATTGTAATTATCTCGGGCCCGGGCAACGCCGGGCGGATTAGCTAGTCTATATTAATAAAAGAAAGTTTCGCTCTGTGTGTCTGTGTGTCTGTTGGCGATGGCTAGCAAAATCTAGCCCATCTAGAAGTCTGGAAATTTAGGTGTGGATAGTCCAAGGTGTGGCCATGTGCACCTGAGCCTCAGAATTTTAATATTTTGATAATTTGCCTAGATATTAATTAGATTCTCATTAACCATCGCTTCTAAAATGACATATTTTAAATCAAAATGGCGAAAGAAACGAATCGTTTGCAAGCGGAAATGAACTAATTCGAAATTATTTTACTAATTAGCGAATTTTAAAAAAACTAATTGAGATATCAATTTGCAAATTTCTGAGCATATGTAAAAAAATATTCTGCATCCGTCTATGCAATTTTTAAAAAATTCGGCCGGTAATTTTTTTTAATTTATGCTGCTAAAAATCTGCTGGCGCCAGTGAAATAAATCGGAGAAAGTTTCAGACAGGGATCTGCTTTCATTAAAAACTGGCCGATCCCCCATTTAGTTTGCGAAAATGAAAGGAAATAATTGCCAATTTTTACTAATGAACAAAAATTTAGATAACTAAGATATAGATTTGAAATTGAGGATTGGAAGTGTTGTCATCTGCCGGCTATTTTAGCGTAGTGTCTTCGTTATGTTCTAATTATCAGAAAAATTTAATTAGTTTTTTAATGATCGCGTTAATGTAGATTCAGGTGATTTTCTTGAACAAATTATTCCTTATATTTGCGGGTATGGGGAGGGAGGGGGTTAACGCCTTGCATTGAGAATGTTATTATCTCGGGCCCGGGCAACGCCGGCGGATAGCTAGTATAAAATATTTTAAAGTATTGAACAAAAAATAATAAAAATTGAAACACTTAGAAAAACCATACTGTTATTTAATCTTAAAACTTTATCATTCATGAGGTCCTTGCCACCGCATCTAGCCTAGTTGAAAGAAAGAAACGTAGAAATGGAAAATATCAGTTAAAGTAGCGCTGAAAATACGCACGAGTGCCGTAGATTGCCGATCCACGGTATAATGTACAAAATCTTCAAATTGTAATATCACAATAACTCGGACTGATTTCCTATACAGTGTGTATCAGGATTGTCGTCCAAATTTGGTGAGGAGATAGAAAATAGCAAAAAAAGACAATCTCACATAGGAAAGTATGGACGCAAACGAACACATGACGTTGTAGAGGGCGCTGTGTATCCACAACTTCTAATCACGCTGACAATGATCTGATCTCTCTGACAAGTCCAGCCGGTCGTCATTCGACAAGGTGACTTTGCAGAAGTAACATGAATCGTTATATGTTTAATGAATATGCAGATATGCATCTAACTTACGGCGAGGCTGGGAAAAGCGGTCGAAGAGCTGCGCAAATATATGCAGAACGCTACCCCAACCGGCACAAACCTCAGAATCAAATGTTTGCAACTGGATCGGTTACCAGTATGTCATGATAGAGGAAGCAACCAATCGACAATGACAGTTCCAGATACAGGGTGTTATTTATTTAGGTTTTTAGGTTTGCACCGGTTGGAGTAGCGTTCTGAATACATTTGCGGAGGTCTTCGACCGCTTTCCCCTGCCGCACCGTAAGTTAGATGCATATCTGCATATTTATTAAACGTATAACGATTCATGTTACTTCTGAAAAGTCACCTTGTTGAAAGACGATCGGATGTACTTTTTAGAGAGCTTTGCACGTGATCAGAAATTGTGGATACGCAGAGCCCTCTACAACATTATGCGTTCGTTTGTGCCTACACTTTCCTATGTGAGATTGTCGTCTTTTGCTATTTTCTGCCTCCCTATCAAATTTGAACGATCAATCCTGTACACCCTGTCGATATCCTTTTCTTCTTATACCAAGATCAAATAAACCAATTTATGAAGAAAACCACTGCGAACAAAACAGAAAAATTATAATGCTTTTTTTATCACCTATTGGAATCTGCTGTTTTAATGAATCTAATTCTGGTTCACTAAATTAGTTTATTTAAATAGCGATTATTTTATTTCTTAAAATAAACATGTTATTTGATATAGATTATTTTATACTGCAAGCACATGTATAATTTTCGCATGCAATGTATTAAATGTAACCAAAGAAAAAGCACGAAATAGAATATTTAGTTTAGTGTGGCATTATAGTACAGGGTGTCCCAAAAGTCTCCGTACAACTTCAAAAATTGATTACAAAAAAAAATTAAAATAATAGGCCTATCGCAAAAATATTTACAACAGTACATAGAGTAACTTAAAAAGTTTTTCTACTACCTTAGTATACTTGTACATGAGATCCTTTCGTTGCACGAAGAATATCAAGTCAATATTCCAATTCCATCCACGTGCGTTTCAGCATGCTAACATCAACAGTAGTTACAGCTGTTTGATGAAATAAAATGTTGAATTGAAGATGTTTGATGAATGTTTGATGAATGAATGAAGAAATGTTTGATGAATAAAAGTTAATAGTCTCATGGAATTGAAACAAAAGTTCCAAACAGCAGTAGCTATTGCTGACGTTAGGATGAAAAACGTTCGTGGATTGAATTGAAATATCGTCTTGATATTCTTCGTGCTACGAAAGGATCTCATGTTGAAGTTTACTAAGGCTGTAGAAAAAAACTTTTTGAGTTACTCTATGCACTGTTCTAATAATTTTTGCTGTAGGCCTATTATTTTTTATGTAATAAATTTTTGAAGTTGTACGGAGACTTTTGGGACACCTGTATTTCATTACTTGCTAAAAGTGTATTGAAGTTTTTAATTAAATAAATGTAATAATTTTCTGCTTTAATTTAAATAATTAATTCTCAGAAATTTTAATTTTGGTAAGTTAGAATAATATAATCTATAATTCTGATAAATTTTTATTTAATTTAATTATTTTAATAAGTATAAAAGATCGAACTAGCCAGAGGACTTTAGAAATTCTCAAAATAATTTAATGGCTAAATCTAGATTTACAAAAATCCTTTTCAATTGCAATTTTTGAAATTGGAATGCAAGTAAACTTGGATATATATTTTTCAGGTGGATTTTCAGAAGTTGAAAATATATTATATGGATGAGTTGCCTGGGTTTCTATTTCAACCCGAAGCTGAAATAAAAGCTGCTGTTTGAAAAGTAATTGTTGCAATTTTTAAACATATGTACAACAATACTCATATATAAGTTATATATTATAAAGTGTGCACAACAAATAACGCAAGTAATTTTTTGGCAACCAATTTTCAAAGTTACACTGTAAAAAAAAATTCCGCATACAGGGTGCGGCAGGTATTTGAGAACAAAATCGCGCCTGCATTCAAACAGGAACAGGCTCTAGAGATAGACATTTTTTACATTTTAATGCCCTGTACAAGTGATCACATACACAATGGATGGCATCATGCATTGAAACCATCGTCAGCCGCAATAACAGCCCTGCACGCTGTCGAAACCGACTGCAGGCAATAATGAGAGGGGTGGTGGGAATGTTTTCCATTTCATACACAACGTTGCCCCGAGAGTCACAACAGTGTTGTGTGTATCCTATTGAAGTTCTTCTCAACTACGCCCCATACGTAATACTCCATCAGTTTAACATCTAGAGAGCTGGGTGGTACAAGTTGAGGATGGCATGAACATGAACATTTTCGACCATCCATTTCTGGAATGTATGGGCTGTATGGGATGGTACGGAGTCTTGTTGAAAAACGCACGGCCTCCCACGTGATGCAGTAGTGATCCAGAGCTTTAACACCTCGGTATAAGTAACAGCGTTGACTCTGACACCTTGAAGAAAGAAATGTGGAGATATCATGTAGCCTTCTCTGCTCACGACTTCTAGAATCATCAGTGAGGTTGGAAATGTTATGTGCATGACGGTCGGAACCTCTTCGGGGATTTTACACAGCTACCGACCTTTTCGTAGTTCACTTTCTGAAACTGCACAAAATGTTCTTCATCAAAGGAAAACCACAGCATTCCTGGCTCCACTGGATGTTTCAGCTTGTTCAGGAAGCACTTAATTCTTGGTCAGGCGGTTACCCCTGGTTCTCTCGGACAAGAACTGTCCTTTCCTCATAACGTACGACTTCTAACATGAACCATACGTCGGATGGCGATCTCATCAACTTGCAGCTCCCTAGCGGGTGCGCTCATTGACTTCCCAGGATTTTTATCGTCACGACTGACGAATTTCGGCAACATCGTAATGTCAGATCGCCGGTGTTAATGTCGTTTCCTGTATGAAACTTTTGCCACATCAATCCTGGCAGCCTTCAGTTGGCTCTTTATTTTAAAGACGAATGACCGGCGAGTTTCAAGAATGAGGCAATCTCTAAAGTGAAGTGGCCTGCAACCAATGAGACAAAGACAGCATGCTTCTTCATTTCCTGAGTTAGTCTAGGTTCTGGCATGTTTACATGTAACATAAAAGGATTTGTAACTATGACGTACAGGGTGTTTTATAAACTATTATGTATATATGTTCTCAAATACCTGCCGCATCCTGTATATACGGGTGATTTTACGTGAAAATTTTGTTTTTAAACAAAAATTTTTAATTTTGAGTGGAAGTCATAAATTTTTTGGAATAAACGGAAAATGGCTTTTTTATCCTAACCCGTTTAATGTTAGAAACAGAACTGGTTCTTCCAAGTCAAACAAACGGAAATACTCCTTTTCAATGGAGAGAAAACGGAAAAATTCCAGTTAAATTTTCGTAATTGATATTCTGGCCTTTTAATCAATTCTTTGGATGTGATCAGTTGGTGGAGGGGGACAGAACATTCTTCCTCTAATGGCGAATACGGAGGTTCGAATTCCGAGGAAGGCAAGGGGAGGAAAAACGAGAGTGATAATATTAAACACAAATATCTGTTCTGTGTAAATATGCTTTTTAAAATATTACGCGATTGCTTACACTTATTTCTATGAGTAAAAAGGAAAATTTTTCGTTTTGAATAACGGAAAATTTTCATCTTGCAAACGGAAGTTTTGTGAATAAACGTAGAATAGACATCAACTTTGCCGCTAGTACTACTTCTGTTTGTTCACAACATTTTTTTTCAGTGTACCCAATTCTACAATTACGTAATATAATCAAGTTTAATAATTCCTTTTCCTCTTATGGGGTTAGTTTTTTCCTGTTAGTTTCATAATTTTTTATTCGGATGTGCATCGTAATGTCACTCAACATTTAAATTTTAATGAAGACAAAAAAAAAAATTCTTTAAAATATACGCATTTAGTTATAAAAAAATTTAAAACTTTTTACTTTCTTCTATCTATAATAGACGAAAGTATTTTAATCGAATTTTTTTCGACTTCCAGTTTTCGAAGGATTTACACGTTTTAGGGGTCAGAGAATCCGAAAAACATGTTTTTACAAAATATCTGTCTGTCTGTGTGTATGTCTACTTAAATTTGGAGATATTTTGACAAAAGGGGGTACTGTGATAGCGATTTTTGTTCCATTTTCATCATTGTACCATCGAAAAGTGTATGAAGTTATGCAGAGAACTGAACTAAATTTTATGTATATGTTATTGATTATGGTCTGCAGGTCCCAGTTGAATTTGGGGATATTCCGTCGAAAGGGGGCGCTATGATAGCCATTTAAAGATTTCAAAATCAAAATGATGTACAAAAAAATAGAAATCCTAAAAGTTTTTTCCGTTAAAATTTCAGTCTTGATCCAAGGATTCCGGAGCAATTTTTGTTTTGCCTCTATCTTAAAAAATGGCTGAGACATAATAGTTGGAAATTTTAGGGTGGCAGCCATTTTGAAACAAAACAGCAGGTTTCCTCCATAAACGGGTTTAATTTATGCGTTTTAGTGAACATAGATTCTGGTAAATTTTCTTTCATTGTTGTAATCAACGTTCCAACTGTTATATACTTTTACACTCTATATTCATATTCGCCAGCGTCAAATTCTCGTCACACTTGGTAACACTTGGCGAAATATAGTCAAATTTGGCGACAAAAATAGGTAGAAATAAAAGAAGACATCTTAACTATAGCGGACTAATTTGGCGACATTCTCATTTAAATTCAATAGTGACGAGAACTGGGAATGAATCTTCTGTAATCGGTTTCCACGCATTTTAGCTTCGTGTTTTCCAGTAAAATTAGCTAAAATGAAAAAAAAAAAAACAAGGAACAGTGGCAGTATTCTGCCCTCAACGGAAGAAGCCGACGGGGAAACAAACGTTAACGTAATTCATAACGAGATTCAAGAGTTTGCAATTCTGCCCTCCGATCGGTATTCGCGAGTGATCTTCAAACTCACTGCGTTCGAGTTAACATGTTTCGATCAATCAAAGACAAGGTCACGCTTGGTTTGTTTATTTACGCGAGATAGTCCAGTCAAATTGTGCTCAAAAAGTGCTTGAAGTGGAAAATTCTGGTGTAATTGTTTTTAGTGGCTTATTTTATGTTTTTTTGGGTGCTGAATACGAATCTGAAGTTTTCCAACAAAATTTCGTTCGGCAAATTTGTTTTTTTTTTACAAAAAACCTGTAAAAACACGGACTTTTTTCGTTTTTTTCAAAATAACTCCAAAATTGTGCATTTTGCGTGAAAGTCGGCAGTATATGAGTTAAAGAGAATAAAATTTCCTACATTTTATGTATTGAAAGATTTTTTCTATGATCAATGGTTTAGCCGTGAGAGTGTCGCAAAAATGAGTATTAAAAACAAAAACTGTAAAAAAAAACGGGAATTACGGCACTGTATGTCGATGTAACATGGAAACAAACCATTTAACGCAAATATTAACCATCATTTATATTAAAGATTATATGATTGACTATATTTTATGCATTGAAAGTAGGGGGAAAGTACGGTTCCGGCACCAGTGGAAGTTGGGAGCAGTGGAGCAGCTCCACCTACTTTCATGAGTCAAAGTTGCTCCTCCTCCGGGGAGTTCTTACTCTAAGAGGTGATAAAATATTCTAAAATGAGGTAAAATTAGGTAAAGGAAGTAAAACTAGGCAAAATCGTCGAAAAACAGTACTTTTCGGAAAATAGAAAAAAACACATTTTTTTACAGCTTTTCTGTTCATAAGGCCTAAAAATAAACATTTCACTGTATACAGTATACTATGCTTTAAAAAAAATAGATAAAATTATCTACAATTTATGTGCAAGTAATTTTCTTGGACCTTGAATAATTATGAAAGAAGCAATGACGAATGCACGAAGTAGTCATCCACCTCCTTATTAAAGGCATATAACTTATATGCATCATTATACATGTGTGCAGATATGTAAAACGTTGATGTTAGGTTATATTGGTACAAAAAATGATAAATGATTCACGATTGATTAGTATGTAAACTGTTTAATGTTAAATAATATAGTAAAATAGGTAGTTATGTATTTATACAATATTAATTAATAATTATTATGGACATTGAAAGGAACTTGTCAGTCAAACCGAGTCCTCTTGGCCAATGGTTTCATGTTTCCTGAGGGTATGCCTTCTAGGTCTTCTACACCTATAAAAAAGAAATTAATTATATAATAGCTATTTACGCATACGGGCGCGAAAAGCCGTTTTTGTCCCGAGGATCGAAACTTATGCTCCGGAGAAGAACTGGTGTGTATGATATTTTTTTAAACGGTGGAATTAATTATAACTAAGTTAAGATTCATACAGCATTTTATCATAACATTATTTTTACCTCTTTTTAATATCAGCCCTCTTTTACAGCTCATTTCAGGAATCGGTCACTTTTGAACCCCAAATCAGGGAGCAAAAAAGCTATTATACTACGTATCATGGTTTTAAAAAATAATTAATGACATAGTATTAATTGTCTAAAAACTAAATAGTTATGCACAGTGTATTGGGATACATATTTTGACCACACCAAATTAAAAATGAATGAAAAAATAAATGTGAAATGGAATGATTTATGTATAATTACCTTCAAGTACTTCAGGGTATTCCGGGTCATCCTCGTTTTCTTCTATTTCAATATTAGGCATGTTATTACAACTGCTCTCGCAGTTTAGACACATATTAGAGCAGCTGAGGCCTGCTTTTTTACATCCACAGTTTTTACGGCATGTCTTCTTGCATTTGCAAGAAATGAGTTTTAGAACGGCTTGAGGTGCTGGTGGCTCTAGCGTGGTTATTGGCTCTAGACCATCTTTGGTGCTTTTCCAACCCCATTGTTCAGGATTTTTTTCATTCCCAAACCATTGCTGAACTTGAAAATACACCCTTAAAGAATGTTGTTTAGCTGCAGCCTCCGTAGGAGGTAGGGACGCCAAATGGGTTGATGGCTTATATGCAGACTTAAGGTAGCATAGATACCTCAATTTGTTTAATGACGTGGTTTCCTTGTCAGATAATTCGTACAAGGAAGTCAAAAAACGATTGCCAGCATCAGTAATTGCATCAGCATCTGCCATAGGGTCTTTAAAAATTTCAATGGCTTTAATTAATGCCGGGTTTCTTTTGAGAGTCTGAAGAAACCTCATTTTTCCTACTTTGAAAAAGACTGAAGTAGTATCACAACCACTCATGGCATGTAAAAATAATATGTTGTCAGCAACCGATTGTTCAAGTTTGCAGTCAGGAGAAAAAAATGAGTGGTGAAACTGTCCCTTTGCCTGGCTTTAAAAAATATACACTTGAATGTATGTCCCTACAGAGACCAATCATGATCACCAGCAAATCTACGTCTTCACCCACGATAACTACAGAGTTATGTTGTTGCGCAAGGGCCCTTGCTGTGGTGATAATCAGCGTATCCGCATCTTTTCGTGCCTGTTTTGTGTGAATGTCAGCTGCTGCAAATTTATCTTTCAACATTAAAATCAAACGCTCTTTGTTTTTTATATTGCCTAGGAATTTATCTTGTGGTACTGTAGGCACCATTGTTTCGTCGAACATCAAATCTACTGAAGTTTGTTTGCGTGATCTTCTTGCTCGCTCAATATATTTAGTACCTCTGCAACTTTCTTCAGGGTAACCATCGAACACAACTACAGCACTATCCTTGTATTTCTACTTAACAAATGACACATACCTTTCACAAATTGAGGAAAATGATTGACCCCTGTTCCACACGACTTTATGCAGTAAATATTCAATGGAATTGTTCAATGGATTTTTTTTAAGTGTTTATTGCTATTTTCCAAAAATTACTGTTTTTCGACGATTTTAGATAGTTTTATCTCCTGTACCAAATTTTACCCCCTTTTCAAAATTTTATATTCTCTTAGAGTACTAGCTCTCCGGAGGAGGAGCACCTGTGACTCTTGAGAGGAGGTGGAGATACTCAACTGCTCAAAACTTCCACTGGTGCCAGATCCATACTTTTCCCCTACCTTAAATGCATAAAATATAGTCAATAATATAATCTTTAGTATCACTGATGGTTAATATTTGCGTTAAATGGTTTGTTTCCATGTTACACCGACATACAATGCCGTAATTCCCGTTTTTTTACAGTTTTTGTTTTTAATACCCATTTTTGAGGCACTCTCACGGCTAAACCATTGATCATAGAAAAAAACTTTCAATACATAAAATGTAGGAAATTTTATTCTCTTTAACTCATATATTGCCGACTTTCACGCAAAATGCACAATTTTGGAGTTATTTTGAAAAAAAGAAAAAAGTCCGTGTTTTTACAGGTTTTTTGTAAAGAAAACAAATTTGCCGAACGAAATTTTGTTGGAAAACTTCAGATTCGTATTCAGCACCCCAAAAAACATAAAATAAGCCACTAAAAACAATTACACCAGAATTTTCCACCTCAAACTACAATTTGACTGGGCTATTAAAACGACAAAGCGAAGGCTTTCCGGCTGCCTAAAGCAGTCGGAGAAATTCCCACAAAACAACCCCCAAATACCGAAACGAATTCCGAGACGATAGGGGCAGAATGCGAAATTATCACTTCGTCGGCGCATTACGAGAAAGTCACCCTTTCCGATGAGGGCAGAATACTGCCGCAGGGCGGATATGTTTTCCTACCGGTACGGGCCAGAAGGACTTTTCGTAGTTGTGTTGTACATCGGCTGCTCGTGCAACGAAAGGTAGTTAAACGTATCCAGGTAACCCAATGATTCACAAGCACCTGTCGTACAACAGAGTGACGAGAAATATTGATTTTATTGGTAATATGATAGCTAATTTTGACATGTATGAGATAGAAGAAAGTTTTGGAATTGGTACAACCGATTAGTTTAAATAAATTGTTAAAGCATTGTATCTAATTAAAAATTAAGTTAATAAATTTCGCTGCATTAGATTATTAGCCTCTATGTGTTTGTTAATAAACCTCGGTATTAGTAGAATAAAACTGCACAACATGGTACAGTCATTGAGACAAAATGTCTGTCTGTCCGTGTGTCCGCGTGTATGTCCTCTTTGTATTATCGAAAAGTGTATGACGCTATGCCTAAGAATTGAACCAAATTTCATTTATAGATTTTTGACTATGGCTAGCAGGTTTCACTTGAATTTCAAGATATTCCGACGAAAGAAGGCGCTGTGATAGCGATTATTGTTCCATTTTCGTTATTTTATCATCGAAAAGTGTATGATGCTATGCAATGAATTGAACCAAATTTTTTGTATATGTTTTTGACTATAGCATGCAGGTCCCAGTTGAATGTGGGGATATTCCGCCGGAAGGGGACGCTGTGATAGCCATTTAAAGATTCCCAATGTAGAAAGATGTACAAAAAATTAGAAATCCTAATTTTTTTTCCGTTAACTGTTCGGCCTTGATCCAAGGATTCTGGAACATTTTTTGTTTTGCGTCTATCTTAAAAAATGGCTGAGATATGAAATTTTAGGCTGGATGACATTTTGAAACAAGACAGCAGGATTCTTCCATAAAGTGTTTAATTTTCCGAAATTTTGCCAAATGTCGCGACAAAAATAGGTTGCCAGAAATGAAGTCAACTTGGCTATAGCTAACTAATTTGGCTAAATTCTGATCCAAATTCAATTTTGACGAGAACTGTGACTGAATCTTCTGTAATCGGGTTCTATGCATTTTAGCTTAGTGTTTTCCAGTAAAATTAGCTAAAATCGTAAAAACAAGGAATAGGGAGCCTATCTTTTCTCATCGGTATAGGCCAGAAGGACTTTTCGTAGTGGTGTTTTACATCAGCTGCAACGAAAGGTGACTGTTTTTTAAGAAAATGTAACTCAAATTTTGTGGGCGCTCTAATTCACGAACTACTTCACGGAATTTAATAAAACTTTAGGTTCATTTAGACCTTGACATAAATTGGTTTTGATTAGGTTTTGGTGTATATCGCTTAACAGGTGACGCTGCTATGCTGCATTTTTCATTATTTCCCAATTTTCATGATAGCTATATCTGAAGAATGAATGCACGGAATTTCATCAAACTTTATATTATGTTAGACCTTGGCATAAATAGATGTTGATTAGATTTTGCTGCATATCATTCAAAAGGTAGCACTGCTATGCTGCATTTTTTACGATTTCCAAAATAGTTATATCTCAAGAACTAATTCACGGAATTTCATAAAACTTCATATTATGATAGATCTTGACAGAAATAGATGCTGACAGAAATAGAAGCGCACCTGTCAATTTGACTTTGACAGGTGCGCTTCTATCCTGTACTTGGGAAAATATTTCTACTCTTATCCTCAGTCAATAGTCAGTAGCGAGAGTGATTTTTTTTCCGTCCCGTATCTCGCACCCGTGCGAGGAATTTGTATTGCTGTCTAATATTTTTTTAGAAATATCTAATATGTTTTAGAAATATTTAATATTTCTTAGAAATATCTAATATTTTTTAGATGCAGGCGTAAACTTATAAAAAAAATTAAGGATAAAGGTATCTGCAAACAACATTAGTCAAGCCAGAATATCATCTTATTTATTCTACCAAAGTTATAGTAAAAACTGATCGAAGATAGCAAAAAGCACGCTCGAGAAAAAAAAATAGCAATCGTATCGTTCGGGAAAAACAATCATTTTTGTACTACAGTAGAGTCTCGAAAATTTGAGTCTCAGAAGTCCGAGGTTCCGCTTAATTCGAAGCGTCAAAAATAAAAATAAAAATTTCTACGAATTATTTTCCTCCCCCGAAAGAATTCCAGTTCTTTTCGTTTCTTCCCGGAAGTTAATGTCATTGTCGTTTTGAGTCACCCACCATACTGTGTTCGCTTGTTCAGGCAGATGGCTATATCTGCCTGAGCTGGTTTGAAAGAGGTTGCTAACCTAGTTCTGCAAGATTGTTTCTTTTTCCAAGTTCCCTTAGGTGCTAGAGGGTGTACTCCGTGACCAGCTACATTGTAAGTTGCTCTGTCGTTTATTAAAAGTCAGCTTTTTTCACATTCCTAAATCGACTATTGTAGAAAAGATAGAAGATGAGGAGGAATGTAATGATACAGAAGAAAACGACTCTCTGCCATTAAAAAAAAAAAAAAAAACCTCTTTTAGTGAATGGGGTTGCATCTTTAGAACTGGCTTTAAAATATGTAGACCAGCAAAATAAAGCCACCCCTGCTGATGTTATGCTTTTTAAGCATCGGCTAGATATTGCATCTAAAAAGAGAAATAATGTGTTAAAGCAGCAAAAAATTGATTTTTTTTAAAGTTGTAAAGTATCCTGTATATCATTACAAAAGGAATAAAGTTATGTATATATTTTTTGTCATCCTAATTGAGCAAAATTATAATTGGTAAGAATTTTCTACTTTTTTGGAAAATCCGAGTTTTCAGTAATCCGAGGTGATGTCAACCCCAATTACCTCGGATTTTCGAGACTTTACTGTATTTATTTTTTATAATCATTGTTAAGAACGATAAAATATGGTATTTTATTTTTGTGGCAACATTGATTTGAGAAAAATCTTTCATTTCATTTATGAAAACAAGGCTGATTTAATTCTTAATTAACTGCCATTTTTAGATAAATTAATCTAGAGTAATCACGTTTCCAGCGTTTTCTGGATGACACATTACCTGTGATTTATTCTGTTGTGCTGACTCAGATATTAGACCAGATGCTATGATTATTAAGGTTAAGTGAATGAATTAGTTCAGCCATATTCGTCCGGGATTGCTCAGTTGGTCGAGCATTGGCAGCTTCAGCCAAGGGATCCCGGGTTCGAATCCTGGCCCGGACTTTTTCGCCTAGTTGAGAAGATTACATCTCATATGATTTCTTTACATCATATGATTTCTTAACATAGATACCTTACTTCGATATTTTACAGAGTGTCAACAATTTAAAAATAAATCTCATTTATCCTGTATATAAAGTTACTAAAAATGTGAGGTTTAGGGTATTATTTTTATTAGGAGACACACAAAAGAACGATATATCAGAATGGCGATATCATGAGGTGCTATATAGTTGGGGACTATTGTATAACATACAAATCAAGTGGGGGACTGGAAAATTCATACTAATGAATCAGATATTTTTTATTCTGTAGGCAACAGAATATTTCAAGCAAGCATATGGCAACAGAGCCACCAAGGTTACGTTTCCAGAACTTCGATATGCACGTGAAATTCGGGAATCAAAACTTCAAGAAACTGGCCTTTCACCACTGAGAAACGGTATTGCATGCCCAGGGAAGCAAGTCAATCTCTTTATCGAGTTTGTTAAATGGATTTTTGGATATTGTGAGCACACGCTACAAATCATGTATTTCGCCAAAATTCAGCGCCAAGCAAAAGATTCGAACTACTACAAGTTTCTTGAGATGTACAACAGCCTGAAGAAGAAACTGGACGAATTTCTGGATGAAGATGCTCTTCTTCTAATTCCCACTCATCCAGAGCCAGCTCCTCATCATTTAATGACCTTTCCTAAATTTCCTAATATAGCATATACGAGTATTTTCAATGTTCTTTATTATCCTTCAACGCAAATCCCAGCAGGGAATATCAATGGATTGCCTGTTGGAATACAAGCCATCAGTGGGGTTAACAAAGATTACATTACTATAACTGTCGCGATAGAGTTAGATAAAGTGTTTGGAGGTTGGAGAAGTCCCAGCAAAATAAGACATGCTTAAATTTGACTGCAATTTCATGATTAAACATAGAATTTAAACAATCTTATATGAGTTTCACTGTTGTAATTATTGCACAACTCAACAACCCAACAATTCAGCACCCTCTTCTTCTAATTCCTACTCATCCATAGCCAGCTCCTCATTATTTAATGTCCTTTCCTAAATTTCCTAATATAACATATACGAGTATTTTCAATGTTCTTTATTATCCTTCAACGCAAATCCCAGCAGGGAATATCAATGGATTGCCTGTTGGAATACAAGCCATCAGTGGGGTTACCAAAGATTACATTACTATAACTGTCGCGGCAGAGTTAGATAAAGTGTTTGGGAAGTTGGAGAAGTCCCAGCAAAATAAGACATGTTTGAATTTGACTGAAATTTCATGATTAAACATAGAATTTAAACAACCTTATATGTTTCACTGTTGTAATTACTGCACATTTCAGCAATTCAGTCTCTTTCATGAGCAATAGAGAGAGAATATATGAAAAGTTGAATGATGGCGTTTCAAATCATTATATCATAGATCGTGCAACTATAGAATATTTTTATTTGTTTTGACAATAGCTGCGGTGGCACCGAAACATGTAAATAGTTTATAAAAATCCTTTTTACTGTTTTTATAGATTTTTTTTACACACCTTTTAGCAATTTAGTGAAATATAGAATTTGTCGGCATAAATGTTTAATTTCTGCAATTAATGTATCAATTAAATGTAAGTACTATTTTGATTAGTTAAATTTTAAACACTAAATACTATTAAAAAAGACAAAACAAATATTTCTTAATTTATTTTTATAAAAAAGCCAAATAAGCAGAAAACGCCCAAAACTGAAACTCCGTGGCATAAATTGGAAATCCTTATGTTTATTTAAATTCTCTCTTACTCTGAATGAACTATAGAAAATTATCTTAGCGAAAAATGTTATGAATAGGGAAAGAATTCTGTAAAATACAAATTTAAATACAAATTTAACCCTTTATATCCTCAATTAATTTCCCAGCTACTTTTTAATTGTATTTTTGCATCATTGGATAAGTTTTGGTGCAGAATAAACATAGGAAAGAGGAAAATAATTTTTATAGTGTTTTAGTGGTTAATTATGCAACTGTAACCACCATAAATTTTTTACCCTATGATATAAAATAAAATAGTAAATTTCAAATAGTAAACTTCAAATAAAATATAGGAAATGTTTACTTGTAGAGTATAGAAAACAATAGTACTAAATAACCGGTAATAAACTACTAAAATTACTCAAATGAAGAACAACATGCATGTCAATTCTATTACAAAATGGATTTCGAATGTAGCGTGGCAAATGTAAAATCCCTACAATGCAAAGAAAGAGGATATGTGCTTGAATTTGCCATCTCCTGCCTGCTGTCAGAAATACACTCTTTGTGCCATTGTGAATACCGTTAGGAAAAACGGTCATATTACGAATATATAGGTGTTTTATTAAAGTGGTACTTATAAGTACCGTCAGGATAAAAAGGGTTAAGCCTCTAAATGATGTATGTTGTGGGTTTTCTGCACTAAACGAATATTTCACGTACATGAAACGAGGGTATACAAAATTTTACTTGCGGTATAATCAAAGCGTCTATTATATATTAAGAAAACCGACGTTAACTCTTTTTCGTACATTTTTTCGGTTGTGTAGTTTCTGAAATAAACGATTCATTTGAGTTCCTTGAATCAGGTATCTCGGAAAAGTCTGGTAGTTAATTCACTTTTACTTAAATCATCATAAAGTTAGAAGGTGTCGATGCATTCTAATATCCAATCCACGTGGCAAATTTTAAATTATATCTTCCCAAAATATCCTCTAATTGAAGTATTCCATTTATAATAAGATACATCGAATGGATCCAAACACAACCTAATTATGACAAAAAATACTAAATTCATATTAAAAAACTCTGAATGATGACCTGCATTAAATTTTCGTAAAAAAAAAAAATAATAAGTGTCGTCCAAAACTTGGATGTCTGATTTTGCAGCTCATTTATATCATTTGTTTCGAGGTACAGATAAATTTTACTTTCCGACGGTCTAAGGGAACCGTCTCCTATTATCTTTGTCATCTACAAAAAGGCAAGTCTTAGGAAGTCTTAGAAACCGACGTTAAGTCATTTTCGTACATTTCGTCAGTTCTGGAGTTTCTGAAATAAACGATTCATTTGAGTTCCTTGGATCAGGAATCCTGGAAACATGTGTAGTTTAAACACTTTTACTTAAATCTTCATAGAGGTAGAAGGCGTCGAAGTATGCTAATGTTCAATCCACTTTAAAATATATCTTTCCAAAATATCCCCTGATTGAAATATTTCTTTTAAAATGAGTTACATTGAATGGATTCAACCAGAATCTAATTATGACAATTAATACTAAATTCATATTAAAAAACTATGAATTATCACCTACTTTAAATTTTCGTAAAAAATAATATGTGTCGTCCAAAATATGGCTATCTGCTTTTACTGTTCATTCCTATAATTTGTTTTCGAGGTATAGATAAATTTTACTTTCCGGCGGTCTAAGAGAACCGTTTCCTATATTACCTTTGTCATTTACAAAAAATCAAGTCTTAGAAAGTAGACGTAAACTATTATAGCATGTCCTTTTGTACATTAGTTTATATTTCTTTTAAATGCTGAAAGGTGTAAATTAACAACATAATATACAGTGAAATAACTTTTATTAGATTGTTGACATGTTTCGGCTCCCTCCTAGCCATTTTCAGAAACAAATGATGTTGAAGCTTTGATGTTGAAGTAAAATGATTTGGTATATATGATATCATTTCTTACAATTTTTAAAAAATAGTAAATTAAATGATTGAAATACACGTATTTTAAATGTATTCATGCATTTCAAATGTACGTGTTTTAAATGTAACGAGTGAAAAGTTTATATTTTAAACGAAATGAATGCAATACGAATGATGCCAATCGGAACAAAATTTGGCGATTTATTACCTGCATCCGCGTCTAACATAAAAGTAACAAGTGCAATGATGAACAAGTTAGAAATTGTACGTTAAACATGACAAATGTGTTGCGTTATTACTATAACTAGTTTTACAATGTAAAAAATTATCGTTATTATTTCAGTGAAATGAATTATATCGTCTGTTAAGAGCGAAATGAGCATTATTGCGTATGCTACGTAATATACTCTTATTACGCTATATACTCTTATTACGTTTGCTACGTTTACAGATGCGAATTTTTTTTCGACACCAGATAGCGCTGCAAAATTCACCATGGAGATCTTGCTTTGTGAATGATTACCTCCATGGTTTAATATTTCTATGATTCACGATGAATGAATCTCTTGCGTTTATTTACTTTAATGGATATTGGGATAAATAATGGGCTGTTATCCTAATTTCAACTGAAGTTATCTCAGAATCTATAGATCATCTCTTATCTCTGAAGCTCGTCTCTCAAGCGAGCAATTTTTTTGAACGATCTTTCTAAAAATGTAACTTTTATGCCATTTTATTCGAAAAAATAATTTTGAATAAAAATGGCCGCTAAATTTATTAATACATTTTTTAAAGTTTTGATTCGATTTTCATAAAATTTGAAATGACTCGACGAAATTCTGCAACGATTATATATGTATTAAATTTCAAACCATTCGGTTGGGTAGTTTTTGCGCTGTTATATGTGGACGGACGGACAGACAGACGGACGGACCAGACGACGACTATAGGTGCTACGTATTTATATAATTACGAACGCACCTAAAAAATACTCTGTAATCATTTATAATATAACGTTTATATTTTATGTTGAAAAATAAACATATACAGCTGATGTGTTGCTTTAAGAATTACATGAAAGCTTTCGATTCTTTAATGAAAAAAGAAATCTAATTTTGTTGCACATTTAGAAAAGATTTAATGTATTAATTTTATTAAATTCTCAATAATTTATTTCTCAATAAAAAAGCACGTTTTGAATGACTTGATTTGTCAAAAAACTTTCTACTTTCATGATTTGGTTATTGGCTTATAATATTGAAACTGGTGTAATAAAAATGGTGTCCTTTTAACGATCTTAGTCAAAAATGACGACATCTTGATGAACTTAAACAAAAATATTTCAATTTAACAATTGTAACACTTTGTAATTATATACTTCTTTTATTTGCTAAAAGACGTAAAATTAAAAAATTAAACTATAGAATAAATTTTATTAATATTTTTATTTTATTAAGACGTAAAATAAAAAGAATAATCTGTAAAATAAGTTTTATTAATCTTTTTATTTAACTCCTTTTAGCAATTAAAAGATATTTCGTATTTAGGAATTAAAATAAATGCTTAAAAAATGTTGTTATTCTGGCTTAATCATTCCACTTTCTGCGCCTTTGTGGCAAATTTTAATTACAAACTTTAGGATATAATTAGTTAAAAAATCTGTGTTTCTTCTTTAAATTCATTACTTTTAAATAGGGGCAATTATTGTCTAGTTAAACACAAAGAGCTTCAATTTGTTTATGCTTAAATTCCTTGGTTGAATGTACAGCTCAAAAGAGTTACATTGAATTTATTCTCTAGTCTAGATCATAGTTTCTCGCCAAGCATAAGAAACAGCAATGCATTGAACCGTAAATGAAAAGAATTTCCGCCAATGGATGCCAAACGATTTTACATTTTTTTTTTTTTTAACTCTGTCTAGTTTATATTTTGCGGACGGGACAAAACGGGTTTTTGACACATCTATATCTCGCGTTCTATTTATGATAGAAACAAAATTATTGATTCTATGGAATGGGGCGTGCCACGTGACTAAAAAATCAAAAGAAAAGCAAGATCTGTCGAATAGATTTTCAGGAAATGCGATTTTAAAAGTGCTGGTTTTTGCACTTTTTAAATATCTTGTACAGACCAAAAACTGTTGACAGGGCTACAGCAATGTGTAATTATCGGATTTTTACGTGGTTTATGTCATTTAAATTGTTTTTATGAGTAGTTCAAACCTTTTTAAGTTTCATGTAAAAATATTAATTAGTTTTTGAGTTATATCAGTTTAAAGTTATTGATTCCTATACTTAACATATAGCAAAAAACTGTTGACAGGGCTACCGCAATGTGTAATTATCGGATTTTTACGTGGTTTATGTCATTTGAATTGTTTTTATGAGTAGTTCAAACCTTTGTAAGTTTCATGTAAAAATATTAATTAGTTTTTGATTTATATCAGTTTAAAGTTATTGATTCCTATACTTAACATATAGCAAAAAATTGTTGACAGGGCTACCGCAATCTTGTAATTATCGGATTTTTGCGTGGTTTACGTCATTTGAATTGTTTTTATGAGTAGTTCAAACCTTTGTAAGTTTCATGTAAAAATATTAATTAGTTTTTGATTTATATCAGTTTAAAGTTATTGATTCCTATACTTAACATATAGCAAAAAACTGTTGACAGGGCTACCGCAATCTTGTAATTATCGGATTTTTGCGTGGTTTACGTCATTTGAATTGTTTTTATGAGTAGTTCAAACCTTTGTAAGTTTCATGAAAAAAATATTAATTAGTTTTCGATTTATATCAGTTTAAAGTTATTGATTCCTATACTTAACATAGAGCAAAAAAATAATAAATGACCCAAAGTAGATAATAATTGGGCGTTCTGTGCCAGCTGCACGCGCTGCACCAACCTCTGTATACTGTATAGGTCAGTGCAGCCCGGAAGTACGTCGCGGCGGAAACACGTCACAGAGATAAGCGGAGTTGGGGAGATAAGCAAGTGTGGAGATAAGGGAATGTAGACTCCGCGAGAAGTGAATGCCCGTTCAAGGCCTTATCAGATAATCTAATCTAATCACTGATAAGAGTGATCACGTGATATGTGACGTCACTGATTAAGTGATTAGATTAGATTATCTGATAAGGCTCTGAGTCTTCGTGTGAGACGGATGTGTGTACAGCATGCTGGTGTATTAGGTAAGAATAGTATCTGTATATATATTTTTAATATGATTTTAAATTGATTTGTTACATGTTATAACGTTTTAAAATGTTATGTTAAACGATATGAATACGTTTTAAATATTAAAACTAAAAATAATAATTTGAAATAATAGACTAACTAAACAGTAAAATTTAAAGCTATGTAGATAAATTTCTTAAAACTAAGTGGAAATGAAAATGGTAAAAGTTTAGTCAGACTCATGTTAGTCTTTATCACATTAAATCTACAAAATAAATTTTTAAGCGGGAATACTAATAATTTAAGTTACCATATTAATATTATAAATTAGTAGATTTACAAACTAATGAGAATTAGTAAGAATGTATTTAATTTTAATAATAAACTATGCTGATTTCTACAGATATTTAATAAAATATATGTGAGTTTTCGAGAGAAATGTATTGAGTTTACCAATTTACTTCCAAACTTTGTTTCCAAGTTTTATCTTACCATAGGTAATGGTCCAAATCAAGTTAGGACATATCCTGTTTGATAGTCTGTTTTTTTTTTTGTTTTTTTTTCGATTAAGCATGTCTTTACTCTAGTTTCTTATTAATTTCCACACATCCGCAGATAGGGAATATGTGTTTGTTAGAGTACGCAATTGGTTTCTTGGTAAGGCAGTTGGTTAGTTGGTTTATTGATGAGGTAAACAAGTGGTTACTACGATAAACAATTGTATGGTGGAGGATATTCGTTCGATAGTTAGAACATCAAACATTGAAATTTTACAAACATATAAATTTACGTGCATACATATATATATATATATACAAAATCGCTTTGCTTTATAATATCAGACATAAGCACATACACATATGTACATATGCATGTATGCAAACACATATACATACATGCATGCATGAAAGCACATATACATACACGCATGCATCCAAACACATATACATGTAGCGAGAAATATAAATAAAATCGCTTTGCTCTATAATATTAGACACATGCTTATACACGTAATGTATATTATATATGGATGTATAAACACATGTATGTATATACATACACACACACATACAAACATAAATATATATATATATAATAGCTTATGAATAAAATAAAAACATTTTTGTGAATTTTTTAAAACTTTTTTTCCTTAAGATGTTTTTTTTTTTTTTTAATCTTTTTTTTTTAAACTTTATTTTTATGTAAATTTAAATGTTTGTAATTTTTTTATCATTTTTCTCGAAGTAACTGTGAAACGTATGTGCTTAAAACAAGCTGTTGTATAATGTAAGAATATATTAACTTCATGTATTTTCTCTTTGTAAAGTTATTGATTATTATTATTACTATTCAGTTTATTGAATAGAATGTATAGCAATGACAATTTCTTTCAATTAAATTCAAACACACGCAATTTATAGAAATAAAGACACATTAAGTAAAATCATGACAATTTATTGAAACAATACACTTTTAAAAGTTTCGACTTTCAGGTTACATAAAAAGTGATCGCTAACAGAATTCACTTTCTTTAAAAACATAGATAGAACATCTTCAAAATTAACCAACATTAAAATCATGTCTCCAACCTGTTTAAATTTTTCACGGTTGTTAAATGTAAAACAGTAATGAAGACTAACACTTTGATGTCTAAAAACACATCCAGTGCATTGGTAAATTTCATTAAATAGATCTGAAATACTATTCTCAATACAGAAGATCAGATTAGACCATAATATAAATTCATTTTCTTGAGTCATAGAACTCTGTTTACATTTTTTCTTTAATAAGTAAGGTAAATGTTTTTCATACTGGTGGTGAATTAATTTCTTATTCAATTTATAAGCTTTTTCTTTCAATTGTTCTAGCTGATAATTGTTTAATTTGATATGGGAATCGTTCATTAAATTTTTAAGACACATATTAGAATTATCCACATTCAAAACTAAAATAGTATTATTGCTAATAAAGGAGGAACTTTTGTATCTTAAATTAAATGCAAAGATTTTATATTGGAACTCATACCAGGTGGGAATATTCATACAGATTCCATTCTCGGTGGGATTTCCTTCAGTCGAAAATTCCCTTATATGTATAGAATAGTCACTATTCTCTAACTTAAGCTCTAAAAAGATATGGTTTCCAAGTTCTTTCCGATATATATAAAAACAGGGTTCATCCTTTGTGGGTGGGGTTATGCTGTGGGATCCATCACTAGTATTAGGAATGTTACTTGTTGATTCTTGTAATAAAATTACGTTACTCTCAGGGCTAACAGAAGTTTTCTGAAAGTTAAAGTCAATGAAAAACTCATTCATAATGTCCTTGACTGGTTCACAGCAGGAATCAGGAAAAGATGTTGCTTCGTCAACGTAGACAGGTTCTTCAGCAGTCTGCTCCTCGGTGTAAGGTAATAGTGTTACATTAGCCATTTCAAATCTTGACATGTTTAGTTCATTTGCATAGGTATTTGAATTTTCCATATGTGTTTCTAAACGTCGATGCTTGCTAGTTGAAAACACATCTTCTTCGGGGATTCTTTTCGACATATTCACAAACACTTACAGATGTAATCTCAATAAATATCGTCAGTTAACTAAATGGGATGCATAGAACATTGACTTATATAGGTTAAAAAACAGTCTCGGGTACAGTTAAAATGTTTAACCCAATCATATAACACGAAAAATAGATGACGTCATAAGTTACTTTGTTTGCTCATAGGAACTGCACACTTGTTGTAATAAATTACAAAGTCGATTAATCAGTAGTCTACGTTGATCATCTTTTTGCTGTTCGGAAGACTTGGGCGTTTCCTTTGGTTTGGGAGTGTTATGAATCTTCTTGTGTTTATACAAATCAAAATATCGTGGAAACATCATATTGCACAGTTTACAATTATATGCCCTTGAATGAGTCTTAGCATGTTTTCGTAAATCACTTTTTAGAATAAAGGTTTCTCCGCAAACAGTACAGGTAAGGGCTTTTTGATTCAAATGACTTTTCATGTGTTTATTAAACACATACTTTGTAGAATAGCTTTTCTTACAAAGCTCGCAAAAATGGGGTGGCTTGATCTTTCTTGATGATGGTTTCACTTCAATACTCGAAACTGCCTCTTTTTTGAATGTAAGATCCATCGCTCCAGGCTCTTCTTTGACTATGAGCTCCATCGCTACAGGCTCTTCTTTAGGTATAAAAGCCATACCTGGAAGTTCTGATGTATTAGCACCTAACACAGTAGAATCTTGAAAATTAGACATTTTAACTTTAAAAATTTCTACTTTAAATGATTAAAATACTGAACAGATAACTACGCACATCAAAACCAAACCACTGAATAATGAGATAAACTTCTTTCACGCAAATTTATACAATCATAGGGGGCGCGCATGGTTGAAAAATTATAAATAAACCTATGTGATTGGTTAATTAATAATTAGATCTGATTGGTTAATTGATAAGTCATCATTAATTTTAGTTAGTGACGTGGTATAAATTATAAAATTTTGCAGAAGTATATATATATATCTAAAAGTATACATATAATAATAAATAAGTCTAAAAAATGCATATGTTTGAGAGAGTATAACTATAGTATATATAAAATAATGGTACGTTATCAGTAACGTAATCTGTTGGGAGAAAACTCATAAGTCATGACGTTATGTTTTATCAGTGACGTCACATACCACGTGATAGATTAAAGATAAGATAAGCTGATAAGGAGTTGTGCTAAAATCATTCAAATCCAAGCTATTACAGAAGAAGCACGTATGTTTATTTTGCTCCCGTCATATGATGAAGATGTGATACTAGCATGTGTTTACAGATCTGTCTGTTTTAGGTAAGCATAATTTGTGTTTCTATACTATATAAAATTTATATGAATGTTTATTTGTCTTATGCATTAAATATATATATATATATATATATATATATATATATATATATATATATATATATATATATATATATATGCGATCTATAAATATCCTTAGGTGTTGAAACATGTACTTTTTAATTTAGCTAATATAACCAAAATCTTAAAAAGTAGTTTAGGTTACATAGCATTATCGTAATAAATGTAATTTATGGAAGATAGTTAATATGTCTAGAAAAAATGTATAAGAACAGTTACATTTTAGTATTTCTCACACATTCAAAATGCTAATAAGCAAGTAATGTAATACATGGCGAAAATAATTTATGCAGGATAATTAATAAGTAAATAATAAATGTAAAAATAGAAACTATAAGCTTTTTCACTCACATACTATTTATTTATGGTTTTAAAATAAATGCTTTATTTTCTATTATATGTAAAATTATGTGTCGTTTGAAAAAAATATATATATATGCTTAGATAAATTATATACAAAGATATATGTTCTTAATATTAACTTTATCTTGATCCTAACACCTTTTAAAACTTAACTAGTAATTTTAGTGTAGACAAGATTATAGAACATATTCTCAGGCTATAGGAAAATAAAGAATATATACTTTATCTCGATCTTAATGCATTTTAAAACTTAATAATTTTAGTGTTTGTAATGAGATGAGTAGTATGTACACATGGCTACATAAAAAAAAAAAAAAATCGCATACATTAACGGTTACAAGTATAACAATTCTTATATAAAAGGAATGTTTAGTGTGATGTGTTTTATTTAGATATCTAGCTTCACTGTATGCATGAAATGTCTGAATAATGGTGTGATAACGTTGGAAAGTATTTCATAAAGTACACCACAATGTAATACTTGTTTTATTATTTATATATCCTATTCCTTTTTCTAATTTTAGTATGTCTTATTATTTTTTTTTTCATATATTTCCCTTCTTATATGTTATTAGTAACGCTTAAAAAAAAAAATATATATATATATATATTCAATACATTAACAGTTAAACAAATTAGTTTTTTTTTTCTTTCGATATTTGTAAAATTCTTAGTTATACATTTTTTAATAAGAGTCAGTTTTATTTTATATGTTGAAATAACAAGTGAGATCCCCTATAATGTGAAAACGAAGTAATTTATATCAGTGAATAAACATTTAAAAATTTTAAAGTAATGTATATTAAGATATATGTACTAATGAAATAAATAAGTTTATTTATTTTTCATTTTATTTAGTAATATTATTCTCCAAATACTAATTATCTGAGAAAGTTCTTTAACTATAGAAAATTCTCTTATCATTAATCTTCAATATCTTATCAAACATCCCCTCAAGCTTAGTGACGCATACTTACTATGCTTTTTCTTTCTCCAAGTCGATAACAAATCCTTAGCCAACGCTAACCCAAAATTCTAATATAATTCTCTCCCCTAGGGAGAATCACTGAATTTTACTTAAGAGGTATTTTCTTTAAAATTATACATAAAATAATAATAATTAATGAAGAGTATGTTTTTATAGAACGGAATTTGGTGAAGGGATCTATTTTATTAAATGTATTTTTGTGAAGGAGTCCTAAATAGACCCCAAATTTTTTACTTTATCGAGTTTTTAAATTTTACTTTCATATGGCTTTAAAGGGTGGTTTTAAATTTTATTATAGTTTTAAAATTTATTTTCTTTATCCTATTTATTTTATTATTATTATTTTGTTATTTACGATAGATCCAATTTTGCATTAACGTTGGAATTCTTCGTATCATGTTTTGTATGCAGTCTATATGCTTTTTTTTTTCGAAGTGACCCATTTTTAGCCTCATTTATATCGAAGGACCCTCTGGGACAAAGGAAGTGGGGGCTATTTCCTCAATGTATTTATTCCCCTATAGAACTTTTGTTGCCCTTATATTTTCAGTCTAACTTTTATCAAAGAACACTCTGGTAAAATTTAAAAAAAAGGGGGGGGGGGGCTTAAATTCAGTATGTTGAATCCTGTTTATAGGGTATCCCTGTATTTTCACCAAAGGGGGTGAGGGCTATTTCCTCCATGTATTTATTCCCCTATAGAATTTGTATGTGTCCCTTTGTATTTTTCGAAAGGGCCTTATATTTTTAGCCTCACTTGTGTCGAAGGGCCCTCTTCTAAAATAAAAAAAAATGGAAGGGGGCGCTTAAATTTTGTAAGGTGAATCATGTTATTGGGGATATCCCTGTATGTTTGATGGACACTCTGTATTTTCCATATTTCCGTATTGTTATCCTATCTGACATCGAAGGGCACGCTTGGGACAAAAGGGGGTTGGGGGGGCTATTTCCTCAATTTATTCCCCAATACAATTTTTGTGTGGCACTTTGTATTTTTTGAAAGGACTTTACATATTTAGTCTGACGTTTATGAAAGGGCTCTCTGCTAAAATAAAAAAGGGAGGGTATGAGACACTTAAATTTGGTATGGTGAATCACGTTTATAGGGTACCCTGTATTTTTTATGGGTACTCTGTATTTTTGTAGGGTATGCTATATTGTTAGCCTAACTTACATCGAAGGGACCCTCTGGGGCAAAAGGGGGTTGGGGGGGCTATTTCCTCAATTTATTCCCCTATATAATTTTTGTGTGGCACTTTGTATTTTGTGAAGGGTGTTTATATTTTTAGCCTCACTTGTGTCAAAGGGCACTCTGCTAAAATAAAAAAGTGGGGGAGGGGACGCTTAAATTTAGTATGGTGAATCATGTTTATAGGGTACCCTGTATTTTAATCAAACTCTCTGTTTTTCGCATTATATTTTCGAATACATTTTGAAAAAAAAAAAAAATGTGGCGTTATGAATTGTTTTCATAGCGGATGGTTATGGTGGGTCCACAATTAAAAAAAAAAAAAAAAAAAAAAATCTTTAAAAATAATTTTGAAAAATATTTAATTTTTGGAAAACCCACAAAAAATCTATTCTCTAACAACTTAGAAAAATACCTCGTCCTACTATAGCATGATAATTCTAAAAAAAAAAAAAAAAATCCAAACATTGTTTCTAAAGAGCATTCCACGATTCATTAATTAAACTAATTCCATTAATTAAACTAATCCCCCTCTTAGACTTGAGTATCTCCCCCATTCCCTTATCTCCACACTTGCTTATCTCCCCAACTCCGCTTATCTCTGTGACGTGTTTCCGCCGCGACGTACTTCCGGGCTGCACTGACCTATACAGTATACAGAGGTTGGTGCAGCGCGTGCAGCTGGCGCAGAACGCCCAATTATTATCTACTACCCAACTCTTTTAGAAATGGTCGTATACACATGATATTAAGATATGGTTTTGCACTCGACCCAAGTAAGCTCCCTATTATAAAAAAATAGTAACATTTAAGGTTCGTTTACAGGTTCTCACAAAAGATCTTTTGATATAGGGCTAAAGAATTGTGTAATTATCCGATTTTTACGCGGTTTTCAGCAATTGCATTGTTTTTATGAGTAGTTCAAATGTTTAATATTTCGTGTAAAAATATGAATTAGTTTTTTTTATGTATATCACTTTAAAATGATTTATTCCTATACTTAAGATGAAGAAAAGAAATATTAAATGGTCTAATTCTGTTAAAAAAGAACGTATGCGCAGGATGTTAAAATATGTTAGTACGAACGACCTAAGTTAGCTTCCTATTGTAAAACAGAATTGTAGAATTTACTGTTCGTTTACAGGGTAACTCAAAAGATTTTTTAATAAGACTAAACAGTTGTGTAATTAGCGAATTTTTACGTTGAAGTACTTGATTCCTCAACACTCCTCAACAATAGTATAAATAGCATAATTTTTGTCAAAGTGGCTATATATACAAGATATTCAAATATGTTACTGCATCCGATTCATTTAAATTCTCTATTGTTTGTATTGTTGAACCATATACGTTTCGTTTACAGAGTCTCTTAGAAGATCTTGATTACATTACAACCGATGTATATTTACTGAGTGAGATGTATTTTAATGATTTTATACTGTTTCAATCTCTGTAAGGTTTTATTATCTTGCTTTAAAATTTAATACGCATTCATTTTGTCCGTCTGAAAGATCGTCGATCTTAAGCTCTAAATCTATTAAAATATAGTATTTTCATCGATTAAAAAAAACTGTGTTTATTAATAAATGTATCAGGAATTGATTGAAAAAGCGATTAAAAAATTCCAACTTTACATTCATGCGCTGAGTAATAGAATGTAAAAATGTTGCTACCCCAAGATTAGAAGTTTTGCGTTTAAATATTTGCCGTTCATCGAATCTCCGGCTATGACGAACTTAAAATGCTCTAAAAACGGGCCTAGAGCACAATGAAAAGGAAATATCTTCTTAAATTCCCCATAAAAATTAAAAATGGTATATTTCGTATACAATAGGTGATCGGTAACGAACTGTTCGGTTTACGAACAAATCGATTAACGAGCACTTTCGAGTGAGATTTTTATGTTCGGATAACGAACACATGTTCGGTTAACGGACACTTTCAAGAGATTTTTATGTTTGGAGAACGAACACCTCACGAAACAAAGTCATGATGAAGCAATGCCGTGTTTTATATTTGCCGAGCTATACTTATTGCTTCTATTGTCGACTTTGAGAACATTTTAACAGTTGCATACATATGTCCTAATTAATTCATGGACTGCCGAGGATTGAGGACCTATATTTTAGTATCCCTGAATTGGAATGGACAGACTAGAAACATTAATTATGTATTTTGTGTCTTTATGTATTTTGTGCATTTAGTAAATATAATCCTTTTTGGTTTAATCACGCTCCTTTTTAAAATCTAATTTAAAGCTTTATGATTTATCAGATCAAAAATTTTAATAAAATTTTACATTTTTTTAAACGGTTCATTATGTAAACGCATTAGTCTTTGTGGTATATTTACAAAATCACACAAAATTTTGGAATACATGTCATCCTACGAACATTTTCTATTTTGAAATCACTTTAATAGTTTTTATACTTTTGCAAACGTTGCGAATCTTATATTTTTCCGATTCTCGAAACGTTGAGTTAAAAAACTTAACAAATAAAAAAACTTTTAAGGTGCTCAGTAATTTTCAAGAATAATATTTAATATATTAGTATAAAAATCCCTGTAAATTACAATGGTTCGTAGAAAAACAAATTTGATTATTCTCGGTAAAGTAAACTCATTGTTATAATTGACCAAAAAAAAAGGTGCTTCTTATTTTTCCACATTTTTCTGAAACTGCAGTATTTTAATTACTTTGTAAACTACTGTAAAATTTTCTATTTTTTTGTTTTTTGAATGTATATTAACGGAAGAGTGATATTAACAAAAGAAAAAGGAAAATAAACATGTCATAAATAATCTGATGAATACAATGTAAGGAAATGAATATAAAAGTGTCCCCGTTGTTATGGTAGCGACATGTACATTGGGATAAGTCACTCAATAAATTGTAAAATTCTGATGTATAATTCTGTTTATAGCATCACAATTATTCTTTTATTTTGCCCATTTCATCTTTCTTTTATCTTTTCTTTTCTGAATAAAAATGGGATCTGTGTAATTGAAATTAAACACCTTACAAAAAGGAGTGATATCTCATCAAAAACAACTCGTTGTAAATGATCCCGCCAAGCCACAAACCTAAAACGTCAGCCATAGAAAGAAGTGATATCACATAAAAAGAAACGATATAGAAGTGCATACTCCGAGTCCCGTGTAAAAATCTATCACCACTCATAATGTTTCCAAAGGACTCGGAGTGAGGTACAGTATGTGAAAACTGCTTGGCGACCTGCAAGCTTTTATAATATATGCAGTATCTCAATTTTGAAAATCGAAAAAATAAATTTTTAATTTTTGTTATATCACTTTTATAAATATTTTTGTATGCGAAAGAACTGACAGAACGGATTTTTCCCCAGATTTATGCGATTCCGCTTACGCTAGAATTATTGCAATATATCTCAATTTAGTTAACGTTTATTATAAGGTGCATTGTTATATATATATATATATATATATATATTACAAACTCAAAATCTTTACATGTTTACTTAAGAAATCTTCTTCGTAAGAGTGGTGTTTCTAGTTTAAATAATGGTAAATAAAATCAACAAATTAATTTTTTAAGCTCATAAATAAGAAAAGACATGCAAACACAGAAGCTTCAGCTTTTTACAATTTTATGGGAGCAAAATAATTAAATAAATAAAAAAATAAAATAAAAATAAAAATAATATAGTCATATGTAATTGCAAGATACGCGAACATTATAAAAGCCTGCAGGTCGCCAAGCAGTTTTCACATACTGTACCTCACTCCGAGTCCTTTGGAAACATTATGAGTGGTGATAGATTTTTACACGGGACTCGGAGTATGCACTTCTATATCGTTTCTTTTTATGTGATATCACTTCTTTTTATGGCTGACGTTTTAGGTTTGTGGCTTGGCGGGATCATTTACAACGAGTTGTTTTCGATGAGATACCAATTGGTTGACAGACGATTTTTTTGTTTTGCAAAAGAAAATTAATTTAATAAAGCTTGAATATATGAAGTTATGTTTTTATTTCTTTAAATTTTCCTGCAAATGACTATGTAGTTTTCACCATCTATTCAAATAAAAGATAATTACTCCACAATCAATTTTAATGAGAAAATCGCGTCAAGGAAAACAAATCTACTAATCCCTATCGTTGTGTATGCTAAAAAGCATTTTTAGTTTTAATATATACAGGATGTCCGAAAAGTCTGGAAACGATCGAATAACTCGAGAAATATACATCGGATTGAAAAACGGAAAAATGCATGTTAAAAAAATCTATTTAGGGATATCAAAGTTGCCCCCCCCCAACTTTGCTCCCTGGGGGGGGACTTTGAAATCTTAAATGGTAACCCCCCCCCCCTTTTTATTGCAGATTGGGATTCTACGGGAAAAAAATACGTAACTTTTGTATTGAACATTTTCTTCGGAAAATCGTAGCTGGCGCTGTAATCGAGTAAAATGCAGTGAGAATCGTTTTCTTTGAAAAGTCTGGAAACGGTCGAATATCTCGAGAAATATACATCGGATTTTAAAACGGAAAAATATATGTTGAATATTTTGGAAAATCTAGGTATATCAAAGTTACCCCACCCCCGAACTCTGCTCCTTGGAGGAAAAGGGGGGATAACTTTGAAATCTTAAATGAAAACCCCCCTTTTTATTGCAGATTTGGACTCTACGGAAAAAAGGTAACTTTTGTAATTTTTTTTTTTTTTTTTTTTGGGGGGGGGGGGGGGGGGTGATTTGATATCCCTAAATATATTTTTCAAAAATATTTAACATGCATTTCTCCGTTTTTTAATTCTCCGTTTTTTAATCCGATGTATATTTTTCGAGTTATTCGACCGTTTCCAGACTTTTCGGACACCTTGTATATTTTTTTCTTTGCTAAGATGATCCGTAATCTCGGACTAGCTAGATTTGTATTAGAAGGATTCTGCTGTTCTTATATTTACTTAATAGTATATATTTATAAGTACTATACTTTTTATAGCACTTCAAAATAATTTGAAGTCTTATCGACAAACACAAGCTAATTTTATGAAGAAGATCTACTTTCAAGAATTATTTTGTATAAATTGAACACATTTTCGAAAAATATGAGTTTTTACTTATCAATGAAAACGAATCTGCTGATAGCTAAGGATTCCAGTAATAAAAAACTACATCATCTGAGCGCCGTAATAATAGTGACCTTGTTATCTATGATTTTTTTAATCTATTTTCATTAAAATTATCACTAAGTCAGAGATTAGATGTTTGGGATTTGCGTAATAGAATTTTTTTTTTTAATAGTTCTAATTGTAGATATTACTAGGAAATTTCTAGTTACAAATGTGTAGATTGGCCATTAAAAAGGGGGGGGAGGGGGGTTAAAGACTCACTGAATAGAGCAATGGAATATTTTGTAAAAAAACGCATGGAATATTTTGTAAAAAAGTTGAGCATGTTCAGATAAATTCATTGTATAATTAATGACATGTACAATAGGTTAAAAAAAAAAAAAAAAAAAAAAAATCGAACGATGGCAACTCCAGTTATTAAACAAGTTGGAAGTTGTACGTCAAACGTGACAAATGAGGTGCGTTCGTACTATAGCTAGTTTTATAAATATTCAGATCTTGATGATTTTTAATTCTGTGAAATGAATAATATCGTCTGCAGATTAATAAAACAAGTATCTCGGTCGCTTGACGATCAAACCTCGGACGCTCCTATAACAAGAGAGTACCGATTTTTTTTTTTAATTCAAATTTATTAATAAATGTTTTTATTAATATCTTCTAAAGTTTTGATTTGATTTTCATAAAATTTGAAACGTCTCGACAAAATTCTGCAAAGATAATATATCTTAAATTTCAAACCATTCGTTTGGATAGTTTTTGCGTTGTCATATGCGGACGGACGAACGAGACGACGACTATAGGTGCTACGTATTTATATAATTACGAACGCACCTAAAAAAGAAAAGTATCACCCTAATACTTAGAAACTTCTATTCAATTCTATTCTATGGGGTTTATTTTGACCTAAAGGGCTATCTGCATATGAAAATTGAACTTAAAATTTAAAATCAATCGCAACACCATAAATATATTACACATTTAAGTTCAACATGCCAAAATGTGCCAATACAAATTTTAATCAATTTTGAATGTTTAGTTAGTGAGATATTAATTAATGAAAATTGAGATATCAGTGTTAAGAGAAATGTCGATTATTCAGGCAAAACTCGTAAGGGGTAACATAATAATAATTCATATATATATATAAATAATTACTTTTTGTATATATGGAATTTTATAAAAGCCAAAACATAATGCGCACAAATATTATGAATTATACTATTTTAGACATATTGATTAATTTAGAATGTAATTATTTATAAATAGAAAAATATACTCTTTTAGTCATTAGCTTCACAATGGTCGAAAACTTACCCAATTTTTTATTAACACTTTCCAACCTAGTTGAAAAGTGTTTATGACTTCGGTTTGTCTGGCCGTCTGGCCGTCTGCCGTCTGGCTGTCTGCCGTCTGCCGTCTGCCGTCTGTCCGTCTGTCCGTGCTCTAACTCCCGTAAATATGCTCGGATTGCTCTGCAATTTTTATATGTTATAGTCGTTATCTATAACATGTTCCCTATTTCAACGGAAGTGTGTAGCACTTATAGTTTTTTTACAGGGACACTCAAAAGAATTCCGTTACATTGCGGTCTATGGGGAAAAATCATTGACGGTTTATTTAAATAATGTTTCACTATTTTAAACGCATTGAAATTTATATATATCACTAAGGTGCATTAGAAGAAGCTTAATATGGAATAGGGTGTGCATAGCACTTATAGTTACTTTACAGGGACAGTCAAAAGAATTCTGTTACATTTCGTCTATGGAGAAAAATCGTCTGCGGTTTATTTAAATAATGTTTCCCTATTTTAAACGCATTGAAATTTATATGTATCACTAAGGTGTATTTCAAGAGGCTTACTACAGAATAGTGTGTGTACAGCAGTCATCGTTCATTTACAGGGACACACAAAATAATTCTCTACTGTAAGTTAACAATAATTCCTGGAAGTGCGTTTTAAGTTACTGATCGTGATTTTAATTTTAACTCGCTTTTTGTCTATTATGTGGTGTGTATAAATTCTGTATATCCTATACAGGGAAGCACAAAAGTTCGTGAACACATTTCCGTATTATTTTACTCCAGACGGAGAATTTTAAACTGTGCTACGCGTTTCCTAACTGAACTAAAATTTAACATCCTATGTAGTATATATACAAATCTATAGATCCTATACAGGGCTGAATAAAAGTATTCGGATTACTTAGATGTTATCTTTTAGCTTATTAAACGGTATGATTTGTAAAATTATTTTGGAAGCGTTGGAAAGTGTTACATAATCTATGCTTGACGCATGATTTTTCGTTCTTGTTTATCTTCATTTCAAGTTGAAATTTTGTTTCTTTCTATTTTCTTGCGAAATTATGAGAAAACATGTAAAATTGGATCTTTTAGAGATCATACTTTAGATCAAGGCTGCCCAACCCATAGTCCGCGGGCCACATGCGTCCCGGTGCTCTAATGAATGCGGTCCAGCCTAGTATAAAATAAATCCTGAAAAAAGAATGATGCTTTAATGTGTTTTTTAAATGTTAGATTAGTAAGTTTCCAGACGAATGAAATCTTACTAAACATCGATTCTCCATCACATAAAGATGAAAACTGCTTTTCTTTTGAGAATATCATAATAATTTTCATTAATAGCCTGTTCTCTAATGCACTGGATAATGGAGAGGCGCTTGAGAACTAACTCGGTGATCTTGAATATTTAGTACTTGATATATTTAGTACTTGAATATTTAGTATGTCGCAAAAAAAAGTGTTGATTTTACAGTATAATACTAGCACCCCAGCTGCTAGTATGATACCGTAAAATTAACAGTAATAAACAGTAAAATAAGCAGAGCGTATTACTGCTAATTTTACTGTTTATTGCTGTTAATTTTACGGTATAATACTGGCAGCTGGGATGTTAGTATTATACTGTAAAATCAACATTTTATTTTGCAGTGTACATTCTCATTCGGCCACTTATTAAGGATATTTAAAATCCATTGCAAATATTTTGCTTATCTAAGTTGAATCAACGCAGTATTATGTGGCTAGTAACAATCTTGTATCTGATATGCTCAATGATTTAACAAGTTGGAAATTGTACGTCAAGCGTGGCAAATGAGGTGCGTTCGTACTATAACTAGTTTTATAAATATTCAGTTCTTGGTGATCTTTACTTCAGTGAAATGAATTATATCGTCTGTTATTGTGATATGATTAATTTACGTAATAAAATAAGTACATTTGAAGTTAACTAAAGTATTAACTTGCTTAGGCATTTATGCTTCATGTCCGTTTGCTTGTCAGTTACAACACGTTCGTGTTATGTATAGATTTTAAAATCTATTATTACAAAGATCACGCTAATCCAATGAGAATTTTGGTTCAGGATTTGTACTGACTCCGTCTACGCTTTTCCTGCAGTTTTCCGTGAATTGAGCAAGCTTTTCTCTTATTGTGTATGCCACGCTTACAGGCACGATATTTTTACGCAGTTTTCGGCGAATTGAGCATGCTTTTCTCTTATTACGTATGCAACGCTTACAGATGCGATTTTTTTTTTTTTTTTTTTTTTTTGACACCAGACATCGTTGCAAAATTTATTGGAGAACTTGCTTTTAAAATGATTTACCTGCATGGTTTAATAGGTTATGACTCACGATGAACGAATCTCCTGTGTTTGTTTTCTTTAATGAAGTGAGATTTTGGCCGTTTAACCCTTTCCGGCGCGGAGTAAGTCTGTTTGCAAAATGATGAAATAATGGACTGACACCGGAATTTACAAACGATTTTATATGAAAATAAAAACTTGCTTATTTTCTGGTACTGAATAAAAGAAAATTTTTAATTAAATATTCTTGGTGCCGTTTGTTAGTTTTCGAATTAAAAGTAGGTGTCCTTTTTTGTGACCACCGCCCGTTAAAGGGTTAACCTAATTTCAACTGAAATTATGTCAGAATCTATACAAATTTAAATGTAACTCATCTCTCAAACTTACAACCTTTTTGAACGTTCTTTCTAAAAATGTAAATTTATGAACTTATATTCGAAAAAATAATTTTGAATAAAAATGGCTGCTTAGCATATGAAAATAGAAGTGGTCAGCCCGTATTTGTTTTCTTCAGTCACATGACTTGCGCATTTATTATATAGATTACGTATGATAAGATTTAATAGAATGAAGAAAACTTTTATTAATATCTTTTTAAGTTTTGATTGAGAGTTCAAATCATTCACATTCGTCCAACGGTCGGTCGGTTCGTTCGTTGGACGAATATGAATGATTTGAACTCTCTCGTAGCCTCACAGTACAAAAATGTGATCTGGACGTTTGTGTTTTAACAACTGTTTTTATTATAATCCCGATGAAGGCTGGGTTCACAGCCAAAAGTGCTCGATTTTAATGTTTTAGAATTAAAATCTAATTAAAGTTTTAATTATCTTATAGGTAATGGAATCACATGTTTTTGTGTGTACTTTTTATTTTAATGTGTTTATATATTTAAAAAGAATATTTTTTCCCATTACTAGATTGAGATTGAGGTGTAATATATATGAAAATACTGTCATTAATATATGAAAAAGAATGTTCGAACTATTATTTTTTCATAATAGTGATGTAAGTGTTTGTGATGATATTTTTGAGGAGATGGTTAAAATATATTTTTTTATGATCATCATCAGATCTATTGCTGTTGAGTTAGGGAACAATAACCCCAATCATCAAGAGATAGTTCTTTTTTGGTCAACGTTAAAGATTAATAATAAAATTTAATAAAATAATTCATCTTACTTTAAAAAGGAGACACACAGCCGTTGTAAAGAAAACGAAGTCATTCTTGCTTTTTTTAGATCCAAATTCTTTATTAAAGGTCTTTAGTAGCACAATAGTAGGAAGGCTTTATCCAAATAAATCCAGTTGGCCACTGTACCATGAGAACCGAAAGTCTTTAACTTTAGAATGACGAAATATTAATTTAGTTGATGGCATTTAACCAGATGTACCCCAAACTTCTTGAGAATATATAGATGATATTTCTTGGCAAGCTCGTTTTAATAAATTATTAATAATTTAAATCATTTAATTAAAAAAAATCACTGCATCAATTTTTAAAAAGCTTAAAATTTAACTATTAAAAAACTTTAATGAACTTAAAGAACAATCTCGGCATGAAAAATGCGAATCTCCGTTACCAGAGACGCGCCGATAAAATAAAATTTCCGCGATCTTACATGATCGAATTTTCGAATACTTCTGACGAAAATTGCCGTTGCACCGATATAAATATGACCACCACGGGGATCACACAGGTAAAATAAAGAAAGAATTAAATTGATTTGATAATTAATTATTGCCAAATAAAAATAAGAAAACTTTAGATTCCGTAGAAACGGCAATTGAACGCCGCGCCGCACATTCTATCGGCGGAAAACAGAACCAAACGGATATCGTAAACATACGGTGCAGTAGGCTGCGCTCATGCGCAAAAGAGATTGTCGGGCGCTCGGCAAAGCATGGGAGAGAGGGGGAAACGCTACCAAGAGAGACAGCGCTAGGCGCAATGCAAAAAGCGTGCCGGCGAGGGAGAAGAATGACAACAGCATACTTAGTAACATAAAAATTACAGAACAGCGAATAAAAATTATGAAATTGTGATATTTTATATCACAGTGTTTGTAACTGAAAATAAATAAATTAACAAACAGAATGTGAGACTTTAATTTCCAGCTTTCCAACAACTTTCTGAGAGAACGTGTAGTGGGAAGAAGTAATCCCTTTTTCGGCCAAACACTTCTTTCTCAGAAGGGTAATTATTTCTCCCACTTTTCACATCCGGGGAAGAAATAAATAAGTGTGTCTGGTTTGAGGTTTTACCTTGTAGTATGACCATTCTCTTGATATTTGCAAGTTTAGTAATTATCACTGGACTTTTAAGGTCACTTTAGTATTATTCTGAGCAAGTCAGTCTAAGATGGGCATCAATCATATGTCTTCTCGTTCTTTTCGAATCATTTTGTGGTCATCGACAAAAACAAAGAGGCGTTGAAAATCTGTCATCTCCGTTCCCTGCTTGACCTCTAAACTTTAGATATGCTAAGAAAGTAAAAGAAAAATCAAAGAGTCCGATATACCACATCAGAGATGGCGACAGACAAGAACGCTGTCCGTTTGGTCCTTTAAGGTGTGATCAGATCAGAAACAGCCACAGCGACTCATTTGTCGGCCTCTTTGATGTGGATAGTTTTCTCTCGCGCTGCCACGCAGAAGTCCAAGGAGAGGCGTACTTGACCTCCCGTTTCTGTATTGAAGACCACAGAGCCATTGAAAAAGAAAGCTGAGTGGAAAATCGAATTGGATGGTAATGGATTCCCCCCCCCCCTCAATTTATCAATTATCTCACTGTATTGCTGATATATTTAAGAGTTTTCATAATATTTGACTAGTCTTTTTATATTAGTGGCTCTATAGAATTGACTACCAAAACATTAAAAAAAAAATCGTATAGTTCGCGCATGCGCAGTTAAAAATTATTTCCTACAAATACACATATCTCATCCAATATTCAATCTATTAAATTTTTAATTGCAGTATACTGTTTCTACTGTTCTTGAAGTCAAACATGTGCTTTACATCCTCGAAGTTCAAGGACAATTCGTCAAGAATTTCAGTAGATATTCCACAAACCGTGTAAAAAGCGAAAGCGTCCGGTCACTGCTCCTAATTTTTGAACACCAGTGTATTATTCAGAGCGTGGAAAGAGATAAGGTTTATTTGGGGAAAAAACGCCTAGGGTAGCTAGATGACATATATAATTAAAATAATCTCGGTTCCGAAAGTGAAAGTATCTTAATAACAAGTGGGTAAGTGTGATTGAAGATCGCACAAAGGTTTTCGTTTAATATTCCTTTCAAAACACTTTATCCTCTCTTTAATAAATCCAAATAAAAAAGTCATGTTTTTTTATAAAGTAAAAATTTACCCGTCTATTTTTCTCGTTTTTTCGAATATCTGAACCAGCCCGATACTCTGTAATAATAATGTTTGTCATGTGGACTAAATGCGAGATTAAAAAAAAAAATCACTTTCAAAATTTAACATGTTGTATAGAGACCTTCAAAATGTTAAAATATGCCAATATTTCCATAATCGGGCTTTTATCATGATTCAATACGTTCCTCAAACTCATATATTTATTATTCTCTATTACTGATATTCAAACTCTCTTTGTATTATTGTCAAAGATTTGAAAAATCCGTTAAACTTCCAATATGACGTCAGATTAATTTTATTTTTAATTATCTGATGACGTCATATTAAGCTGCTTTCTGTATTTACACATACTCATACGCCTTGTATTATTGAGAAATGTTTGAAAATTTCCGTTTTATTACCAATATGACGTCATATTAATATTTTTCTCAATTGGTGAACGTTTTTATTTAATTTTCATTTTTCACTTTCTTTCAATAGAAAATTAATTATTGTAGAAAGAATTTTATTGTGGATTTTTAATTGTTGGCAACTGCTATAAAGAAAAATGTTTAAATTTAATAGGAAAAGGCTGTTAGATTCTTGGTTTTTTATCTCTCTATATTAAAATAATACGATTTTTTCAACTTTTATGATTTTGAGCATCATAGTAGGTATTCAGCTATAAATACACAAAATTTCATGCCTGTAAGTTATATAGTTTCTGAGAACCGGCTCTGTGACAGACAGACAACCAAGCGGGACTAATAGGGTTTCGTGAGATGAACGAAACCCTAAAAAAAAAACCTTGTTATCAAAATCGAAATAGTACAAAAGGGCCTGCATAAAAGGGCCTGCATAGAGATTGACCTCAGCTATCCAATGCAATAAATAAATAAATAAATGAATAAATAAAAATATTGAAATGCGAACGAGATATCTTAAAATATTTCACCCATAGGATTAACATCAGCGAGCGGGAGTTTTTACGTGAGTGAAGTAGCTTCTTAATCTAAAAAATTCCATTATTACGTAATTCAATTGATGTGCTCTTTGCAGGATAAAAGATAGTGACACATTCGTCAGTATGTAGAACATATGTAGAACTTTTCTACATCAGTAACAAGGTGATTGTTTGTACATTTTTTGCCTGAAGCTCTTTTACTGAACCATTTTTCGAATATTTCGTTTAATTTTAATTTTATTCCCGCAGACTTTTGAAATTCTATGCATTTTCTTTTTATTTTATTTGCACAGAAAAATATAGAAGTCATGTTAAATAATTTCCGTTATAGGAAAATTTTACTGTTATTATACCTCCCACGCTGCATTTTGGAATCGTTCTTATGAACCTCCTCCCAATTAAGATTTTTTTTTTTTTTTAAAGATCCTTGAGTCAGCAAAATTTTATATTATTTACAACAACGACGAAAAAGAAAACAAGTTGGAAATAGTAGTTTTAACCATTTATATGCCTATTGCATTAATATTTTATAATTTCAGCGAACGATTTCTTTGTTTGTTTTTGTCTTATTAATTTTACGGCAACTTTGAATTTTCCATAAATTTCGTACAGCTTTTTCTCAAAAACTGTAAAACAGCGGTGAATTCAAAGGGTGAATCGAGGGCGAAAAATTTCACCTGAAACATCAAATGTCCCTTTCAAAAGATTTTCAATTTTCTCATTAGCTAGGCTAGAAGTGAAAATCTTCACCCCCCCCCCCTCCCCTAGAACTCCACCATGCTCTCCCAGGAGCTACAAAAATCCTTCTCGGATAAAATGACAGAAAAATTTATCACTTCAGTAAATAATATAAAAACTTTATGGATGTTTGAATGAAATATTTTATACGTTTTAATGTTTACCATAATTTCTAGTTTGAAAGTTAAATATAATGGAAAAACTTATTTAAGGATTGCTTTTCAGGTTTCATTTTTCAATATATTTAATTTTTTATTAAGTTCATTTCTGAAATAATTAAAAATAATGTAAAGAACTAACATATATATATATATCCGCACCTTCCATCGGTGCAGCCTGTTAGTACCCTTGCCTAGTACATGGGGAACGAACGCGGATGGGCTTCCTCCAACCCGCTTGGCCAGCGTGGAGGAATTTGGCCACCTCCCCCCTTATTTTACCATGAATTCACAAAACAAATCACGGCCCTCAATTCCCGGCAGTCTGCATGTTCCTGATTACGGCAGCGATCAGAAAGACATGAAGACAGAGGGTGCTAAGAATCACCGGGCTCGGTTTGGCTGCCATAAGTTGATGACCTTGGCTACGTATAATGGACGATCCTTATCTTCTGAAAGTCGTTTACAGGAACTTGAAGAAGAATTAGAAAGAATCAACTGGGACATCCTAGGATTATGCGAAATAAGAAGAAAAGGTGAAGAGAAGATTGATCTTGCCAGTGGACATGTATTGTACTACAGAGGTACAGAAGATGGAAAAACAAGTGGTGTAGGATTTCTGATTCATAAAAGGTGGAAGAATCACATCGTAGAATATGATAGTGCATCAGATAGAGTTGCAAGGTTAGTTATACAAGTGTCAAAAAGATACAAACTGCAAATTACCCAAGTTTATGCACCAACAATTAGCTATACTGATGAAGAAATTGAGGATTTCTATGAAGAAGTAGCTTCAATGCATCAAAAAGGAAAATGCTACATAAAATTAATAATGGGAGACTGGAATGCTAGAATTGGGGAAAAAAAGAAAGGTGAGTTCTCAGTAGGAATTCATGGATATGGGGTGCGTAATGAAAGAGGAAACAGATTGATTGAATTTGCAGAATGTGAACAGATGTATATCATGAATTCATTTTTCAAGAAAAAGCCACAAAGAAAATGGACATGGCGTAGTGCAAATGGCTCAACAAGTGAAATCGACTACATCTTGACAAACAAAAAGCATCTTATTCAGGATTGCAGCGTTCTCAATAACTTCAATACAGGAAGCGATCACAGGTTAGTTAGATGCAAACTGCTTTTAAATACTAAAGTGGAAAGAATGAAGCTTTTGCAATGCTCAAAGAAATCAGTCGATATTATAAATCTCCAGAAACATAAAGAAGAATTTAATTTAGAACTTAAAAATCGTTTTCAAGTACTTCAATCAATCTTAGAAGAAGAACAAGATGTTACAGTAGTGAACAAGAAAATAACAAATACTCTACAAGAAATTGCAAGGACGATAGCTGGTGAAGCACAAGTAAAGCAAACAAAGAAAATAACAGAAGAAACAAGAAGACTGATGAAGAAACGCAGAGAATTTAAAATGAAGAAAAACTATCCTAAATCAAGAGTTGAATATGCAGAATTATGTAAAACGGTAAGAAAATGTGTTACAGAAGATATCAGAAAATTTAACTGTGATCTTGTCAAAAAAGTTCTAGAAGATAACAAAAGTTTAAAATCAGCTAAGCGCAAACTGTGTGTTGGAAGAAAAGGTATTTTTGCACTGAAGACAGCAGATGGAACAATCACCAAAATCAATAATGAAATAGTACACATTGTCGAAAAATTCTATAACGATCTATATAAATGTGAAGATCAAAGGGAAATCAACCTACGTGATCCACTAGTAAACATAACAGAAACTGAAGAGATAATCCCAGTGATGACAGATGAAGTTGTACAAGCCATTAGAGGCATGAAAAAAGGTAAATGCCCTGGCAAAGATGGAATTACAATTGATCTTATCAAAGAAGCAGGAGAAGAATTTGCAAAAATGCTAGCCTTACTGTTTTCCAAATGTCTCGAGAAATCAGATGTACCAGAAGATTGGAATAATGCTGTGATGGTGTTACTTTATAAGAAAGGAGAAAAGGAAAACATTAAAAACTACCGTCCAATCAGCTTACTGTCAGTGATTTATAAAATTTTCACCAAAGTTTTAACGACAAGACTTGAATCAGCTCTGGACTCAGCTCAACCTAGAGAACAAGCAGGATTTCGAAGTGGATTTAGCACAATGGATCATATTCAAACAGTAAGGGAAGTTATAGGAAAACATAAAGAATATAATTTACCTCTCTGTCTTGCCTTTATTGATTATGAAAAAGCATTTGATTCGGTCTACACATCTGCAGTAATTACTTCTCTGGAGAACATTGGTATAGACAAACCTTATATCAATATCATAAAGAAGATCTACAAGAAAGCAACAGCCACCATCCGTTTGGACAAAGGAAAAGCGAAGATCAAGCTTGAAAGAGGAGTAAGACAAGGAGACACCATTTCGCCTAAGCTTTTTACTGCTGTCTTAGAGAGTATTTTCAAGAAGCTGGATTGGGAAAACAAAGGGATTAGAATAAATGGGGAATATTTAAGCCATCTCCGGTTTGCTGATGACATTTTAATTTTCAGTAATAGCCCTGAAGAATTGCAAAATATGCTAAAAGATTTGGCAGAAGCTAGCATTAATGTGGGATTAAAAATAAATTTGGAAAAGACTAAGGTGATGTTCAATTCATTTGCATCAAAAAAGAAAATCGTCTACAACAACACTGAGATTAAAGATGTTGAAAGTTATGTGTACCTTGGACAAGAAATATCTTCAGACAACAGTATCATGAATGAAATCAATAGAAGAATAAGAAATGGATGGAGTGCTTTTGGGAAGAACAATATTATTCTGAAAAGTAACATGCCTCTTTGTTTGAAAAGAAAGGTGTTTAACCAATGTGTTTTGCCTGCACTAACTTATGGAGCAGAAACTTGGACACTAACAAAACGGATGGTACAAAGATTACAAACAACACAGCGAAGTATGGAAAGATGTATGCTAGGCATAACCAGAAGAGACCGAAAGAGAATAACGTGGATAAGAAGTCAGACGAAAGTTTTTGACATTATCGAGAGAATTAAATGGCTAAAATGGAAATGGGCTGGGCACATTGCAAGAAGACAAGACAATAGATGGAGCACAAACACCCTACAGTGGTATCCCAGAGATGTAAAACGACCAAGAAGACGACCTCAAGTAAGATGGAGTGACGAAATCAGAAAAGTGGCCGGTGTTAATTGGATGACTAAAGCACTAGACAGGCAACAATGGAAAAATCTGGGGGAGACCTACATCCAGCAGTGGATTGAAAACGGTTGATGATGATGATGATGATATATATATATCGAATCTACTCCCATAATATACAGGAATGAAAACATTTCGCACAGGTTTAGCATAAAGACGACGAAATAATTTGGTTTAACGAAATAGGATTCCACGTTCATCCAGATCAAATGAATCTTAAGAATTTTCTTTAAAACAGGGGTGTTCAATCTTTTGAGTTTCTTAGACACTAATCTGTTTCTTCCTTTTGACTGTCTTGGGCTACAGTTCATGAGAAAAAAAATTTTCCTGGGCCGCACATATATAATGTCAGGGTTGTCATTAATATAGTTGTTAAACACAAATGTCTCGGAGGAAAAAATAGGGTAAAACCACATAGTCGGGGAAAACAAGTTACCTCAGTTTCACTCAATATCAGCAGTACTCTAGTGACTAATGGTTGAATATTTTGCTCTAAGAAAAAAGAAGAAGCAGCCATTACGGTATCTCCATACTGGCATTTGTGTAGTTTCTGTCTTAAAGTGTTCATTTTACCATTTTTCAATTTAATGTTTGTTAGTTTTTAAAATTCTTAAATATAAACACATTTAAAGTTATTGAAACATTTTATGTCATTGTGTGTAGCGTATACAATAAGTATTTATTTCCTACGCTGAAACTGTTGCTAGCATTTAAAAGAGCAATTTTATGCCTTGCTTTGTGACCCTCTCCCTCTTGATGTAAAACCTAATATTCTATATGGGATAAAAAATGGGAAAACTATAAATTAATGAGCCCGTAAACAATGTTCGAGGGAAAAGTAGTCAAAATTACATAGACAAGAGTGATTTTTATTTTTATAAAGCTGATAAAGAGGTGGACTTTCTGCAATTTCTTCAATTTTAATGGAGATAATAACTTTTTTTTGTGTTTAAATATTAAATCTTTAGCATTATAGTAGAAAATAAATTTTTGACGGATTTACACGTTTCAGACACTGGAGATTCCGAAATACATATTTTTAGGGGAGAAAATTTGCCGTGCGTCTGTCTGTGTGTGTGTGTCTGTAAACGCCTTATCTCCCGAACAAATTGAGATAGAGACTTGAAATTTGGTATGTACTTAGTATGTAATAATGAGAAGAAGCTTATTGAATTTCAGTAACCTCGATTTTCCAGAACTATCTTTTTCGGACTCTCGAAATATTCGTTCTGATAAAAGATATGTAAAAAATTTCGAAATTGTTTATTTTAAGGAGTGAATATAAAAGACAAAAAAAAACATAAATTTTGCATAAAGAATGAAGTCGATCAGGTAATGAGTTGTCAAGATATTTGTAATCCTGTTTGCCACACTCTTCGATTTTTCATGACCCTGTATTTCATTCAAATTTCAATTCAAAGATATATTTTAATTGGAAATTAGACGCTTTATCCGACGCAGTAAAATGTTAGTTAATAGGATTATCATTTTTAGAGTTATAAGGATGTTTCTCTTACACAATTCAGTAATAGAGCATTTAAAGTTTATGACGTCATCAAGCCACGATTTTAAACACTCTATCTACGAAACAAATTGAGACAGAGACTTGAAATTTGGTATGTACTTAGAATGTAACAGTGCGAGAAAGCCTATTAAATTTCAGTAACCTTAGTTTAAAAATACAAAAAGTATTTAAAAAATAGCAGCAGACCATATTTTAAAAAAAGACTTTGATACTTTGCCGATAAAGTGCAGCAGATATTTTGAAATTGCAATGTATTTTATAAATAGATTGAATATGTTTTATTTTCATATTTTATATTATGTATACCCATGATGGGTAAGAATTACGGTGGCCCCCAACAACTAGTATAAAGGAAAGTTTAAGTTTTTTATTTCCTGTAAGATTAACTTATCTGTGCGGTTTTATCCCATAGTTGGTGTAAGACCTATTGACTTGACTTTTTATAAATAACCATTTATTAATAGAAACTTGATGACCTAATCACACAGGACATTTAAATTGACATTATGGTACAAGGATAAGTGCAGAGTATGTACGCTAAATTATATTAAATTCTCTTGCAAATTATGGTTTCAAAAAGCAACTTAATAATAAGGTATGTAGTTTTATGTGTCACTTTCCCCTTTATAATAATAATAATCTCGTAATAATCACATGATGAAATTTTTTTTAGGTAGCTTTCATTGCAAAACGCTACCTAATAAACAGTTCCAAATATTTTTGTTATATTTTCACCGATCATGACCCCTAGACCCCAAAACCACCCTCAGTTCAAATGTTGATATATATATATATATATATATATATATATATATATCTGACATTTGTCATGTTGTAACTTTCTTATTTATAAACCGATTTGGATGTTACTGAGTATGTGTATACGACATACCAAGGTCTCGACCGAGTTCGTTGGCCAGCTTCATCCGCCATCTTGTTTCAAAATGGCGGCTAGTTAAAAAAAATTTTAATTTTTAAATTTCAAAAAGATGTACAAAAAAATTATAAATTGAAAAAAAATGTTTCCGGTAAGTGTTAGAATGTGATACAAGGATTCTGGAACATGTTTTGTTTTGGCTATATATGTTAAAAAATGGCTGAGATATGGCAGTTTGAAATCCTAGGGTGGCTGACATTTTGAAACATTCTGATTTTTGTTATGCTGAAATTCGCATTCAAATTCAGTATTAACGAAAACTGGGATTGAACCTTCTATAATCGGGTTCCAAGTATTTTACCTGCGTGTATTTGAGTAAAATGAGTTGATTTTTTAAAAACATGGACTATGAAAGCTAACTTTTTCTCCCGGTACAGGCCGTAAGGACTTTTTCAATTGAAACTATATTTCTAAAATTACCGGCTTAAAGATTAGTTATTGGACAACAATGAGAATAGACGCCGAGTATATTTAATATTGAAGGACAAATGATTTAATATCAAAATATTTAATTTATTGTTTTCAGATTTAAAATTTTCAGTAATATGTGGTATAATTTTTTACAGGTTTATTAACATTTCCGATGCAAGATAGGAAATTATTGCAGCTTTAATCAAATATGTCTGTGGTAAGTGGAATACATTTCTTTTTTTTTCTTATTTATCAAGCTCTTGTAAAAAACCCTTGAATAATTTGAATTGAATACGTTATATTTATTTTCGAATAATTTTCTACTCTACAAGGATATTGACTCAGAAATTATAACTTTACCACTGAGACCCGTGCGACGAGTTTGCACTGCAATCCAAAATTTTATCATTGTAGTATTTTTTTTATATAGATTTAAATTTCTAAAGAAACATTAAAAATAAAAATACCTGTAAACTACATTGATACAGATGTCGCAAACGCACCGGGATTTCTTTTTGGCGCCAAAATGGCGATTTTTTCCCTGGCGGGGTAACATGGTGACTTTTGCTTTGTATGGCAACTTGGTCTTTTATAATAAAATTTAAATGTGTATGTAAATAAATTAAAAATAAAATAGTATAAAAAAATCTAATAAATAAAATTAAAAAATGTGTAATAAAAATAATGTCTGTGTTAAATAAAACTGTGTGTAATAATAAAATTAAATGTGTGTATTTTAAAGTAAAATTATAATACAATTTTATTATAAAATAAAACTAACATGTTTTCGCAAGCTAGGCCTAACAGGTATTCGAAAATGGGGTTTTCTCGCCAAAATAGCACCACAAAAAAATTGTGCCAACTCCGTTGCGTCTGCTGCATCTGTTCCCTAAAATTAATTAATCAAGCCAGAATATCAGCTCATTTATTCCATCAAACTTACAAAAAGGCATGCGCAAGAAAAAAAAAATTAACAATCGTATTTTAATTGCAACGAAAAAAAAACATGGACAATCCATGATGTTTTTTTTCTCTTAAACATTACAATTTCAATTTTGCTTTTTAATCATAAATATAGAATAAACACGTGCAGAGATGTCACACTTTATCTTTTATGTGCTATTTATTTTTTTATAATCATTGTCGAGCATGATATAATTTGGAATTTTATTTTTGTGGCAACACTAATTTGAAGAAAACCTTTCATTTCACTTATGAAAACAATGCCGATTTAATTTTTAATTATCAGCAAATTTTAATCAAAAAGCATGTTTTGGGAAAATGTAAGTGTACTATGTCAGAAGCCTGTTCAAAATCCTTTCATATGGTATCTCATCCGTCGTTCTGCGTTTCGTATTTGCTTAGAAAAAGGGACGTTGACAGGAGAAATAATATATATGATAGTATGTTTATTTTTTACAATTACTTTTGTTAGAACATTAAATCTGAAAATGTCATTAAATATTCATATTTCTTTTTTCATTTTAATCTTACAGTAGGTTTATTCTAAATCGCGCTTATTTTCTTAAGAATGTAACAACGGTTATTAACTTTCCCCTCTCCATCCATATAAAAAAATAACATAAATAAAAGTATAAAAAAAGTCCTGATTTTTATATTTATTTTCATTCAAAACAATAAATAGTTAAAAAAAAAAAAAAGAACTTTAAGTAACTAAAATTTTGTAATTATTTTAAAAGTATCATAACAGTTTTATAACTGTTCGTCTGTTTATGCTCTGACTCTTGTAAATATATACGGATTGCCTTGTAATTGTTATATGTTATTAAAGTTTACTATAGCACTAAGTATTCCGTTACATTACGGTCAATAGGAAAAATCGTTTCAAGTGCATTTTGATGATTTTACGCCATTTGAAACGTGATGAACTTGGTATGCAATTATGACGCGCACTAAAACATCATGTTTTTTGTAAAATGCTTTGTGCAAAGCATTTATTATTCATTTACAGGGTCACACTAAAAAATTATGCTACACAATGTTCTACGGGAAAATATGATTTGCTGTGTAATTTAATCACGTTTCGCTATTTCAAACATAATGAAATTTATATGCATTATCCAGGTGCACTATAAATTGTTCACTAAAAAGTATGCACTGCATTTATCATTCATTTACAAACATATAAGAATTCGGTTACAGTCTTTGTGGGATAATTACAGTGTGTCATAAGTGCGTTTTCATCTTTATGTTTGCGTTTTTAATTTTACTTAAATTTTCGTATAGTACGTGTTGTGTATAAATTATGTTGATAATATACAGGGCTACATAAAGGAATTCGTTAGTATTATTGACTATAGCAGAGCTGCCAAGTCTCCGGCTTTTTGGATACCAGTATTTTAGTACAGAAAAAGTTGACTTCGTTAATCGGAGCACTCTGCGATTTAAAAGAACAGCATTTTCTCTAATAAAATACTGGTGTGGAAAAAGCCGGAGACTTGGCAACTCTGACTATAGGAATGAATTACTTAAGGGTATTTTTAATTGTGTTACGCATTTGAACTATGTTTATTAGACTAATATAAGTTTGTGAAATATAAATTAATTTATACACAAAGTTACGGAAAGAACAAGATATATTGCCGTTTATGGTTTATAGTTGCAGGAAGTGCGTTTTAAGCTCTGTTATGCGTTCTTTTATCAGAATTAAATTTTAGATTAATATATGGTGTGTACAAAAGTCTTTAGACAATATACAATAAATACTGTACAAAAGAATCCGAGTGCATATCCATCTATTGTCGAAAATTTATAAAGCAGAATTTTCTAAATTAACTGAATTTTAGCAAACTATGTAGTATATATGCAAATCTTTAGATCATACACAGGGTTGCACGAAATAATTCAACCACTTTTTTGACTATCGGAGATAATTGCTAAAACTGGATTTTTAAATCATAGTAAACGCGGTAGCGTTTGCTATAATATGTTTAAGAAATAGAAAATGCAAACGTTTTTCTGAAATTTCTGGCGAACCAGTTGACATACGACAATGATTTTTTTGTGAAAGATAGAACTCGACGAGACGAATAAAATGATAGCATTCAAAAAATTATTCTAGCTTACTGTAGTTAATTATTTAACTTTAAACGAAAAAATGAAGACGAAAAGTTCAACAAACTGTAGCTAAACTTCCACTGGCTGTATTAACTTCGTTTTTGTTTTATTTTTTTCCTCTTGGTAAAACTTAAAATAGGTTTTTTTTTTATCTTTGTATGTTTGACGGTCGCTGAGAAAATCGAATTTATGTTGTAAAGCTTCGGTTGAACATTGGTTTTTCTTTTCTTTTTTTATCGTAGCAAACGCGCGCGTTTGCACGAAAGTTTAAATAAATATTATTATTATGTATGTAACAGAATTCATTCAAATTAATTAAATCACGTGATAAACATGCTTATTTGTTTTTATTTTTATACTAGCGTAAATGCCCGTTATAGGACAGTAATCGTAGGTAGAAATCGTGGTTTTCACATTAAATTTGAAATAATACTCGCATACTCATCGACAATGAGGAAATATATATATTGGAAAATTATATCGCCTGACAGGCTCCTGCTATTCCCGTTCAAACTCACTAAGCATTTTATATGCTTATGTAAAAGAATTGTGTTTCATAATTTCATCTAATTCACGTAAAATATGCGGCAAACAATTTTCGGTACTATTATCCCGTCGATCACTTTTTATAACAAAAATCTATCGCCAAACTGTAACGCCAAATAAAAGGGAGAACGTTGCCATTGGAATATCAAAATAAATAAATAAATAAAATATAAGAATTTAAGGACACAATTGTTATTTTAATTAATGAAATAACTAATAAGTCAGTAAAACATAATGAATAATACACGCAAATGTCGAATTAAAATCCACTTGATGACATGACAAACACGTATAATGCTTCTGACATCCAGTAAATGGGACTGCATTTTTGGCATTTAATCTTTGAGTTGGCGATAGTATTTTGTTATGAAAAGTGGTCGACGGGATGATAGAGAAATACCCAATTTTCAATGTTCATTATTAAGTCGTTCCTGTACAGCTTGTGCTGTATCTTTTATTTTGGTACTTTTCTGTAATACCAACACCATGCCAAAATGTTTGCTAATGCGCCAATTATTTCAACCCTGACCGATCAGATGTTGTCTACAAATCGTGTTGTCATGCAAACCGTGCCAAACATTTTGATTTGTTATTTATTGAATGTAAAACATTTTTCGGCACTTTTCCGTTATACAAAAACCATTGTCGCCAAGCGTAATAGTAAGCGCAAAATGAAATTCCCGTGAATCAAAACACTTGAAAAAAAAAACAATGTTGAAACGAAAGCGAGCATTTGAAAAATCTTGTGCCGGTAGATTTAGTGGGCTCTTATTGGCGATAAATGTTTGATGTGGTTGTTGCGACCTTGTGAAAATTCTTCAATCATATCCACATTTACACTGTATCCATATTGTTGCTATAATACCTTTTGGTACTTTTCGGTTAACCAGCTGCCAGTGAAGTATATATATATGCACACACACATATATATACATACATATGTATATATATTTCACTAATGAAAAAATGCTACTTTGGCGATGAACAGTCAACGATTTGGCGAGAGTTGTAAAAACAATGTAACAATAAAATTTTGACAATAGAAAAATTTTTTGTTTTTCAAGATATTAAAAAATCTTTCGTTTTTATCAAAAAATTTAAATGACTAGTATTAAAAATGCTCTGAAGAGCACCAAAAAAAGTTAATATGTTTAAGTATGAAAAAGGGGTGGACAAGTGCTTCTAATTGAGCATGAGAAAGGAAAAGGGTTCCTTCTTGGCTGCAGCTCACTGTCAATGCCAACTTTTGAAAAGATCATATTCGCGCTTTTTCCATATAAATGAAATCACTCACAGTTACGATAAAAATGTATAGTTTAAAGACGTAGCCAGTAAAGACGCAGCTTGATTAGACATGAATGTAAGGCGACATAGTACCAAAAACCTTAGTTCCTGCAGCGTATCACACTCATGCAGTGCTGCCAGGCATGCCTGCAGTGTAGAACTGCGCAGAAAATTGATTTGTATTTTGCAGTGCAGAGTGTTGCAGCATTCTGAACAGAAACAATTTCACATATGCACGCATTACAGTATAATGCATTCATTGATTGAAATTATATGATCCACAATGCAATATACAGTACAGCAATGCATATGTAAGTTATAAACGAACATTAGGCGCATATACCTTTAACACGGAAGTACAAAGAAACAGTGCGGATGTGCACTGAGGCTCAAAAGTATAATAGGAGTGTACAGTGTAGTATAGTCTGTAGATCAATAATGGTACACAGTGCACTGTACAAAGTTGCATTGCAGACACACGCACAGTACAACAGTAGAACAGTGCAGTTGAAATATAAAGCACGTTGGAAAGTTTTACTACAGTACCGCAAATTTCATTTATATGGAAAAAGCGCGAATATGATTTTTTCAAAAGTTGGCATTGACAGTGAGCTGCAGCCAAGAAGGAACCCTTTTCCTTTCTCTTGCTCAATTAGAAGCACTTGTCCACCCCTTTTTCATACTTAAACATATTAACTTTTTTTGGTGCTCTTCAGAGCATTTTTAATACTAGTGTGTTATATGCTTTATAAACTGTTTACTTACATATATTCTTTCACATTATTTAAAGGTGAAGTTTCGTTACATATTTTCGTATGTGTTGGAAATTGTTTCATAATCTATGCTTGACGCATGACTTTTCTTTCTGGTTATTTATAACATAGAAGTTGGAATACGTTAACTTTTTCTAAAGGACTAATTTTCTCATGTAAAATGTCCATCAAAAACTTTAAATAAATGAACGCAATTGTATTTTCAGGTATTTTGCTAATCGATTAGACATTAGAGAAATGTGGTTTTCAGAAAAAAAAAAAGTTATGATTGTGTTTGAAATAGTCTAATTAACGAAATGTGCTTTAAATTCGATAACTCATTTTATCTGTATACTGGATACCTTTTCTGACGCAATCAATAATTTTCATTTTTACCTGAATAAAATTTTGAAATACTTTTATTTGTTTCAAATAATTAATGAGTTTTTGTTTTCTAGGCACATGAAAATCCTGAAAAGGTATTCATGAATTAGAAATCGAATACAATCACAGATATACCACATTTATACAGAATTTTTTTTAAAGCTGCTCGATTCTATGAAACCTGATTAAGAATATCTGGAAAATAAAAAATCATGCATGTGGGGGGGAAATCGATTTTGTATAACTATATTTGAAATTGAAATAGGAAAGAGAATAACTTCTCATAATTGAATTCGTGAATTAATGATTTGAGGTTTCTCCATTGTCAAAAATTATGCATAAACTTATATATTACTAGCTGTTACCCGTGACTTCGTTCCCCTATCATTAAAAGAAGAATAAATGCATTAATTAAGCAAAATATTTCATTCCCGATAATTAGAAACGTAAATAATTAACTAACTCTTTATCACATTCCATAGGAGACAATACAGTATCTGTATTAAGCCTTGCGCGGCAGCGCAAGGCTTATTTATTTCCAGTGTGACATCCTAATGTTAATTTAACACAGGAAATCCCATTGAACGAGTTAATTTACTAGAGTTTTTCCCACTTTTTGTACGCGCTTCCACAAATTTTCTTCAAAACACCTAATTCTGTAAAAAAATAAATCCTCCAATCAAAAAACTCTAAATGTAGTAAACGTGGAGTCTTTAAATTAAAGTCCAAATACTGATTAAAGTGATAAAAACATAACACGGAATATTTAAAATAATTAGCTAAAATTTGGCACGCGATGATCGATAGATTGAAGAAGCAATAAAAATAAAAACAAATAATAATTTTTCACGTTTCCCAGTTTTGGCCAATTTAAGCACCTGCTAGCCTTGGACATGCGATCTCGTGGTATATGTTTACTATTTCAAAAATATACGAGAATATTGTATTTATCTTTAAGATCCGAAGATGTCACCAATAGTTGTGAACGATCTACATTAAAAAGGTATTTTAAATATTCCGTGTTATGTTTTTATCACTTTAAGCAGTATTTGGACTTTAATTTAGATGTTACTGTCTTTATCAAAATTGGATGAATGTTCGATATTTACTTATCTAGTGATACTGTGATGTTACGAAATGCGTTTTTAAATTTCTCTCTTAATCGATGATTACTAAAATTCAACATGGTGAAAAAATGCAAATTTTCTGGTTGCAAGAGTGATGCACGATACTTTTACAAAGACTATATGCTGGGAGTTTTGTTTTTCCCTTTTCCTAAACCACAGAAAAACTTGAGTAAATGTAACGAATGGCTTTCTGCTTGTGGTATAACAAATAAGGAAAGGGCATGTTTACAAACAAACAGTTCCATCAACCAATCTACCACTGCATTTTTGTCGAAGCTATCATTGCAGGAATCGTCATGGCGACGTAGGCCAATCATATCATAGACCAGTTTAACATAGACCAATCAAATCCCACCATCTCATGTGTATTGTAGGAGCCGTAAAGAACGAACAGGTTTTTCTGCCAAACCAACAGTAGTTTAACCAACAGTGACGTCAGATGCCCTTTCCTTATACAGAAACGATGACTAAAGACTGGTATGTTTGCTCTCGGCATTTCATTGATTTAAATGGCCCAACTGAAGAGTATCCTAACCCTATACAAAGAGTATCTCTGTCTGAACCGTTAAGTGATACATCAAATAAATATTCACGATATTATCGAGGAAATCGTGAAATTATCAAAAATAAAAGAGCCGCATACTATAAAAAATGTAAAAGCCAGATACAGAAGCGTAATACTTCATATTGTTTGCGAAATAAATCAAAGGCTAATAAATATAAGCTAAAATACTGGAAAAAAAATACTCAAATCATAATAGGATTCTCACCTCTAAGAAAATTAATCCTTCAAGATATCGACAGCTTGCTTTAGTGAAAAATCTGCTAGAGAGTTATAAATCAAACATAGCTCAGCAAAGCAGAAGAACAAATATTCAATTTCTAAAAACTCAAATAAAAGCTCAATTACTTGCGCGTAAAGCTATTCATACTAAAAATGTTTTGTATGCAAAGAGTTCATCGGCTTCAGAAAATTTTTCAAACAAATTTCAACAGATGTTATCAAAATCAACTCAAAATATCACTGCAGAAAATTTATGTGAAATAATTGGTGGCGAAAGAATTCACAACTCCAATGCAGAACCCTATTTTTGGGAAATAGCATATCACCCATTAGTTCACATACATTTAGATCATAATTATAGTAGTCATTCCAATTCTAAACTAGAACATATTCCTTTAGGTGATTTACATTTCGAGAAAAACATTGATGGTCATCATCCCAAAACTCTAATGTAGAAATGTGGACCTCTCTGTAACATTTGAGAGAATTCAGTTCGAAGGTTATTGCATATTCTTCATATATTTGCTTCTTCTCAGGGCAGTTCTACAAAGGAATTATTTTCAAACATAGATTGTTGTGAGTATAAATCGTATTACATAAAAGAAGATCAAATGTGTGCTGTTAATGAAATTATTGTTATGAAATTATTGTAACAAATGAAAACGAGATCAATAAATGGACTGTTTGTGACGATAAGAAAATAACAGATCGTACACGTTTTGTAAAAAATCTTGCAGATGTTTACATTTTGCTTCTACAGAAATGTTAAATTAAGAAATTGTCAATATAAGGTAAAATATTTATTCAGCTACAAAAAGAAATATTTTGCTGAAAATTTCATCCTCCATAACTACACATTTTATAACAAAATCAGAATACAGTTGTTTCATATATGCTCATTATTATTTTTTTGCTTCTTATGTGATAAAACAACATAAGATGTTATTAATAGCTTTCACACACGCTTACTAGTGTCTCTTTCCAAAGTGGTTGCAAATGTATTTTACACTATGGCATAAAATTATTTGCAAAAATGAACATGATTCGTTTTATTATTATCATTATAAAGATGAGAAACAATCCGTTAAAGTCCGTTATATACATTTTTTTGTTAAAAATTACTTTTATTATTTTAATTGTTTACAGAATAATCAGTGTTTGAACTGTATATTTCATATTACCAATACTGATTTTGATACGTGCAGTCTTTTACATACTTGCCTCGTTTGAATCTTGTCTGCTTCATATTAAATTGTTATTAAAAAACTTGAGATATTAAAAAAAAGGAACCTGCAAAGCAAATTAAAAAAATAAATTTATTTCCATTTTGTTAAGCCCGAGAAGGGACAGATATTAAAATTATTTTATTTAGTCAATGCTACAATAATGTTGCATTTTTATATTAAATCTTGCTCAGTCTATTTAATCTTAAAAAATTAAATTTAAATTTGAAAAATGATATTAAAGCAACTTTAAAACATTTCATTTAGAAATCTAAATAAATCTTCAACTTTTTTTCAGTTTTACATGCATTATACAAAATTTGTATTGTAGCAAATTCTAACAGACAAGAAACATGAGAAGTTCAAATAATTTTAAAAAGTTGAAGATTTATTTAGATTTCTAAATGAAATGTTTTAAAGTTGCTTTAATATCATGTTTCAAATTTAAATTTAATTTTTTAAGATTAAATAGACTGAGCAAGATTTAATATAAAAATGCAACATTATTGTAGCATTGACTAAATAAAATAATTTTAATATCTGTCCCTTCTCGGGCTTAACAAAATGGAAATAAATTTATTTTTTTAATTTGCTTTGCAGGTTCCTTTTTTTTAATGTTATAGAGGCGCCTTGACATAACTAAGTTTTGAAAAAGTGAAATTTTGTGACAAATAATCACGAAAAGGTAACTGCAACCAATGAAAAAAAGCGGGCCAAATAAAATCGTGGAAATCGGAGAATTATATAAAAACATACGTCAAGTTTACCTGGTAAACCATTTTACTTTGAACGCCTTTGTGAAACGTTTTAATAGCAATCCTTCAAAGATAATGGAAATAGTATATTCTTTTTCATTAAATTCAATTCTTGTGAATAGGGAGCAATTATTATAGACCTAAATGCAAGGCGCTTAAATTTCCCCCCTTGATTTAATCTATAACTGAAAAAAAAATCTTTATCTCTAAATGAAAATATGTTGACAGACGATTTTTGCAGAATAAATTGATTCATGAAGTTTGAATATGTGAAAATACGTTTTTATTTTTCAAAAATTTTACTGTAATCAAGATGTTTTTTTCTTTCACCATCTATTCAAATTGAAAATAAATTCTTTTTTTTTTTTCAGATTTAATGAGAAAAAATATATTATTCAGTTTTATTTCTTTTTTATCCACAAAAATGGAATAATTTAGTTGCCATTTTTAAAGAAACTTCGTTAAAATTTACAAAAAAAAATAAAAATAAATAAATAAATAATAATAATAATATCTCGGAATTTAAAATCATCTTTTTAAATTCTGAGAGTTTATGGCATCCTCGTATGAATGATAACCGGTGTTATGTAAATCGCGTTGCGTTCGACAATCTGAAAAGAGTAGTTGCGAAATACAAACAGGCGATCAGATTTTAATATAATAGATTCGTATTTATTTTTCCTTTTCCTAATAATCATGGTGTGGTTTTTGGCAAAAAACTCTCATCTGTATGTAACTGATATCCATGCTTAATAATTGGTATAGCTAAAAAAACATTTAAATTTTTCGTTTTAAATATGTCGTGAAACTAATCTACTTTCTATACTTACTGATCCTTGCATTATTAATGTACGGAATTAATTCCCGCGCCTTGTAAAACACATTTGAAAATTCCTGTTTTATTTCAAAAATGACGTCACATTTTCCTCAGAGAAAGCTCTTTTTAATGCCATAATTCTTGTTAATTTTCTTTTTCTGGCAATCAGGACGTAAATTTTAGCGGAAAACTCACATTTATATGTAACTGGTACTCAAGCTAATTATTAATCAGTATCGATAAAAAATATTTCAGTTTTTCATCTTAAATATTACGTTCATTATCTATCTACTTTCATTAAACATTGACATTCATGCTCCTTGTATTATTACGACTATTTGAAAATACATGTTTTATTTATGACGTCATATTTGTCCAAGCCGAGGAGGATCCTTTTCATAGTTCCATGGTCCAAGCGAAATCTATTTTTAAGAATATAATTATTGTTCATTTTTCCTTCTAATTATAACGCCGTTTTTTGACAGAAAAAGATCTTTTTAATGTAACCGATATTCATACTTCATGTATAATCAGGGCTTAACAAATGCGGTCGCCAGGTCGCCACTGGCTACCAAGTTTTTTGATCTGGCGACCAAAATGATTTGATTTTTCGGGGTGATTGCTGTAAAAAAATTGACATAAAAAATGAGCACAAATGGCATTTTTTCTCTCTCCCACCCCTATTCGTGATGCACTTCAAGCAGTGATCTTCCTCTTCTCTTGTGCTTTTAATTGAAAAACCAAGTTTAAAAGACATTTTCCGTCTCAAGCATAAAAATCGCCATTCATTTCCGCTCTAGCCATCTAGCAAGTCTAGCAGGGGAGGGGGAGGATGTTTAAAGAAAACAATAATGAATAGTGTCAATCTAGACTCTGTGGCATGTAAAATTGGATACAATGCTAATAAATGCACACTCAACTATTCTAACATTTGAAGCATTAAGCAATCAGAATTTCTGGAATATGCTAGTTAATTCCACCTTTATAGTATTTTTCCTTTTTTTTTTTAGAGATTCATAATTATGTTAAGTTTCATTAGAAAACTTTGTTTATATTATCTTTCAAAATTATATACTATTCTAAACTATGCTTGTTATTACTTTTTCTCAGTTAATTCCGATTTTTTTTTTTTTAATCAGTGATGGGTATGAGAGGTATTTTTTACAGGCGACTAGAATTTTTTGCTGGCTACCCGATTTTATCAAATTTGTAAAGCCCTGTGTATAATAACAAATACTCCATATTTTTGTTTCAAATATCACGGAAATTCATCTTCTTTTGAATTCTTTTTCATTTTCATTTTTCACGTGAAAATCGGTCAATTGAAAATTAATTGTTGAGGAGAAATTATTTTTCTGTGTTTTTATTTATTGCCAACGATCAAAGCCCTAGCAACGATAAAGTAAAATGGTTAAATTTTATGGGGAAATGTCCATTTATTCTCTATGAAAATAACGATATTTGAATAAAATGAACAAAAACCGGCCTATGTTCATTTGAGGGTTATAATCAACCTATATGCAAATATACAGGATCATTAAATGCCCCATTTTGACGCTGGCTTCAGCCTAACATTTGCACACAATCAGATTTATAATATTATTAGGATAGGATATTCTATATCTAACCTATATACAAAAAATCCTAATGAAATGGTTTTAGGAAATGAATTTGTGAAACGATTTTATGAAACATGTGATTAAACGAATATATGTTAAATGCGGGGTTTGTATATTGAGCGTTGACGATAATGTCATTTTAGTATGTCGTTACTGTCTTCAACAGTATGTTTTTTCTTGAAGAGGGTATATATGTCGTAGGCTAATTGAGAAATCTCTTTACAAAGAGTCAAGGCCGTTTGCAAATAGCACAACAATTGGGAGAATCATCTGACTTTTTCCAATCGGTCTGATATCTTCCAGGCTTATTGCAAAAAGCCTAATCAGCCTAATTCGTAAATGATCATATGTTTCTCAATCAGCCTTATATTTTTTCTGCTTATTGTAAAGAGCCTGTGGAGTGTTAGGCTAATTAGAAATTATCCATTTATATCTGAATCAGCGTGATTTTTTTCCAGACTTATTGCAATGAACCATTTTCGGTCTCATTGCAACGGACCTTATGCAGTTTTAAGCTAGTTATAAAATGATCACATATTTTTCCAAATAGTCTGCTATGTTTATAAAAATGTATGTAATAAATCTGAAATGAGTCAATGTTTAAATTTTCCTCAGATACGAGTTTTCATGGATATTGTTCAGTTACTCCTGATACTTACTCGGCCGTATTCATCTACATTCTTGGATGCAGTTTGCAGGTTAATTTTTGGTGCCAAGCAAGAGCTACCTCCCATCGAAGATAAGATTTTATTAACTTCTGCAACTGAATTAGCACGGAAAATTCGCAAAAAGCAGGTAAATTTGATATGTTCTTCCATTCTAATGCAAGATTTTTTTTCTAAATTGTAAATTGAACAATGGGAATTTGGTTTAATGGGGTTGAACATGGGATGGCAAACTTTTTTAAGTGCGGGTGCCAAAAATTCAAAAATAATGTTTATAGACATTGTGATGTGATAGTCTTTTGCATTAAAAAAAGTTCCAACATATGCTGTTTATAAGAAACACTGGTTAATAGAATCAGTTCCTCTTATAAATTAAATGACTAAAATCAAAATGCGATTTTCCTGTAGGTTGTAATCAACCCTTAATTTAATGAAATTTCTTTTCTTTATTCATTTAAGTCTGTAATAAGTCATTTAAGTCACATTAAGGTAATATAACATAGAAACAACTGTTAAGGATTTTTATTTCTGTAATTCTTAAATTATCATTAATGCATCATCTAAGCTATAATAATTTACCATATAAGTTATAATAATCCAAGTTGCATTAAACATTCATTAATAATTTCTTAATGATATTTTTGCTGTTTTACGTTTGTTAAAGAATGCTTCATATTTGGTTCGTATTTTGTTGTTTTAATAATATACATAGAAAAATTGGATCCAATGGTTATTTTTATTGCTGTGGCTGTCTTATGAGACTATATTAAAGGAATAAAGCGTTTTAAGTTCATACAGAAAGGTGTACTTGTCTTTACTTGTCGAAAACGCTGTATAGTATTAAATAAAAAGGGAAAACAATTATCTGTTAATTCATGTGATTATTTGTGTTAGCTAGTATAAGTTAAATATAAACACATTTGTTATAATGAAAAGCATAAATTTCTTCTATAAAATGATTATCAAATTTAAATTTTTCGCCTGTCAGAGAAATGGTCGTACGTACCATAGCTGAGCCAATCCTGAGGTTTTGTATGTTTATTTCATAATAAATGTTAAAAGTAACTGTCAATGTAAATTTGTTTTTGAAAAAAAAATGATTATAATTAATTGTGTAAATTAGAGCCTGAATTATTGTCCATGTAGAATTGTTATCCGCAATAGGTGCATTTTGCAATGCGGAATATATCATTAACAATACAAAATTTAAGAGAGGATAGAATACATTACAACCTTTAATTTTTATACAGGAAACGAGAGTCTCAATCTGTTTATTTAGTCGTGAATACAGGGTGCTCACTTTAATCCGAACTCAGAGTTTTGTTCGTATTTTTAACAGTAAGGAAGATAATTTGACAAACTTTTCAATTTGACAAACTTACCTTGCTTTATGTAAAATGTAATGACGCCACGAAAAGTGTTGTAACTTCACTGTACTTCGGCTAGTGACACAATCACACATTGTCAATCACATTATGAAATATGGAGTGTTTAGTTCGTCGTTACTTGGACACAGATAATGGTCATTTTCTTCGCTTTTAGTGATATAGTTGCATTTACCACAAAGCAAATTAAGTCCGCTGCGTTTATTAAAATCTCTTCATTATTGTCAAAGTTATTAAAAATAAGTACGTAAGTAAAAATATTTAAATAAAACCCACTTTTTTATAAGCATTCAATGCTTATCTTCTAAGTCAAACCTAATTTCATGACTGAAATTCATGTTGTTCAAAACAAATTCCGTCAAAATACGTTAATTTGGTCTGGGCCCCCATTCTGGAAAATTCACCGCTTTGAATTACGCTTTGTAGGAAGCACGAACTAGTGAATTTATTTTCTAAAAACATGTAAATGTTGCTGTGATTTTTTTTTAAAGATATGGCAACAGGAAAGAAACAAGCATTATTTAAACTATCAATTCAGGATTTCTAAAATCGAACTTTGAAATTCTCGAAGACAAACTTTCTATCAACAATTAAAGTAATCTGAATGTTCATTTCAAAATTAGACATTATCAGTGCTATCTTGACGGCAACAAATAAATGTTCGCAAATTAACTCGTTCAGCTGAATTTTGTGCAGGCCCCACATGCTCTTCAGTAGTATTACAACATTTGATTAATTTAAATATAAGTAATATTTACACTTTTAATTGTATTTCAGTTAAAAGCTGAAGATGTTATGAAAGCTTACATCAAACGCATAAAAGAAGTAGAACCTTTCATAAATGCATGCGTCGATCAAAGATTCGAAGCCGCATTAAAGGATGCCAAGGAGGTGGATAAGTTTTTGTCCACAACTTCTAAAACAGAGGAAGAAATAGAAAAAGAAACGCCGTTACTAGGGGTTCCTTTCACGTGCAAAGAAGCTATAGGAGTAAAAGGTATTGCAAAATGTTTGTTAAACCCTTTATTTCACATTAAGAACTATGAAAGATATTATGAAATCTCGCGATTTCCCCAATAGAAATTAGCTAAGATATCAGCTAAAAATATTTCAATAAATTTCTTTTTAGTTTAAACAGCCTAAATTGAGCATTATTGTGGATAGTACACATGTAATGCATAATACATTTCCAAATTTTAAGTCACAAATGTTTTTAGAAAAGTAATAAAATCAGCTAGTTTTTCGCTAACGTAACTTTCTACGGTGTACTGCCGCACATGCGTGGTAGCGTATTACTGCTTATTTTACTGTTTATTTCTGTTAATTTTACGGCATAATACTGGCAGCTGGGGTGTCAGTATTATACTGTAAAATCAACAATTATTTTTTTTTCTTTTTTCAGTGTATATCTTATGAAACATTGAGTTCACGAATACCATATAGTGTAATTTTAAGAATATCATAGCAAAATTCAAATCATTGCTTGCTTTATAATTGAGTGAAATACACTATAAAAAGGTACAAATGTTTTTTTAATCTAGGAAAATATAATATATATCCACGAATGAAAATATATAATATCCTGTTCTGAGTAACCCAGGATTCCAAAGTGCGCTCTTTAAGAGCCTACATCAGTCATGGGGAAAAACGCTCAAGCTAATGTTAAGTCTATGGGAAGGTTCTAGCGCGATTTCTCGCTCCCATTTTAATATTTTTAAATGCTTTTTTTGGCATAGGATAGATGAGGTCAATCTCCACCGTTGTTAGTCTTTATTATTTTTATTTTGGTTCCAGTTATTTTATATAAGGGTACTTTCACTTTCAGAACCGGTTTCAACCGGTTCCAAAATTGAAAATGCCCGCTTATAAAAAAACTGTAACCAAAATAGAAAAGGTAGAAACTAACAACGTTAGAGATCGACCTCAGCTATCCGATGCAAAAAAAAAAAAAAAAAAAAAAAAAAAAAAAAAAAAAAAAACATTTAAAAATATTAAAATGTGAGCGTGAAATCGCGCTAGAACCTTCCCATAGACTTAACATTAGCTTGAGCGTTTCTTCTCGTGACTAGTGTAGGCTCTTAATGTTAGAAACCTTTAGAAACCAATATATTTTCGAGACTTAAAGAAGCATTTATAAGAACAAAGTTTCTTTTGTTGACACTGATTTTCAAAAATGTTTCCAAATAGTTTTGTTATAGTGTGTTAATCAGTTTTCTCAATCCTTAACATAAGTTTTTCGTATGTTGTTAATTCTTAAGTAAACAATTTCATGTTCAACAAACGTTTTACGGACGAACAGGAAAAATTAGTAGCATTGACATCAACTGTAAAATTATATTATTTTGTTTATTTATTCATTTACGCTGCTGAAAATGTTTAATTGAAAATTCAGAGCACCCTAAAAACCAATATTCCGGTTTGAGAAAACTGATTAATGCATTATAAGAACTACTGGGAAACCTTTCCGAAAATCAGTGGCAGAAAAAAGAACTTTGTTCTTATGAATGCGTTTTTTAAATCTCGAAAATATATCAGTTTCTGAGGTTTCTAAAAATAAAAATTACTTTTCGGATTTGGGGGTAATTTGGAGGAAGTTATTGTATAGTTTCGTCCATGGTTATATTATATTTTTGTAGATTAAGAAACATTTGTCTTTTTTTTACAGTGTAATTAATTAAGAAAACGGGCTATTTTTCTAAGAAAAAAACCCCATGAAAGCTATTAAAATTATTTAGGCTACAATGGTAAAGTTACAAATGTTTTTGGCATTTATTATTCCTCTGGAATACGATGGAATATCATGCTTTTACCAGACAGATACGTACGAAAATATGAAGCTATTCAATATAAGTATGTGTGTGCGTGCGAAGTAGGGGATTGGTGAGGGCGCTATTCTATACATACATATAATCCTAATCATGTAATTATAATCAAAACTGTCCTACATATCTTTCCTGAAACACAATTTACCATAAAATATCCAAATTTATCGCCAAAGAGAAACAATATTTAGTGCAACAATGGATACTATTAATGTTCTAAATATTCATTGTCACGAAAGCATGAGCTAAAGTAAAGCATTTTTCACTTACCCTTTGCAGTAAGGATGAGCAATCCATATTCTAAGGACGATAATCTACAATTACGAGCAGTTTGAGCGGGAAGAGTGAAACTTTCATTTCTGGGTTTTAGTCAACATTTTGGGAAATTTCGTCAGTGTGTAACATAGCATTATTTTTACGTTTTCTATCGCACGCACGTCTCATTTTAAATTTCCATTTGCCCCATCTTCCTGAAATGGAAAAGTACAGTCGAAAAAGCTTTTCTCAGAATATTTATTGAATAAAAAGTTGGATTTAATTCAGTGATATCTGTTATAGTATTTTCATTTTTTTCTCAGGTTTAGCATAAACATCTGGTATTTACGCTGCTAGGGACAGAAAAGCACCACATGATGCCGTGACTACATCGTTATACAGAAAAGCTGGAGCAATCCCTGTTGAAGTAACAAATATCCCGGAATTGTGTTCGTGGTGGGATGCTGAAAATGTTATTTTTGGAAGAACAATTAATCCATATGAAAGCACAAAAGGTGTAGGAGGAAGTTCAGGTATCTCTTTATTTTTGGGGTCTTTTGGGTATACTTTTTTTATTAAATTTTGTTTATCTACGCTTTTAAAATCTTGAAATTATTTTTTGTTTATTTTTATAGCACAGACTTACTGAAAATTTATCCCGCCTCATAATTAATTCTAATGAAGTTATAGGGTGATTCAAAAGTCACGTATAAAACTAAATGTTTTTATTAGTACAAACGGTTAGAGGAGATACAATACACCTAGCCAAGCACATATCACCTTGCAATGCATGATCATAAATGAAACTTTGAGGCGTTAGAGCGCGTTTTCTGATGGTCATTCAAGACATGTTTACCAGGAGAAAAAAAATCAAAATATTTTTTTTTCAAAAGAATTCGATTGAAGAACAAAAGAAAATATGTAAAACTAAGATATGTATTAATATCTTCTAATTGCGCATAGGCCTTAAAGTTTATGAAAATGGGCGAAAATCCATTATTTTACGTTAATGTTTACGATTATTAAACTTTGAAAGATCTGAGCGCTATACTCTAGTTCCTAAGTACTAAAATCACTGAGAACGATAGGAAACAATTCTTTAGAATAAGACAAGACATTCCGATCGCGCCTCAGTAGTGAATTAATGCAAAGTTTTGAGGAATGAAGTTCTATCGCTCGTGTGTTTTGTTGCGTATTCCCTTTTCCCAAGTATACATCGTTTCGTTCTGTTAGCAGCCTGAAGATCATTTGATGCAGATTTGTGACATTTTGGGGTATATTATGACCAATCAGTCTTCTGCTGACAGCGCGAATAATCCGTTCGAAGGAAGCAAGAGACGATAGCATATATGAGGCATGGAGAACCAGATGGACCAACTTCGTCAGCTGTGATTTCTTGAAAGAAAAATTTTTCAAATTTTTGTCAAATTCTTTTAGACCAATTCTGCCAGTGCTATCGGAGATCAAGCTTCTTAGCAAGCATATGGTGATTAAGTTGGCAGTGCTAGAGTGGACCAATCCACTTGATCTACTCTTGCACTGGCAATTCGATATCCAAGTTACGGTGGACCATCTGTTAAACTGACTCTATCAGTTGAATAGTTTCAAAATTAATAAAACCCATTATACAGACAATAGATAGCATGACATACAATGCTTTGACACTTTAAACTCATTTTTCACAAAAATGTTATAGGATAGTCCACCCTGGTTCTCCAGTGCAATTGAAACTTTTAACTTCAAGACTTCCCTTTAAACTTTCACTCTATTTTAACTTCACTCCCATCTACAATTTGGATAGAACATGATGGCTTATCTTAAAATCCTTGCCGATCTTAATCTGAAACAGAAAAACATTCGTCTTCAATTTTGAATTAATTAACCATTGATTGTAAGCATGCAGGCTTCGAAGCATCAGTTAAATTGAGGCCACGAGTTTTCCTTCCAGACTTTTTAGTCAGTGCACTTTTATTTTTTCTTCAAAGTTTATTCCTCCGAATTTTCGTTCTAAGTAAACTTCTTCAGCTCAATAACAAACATCATGTTCATTTATTCATAGTCACAATTTATACTAGTCCCATATCAACAACAAACCAGGATTTTATACGCGCAATAATAATGGAACAATTGCAAGATGTTACGTCAAAAACGTAATGTACACTGTAAAAAAATTTCGTAAAATTACAGTAGATGTACCGTAAATTAACGGTACTTGTACCGTTTTCACTCTTTACGGTATGAATACCGTACTTCAAAGGTATATTAAGCGTAAAAAACCGTATATGTACCATTTCGATTATAAACGGTATTTATACCGTAAAATGATTGTTTTTCAGTAAAAAATCGCTATTTATACGATAAAATAATTATTTTTCAGTGGGGAAAAAGCTGGTAGCCCCACCTTGGTATACGGCAACCCCTGAAATGATGCTCTTGCTCTTGTTACGTAATGCGTAGGCCTGATGAGAGGGGAGAATGCAGCCGGTACATATACTTTAAATATTTTACGGTACATGTACCGTCCAATTAAATTACGGTATATATACTGGTCACAAAGTTGCCAGTATATGTACCGTAATTGTTGACCAAAATTTTTTACAGTGTAGTTATTTCCCCTTTGTTTCAGAGACACGTTATTTTAATCTCAGATATACGACTTTCGTCGTACAATTCTGTAATCGGAAACCGTTCAAATGGATATTTTCTGAAACATTTTACGAATGAAACTAATTGTGTGACTTTTTTTTAAACTTACTATTTTGTTGTTACTATCTAGCTATAAATTACAACTTTTCTTGAAACCGCACTGAATCACATCTTCGTGCTTGATAAGCTTATTTAATTTAAAGTCTTTTGTAATATCAAATACATTAAAACACCTGTTTTGTGACTCTTTTCTTTGATATGGTTATAATATATCCCCAAAACGTCACAATATTGAAGCAAATAATCTGCAGACTACTAACACAACTAAGCGATGGATAGGGGGGAGAAGGCAATAAAGCACAATAGATGGCAAAAGGTGGTTCCACAGACCTGGTATCGTCCATGCTCCGCTAGCTCGCCTTCTCTAAATACCATCACCTGCTTTCCATGCTCTTAACCTACTGCCGCCCCACAGCTGGCCCCAACCTGCAACGGCATGTCCCCGGCACCTCCGTCAGGGCCCTGAGATCGGCCAAGAGGTGCTCTCGTCTAACCTCTGGAGTGACCAGAGCAAGAAGAATGAAGCACAGACCGCATGATGCCGCAACCGGATCAAACTACCCCGGTGAGTCCTTGAGTCCGCTAGGCGCACCCAGAACACTCAGGATCAGTCACACCCATGGAACTCGGAAGTGGAGACTTTGTCGGTATCTGCCCCCGTCGGGGTCGCCGTTTTGGCTTCCTCTCAAAGCTGAAAGGGTCCGCTACTGCGTGCTATGCTGAGCTCCCGGTCCCTCTCTGGCGCATAAGCCGGGATTAGTCGATACCACTCGAATGGGTTCCCCCCTATATCAGTTGTACCAAGTTTGATTCAAATATATTAAATACATTCTACAATAAAATAAGGGGAAGATTTCTATTCGCAAATAGTGGTATTCAAAATCCGTAATTCTTGGTACCTATTCATTAAGTCACATAGTGATATTCACCATCGTATTCGTTCACATTTTCTTCTTGTTCTGCTGTTGGCCATTGAAATATATTTTGGTATTGCCATTGACTAATGTTGTTTCTTCAGTACATCAAATTCCTGGGGGCATGTCTGATACTTTTACATGTAAATTAACTTTGTACTTAAAGGGCATGAAGCTGAAACTTTAAAATAAAATATTTTTAAGTTTAACCAATATTTATTTATCGTAATATAGCAGCATTGGTTTTCTAAAACATTATTTTCATATTTATAAAAGAGAGTTTTTATGTATTGTAGCTACGACATTCCATGTAACACTCGCAATTCACAAAATGTTTTTTTTTTTGGGGGGGGGATGGGATGGGGAGAGTGCATGAAAATGATATTGCCGAAAATCGATTCTGCTATACTAAGATAGAAAACTGTTGGACAAACATTAAAATATTTAATTGAAAATTTGGGATTTAAAAAGCATTTAAAAACAAAGTTTATTATTGTGCAAGTCTGTCAAACACGCTTACACCCGTCTACATGATTGAGCGAATAAAAGACAATTTTCTGTGCCTTTTGAATGGAAATAAATAAATAAATCTGCGTAATTTTTATCTACCCATGGCCTGTCTGCAAGAATACGTTTGAACTAAAAAGTGCATTTTGAAACATTTGTACTTATGTAGTTTTTGAAATGATCGATTCTTTTAAAACCATGTTTTATAAAATGGAAGAGAAAAATTAAAGGCATATAGAATGATATCTTGATTATTAATTATCTTAAATATACCTTAACAGAAAATGATTTACATAAATATTAGAAAATAATGTTGCTTGTGAGATTCTATTTTAAAATGCATGTTTTATTTTAGGAGGAGAAGGTGCTATTATTGCATATGCCGGAGCGATGATAGGAATTGGTAATGACCTGGCTGGAAGTATTCGCATGCCAGCTTCCTTTAATGGAATCTATGGATTTAAACCTTCACCGGGTATGTAGAAAGACACAAATTACAAGGACTTAAAAGAGTACATAATAGACGTTTTTCTAGATCATTCCTAACCGTATCGTAATCGTCAAATTATTTAAAATCTTCATTGAATTAAATTATGACTTAAAGAGAAAATCTGTGCGGATATGAAATAAAATTTCAGTAAGAAATTCTTTATTGAGACGTATCAGTAGTGAAAAAGAATCAGCAAAACGTTGATAATTAATTTTTTTAGTTGTCATATTTCGCTCTAATTAAATACTCAGTCATCTCCCTCCAATTCTCTGTTATTTTAAATTATTTGATTTCATGGTTCAATTGTCATACACTGACCTCTAAAAGTTAAGGTATAACCAGTCTTTTGTGTCTAATTTGAAAATAAATAAACACAAAAATAGGAAATTTAGAAGAATTGTGCTTTAAATAGTTATGTATTGAATCTTACATAATTTTAACATCAAGTATAATTTACAAATAAATAATTACAAATAAATAAGGGACAGATTTTTGTGAAAAAAAATTAAATAAATGGTTTTTAATAAGGAATGTGAACAAGTAGTCCCTACTTGTAATGGACGAATGGGCTTTGACTTTTCATATTTTCAATTAAGTTGCCGGTCATTGGAATGGGAAGCAACACCCATACATGAAGCAATGCTTGTTCCAGCCTAATTAAATATTGTCTGCCGAGGTAATACCAAAGTTATAGTGCCGTATGAAGAACCGGAGATTGAGCTAGCCATTCCACTTGCTTCAAACATTGATCCTTTAGATATTTACGAACAAGCTTAGCTCAGTAAGATCGGGCATTATAATCCATTATGATAAATTCTGAATTATTCACCAATAGCAACAGCATATAGTGTGACGTACGATCTCGTGCTGATATCTCACAGCAGTCAGAGTTGTTCCCTGGTACACATGCAGGTCAGCGTGATTACCCAGAAAGATTCCAACCTAAGCCATGATTCCACCTCCTCTATAATTGAGCCAGTTATTCTAGAAAAGGGCACTTGTCCTAAAAATGAACTTTTCAAGAGACACATTGCGTCACATTTTTACAAGAGATCTTACAGATTACACTTTTTGCTTAGAGCTGGGGTACTTGCACGAGATATAAGCAAAAAAGGTATAATCTATAAGCTCCCTTGTTAACAATGTGACGCAGTTTATACTGGTGAGACTTGTCGTACCTTAGAGATACGTCTTAAGGAACACCAGAGTGCCTTTAAGTCGAGGAACCTGAATTCTAAAATTGTGGCCCATGCAATACAAAAAGATTATTTCCCAGATTTTGAGAGAACTACAGTCATAAAGTCAAAATGCAACGTTTATAGGAGCAGTGTTTTCTTAGAGACTTGGTTCACGAAATCAGCGAAATCTCCCCTTAATGAAGCCAGCTCGCTGCTCTTTTTACTAATTTATTTTGATTCAAGCGTCCGCCACTCGTTCCCCATTTTTTGAATTGGTTTTGGCACATGCTTTCTTCTGTAAATTGTTTTATCATCTCTCGTATTTTTTTTTCGGTGAATAATTGTGCTTATTAACTTTATAGTTTGTCTGTATTAGTATAACTATTTTCAATTGATAATGAACAGACGTAATATCTTTGTGGACTTTATACATAGAATATGTATTACAAAACTTACAAAAAAGATACATCGAAGCAATATTAAGATACATTGATTGATACATGATGTAAGACATAGAAAAACTGTATTGTAAGTACTTTTTCTTATTCATCAGCAGCATGTTCAACTGCATTAGTTGGCTATAATGAAATTTCTTCGTAAAATCTTTAGAGGCGATTTAAGTACACAATCTTTCTGACATTAATGGAGATTGGTGTTCTTTTTCGGTTAGCAGATCAACTTCATCTTTAAGCTTAAATGAGAACTTAAAGCTTAAGTTGCTTAAGTTGCTTAGTAGTAAGCTTAAGTTGCTGTTTAATCCATCTGTGTGCTCTCTTTTAGTGACAATACTGTTGTCAGATGTATATTCAATCCCATCAAAAACATACATGTGAAAGAAGGCCAAGTTCGTTAACGTCTTCGCTAATAAAAGAAGTGAGATATAACTGGAAACCAAGTTCTTTCGAAACTCCTTAAATCATACCTCCTGTCATGCATAACGAACGTTCTTCAATTAATTAAAAGGATTTTTTATGTTATTTGCTACTCAATAGAGCGACTTGGCAAGTTTTCACCCACCAACTTCAATCTTTGAGTCCGAGTACAATTTAGTCTAGTATGCCATTGGCAAAGATGTAGTCAATCAAGTATTCGAATAAGTATGTCGAAATTAAGGTATTGATAAGTTAAGGAAGTGATTAACTTTAAGTTCAGATCAATCAAGTAGAGAAATTTGAATAAGAAAAAACTTGCCAAGTCGCTCTATTGAGTAGCAAATAACATAACAAATCATTTTACGCAATTGAAGAACGTTATGCATGACAGGAGCTATGTTTTTAGGAGTTTCGAAAGAACTTGGTTTCCAGTTAGATCTCACTTCTTTTATTAGCGAAGACGTTAACGAAGTTGGACTTCTTTCACATGTATGTTTTTGATGGAATTTCATTACTTTTTGTACAGTTACGATATACTTAAACCCCATACTTAATGGTTTTTAATGTGTTTACAAGTGACTATTTTATTTACCAGGCAACATTCAATTTGATTTAAATTTCCTACAACAAAATATTTTGCTGTCAATTTCCGGCAGAAATTTTGTATTTTAATACTGCTGTATTTAATATTTGTTTTGAAACGAAGTATGTTGATTCGAAATTTTTATTATTTCTGAAATAACAATAATCATATTGACATAATTTTATGTTTTACCATTACAGACACATTAACATATAATGTTAAACCTATTGTCCATGTTTTATTTATTTCCTTTTTTTATCCTCTCATCTTTTTTTCTCGTGATGCATTTTTTGTAATATGTAACGTGAATTAGAAATTGTTTACTACTGTTTAAAATATTTTATGGAATTAAGGTAGAAATTTTTACCGTTGAATAAATTATGAGTATTTTGAAAGCTTAAGAGGTTAATTGACTTCTTTCTGTATGCTTTAAGTTATTAATTGGCGCCCGCATTATCTTTTAGAAAGCTGAGGTGTTAAAATAACATCCTTTTGAACGCTTTAACTAACATTTTGGCGTGTCCGCGACAGGACTAAGATTTATTGAAGCAAGATGTTTCAAGCCGTAAAAGGTTTTAAAAAAGCCGCTACCATTCTGGAGTCAATTTGAACAGATTCATACGGATGAGAATATTGTGCCCGAAAATAAATTTCAGTATTTGATTCAAGCAACAGTAGCTGGATCTAGAGCGAGAGAAGTTGTAGATAGTTTTCCGCCAACTGGCGCTAACTATGCCAAAGCTATAGAGAGTCTTCAGGCTCGTTTTGGTCGGGAAGATCTTTTAGTTGAAGTATATGTTAGAGAATTATTGAAATTAATAATATCAGTACAGTCAAAAGAAAAGTTTTCTCTTACATCCTTGTATGATAAACTTGAATCGTATTTAAGAGCTCTTGAGACATTAGGAGTCACAACAGATAAATGCGCCTCAATATTATATCCAATGGTAGAATCTTGTTTTACTGCGGAATTTTTAAAAGCGTGGAACAGAACCTATACGTCTTCTGCTATTTCCGATCCGAAAGAACGCCTAGATAATTTAATGAAGTTTATCAAAAGTGAAGTTGAAGGCGATGAAAGAATAAATTTGGCAGTAGCAGGTTTTGGCTTCGCGAAAAAAGATGATGATAGAAACTTTAGAAAAAGGAAAGGTTACACCGATGTTTCTAAACATTTAACAACTGCTGCTACTCTATTACCAACTTCTTCAAAGCAAGACTTAAGGAAAACTTGCGTTTTTTGTAACGGAAGACATCTGAGTTCAGAATGTTTCTCAGCACGGAAGATGAGTTTTAGTGAGAAGCAGAATATATTGAAAGACAAAAGGTGTTGTTTTTTATGTTTGGCGTCAGGCCACACAACGAAACAATGTAAAGCTATCCTGAAGTGTTTCTTTTGTGATAAAAAACATGCATCTGTTTTGTGTCAAATGCTCGATAAAAACAAATTAAATGAAAGGAAAGGGGAAGAAAAATCGTCTGGAAATGAAGTAAATATGGCTAATGTCAGTAGAGGAAATGAAGTAAATATAGCCAATGTCAGTAGAAATCCCAAGGACTTTCTTCAGACACTCAAAGCAAAAATCACTTCAGATAACTAAAAGAAAGTTGTTCGACTGATTTTAGACTCAGGTTCACAGAGATCGTATATTTTAAAACATTTAGCCGAAGAAATGAAATATTTACCTCTTCGAGAAGAAAAAATCGCATATTCCCTTTTTGGCGGAGTCATAACAAAGGAATATAATCATAACTACTACAAGATAAGATTAAGCGATTTGAAAGAAAATTTTAAATGCAATTTTGAGATTTTGGACCAAAACATTATCTGCGAAAATGTTATGCCTGTAGGGAAAGGATCCTGGTATAAAGAATTATCGGAAAAAGGCATCACTATGACGGATATTGGTGAGACTCCTGAATCTATTCAAGTATTGATTGGAGCCGATGTAATTGGAAAATTACTGACAGGTCGTAGAGAAATGTTGTCGTCTGGACTAGTAGCACTGGAAACACATTTAGGATGGACCTTAATGGGAAAAGTGCCTCAAGATAACGTATCTAAAGAAAACTTAGCTTTAACAGTTACATCTATGTTCGTGAATGAAGCAGAAATTAGCGATTTATGGAAACTAGATTTACTTGGAATAAATGATCCAATTGAAAAACAATCTAAAATGGAGATTGATCGTCAGGTAAAAGAGCATTTTTTACAGACAGTAAATATGAATGAAGATAATCGTTACGAAATTTCTTTGCCATGGGTGGAAGATATACCACCTTTACCCGATAATTTCAGTTTAGCCAAGAAAAGATTAATTAATGTTACAAACAAGTTGCTTACCAATAACCTTTATCAAAAATATGAACAAGTGCTTTTAGGCTGGCTTGATGATAAAATTATTGAGGAAATTCCCGAGTCAGAAATGAATCTATACGGAAACTATTTGCCTCATCGACCAGTAATAAAAGAAAGCAGTACAACTCCCATTCGTCCAGTGTTCGACGCATCAGCTAGAATACAGAACCATCCATCTCTGAATCAGTGTTTACATTCTGGACCAAATCTCATTGAATTAATTCCTGACATTCTCTTACGTTTTAGAGAAAAGAAATTTGGCGTTGTAGCTGATATCAGGAAAGCATTTTTACAAATCGCTGTACGGAAAGAAGATCGGGACTTTTTGCGTTTCTTGTGGTGGAACGATCCAGAAGAGAGAAATATTAAAATGTTTCGGCATGCTACAGTCGTGTTTGAAGTCAAAAGTTTCCCGTTTCTTCTTGCTTCCGTCATCGAATATCACATAAAAAACGATGAAGAATACGATCCGCATCTTAAAGAGCAATTGCTGAGAAGCTTTTATGTTGACAATGTCGTTGCTAGTGTCCATACGCAAAAGGAATTAGAAAAGTTTATTGCTGATTCTAAGTGTCTTATGGCTAAAGGTGGATTTGATTTGAGAGGATGGGAATATACAGAAGAAAGAAAAAATAGCGGAAATTGCGAAGAAACTGTTGTACTAGGATTACAATGGAACCGATTTCTAGACGTTTTGTAGGTTAATGTAAGCTGGACGAAAGATATAAATTTAGAAAAAATAACTAAACGAATCATGCTATCAGTTGCACATAAAGTTTTTGATCCTATTGGTTTTACGTCTCCTGTTATGATTTGTCCCAAGATGATGTTGCAGAAAACATGGAAAGAAGGTTTCGCCTGGGATGAAGAAATTGCAAGTGATCTAAAATATGAGTTTATTGAATGGTTTCGTGAATTGAATATTTTACAAGAAATTCAGATTCCAAGATATATTCAGTTCACCCCAGATAATGTAAAAGATTGTACTCTTCACACATTTTGTGATGCAAGTCAATATGCGTATGCTGCTGTTATATTTTTGAGGATAGCAAGTAAAGATCATGTTGAATTATTCCTTCTTGCTTCGAAATCCCGCATAGGTCCTTTAAAATGCGCAACCATACCTAGAATGGAACTTTTAGCTGCTTTGATTGGTGCCAGATTGGCTAAATTAGTAACTGGCGCATTGGGCTGGGAAGATATGGAAAGATATTTTTGGAGCGATTCCACGACGGTTCTTGCATGGATATCCCGAAAAGAGAACTGGTCTGTCTTTGTTAGAAACAGAGTTCAAGAAATCAAAAATTTGAGTGATCCTGTTTTATGGAAACATATACCTGGTGAAATGAATCCAGCAGATCTGCCATCTAGAGGCTGTAAAGCAAAGAAGCTGGTATCTCTCAAATGGTGGGAGGGTCCATCTTGGCTTCGAGATCCTGAAGAATATTATAAATATATGAATTTCACTTGTCAAAATGTAAATGAAGAAGTTGAAAAAGAGAAATTGAAGTCTACAAAATTACTGGTTAATGTTGATGAAAGTACAGAGAAAACCTGGTACTACCGGTATTTTTCCAGTTATGAAAAAATCGTGCGTCTTGTTGGTTGGATACTACGTTTCAGACATAATTCTTCTAATCCAAAAGAACAAATTAGAGGAGAATTGACAAGTCATGAATTTAAGAAAGCAGAAACGAAGATAATTTGGATGATACAACAGGAATGTTTTTCCCATGAAAGTGATGAGAGATTGAAAACTCTTGAGACGTTTAAAGATCAACAAGAAATAATACGCGTAAAGACTAAAATTATGTATAGACAAGACAATATGGATTTCCTCACACCTATGGTTGTTCCTTCAAATCATGAAGTTACCAAACGATTAATTTTACATTTTCACCTCAAAAATTGTCATGCAGGTCCTCAGATTCTTTTAAATTTGCTCAGAGAAAAATACTGGATTCTGAATGGAAGAAGAACTGTGACTTCTGTTTTATCCAAATGCACCATTTGTAAAAGATTTAATTCTAAGAATTTGGAATCTTCTCCTGTTTCTCTACCAGAAAATCGAGTAAAAGATGCAGCAGTATTTCAAATTATCGGTCTTGATACGGCTGGCCCTCTATTTCTTAAAAATAATCAAAGGAGTTGGGTTATCATATTTACATGCGCTATCTACAGAGCTGTACATTTTGAACTTGTTACTTCAGCATCTACAGAGGCTTTTTTGATGGCTTTAAGAAGATTTGTATCACGCAGAGGAAGATGTTCTATTATATATTGCGACAATGGTCCGAATTTTATTGGTGCAGCTAATTTTTTGAAAAGATTGAATTAGAGTCGCATAGTGAAGTATGGAGCAACCAATTCAATTGAATGGAAATTCAACCCACCGACTGCTGCATGGTGGGGCGGATGGTGGGAGAGACTGATCAGAGTGATGAAAGATCTATTAAAAAGAGTCTTAGGACAAGCCTGTTTGAACTATGAAGATATGATAACTGTATTGGCTGATTGTGAAAGTATTATAAATTCTCGACCACTAACTTACATGTCAGAGAAAGAATCTATCAAACCCATATCTCCAGACATGTTTTTGAAAGACATTCATGAGTGTGATTTACCAGACGTTAATGCAATCGAGGAAAACTCTCTCACTAGGAGACTTAAATATAGGCAAGAACTGCAAAAGGATCTAAGAAATCGATTTAGATCAGAATATTTAGGTCTACTTATCCAACGGCCGATCGGCAGACGATTCCAACGTTCAGTGGCTGTAGGAGATATAGTCTTGGTGGGAGCAGATAACAAGAAAAGAATTAACTGGCCATTAGGACTTGTTACAGAGCTCATTCCTGGTAAAGATGGAAAAGTTCGGCTTTTAAAGCTACAAACGTCTCATTCGCAGATACTTCGGCCTGTTCAAAGAATTTATCCTCTAGAAGTGTCATCGAGTGACTGTACCAAAATTAATTTTCCTAAACCAACTTTGAATGAAACTCAGGTTGAGCCTTCAAAGAACGAATCTCAAGTTAAAAAGACTAGATCAGGTAGAATGATAAAAATGCCAGAGAGACTTGGTTGATAATGTTCATGTAAATGTATTTATTTAATGTGAAGTTTTGATTATACGAGATAATCAAAAGGTGGGAGGATGTTAAACCTATTGTTCATGTTTTATTTATTTCCTTTTTTTTATCCTCTCATCTTTTTTTCTCGTGATGCATTTTTTGTAATATGTAACGTGAATTAGAAATTGTTTACTACTGTTTAAAATATTTTATGGAATTAAGGTAGAAATTTTTACCGTTGAATAAATTATGAGTATTTTGAAAGCTTAAGAGGTTAATTGACTTCGTTCTGTATGCTTTAAGTTATTAATTGGCGACCGCATTATCTTTTAGAAAGCGGAGGTGTTAAAATAACATCTTTTTGAACGCTTTAACTAACATATAAATCAACAGTCCGATTCATATTAACAAATAAAATGACGAAGCTATCCAAATAATACCAAACAAATAGTACAAAATTTACAGATAATTGAAAATTAAATCGGTATTATCTTCATAAATGAAATGAAATTTTCTTCAAAGTAGTGTTGCCACAAAAATAAAATTCTGGAGTATATCATGCTCAACAATGCTTATAAGAAAATTAATAGCACAAAAAAGATAAAGTTTGACATCTCCGCACGTGTTTATTTTATACTTTATGATTAAAAAGCAAAATTGAAATTGCAATGTTTAGGAGAGAAAGACACCATTGATTGTCCCATGTTTTCTTTCTCCGATGCAATTAAAATACGACTAGATGGAACCCGCCAAAACTTGACGGAAAAAATTACTATAACAATATCAGTGACATAAGCTATTTTTAACCGACTTAAAAAAAGGAGGAGGTTATCAATTCGACCCGTATGTATGTATTTTGTTGTTCACGCATAACTCTCGTAAATGTGCATCGATTTTGATAATTTTTATTTTGTTTGAAAGAGTAAGGGTCCAAGGTGGTCCCATTTCAATTTCGTCAAAATCTGATCATTAGAACAAATTATCTTATTCAAATTTCCATTATTTTGATAATTTAATTTATATTTCAAAAAGTCCATTATTTGAATTGTTGCCAATTTGTAAAATAGCGCACATCATAATAATATTCCCTTTCAATTAAAAAACGTATTTACACGTGACTATCAAAAACAGAAATAAAACTTTAAAACAATAATTAAATGATCACGTGTTAAAAGCAGTAAATGTAGAAAAATACGTTATAAAAAATATACTTGCGCGTGAATATTAAAAAAGAGAAATAATTAAATTATTTCACGTTCAAAACATTAAATGGGAAAACTTACGTCATATTTACGATGCTCAAATAACATTACTTCCAAACAGTTTCAATTTAAAAACATATTTACACGAGAGATTAATTTATTTGTAGCTGATATATTATGTATACTAAACTACGAAAAGTCCTTCTGGTCTATACCGGCAGGAAAAGACAGCCTACCTATTCCCCGGTTTTAAAATTTTAGCTAATTTTACTGCAAAACACCGAGCTATAAAAATGGATGGAACCCGATTACAGAAGATTCAGTCGCAGTTCTCGTCAATATTCAATTTGAATCAGAATTTCGCCAAATATGCTAGCTATAGCCAAGTTGGCTTCATTTATGGTAACTTGTTTTTGTTGCCAAATTTGTTGATATTTCGCCAAATATTGCCTAGCTTGGAGAGAATTTAATATATAGTGTTGAGAATGTGAGAGTTAGAACGATGGTTACAACAATGAAATAAAACTTGCGAGATAGCATGTTCACTAAAACTCTTAAATTAAAACCGTTTATGGAGGAATCCTTCTGTCTTGTTTCAAAATGTCAGCCACTCTAAAATTTCAAAATGCTATATCTTAGGGATTTTTTAAGGTAGAGGCAAAACAAAAATTATTCCGGTATCCTTGGATCAAGGCTGAACATTCAATTGAAAAAAGTCTTTAGGATTACTAATATTTTTAACGACTTTGTACATCTTTTTGAATTTGAAATCTTTAAGTGTCTATCATAAGCGCCTCCTTCTTGCCGAATATCCCCAAATTCAACTGGGACCTGCAGGCCATAGTAAAAAACACATACAAAAAAATTGGTTCAGTACTGTGGATAACCTAATACACTTTTCGATGATAAAATAATTTAAATGGAACGAAAATCGCTATCACAGCGCCCGCTTTCGGCAGGATATCCGCAAATTCAAGTGGGACCTGCTGGTCACAGCCAAAAACCTATAAATGAAATTTCGTTCAGTTCTAGGTTGCTTCATAACTTGACACACTTTTCATTGATACAAAGAGGGAACACACGGACAGACAGATATTTTGTAAAAACATGTTTTTCGGAATCTTTGACTCCTAAAACATATAAATCCGTCGAAAACCGGAAGTTGAAAAAATTTTGATCACAATACTTTCTTCTATTTAGATAGAAGAAGGTAAGAAAAGGAGGATGTTAATAATTTGTCCCAATGTATGATGTATGTATGTATGTTTTAGTCCTGTTCACGCATAACTTTCGTAAATGTGCACCGATTTTGATATATATATATATATTTTTTTTTTGTTTAAAAGTATAAGACACCCTGGTGGTCCCATTCAAATTTCGTCAAATTCTGATGATTAGAACAATTTTGTTGTTAAAAATTTTTCAAAATTAAAAAATGCGTGGAACCCGATTACAGAAGATTCATTCCCAATTCTCGTCAATCTGAATGATAATTTCGTCAAATTAGTCAACTATAACCACGTTGGCTTCATTTATGGCAAGATATTTTGATCGCCAAATTTGGCGATATTTCTCCAGTTGTCGTCCAGATTGACAAGAATGTGATTCTGTCAAAGATTTTATTAAAAAATATTCATTTAATGGATAATTTTGGTAAATTATAATTTCTATTACAAATTACTTATTTATTCAGCAGATGTTGAAATCAAGATAATTGTCTATTACTGTATTAATAACTAAAAAGTAGGAAATAAAATAAACTTTTACAAAAAAGAAAATATTAACCGACTTAAAAAAAAGCGCTAAAAAGTATTAAATAATTCTTTAAAATTCTCTAATGACAAAATGTTATTCATTAACCACAAATCTGATACCATGTGTCGGAATAAAAATGATAAATTTAATATGTACAGTTTAATACCCACCAAATATGGATTTTCGAGAGAATATATTTTACAAGAGATGAATATACAGACTTATGATTCAGTTTACGAATATATACATATGAAAAGCAATAAATTACTTTTTGAAGTCGGTGCCAAAGAACCCCAATCGATAAATTAGTAGATACTAGGTACAATATATTCACAATTCTTACTAAACTTAAGGTAGTTTGGCACCGACTTCAAAAAGTAATTGATTGCTTTTCATATGTATATATTCGTAAACTGAATCATAAGTCTGTATATTCATCTCTTGTAAAATATATTCTCTCGAAAATCCATATTTGGTGGGTATTAAACTGTACATATTAAATTTATCATTTTTATTCCGACTCATGATATCAGATTTGTGCTTAATGAATAACATTTTGTCATTAGAGAATTTTAAAGAATTATTTAATACTTTTTAGCGCTTTTTTTAAGTCGGTTAATATTTTTTTTTGTAGAAGTTTATTTTATATTACATAAGAAGAGGTGCGTATCGCGTATGAAACAGTCTTTCAAATATTTTATTTTAAAAGTTTTTTCCCCCGGTGAAATACAGTACTATTTTCGATACAAACTCCGAACAAACAATCCGTAAACAACTGTGTAATGCAAATCAGTTTGACATAACCGCCATATTCCCCACGGCAAGAAAGAAAATTTCATGGACCTATGAAGTATCATACAAATAGCATATCCTTACTTTTATCTCATATTCAGTAAATAAAAGAACATAGTAAATAAAGCACACAACCCCCCCTCCCATGTGATAATGCAACCGAATGAGCTCCTATGCGCATGTGCGTGCATTGCATCTGCCCAAAGGCACCGTTGAAATTCGACGTTAGAAAAAGTTTTAAATTTTTTTAATTATAGGCTTTAAAATGTCCTCTTTAATCATTGTTCGTTTCAAATTCATATCTTCTTAAACGCGTTCATTGTTTTAAGCTAATAAATTTTTATGTAAAGAGGAAAAATGTTTTTATAATAATAAATCAATCTGCAGATGAGGGAGATTTTTAATGTTTCCAAGTGTAATTTATTTGTATGGTTTCTTCGGTTCTTTACATAATCAGGATGATTATTCCTTTACCATGACAGTCGGGAATCTTTTCCCTCTTATACAGTTAAATAAATACCCAATGGATCTTTAAAAAAATAATAAAATACAGTTCCTAGATCATTCTGATACAACATATACATCAAAGAATTCAACATATCAATTTTATGTTAATCATGAACTGAGTTTTTTTTTTTTTTTTTTTTTTTTTTTTTTTTTTTTTGACAGATTTTAGTTTAGCGCCAAAATGCTTCTTCTATCTTATAGATAATCTGATCTAATGATTTATAGGGCTTTTTTTATTATTTTTTTCACTTTTTATGATGGTTAGGGAAATCTGTTTTCAACTGTGACAACTTTCCTAGGGTCTATTTTAAATTATTAAAGAAAACTGATGGTCTTTGTTGAAATAGAATTGAAAAATATTTCATTCTTGAAAATTATTTATTAAGTCGTTAAATTAAGCGGCAGTTTTCAAATAAATTTCAATCGAAAGCTAATTTTTTTTTTCTAATTGGTGATGTAAGAATTGAAATTGTAAATTGTAGTAAAAAATTGAAATTTGTAGTATTTAGAAGTGATGTAAGCGCGATGAAAGCTAAAGCGATAGCGCCGTTTGTTGTCACAACCGTTATAAATTTTAAAAATTGCCACTGTGTTTTGGCTTGCGTCCTAAAGTAGACTACCATTTTTTGACATCAAAAGAGAAATTCACAGTGAAAGAAATAGGACTTTGCTGCTAATAAGGAACTGTTAAATGAACTTATAACAAACCTACCAAGATAATTCTTATAAAATATTAGCCTTACATTGTTTATTCTAGCTAAAAAACAATCATTATTTCAAGTTTTTTTTTTAATACCATAACACTATTTTTAATAATTTTAATTTTCCTGAAATCCTTTACTTTTGTGATTTTTTTTTAATTAAAAAAATGAAATCTTCTAGCCTACAATTTAAAAAAAGTAATTGGTAGCATGTAATCAAGGTATGCAATCAAGATGAAGCACCCAATAAAAGCTCCAGTTCTAATCTTTAAAATTAAAAATTGAAAAATCAGTTAAAATTACGTCATGTTGACACAATCATATAATTTTTTCTTTTTAGTTTTATCAATGTTAAAATGCATTGCAAGCTAAGCATAACGTTATTTTCACCGGCGCAAACTTTTCACACTTACTTTGTAGGGTAGACCGGAGCACATTTACGCGGATTATTTTCAATGAATTTTCTAATTTTTATGTTTTAACTTAGGAAATTTTAGACATTGTGGTTTTATAAAGCAGTTAATAAAGTCAAAATTTATGTATTCAGTTGTTGCCCTATTTGTATTTTTAACCATAAAAAAATTATTTTAGGTCCAAGTCATTTGCGTAAACTTGCCCCGGGAACGGGGCACGTTTATGCATATTCTAAGTGATGCCAAAGAGTAAGTGAAATAAACATTTAATCAAATTGAGGTGTTTTATTTATAACTTAAAGCACTGTTTAAAAAAAAAAAAAAATAAATAAAGAGAATTAATTAAAGCACATTTTATAGGCTAAACTGAAAACATAGGTCTTATTGCTAGTTAAAAACAGAAACTATTTAGTCATCTTCATCATCACTGTTACAGTTTTCACAAACAAAAAATAAAGTATTTCCTTTTGCACACTTGTCATGGGACCACCTTTTGCATCTAAGACGAACCCAGTCTTGTCCATTTTTGGATTGGTAATCACAGTAAGAACGTGCGTAAAGGTGCCCCGATGTCAATGCGTAAACGTGTCCCGTCGCCATGTTTGTATTTATTTTTAACGTGCAACGAAAATTAATAACATTTCTGTTCATACAAATACAGTTCTCAAAAAAGGATAAAATTCTGCTAATGTTCATATATTTGTTTATCCTTAACTAAGTATTATTAGTTCACAATAAGTTCCAATAATTTCAACTCAAAATTTACTCACCTCGACAGAAATCATGTTATTTTTTCCGCATGTTAGACCAAAGCTCGACTGACGCTCAAAATCTTGTGAGAGTACCTGCTAGGGAGCAGCATGAATCTGTCATGACTGGTGGCGCGCCTAATATAACTAGTTTCGGAAAAAGTGCACTGCGTAAACGTGTCCCGGTCTATCCTATACGTTAATTTTATGCTTAAACACCATGTATAAAAATAAAAAAAATATTTTGTATTTAATGATAATGAAAAAATGGTATCAACAAAGTTATAATGCATAATGATAAAATAAACCCAATGGACAATATTCCCGTGACGTCACAATATATGAATTTTTATTCTCTTATAAAACACGCGGATAAATATTTTTACCGAAATTTAACTTGCAAATTAAAAAATTCGCCCTAAAAGCCACGTGCTTTTTATATTTGTTATCTCTTTTTTATCCTCGCAACCACAGAGTTCAGAGAATAAACTATGTGCCTCGCAACAGTGGGCGTATTCTGATTGCTGACTTTATGACGTCATAAGCAGATGTAAAAGTTTCATTTGAAATTACGACTAATTAATAAAATTTTCGAACAAACGAATGTACGATAACAAATCTGTGTTCAAATATCTTTCATTTAAAAAAAGAATGATTTAATTTGATGCAGTAGTTTGTTCTCTTGAATTGTCGAAAGAAAACGCTTAGCGTTTTAAATACATAGAATTGTTATTTTTTTTTCTGGCGCGTGTCTTTTTGTAAATTTTTTTCTGAAATTTTAAATTTTTTTCTGAAATGCCTCCTCTTTTGTACAGGAATGGCCACCAATTAACAAAATTTAATATATCGTCCGTCTGAACAAGAGTCATAGTAATTTTTATAATTTTTTGGCATATTTAATATTAACGAACATATTAACTCTTTTACATCAGATTTTTTTACGTCTATTTTTATAATAGAGAAATCTTTGTCATTTCTGAAAAGACACATGTCCATAAACAAATGCCTTTTCAATACTGAAAGTTTTCTTCTTCCTTTAAAATTAGAGAAATAATGTATGGAGTTTCTGCTATTACCCTTTCTTTTCAGAAGTTATATAAGGATTATGGGGAAATGTATCATAGTCGGCAATAAAACCATTTTGTACTACTGCCCTTTCTAAAATGGCCGATTCAATTGTGTCTTTCAAGAATGTTGCATTGGGAGTATCTGGTGCTTTGTTCTCTTCAGATCAGAACACAACCTGAATCGCTCTTTAAAGCAACCAGGACTGGTCTGTAAAAAGTACATAGCCCATTGCCATCTTGTCCAGCTAACGTGCTCTCTTGTTCAATGTAAACTGGCACTTCTCTGTCAACGATTAAGAGGGATACGCACAACGGGTCGTTTTGCATAGTGCATTTAACTGTGAAGATGTCTGCGCACCGTAGTAGCAGATATTATTATCTCCTTTGCGTTATGATGATCTGAAATGAGCTGAGTCATTGTAGTGTTTCCCCTCCTTCTGGCCGAAAGAGCTAGAGAGCAAAATTGCATAAGGGTTTTAATCCGTGGGTGGCTTGGAGCAGGTCTTCTTGATACTGAATTTTTGAATTCAAATTGATAATAGTCATTGAACCACACTAGAAGACACATTAAGACGTTTAGCAGCATCAGCTTGCGATAACCCCATTTCCATCCATCTGATTGACCACCAACTTAACGAATCGGGTAAAAAACATCTCCTTGGCTTGTTTAACAATATCTTAGTACCAACAATTGAAGATGAACAAGTATAAAGAAAAATCCACACAAATTACAAAAGTGGGTTATTCGCAGTTTCCTCCGACTGCCGTGTAAGTATACAATTCTTTAAAAAAATAGTGCTGTATGTAATTGTTTTATGAGATTTATTGAAGTTATTTATGATCCTTCATATAAACTATATTTTTACGTTTACTTTAATTCTTTTAATGGTGAGCGTCAAAAAACTCGTTGTACTTTAATCTTTGTAGGCCAGTGTTTATCTAAAACGTTGGTCTCAAGAGCCATAGCAATCCGTACATTGAAAGTGACAAACGACGGTAAACCAATGAAGTGAAAGCAACAAGAAAATCTGTACAGTGGAAATGCAATGTGACAGAGTAGGTAGAGATGGGTGGGGGCGAAAGTGCCTAAGTTTATATATGCACAGTGTCCCAAAAAGTACAGAGCAATTTAAAATTCTATTATTCGCTAACTATCTATATAATATATATACATCAGTGTTTAAATGCATGTTTTTTTTATACAAATATACAATTTTTGACAAATTTGCACGACACTTGATATGCATACGTTTTAGAACAACAGTAAAATTACTGGCTATTTTAAAAACATTTTAAGTCCCTATTTAATTTTTTTTTTCAATCACGTGCCATAATTTATCTTTATAGAAATCTGTTTTCTAATACAATTTTTTTCTTTCCTGTTGCAATAAAAAGAAACTGCATATGGACAATATTTTCATAAGCCCATAAATAATATCGATTCACTCCCTATATTTTGAAATCCGAAATTGACGTCGTTTTGAGAAGATAATTCGCCTTTTTCAAATTTAAAACTTTTACTATAAGTACGTTAAAATGGCACAGTACTTTCATTTAAATGTATTTGAAATAATAACATCTACTATAATACAAATATTCCAATTTCAAGAAAAAATCAGAAAAAAAATTAAAATATAATAATTTACTAAATATGACGCCACTTTCTATGAGACACTTTCAGTGTAACCTCAAACTGATTCCAAACGAACGGTTTCTATGTTTTATTTCTTATTTCGTTTATGTTCTACAACTACAACTTATAATTATATCTTATACCTAAGTGTTTTAATGCTTTAGATACAGTGGTAACATTGTTTACGGTTTATGTTAAATAGAAAATGAAATATAGTAACTGTTTCTTTAGAGTAAATTAATTCTCTTTTCAAACAATAATTCATGACTAACGTCATGACAAAGCTTCTAGAAAATTATGTCATTTTCATACAATTATTGTACATTCAGTTTTCATGAATGAAAATATAAATTTTTCAATTTTTAAACCTGGATAATTTCTAAAGTACTTCTCGGATTGACTTTCCGTTTAGTATCCGAAAATAAAAAAATTCCGAAAAATCAAAATATGATGTTAAAATTAAGTGTTACTATTCAAAATTTTAAAGTTTGTTAGAATTTTTATATGTTGACGACCCCAGATTCAAGATTAATTAGCAGAATATAGCATTAATCAGCAGACGTTGTTACTAATCGATTGAAGCCAAGTTATATTTTAACTCCATGAATTGCGGCAGAGAAAATAGGGGTGCTATTTTTTTACATTGACAGTACAATTCCAGATTACTAACACCTTAATAATTTACGAATTTTTTCCTAACCAAATTCATTACACCGAATAATGCGATTGTAATGTGAACTATTTAAAATAAATATGTGTATATATATTTTTAATTTTATTAGTGTTATCAATAAATCTTATTTTATTTCAGGTAAGATATCAAATGGGGGAGAGTGGCTTGAAGTAAATGTTAAATTAAAAGATGATACCGACAAATTCGTTGGTACTGGCCCCATGTGTCGATATGCAGAGGATTTACCATTACTTGTTGAAATTTTAAGTGAGAAAAGAATTAACTTTGAGAAAAAGGTAATAACAGCAGTAATAAAAAACTCTTGATTACATTATGTATAAAAGGAAAAAAACATAACATATTAAATTAAAGTAACAAAGAAAGTTGTTATATACATGTTATTGAATAGGAATATGTATCTGAGAAAACAAAAAATTCACCTTTACTAATTCTAACGGAAAATAATAGTATAACAATCAAGACCACCACCTACTTGTAAAAGCATAAACAAGTTGGAAAATGTACGTCAAACGTGACAAATGAGGTGCGTTCGTACTATAGCTAGTTATATACATATTCAGATCTTGATGATTTTTAATTCTGTGAAATGAATTATATCGTCTGCAGATTAATTTCTGTAATAAAATAAGTATCTCGATCGCTTGACGATTAAACCTCACAAGCTTCAATAACAAAAAAGCATCGATTTTTTAGGTGTGTTCGTAATTATATAAATACGTAGCACCTATTGTCGTCGTCTGGTCCGTCCGTCTGTCCGTCCGTCCGTCTGTCTGTCTGTCCGTCCGCATATAACAACGCAAAAACTACTCAACCGAATGGTTTGAAATTTAAGATATATTATCTTTGCAGAATTTTGTCGAGACATTTCAATTTTTTTAAAAATCGAATCAAAACTTTAGAAAATATTAATAAAAACATTTATTAAGAAATTTGATTTTTTTTTAAATCGGTGCTTTCTTTTTATAGGAGCTTCCGAAGTTTAATCGTCAAGCGACCGAGATGCTTATTTTATAACAGAAATTAATCTGCAGATGATATAATTCATTTCACAGAATTAAAAATCATCAAGATCTAAATATTTATATAACTAGCTATAGTACGAACGCACTTCGTTTGTAACGTTTGACGTACAATTTCCAACTTTTTTTTTTTTTTTTTTGGTAATTCAAAATTCTTAATAAATATTTTTATTAATATCTTCTAAAGTTTTGATTCAATTTTCATAAAATTTGAAATGTCTCTACAAAATTCTGCAAAGGTACTATATCTTAAATTTCAAACCATTCGGTTGGGTCGTTTTTGGGATGTTATAAGCGGACAGACGGACGGACGGACAGATAGACGGACGGACCAGACGACGACAATACGTGCTACGTATTTATATAATTACGAACGCACCTAAAAAAGATATAGTTGCTAATCATCTGATGGGAATAATGTCTACTACTAAAAGCTATGAACAAAATATACTTCAGGAGTCGGTTACTTATTAAAAATTGTACAACATTTTATTTTTCAAATAGCAACACTCTTTTTAACAATATATTTGCGTTTCTTGCACGAAATCAGACCGTAAAAGTACATGATTTTATGCTGTTTCTATTAAATCTTGATAGAACAGATCTTATCATACAGGAAATTGAGAGTTTTTTTTATTGAAGTTAAACAAGAAATTAAATTAAAATCTTACAGAGAAAAGTGTTAATCATTCAGTTTGTTTCTAGAAAACATATATATGAAAAATCTAAAAATAAAATAAATTAACTTTATTTAGATTAATAAAAGAAAGTTCTTTGTGTGTGTGTGTGTGTGTGTGTGTTTCTGCATGGCTAAGAAAATCTACTGCACGTAGAGTTCTGAAAATTTGGCTAATGAGGATAGTCCCAGTCAAGCTCTGGTACAGCTGAGGCTCGGATTTTTGTTATTTTTTGTTAATTAAGTAAGATATTAATTAATACAAATTTTACCTCTTTCAAAAATTTTGTTGAAAAAGTTCGATTCCGTGCTCCAACTCGCGTAAATATACTCGGGTTGCCATGTAATTGATATATATCATTTAGGAGTATCGTGGAATGCTTGGTATTGAAAAGGAAGTGTGTACCATTTATAATTAGTTTACAGGGACACTCAAAAGTATTCCGTTACTTGACGGTCAATGAAGGAAAATCGTTTTCAGTGCATTTTAATGACGTTAACTATTTCAAACATAATGAAATTATTATGCATCACTGAGGTGGGCGACAACATATTTTGTACAAAATATAGAATAAGTAGCAATTTAGTTATTTTACAGAGACACTCAAAAGTATTCTGTTACATTATATTAAATAAAAAAAATGTTTTCAGTGCATTTTAATGATTTTACGCTGTTTCAAACATTATGAAATTGATATGCATCATTTAGGATGATGTCAAAATGATTTATATTGAGTATAGAATAAGTAGTAATTATAGTACGTTTACAAGCATGTACAAAAGAAAAATCAATCAATTTCAAGGTATACATTACTGCAGTGCAGTACAGTTTGTTTTCTATAGAATGCTTTCTAGACATATTTTGTATAGCATGTTCTGCGTAGAATTTATCGTTTATGTACAGAGACACTCAAGAAAATTCGGTTACAGGACTGACTATTAGTCATAACTGCTGTATGTACGTTTTTAGTGTATTAAAAGGTGTGTAGATCATATATAGAGCTGTACGAATAATTCTCATACATTACTGGATATGGACAGCAATTACTGATAATGGATTTTCACTGAGTTATTTGTTTATTTAAGTTGCGTACTTAGATAATCTCATTTCACTGTATGAACAAAAATGAAATTTCTTAAAAATCTTACGACAGTGTTGGAAAATGTTTCATGATCTATGCCGTGACACACATTTTTTTTTAATTAAAAAAGGTACACATATGTAAAAATAGAATTTTTTAACAGATTTTTTTATTCACTTTCTGATGTGCTAAAATTATAAGAACTATAAACAATTGTTTGTTGTCGAAGGCATCACAATATTTTCATTTTTTTCAGAGCTTAATTATCAATTAATGGATTAATTTTAATTAAATTTTGATTAAACGTTGGAAAAAATCAGAAATCCTGGATAGTTTCATGCATGGTTTTTTTTAGAAATCTATTACAACGTGAATCAACAATAAATATTTCTTTCGGTGGCTTTCCGGGAACTCTTTCGCCGATGCACTCTTGTCACTGGAGTCCGGCTCAACTGGGATTGGAACTCTCTTGCACTCTTGCTTCTCATCCAGCCTGGTTACGGCTCTTTAATCCTTATAGACATATCCCATCGCTGCCACCACTGTAAAGATCTTGTTTGCGGTATGATTTTAATGGTAGCGAAAATACAAACAAGATCAATTATTGTCCTTAGAATAAAATTTATTGTATTTTGATATCAACACAGGAAAATACTTAAAATTTACAGGTTAAAGTTTTGAGTTCTTGTCACATTCGATTATCAGTGACATAACCTTTACTTTGGGATCAAAGTATCTATTTGAAGTAAGAGAGTCCAATACGTCTCAATTAGAGAGTCTCTACCTTTTTGACCGGGTTGATGGCGGTCTGCAAAATGTCCGTTCTAGAGACGGGATGTCTCTTTCGTTTTGTCCGCACGGCTAGCGGTCTGCAAAAACTTAGCACACGGGACGTGTCGTCCGGCCGATGAACGCTGTCATCTCATCAAGGGATGTTTCCCTTTTCCTCTCAGGTCCGAAGAATTGCAACCTCTCTCGCTGCTCTCCAAATCTCGACACCTTCACAAAACTCTTTTTTCCGGCTCCCCCCTGAAAGAGGGGGGGGGGCGTTTACATTTTATCTCAAAGCTCTAATGAAGTTAGTTCGCCTTTCTGATTGGAAGCTATGAGTTCTCACACGGCGACTTGTTACCGATTTCTGTCTTCGCTAGGCCAGGGGAAACTTCTACTTTACCTGTTTTTTGGAGAAGAACCTAATTAATCACCTCTCCGCCGTAACGAATTTATTTTGTCCTCCTTCCTTTGACCACTCACGACACCGTGTCTGCCATCTTTGACCGTGAGAAAACGACGCATTTCCTAAGCGTGAGAAAATAATGTTCTCGATGGAAAGTCCCATCCAATATTCACAAATAATTTAATGGGGACTTTACAGTATATTATTTTTGTACATATTTTTTAAATTATTCAGAATCATCATTAAATTGTGTGCATCAAAAATGCATGCGTTCAACACCACTTCCAAGACATTAAAGGTCAGTATGGTCTGTATATCTCAATGTGACGAGCCAATCAGAACGGCTGTGAAGTACGCTAGATTTAAACCGAATAGGTATTGTGAATATTCGCGCCGTGGTACAGTGGTTCAAAATCGCTGTTCTATATTCAATTGCGCAGCCTCTCTAGAATGTTTGTCTGTATTCACTATTTATGAGATTATGTCATGAGATTATTGCGTTTAGTGACTAGGTTTACCACATTGGATGGGTCAAACCTAGCAATAACTGTTAAATAATAATTGTATCAACATAAACTGAACTAGTGACAACATTGTTCATATTAAATTTTTTCGCAGGTTGACTTTCGGAAAATAAAAATATATTACATAGAGGAGTATCCAGGGTTGCGCTTCAAACCCATACCGGAAGTAAAAGCTGCTGTTAGAAAGGTAATTATGTATTTAACACTAGCCGCCACTGGCGACCAGTTTGGTCTCCCTTAAATGTATGTTAAACATTGCAACACCTTACATTTATTCATAATTTAATTTTCCCTTAATCCTTCGCCAAATCGGAAGATTCTAATAGACAAATCATGAACTTTTGCGATCATGGTAGCATTTCGCATATTTTTGGGGGACAGGTGTCACATACGCACGTTGGCGCGATTATTCCCCCCGCCAATTTGGCGACATTTTTTTTATAGAAATTGTTGTTTATTTACTTTTATTTTTTTTTTAGTTCTAATAATTATTTTTTATATGTATATTAATATTTATTTACATCAAACTATCATTTATTTATTTTTATTTCCTTTTTTAATTATGAGTATTTTTATTAGCCGAGAGCAGATGATAAATCGCCAAATATTGTTCCCATCACCATCATTCATACTACATTAATTTAAGATACACAAATATTAAATTACAGACATACATACAATAAAAATAATTTAATTGCTGAATGCAGGCGTTGTTTATGTGTGTTTTAATTTACATTAATTTAATTTTAAATTATAAACCTGTCACTCATTTAATTTAAAATACTTAACTTTAATCCAAAATGCTTATATTACATAAATTTAAAATACTTCACACTTTTCATTAAAATAGAAAATAAATAAATAAATAAGAAATAATATCATAAATCAAAACATTTGATTTCAAAATCAAAGTATCGTTTCTAATTTGTACACGCGATAAATAAAAGCTGTATTAGCGATTTTAAAAATGCTAAAAATTTGTTTCATTAAATATTATTACATGAGTTCAATTTACGTCAAGAAAAGGTCCGGTAGGAAGTTGAGTTGTATAGCACATAATTATGGCAAACTGTGATTGTCTCACTGGTACGAATTTTTTTTTGACGCGAGGCAGCTGTCCAAAAATTCATTCGCGGAGAACTTGCTTTGGGACTGATTACCTCCATGATTTAATATTTTAAATGTTCACGACGAATCAATCTTTTTTTGTTTGTTTGTTTACTTTCATGAATAGAGAATTTGAACTGTGAACCTAATTTCGACTAAAGTTATTGCAGAATATATACATAATTGAACGTAAGTCATCTCTTAAATATTAATTTATTTTGAACGATCTTTCTTAAAATGTAACTTTTATGCAGTTTTATTCGAAAAAATAATTTTGAATAAAAATTGCCGCCTGGCATATGAAAAAGTGAAACGGCCATCCCGGAACTGTTGATGACAGTCACATGACTTACGCTTTGATGTATTTAACATGTGATAATTATATATTTTAATATACAGTGATAAAAGTTTGTGCACGTATGGTAAACATCGAGTGACAAATTCAGACCCATTCTTCGAATGACTCTGCTATGACCGACATAAAACTTTATTAAACCCAGTCCCGTAAAACAATGTAACTTTGTGACCGTCGATGTGACGTCACGTGACGTGGATATGAAGTCACGTGACGTGGATGTGAAGTCACAGTTATGTGGATCTGAGGTCGTTATGGCCGCTTTTGAGTCCTTCTGTGACGTCAGACTGTTGCCACAGTGTGACTAATTTGTGAAAATTGCGACATTTATGACGATTTTGCATCAGATAGGGGGACCACATTTTAACCGAACCCAACCCGACCTCATTGGATCGGCTGTTTTTAACGGTTAGCAAGAATCATATCCTGCATCGGGTGGATTTACCGTATTTTACTAGTACTCGTCCCGACCTTATTGTCTGATATGTATTTTTCTTTTTGGCTGTAGGTAGAATTCGGATTAAAATCTGGAATCGGGTCAGGTATCCAGGTTTTACACGAACCCGACACGGGTCTGGTTTAATAAAATCTCGTTAATTGACTCGATGCTAAATTCTAATCCAAATGCAATCTGTAGCAGAAAGACTCATTAACATTGGGTGGCGTTTGGATAAAATCTAGTCACCCGATCCGATGCAGAATCTTCACGTGTGTTTTAAATATTGATATTTTTAGAAAAAAAAATGGCAATTTGTGCGAGATTCGTTGTCCTCCAGCTACTTTTAGAAAGCAATTGAAATTCAAATCTCACTATCGCCGATATCTTTCTGTTTTTCTGTTATATTCGACTGGTCCTTTTTAAGTCAGTTGCTCTGCAGAGTTGACTTACCAAACCGTGAAAAAAAAAAAAAAAACTTTTGTATCGCTTGCGCAAGCGCAGTTAAAAACTATTTTATACAAATGTTCATGTATCATATCCAATATTTAATATATTTAAATTCTAATTGTAGTATGTTGTTTCTACTGTAGAGGCTGTTCGCACATATTTTAAACGAGTTTGTTTTGGTGTAAAAAAGGGTTGGATAGAAAAATCTTTTTTTACAGTTAATATGTTTTTGAAAGTATAAATTCTCGTCTGGCATTGAAATTTTTGTTTACATGCGTTTTTAACGCGCTTTTTTTTTTTTTTTTTTTTAATAGCGCTTTTAAAAAACCGATGTATGGAAGGCTATATTTTAGCTCTTTCCGAAGATAATTATTCGTATTCGGTTATAGAAAACACTCTGAAAGGCACGTTTTTTCTATATCTAAAGCCACAGTAGGTCATATTATCAATAAGACAGGGAAAAAAACGTGAAAATCTAGTTTCAAGTGGCAAAATTGTTCGAAATATGTATCCAAGAACAAAAAGGAATTCTTCGAATATTCCAAAGGTAAGATCTTTTATAGTAAAAGAAAATCCTCCAAGTCAAAGGACCGTTGCTAAATCGTTAAAATTCTCAGTGTTAACTGTTAACACAATCATTAACACTGATTTGAATTTTAAAAAAGCCAAACAACATAATGTTCATCGTCTTTCTCCACGACATATTGCCGAACGTAGAACGTGAGGCAGAATTCTTTATAAGAAGCATTTATTCTTTAAAAAAAAAGAAAAAAAACTGGAAAAGTGCTTTGTGAAAAGAGATCCATTTATTATCATCAAATAGAAGAAAAAACAATCTTAAAATATGGTTCAATGTATCTAAAGAAAGTTTTAGCAAAGGATTTATGATTGTTGCTGGCTTTGCATAAAACAGCAAATTAAAACTAAAGAGAATGGATAAATTATTAAGATCAACTCCACATACTATCAGGAATATATTTTACTCCAAAATTTCAAACATGAAATAGCATCTCTTTAACCCCAGTACCACCAATCTGTTGAAAGGCATCAAGATAGAGCAAGCAGCCACATACCACAATTTTAGTGAAACGTGTTGTACGTTTGGACATATTTCAAGGTATAACATATGCACAGTTTTAAATAATTTTAATAATAATTTTAAGACAAATATGTTTGTTTAAATCTGATGCAGTTATTTAATTATATGATAAAATCTCCAATTAATTCGTCACTAGGTTTTTGTTTATGGATTACATTTTAAAAGTACTGAAAATAAAGGAGTCTTAAAGTAAGACAAAAAAAAAACCACTGAAAATGCATTTAAGACACGTAAATGTCTTAATATAGAGCTTTGACATAATAGATACCTTAATTTAAGAGACTTGTGTGTCTTAATCAACTGGTGGTAGAAATGAACCAATAGGGTTTCTGTGGCCAGTGTCTTAATATGGTAAAATGTTTTAAATTAAGACATTGCTTTTGTTGATCACATCTGAAATGAGAAGGGAGGGAGGTCAGGGCAGGCAGGTGTAGTGATGAGTATCAGAGATAGGGACGCCGGCATTACATGACGACGTAATGCATTCACAAATATAATAAATACAAGAGCTCCTTGGATTATAAAAGAAAATATTTTAAAGAATAAAAGTAAGTTTTATCTTTAGGTTTTCTTATATCTTTGTTTTAATAACGTCACATATTTTCTATTATATATTTGTCAGATACGAATTTAGTTTTTATTACGTGTATATTTATATAATAGCTTTCAAGTCACTTGCCTAGAATAAGTATTTTATCTTAAATCATTTTATGATTTTGCTTGAGTTATGTGGTTGCATTGTAGTCTACTTTAACTATTAAATGTATTTTATCACAGGACTTTTTTATTATTTACATATGATATGTGCCTAAGTATAGAAGGTAAATTTTATCCATGCAGATTTTTTTTTAATAAGATTCTTGTTCTTTATTTCGATATTATTATGCATTTTTCAAAATTCCATTTTATGAGTTGGTATTCAAATATATTTTCTAAATCATATAAATTTTGTGCTCGCTAACAGTTTTCGGTTGCCTTTCGGCGTAGTTTAAATATTTATTTATTTAATATACTATTATAATTCACTAAATTTTCATGTCTTATTACCACTAAGTTGAGTTTCGGCCAGTGATTTATTTTCGATATTTTTCGATTCGGCAGCGTATTACTGCTTATTTTACTGTTTATTACTGTTAATTTTACGTTATAATACTGACAGCTGGGGTGCCAGTATTATACTGTAAAACCAACACTTTTTTTTTCATTGTACACTCTCAGAAATAAAACACTCAATGGACTATTCGGCAATCCTTAAGCCCTATTTCGTTTCCCCACCAGTGGCTGAGAGGTTCTGCTCTGGAAGCTGGTAGACGGGAGGTGCTGGGTTCGATCCCAATCGCGCCCGTCGGCCAAATCGTTCGGAGTTTTCGTGGTTTTCTTCGAGCCGTGGATTTATCCATGCGTAAATACGGGTTAGGTTCCCTTAGAAAGACCCCCACGAAGGGCACTCCCCCCGGGCCTATATCCCAAGTGTAGATAATTGGCCGTCAATAATCAACTCAACTCAACCTCTATTTCGTTATTTTTGACAATCATTTCGTCACAGAGTCACATGGTTTTTGACGAAACGTGAATCCTCAAATATCTAACGAAACTGTGTCCTCACTGTCAAAGATAACACTCACTATTGACTATTCCGCAATTCTTGAGCTATATTTCAACATTTTTGACAATTATTTCGTCTCGAAATTAAGTGATTTCTAATGAAATGGAAAATCTCAAATATTTGACAAAAATGTTTCCCTATTCACGGCCAGATTATTTTTGTTGTTACAAAATCGTTCAAAAAAATTACACGAAAGTACCAAATTTACAATATATTAATGAAAACAAAAACAAAAATATTTCATCCTTGGGGGCCGCTATAACACGAAATTACTAAATTTCTACTTTATTTTTCATATCTGATATTTTGCGTATATCCTTTTTGTAACTTTAACATTTTTGTAATGATTTTATGCATTTCTATTGCCTATTCAAAGATAAATTTTGCTAAAGTTATAGAATTTCGTTAAAAATGCTTAAAAAATTCTTCTAAAGTTACAGAATTTCGGTTAAAATATTAAAATGCGAACATCATTTGGTCCATTTTCAACCGAAAACAACAACCATTTTCCCAAAAGTTAAAAAAAAAATCAAAATTTTAGGAGCTTTTTTTTTTATTTAAGAAATATATTCATATAAAAATCAAATTTAAAATATGCCCCTTTAAAATTGATCCCTTTCCCCTCTATAAACAGTAATGTGTTAAAATCTCTCCTCCAATATGCAATTCAAAATTTATTATTTCTGATCAACAAATTAACTAGAGCATATTTTAATCATTATTGAACAAAGGCAATTTCTCTAATAAATTATATTAATCAAGCCATATTCTAATTATTTATTAACCATAGAAAAACCATAATAATAATCTAGCTTTATTAATTAAAACATGCTGATATTATAACAGCACCGATAAAAAAAAATCTGCTTTCTAAAGATATAATCACACATCAACATCCGGTAGATACATTGAAAATCACGGTCACACAAGGTCTCACTGGCAAATCCGGCAGCACGTTCGCCTCCTAAGCCAAAGGTTGCGCGTTCGAATCCCGACTTGAGAAATGCGATGTAAAATTCCCCTCCTCGTGCAATTCGAGATGCTTCTAAAATTGTCAAAAGATGGTGCCATCAGTTTTTTTTTTCGAACAAACAATTTGACGAAACGGCGGCTTTTTCAGACATTTCAAGTGTTTTAAAAATGGTGGCGTTTTAAGATGTTTCCAATGTCTTAACTTCAAATGCAAAAAGGTGTCTTAAAAAGTAAGACACTTTTTTTTCACTTAAAATGTGACCAGCCATTTAAGATACTTTTTTAACTGAATTTCAGACGTTTGTGTTTACAGTGAGGAATGATAGAAAATGTCACATCCCGGGAGCAGCCAATAACAATGCATGATGTAGCAGAATTTGTGGAATATGCATATTTCAAAACATTCACTCCAATTAACACTTACAATTTTAAATTAATAGGTATTTATCTAGTAATTGAAAATGTATAATAAAATTCTTATTGTAACTGACAGATCAATTCTTTGAACTGATTCATCCCAGTCATTTAGAACAATTAATTCAACGTAAGAAAACCAGATGAAAGTACAGCAGTAAATAAACCAATTGAATTTTTAGGATATTCTGTTATCAGATGGTGAATGTCAACTGCACATCCAATTTCCAAATGTCAGAACGACATATTATACAAATAGTTTTCCAAGATTGTTTTACATCGTATAATGTTAAGTAATTAGTAATTTTGCTAGATATAATTTTGATATTACATTGTATATTTTAATTTGCTGCTTTAAATAGGTAATTTGTGTGTTTTTATGTTTGCATAACGTAATTTTTACACTGATTATTAAACGTCGCAACTCGCAAGCTAGAACACAATGTCTTACTTTGGGACAGTTTACAACAAGTCGTTTAAATGGGTAACACTCTTTTATTTTCAAACTTTTTTCAGTTGCAAAAAATATACAGGGTGTTTCTAAATGAATATCGGGGTTTTAACGCTTTGTAGTATCTATTATAAAAAACTTAAAATTATACTTAATGCATAAAATGAAAGAGCAACTCAAACAGTTTTACCTACAACAAGTGTTCAATGTGAACACTTTTCGTCACACGGCACACATCAAGTCGATAGCTCAGTTCTTCCTAAACACCACTCTACGCTCACCCGATGTTGTGACGCCTTGTGATTTCTACCTGTTGGGGTTCATAATGGATCGAGTGTATGTGCCTCCACTACCAGCTGACCTACCCAACCTAAGAAACAGGATTGAGGCAGCTGTTGCAACAATTACCCCACAAACACTAATTAACGTTTGGGAAGAACTGAGTTATCGACTTCATGTGTGCTGTGTGTTGTGTGACGAAAGGTGTTCACATTGAACACTTGTAAGCTTGTAGATAAAACAGTTTGAGTTGCTCTTTCATTTTATATATTAACTAGCTGACCCGCCCGGCGTTGCCCGAGCCCTTGTAATAAACTTAAATATCTTAAAAAACGGAACTCTGGCCACGGTCTACGATAGCTTCGGAACCGTATACCCGGCATGCTCGTACGCTCTAGAAAATCTTTTATTTCCCCCTACCACCGTCAGGAGAGCATTCTGTTCTAAACAAACCTCTTTCCGAACGAACTTCTGAGACAGGTCCCCGCTGCCTACGTTACTGTATAGTAGGTGCACTACAAAATTGAGCTGGTTTCGAGAAGATTGGAACATTATTAGCCCAGTTATTGCAATAAGGCACAGTTAGAGAAAATAACCTTGAGTGAGGTGCCGAAGGGAGGAGATGTTCGAGTGTCCTTCAGAAAATGACTAATTAGGAGGCCCACTATGCATCAATAAATATTCGTTCGTTTTGTTAAGCTAGGAACTTAATTACAAAGTTGGCTTAAACTCTTATTTGTAAATAGTGGTAACCGCTACTCATAAATTTAATTTAATGTTATAAAGGGTGACTATTAAGTTAAATATAATGTTTGGAATCACTTGCGTTGAAATCGGAAAGATGGTTGCTGATATATAGAAACGGGGCATAGTTAGAGAAAAACCTTGAATGAGGGGCCGGGGGTGGGGTTGTTCAAGTACCCTTCAGCAAATGACTAATTAAGAGGAGCACTATGCATCTTTCGAAATTCGTTCGTTTGCTTAAGCTAGGAACTTAATTACAAATTTGGCTTACCCAATTATTCGTAAATAGTGGTAACCGCTACTCATAAATTTAGTTTAATGTTATAAAGGGTGACTATTAAGTTAATTATAATGTTTGAAATCACTTGCGTTGAAATCGGAAAGATAGTTGCTGAGATATGGAAACGGAGCAGAGTTAGAGAAAAAACCTTGAAAGACGGGCCGGGAGGGGTGGGGGGGGGGGGGTTGTTCAAGTGGCCTTCAGCAAATAACTAATTAGGAGGATCACAATACATCTTTAATGATTGATTCATTTGGTTAAGCTAGTAATTTAATTTGAAATTTGGCTGACACTATTATTCGGAAATTCTGGTAACTGCTTTCTAGAAATACACCTTGAAGCTTAAATGTAATTAGACCCTTGCCCCTCTTCACTCTCGCAAACATAAAAAACAATCTGTTTAATGTTATAAAGGGTGACTATTAAGTTAATTATAATGTTTGAAATCACTTGCATTGAAATCGGAAAGATAGTTGCTGAGATATGGAAACGGAGCAGAGTTAGAGAAAAAACCTTGAAAGACGGGCCGGGAGGGGTGGGGGGGGGTGTTGTTCAAGTGGCCTTCAGCAAATAACTAATTAGGAGGATCACAATACATCTTTAATGATTGATTCATTTGGTTAAGCTAGGAATTTAATTTGAAATTTGGCTGACACTATTATTCGGAAATTCTGGTAACTGCTTCCTAGAAATACAACTTGAAGCTTAAATGTAATTAGACCCTTGCCCCTCTTCATCCCCGCAAACATAAAAAACAATCTGTTAAATAAAGTTTTAATCTCCATCATAATAATAAATGTCATGTAAAAAAGAAAAAAAAACTTAAACCCGACTAATTGTCATGAAGAAAAATATGCCTGCAAAATATTTCAATCAGTGGGACGTATGTGTAATCAGTACAAAAACCCTTAACGGGTTAAAAGTGTTGACGCAGCACTTTCTTTTGGCTCTATGAATTTTAAATATGGGTCTTAAAAGCAATGATATCAAATTTAAGTGACGCTATGTTAATTAATTTTTTTTAAATCATAATTTTCTTTTTAGTTTTATTTATGTTCACAGGTGCAATTATTATCTTAATATGAAAAAATATATAAAATTTATTCGCTGATGCTTTTTCATTCACATCTCTCATGAATTCAAAATATGGGTTTTAAAAGAAATGATATCAAAATTTGAGTGACACCTTGACGTTAATTTAATAGGACTCTTTTAAAATTCAATTTAAATTATTTTTGGTTTGTCTTCTAAAGTATCTTTACACATACAAACAATACTTTTAATTTTTCAATACACTTTTAAATATATTACTTTCACTGAGCCTATATTATGTATTGAAATGTATTTATTTCAATAAATTGATTTATCTTCTGTGCCACGCTATCCAAAATCATAAGTAAAATTTATGTAAATGATTATTTTGCGTCATAGTATCCAAACAAAGGGAAATGTATGCAAGTGGATAATATGACGCAAAATAATCATTTACATAAATTTTACTTATGATTTTGGATAGCGTGGCACAGAAGATAAATCAATTTATTGAAATAAATACATTTCAATACATAATATAGGCTCAGTGAAAGTAATATATTTAAAAGTGTATTGAAAAATTAAAAGTATTGTTTGTATGTGTAAATATACTTTAGAAGACAAACCAAAAATAATTTAAATTGAATTTTAAAAGAGTCCTATTAAATTAACGTCAAGGTGTCACTCAAATTTTGATATCATTTCTTTTAAAACCCATATTTTGAATTCATGAGAGATGTGAATGAAAAAGCATCAGCGAATAAATTTTATATATTTTTTCATATTAAGATAATAATTGCACCTGTGAACATAAATAAAACTAAAAAGAAAATTATGATTTAAAAAAAAATTAATTAACATAGCGTCACTTAAATTTGATATCATTGCTTTTAAGACCCATATTTAAAATTCATAGAGCCAAAAGAGAGTGCTGCGTCAACACTTTTAACCCGTTAAGGGTTTTTGTACTGATATCATTACTTTTTTAAGGTTATTGATGAAAATGTCAATTAGTCGAAATTAAGTATAGAGTATAAATTAATCATTAGAATAAAATTTTAAAGAAATGCTAAAAAAGACCCCTTGGACCCCAATAAAATATGAGGGTGGTGGCCCAGGGAGAGGAATCCAAGACTCAACTTTTAAATTATACAGCGAGAGAGTAACACAATTAGAAGGATGAAAATGCATGGCAAAACCCGTTTGTTCCATCTTCCTCCGCCAAAGGGTGCAATCTTTTCTATACAAACATAGCTGAAAATTTTCAGGCTGTCGATTCCGAGTCAAATGAGCCATACATCGTCGTGATCGGTCCCATAGAACCCGATAGGGAAGTGCCCCTGGTGGTGAAACTTGGAACTAAAATCAATATATCCTGTCGATGTCGAGTCGAATGAATCAAACTGCATTGTGATGGGACCCACAGGACTTGAGATAGCTGCAAAATCCGTTAGTTCCATCTTCCACCACCAGGGGGCAGACTCTGTTCCATGCAAACATAGTTGAAATCTTTGAGGCTGTCGATTTCGAGTCGAATGAGCCATACCTCGTCGTGATGGGGCGCATAGGACCCGAGATAAGAAAGCGCCCCTGGTGGTGAAACTTGTAACTAAAATCTATGTATCCTGTTGATGTCGAGTCGAATGAATCAAACTGCATTGTGATGGGACCCATAGAACTCGAGTTAGCAGCAAAATCCGTTAGTTCCATCTTCCACCACCAGGGGGCGCACTCTGTTCTATACAAACATAGCTGAAATCTTTCAGGCTGTCGATTTCAAGTCGAATGAGCCATACCTCGTCGTGATCAGGCCCATAGAACACAAGATAGGAAAGCGCCCCTGGTGGTGAAACTTGTAACTAAAATCTATATATCCTGTTGATGTCGAGTCGAATGAATCAAACTGCATTGTGATGGGACCCATAGAACTCGAGTTAGCAGCAAAATCCGTTAGTTCCATCTTCCACCACCAGGGGGCGCACTCTGTTCTATACAAACATAGCTGAAATCTTTCAGGCTGCCGATTTCAAGTCGAATGAGCAATACCTCGTCGTGATCAGTCCCATAGAACACAAGATAGGAAAGCGCCCCCTGGTGGTGAAACTTGTAACTAAAATCTATATATCCTGTCGATGTCCAGTTGAATAAATCAAACTGCATTGTGATGGGACCCATAGAACTCGAGTTAGCTGCAAAATCCGTAAGTTCCATCTTCCACCACCAGGGGGAGCACTCTGTTCTATACAAACATAGCTGAAATCTTTCAGGCTGTCGATTTCGAGTCGAATGAGCCATACCTCATCGTAATCGGGCCCATAGAACACGAGATAGGATAGCGTCCCCTAGTGGTGAAACTTGGAACTAAAATCGATATATCCTGTCGATGTCGAGTCAAATGAATCAAACTGCATTGTGATGGGACCCATAGAACTCAAGTTAGCTGCAAAATCTGTTAGTTCCATGTTCCACCACCAGGGGGCGCACTCTGTTCTATACAAACAGCTGAAATTGTTGAGGCTGTCGATTTCGAGTTGAGTGAGCCATACCTTGTCATGATCGGAGCCATAGAACCTGAGATAGGAATGCACCCCCTGGTGGTCAAACTTGAAACTAAAATTGATATATCCTGTCAATGTCAAATTGAATGAATCAAACTGCATTGTGATGGGACCCATAGAACTCGAGTTAGCTGCAAAATCCATTAGTTCCATCTTCCACCACCAGGGGGCGCACTCTGTTCTATACAAACATAGCTGAAATCTTTCAGGCTGTCGATTTCGAGTCGAATGAGCCATACCTCATCGTAATCGTCCCCATAGAACACGAGATAGAATAGTATCCCCTAGTGGTGAAACTTGGAACTAAAATCGATATATCCTGTCGATGTCGAGTCAAATGAATCAAACTGCATTGTGATGGGACCCATAGAACTCAAGTTAGCTGCAAAATCTGTTTGTTCCATGTTCCACCACCAGGGGCGCACTCTGTTCTGTACAAACAGCTGAAATTGTTGAGGCTGTCGATTTCGAGTTGAGTGAGCCATACCTTGTCATGATCGGGGCCATAGAACCTGAGATAGGAATGCACCCCCTGGTGGTCAAACTTGAAACTAAAATTGATATATCCTGTCAATGTCAAATTGAATGAATCAAACCATGTTGTGATGGGACCCATAGAACTCGAGTTAGTTCCAAAATCCATTAATTTCCCCTTCCACTGCCAGGGGCGCACTCTGTTCTATATGAACATAACTGCCCCTGGTGGTGAAACTAAAATCAGTAAGTTCTATTGAGGTCGAGTCGAATGAGCTAAACTGCATCACGATTAGGAATGCACAACCTGTGGCCCGTGATGGGTAACTGGTGGCCCGCAGAGACCATACATGCCAACCTATCCAAAAATTTCGAATTTCCTTAATAATTCGTGAGAACAATGCGCAAATTTTGTCCATAGATCGTAGGAAAATATGAATTTCATCGATCAGGTGCATAAAATTATGAATTGCATCGACTGGATGCAAATTTTGTCGAATGGGCATGGAAAAATCACAAATTTCGCCATTTTGTCGCTAGAAAAAGAAACGCAAATTTCAATAATCGGTCAACAGAAACCAGAGATGCCAAAATCGGTAATTCTGGAGTTGTAAATTTCGTCAATCACTCAAAATCTTGAATTTTGTAAATCAGTTGAAAAAACCTGCAAATTTTGTCGATAAGGCACTTAAAATCGCAAATTTCATGGATCGAGCAATGAATTTCATCGAATGACATGGAAAGATCGCGAATTTCAACGAACAGTCGCGGAAAAAATTTGCAAATTGTTCATAGATTGTGGGAAAACATTATGAATTTTGTCTATCGGTTCTGCAAAATTATGAATTTTGTCGATAGGCATGGAAAATCGCAAATTTCGTATATTGGGCGTGGAAAAATCAAGAATTCCATCGAATGTTTGTGAAAAAATTGTAAATTTCAACAAACGGTAAAAAAAAAAAAAAAAAAAAAAAAAAATGAAAATTTTGCCATTGTCTAGAGAAGAAAAATTGTGAATTTCATTAAATGGCCGACGAAAAGCATATCAGTTGAAAATCACGAATTTTGTCAATCAGGCACAGTAAAAACATGAATTTTGTGGATCGGGAGAAGGAAAATCATAAATTTTGTTGAACGCATGCATAAAAATCATGAATTTTGTTTATCGGGCATATAAAAATCATTAATTTCGTCAAACGGATCCATAAAAATCAAGAAAGTCATCAATCGGGTGCGTAAAAATCTTGAATTTCATCGATCAGGCGTGTAAAAATATAGGACAAAATTGCCATTCGCCAATCGGCGAGTAATACTGAAAATTTGGTGACTGACTTTACTGCCACCACTAGTCAAACGTAATAGTCCCAATTGCGATGATTGAATGGAAAAAGATTTTTTCCCCGTTGTCGCTCGACAAATTTCGAAACCATTTGGCGAATTTCACGATTTTTTCCCCGAAATTATTTGACGGATTGTGACTTTTTTTCTTCTCGAAGCCATTCGACGATATTCGAAAAAATTTTCCCCTGAAACCAGTTGATGAATTTTGTGATTTTTCCACTATCAATGAATTTTGTGATTTTTCTGCTATCGATTGATGAATTTCGTGATTTATCGACTATCGATTAATGAATTTCACGACTTTTTCCATGAACGAACAAATTGTGCACTTTTTTTCCACTGCTATTCGACGAATTTTGCAATTCTGTTCAGCGATTGTTAGACAAATTTCACTATTTTTCTCCCGAGATCATTTGATGAATTTTGTGATTTTTTCCCCCCGAACGTATTTGACGAATTTCTCTAATTTTTTCACGACAGTTAGACATAATTAATTTTTTTCCTGCAATGCCTGATTTCTTTCCCGAGACCATTTGACGAATGTCGCGATTTCTTTGCCAACACTATTTGACAAATTTCGCCGTTTATTCCACAATCGTTTGACAAATTTCTTAAATTTTTTATCAAGTATTTGTAAATTTGTTATTGGTCATTGCTGAAAAACAGGAGTAAAAAAATCCATGTACTGGCCAGTCGTCACTGAGTAAAAAAGTTGAAACCTATACATAAAAGTTGAACCTATACATAAAAATCATGAATTTTTTAGAACGGGCACATAAAAATCACAATTTTGTCAAGTAGCCGCATAAAAATCACAAATCCATCTAGTGGGTGCATTCTTCCAAATTTGCAACCGAACAGTGCTGTATGTATGGATAATGCTAATTATCCCCCCCCCCCTACCCAACATCTCCTCGAAACAAAATTCTCTCTGTGCTACTGATGGTGGTCCTCGACAACCTAACAATTTTTTAAGTGGCCCTTCGCCTAAAAAGATTGGGCACCTCTACTATCAATTAACAATAAATTAACCTATCGCTTGTGTCATGTATTCATGAGCGGTGATTGCAATGCAAATTCTTGTTTACAAGAATAAGACTCATATTAGGTATTTTATTATTTATTTATTGTTTGTTTACTTATTTTGATTTGATTTTCTTGTCCTTTTAGAAATTGACTTTAGATTGTTACTTAAATGGTGAGATGATTGTCAATTACCTGTTTTATCGATAAAAATGATACAAGGTAAGGAAATTGCATCGTGTCGAGTGAATATTTAGGAAGTATTTTAAAACCCGCAGACTAAAGAAGATTTGTGTTTTACTTGTTAGCTATATTTTGCAACTCTCCAAATTACTGCAATGTAAATATAGTATGAAGTTAACTTTCCTCTGTTGTATAGCTAATTTTATTGGAAAAAAACCCTGAAAATGCATTGTTGTAGTAATCAATTATTTTTGCAGTTGTGTAAATTCTGTCATAACAATTTTCAACTAAGGAAAATCTTACATTGGACATTTAATCACAGTATTTTAAATAAGAAAACTTAAAATATTTGCAAATTAAAGAAATGAAAAGAGATTTTGTTTAAAATTACATCTAAATATATATTTTTTTTTTTTTTACAAAAAATGCAAAATTCGCCAGTCATTCGGGAAATTATCACAAAATTCTACTAATAAAATGGGACTGTAAACAAACCGGTTCAAAATGTGTCCTTTTTAAAAATTAAATTCCATCCCAGCAGCCCTGTTGTTATGTTAGTCGAGCACTAGCTGATCGACAAAATTTTTTAATCTCGCCAACCTTTTTTTTCTGACCAATCTTTAACATAAGCTAATAAAGTATAGCCAACATTTTAACATTGCTATATAGTATCTTAAAAAACTTACTTAAAAATAGCTGAAATATAATCTTGATAAAATACGTAAACACAAACATATCAATACAAATAACAAAATCTCATGTAATCGGGTAGGGGAGACCGGTACACAGTGGACCACTTTTTCAGTTAAATTTTTTTTAATCTTTAACAGACTGACCAATCTGTATGAAAATATTTTTGAATATTCCTTAAACCTTCTTACATCCATCATAATTTTCTCACAACATAGTTTTCAATACATTAAATATATATATATATATATACACTGGTCCACCCACCAGGGTACAGTGGACCACTATTAGGTATTATCTAAAATATAATATAAATCTATTTTTCATTAATCTAATTCTTTTTTGTTGCCTCTTCATTCGCAAAATAACATAGTAATATAAATTTTGAAACAAAAACAAAAAATTAATTATATTTTGAAAATAATAACAGATTAATACAGGAACAATTGCAATTTAGTTGAAGTTATTACTTAAGTACAAAAAAAATCAGCTCACAATAAAATTTGCAAATGAAATTCCAAAATACTTATCAGTAAGATTGAGCCTGGAATTTTCAAGAAATAATTTTGGGTCTGCGAGCAACATTATGAAATCATTGACATCAACAGCAGATTTATCTACAGTTTTGGGAGAAATAAACTGATTTCCATTCAATTTGTATCTCATGAATCTTACTTGAATCTTACTTGAATAGAATCATCAACAATTAGACTACAGTTATATTTATCAAAGGCAGTAAATACAAAACAAAATATTTCTTACTATGTTAAAAAAAATTGTTATTTTTATTTGTTTACTTTATTTTACAGTTAATTCTACTTTAAAACAATCTTTCTTTATAGAAAACAATTATTACATATTTTGAACATTCTGCATTAGAGGAGCAGAGTGGATCGTGGACCACTGTGCCCCAGGAGTGGGTGGTCCACTGTACCCCATGTTGAAGTTCAATAAATAATCATATTAATATTGTTTATAGCTTTCTTTTAAACATAATAACTTTAAAGTAAAATAAAAACAAGTATCTTAGCTTTTCAAAAAAAGCTGTTTTATTTTATTTATCTACAACCTTTAATTACTAAAAAAATAAAAATATGATGATGAAAAATTTTACTTTTAGAAGCTCAAAACAACAAAGCAGGATAAAATAGTTCAATCTGAGCTAAACATACTTTCTGAAGGCTATAAATAATCATTGCAGTGCTGTTGTCTATTAGGATAGAAGAGAAGCTTAAAAAAAAATTAAATAAACAAAATATTAGGGGGTGGTCCACTGTGTCCATAGGTTCACTGTGTACCGGTCTCCCCTATATCAATGATAGGCTTAGTCAATAAAAAAAATGTTAAAGTAAGCCATAACATAAATTAGAAACATTGTATTTAATAATGAAAACATCGTATCTAATTTTATATACATAAAAGTGAAAACTTACGTTATATAAATTCCCTGTATAATATACCAAAGTTTCATCACAATTAAACGTATTTCAATCACACTGAAATAAAAAGTTTTAGTTATTAAATTTGTGTGAGGTGAATGATGGGAAAGTTTAATTTGGAGAGTTGGAAAATATAGCTAACAAGTAAAAAACCAATCTTCTATCGTCATCTGATTTTTAAAAGACTTCTTTAAAAGATTCACTGGCCATAATGCAATTTCCTTATATTATTTTTAACGATAAAACAGGTAATACTATTGACAATTATCTCACCATTTACGCCACTAAATCGAAAGACAATTTCTAAAAGGACAATCTAATCAAAATAAGTAAACAAACAATAAATAAATAGTAAAATACCTCATATGAGTGAGTAGTAAGATAGTGGGGGTTCACCGGCAGAAGGCGCAGCCCGCAGCTGAGCAACCGAGCAACCGATAGTGCATTGTTCAGAATCAACCCTCTTTTTCTCACTGTAATCTTTTCATCTCATTTTGTTGGTACATCTGATATTTTGTAGAAAGTTTTGTGTGTGTAAGAGTATGTTTTAAAAAGCATGTATGTCTTATAGTTATTATAAATAGTTCTATGTGTGTATGTATGTGTGGGTGCGACAAATAGTTCTCTTTGTGTGTGTGTGTGTGTGTGTGTGTGTGTGTGTATGTATGTGTGTGTGTGTATGTATGCGGGACAAATAGTTCTCTTTGTGTGTGTGTGACTATCTGCTTGTTTATCAAAGTTTTAGAAATATTTTTCATATTTTTATAACGAAAAAAAAAATATGCGTTAGTTAGTTAAAAAGTTTCACAAATTTAAAAAAAATTCTTTTAGAAAAAAATTCACATTGCTTAAAAAATTAAAAAAAAGTACTCAATAATAAAATCAACAATTTTTATTATAACAAAATAATTTACAGAAAGGTATTTACAGATCAAAATATACATCGCGATTTTGCGTTAGCAATACAAATCAACATTATCTTCTTTATTACAAACGGTATTAATGTCATAATGGCCATATGCTAAACTGCTTATTCCATCATCCAATAAGTAACGCTTGTCGTCAAAGGGATTTAAGCTAATTTTATTTTGAGTTAATGTATATAGGCGATGGTCATCTTGGGCAATCCTTACCTGTTTCTCCATACTTGTTTTTTGTTGTTGGAGGCACTCCAAGTAGTCTTCATGTTTAATTTTCTGCCGAACAATCTGTGTAGATACGCCTTTTGCACGCTTCTTTTCGTCTTTAACAGATTTTAGAGAATACATTTTTGATTTCAGTCCGACAAACTCAAGGGCTAATTCGCCATTAAGTTCATCCTTAAACTTTCCGAGCGTCTTCTTATTATCCTCAGAGTATAGACGATGAGATTTCGGGTATTCAGAAAAGTCAAACAACTCACGATGCTGCTCCAGATCCTTATAAATATTATTGGTTTGAATATGATACGTTAGGGAATCTGTATCCGTAAAGAGTAAAACTGCACGATCTTTGTATGTTTTCTTTATAAAATTGTAATGGAAATCATACATACAAAGTTTAGATAGTTCGAGTATAGAAAACCCAACATAGATGGGTCGGTTCATATGTATACTAGTTTTTAATCTCTCCACAGCAGTCAAGTCTTCATCATAAGTTTTAAACGATTTAAAAGTAGGCGATGCTACTAATTTTTTGGCTCTTTTTTCACCGTTACAAAGCACACTATTTCTTCTTTTTCGTAGATTTTCCATGGTTTTACCAAAAACAGAATTGTTCATTAACTTAAAAAAGTCTTTCTCAAAAGAAGATTTTGCTTCTTTCCTTTTTTCGGTGTTGAAATTAATATATTTCTGTAGCCATGGTCCCTGTTTAAATTTTAAAGCTTTGTGCACGGCTGTAATTTTTAAACCAAGTTCTAAATAAAATTTAAGATTACGATAATGGGTTATATAATTTCGTTTGTTATTTAAATTTGGTATAAGTTTAGGAGTTCCGACGAATTTTCTATTGTTGAGTAAGCTTCTTGCATGAGAAGATAGCATCTGATCGTCTACAGTTACTCTCTCAGGGGCGACAGGGTATTCATTATGCAAAGGATGTAAATGTTTTGGGTATTCCATATCTACCTCGAAAAGATACCCAATTTCGGAGCTATCAGATAGAGATAGAATCCACTCTTCTGTGATATGACTTGTTTCACACCATTCAAAACCACCGTAGGGTAAAAATTGGCTCATAGCCCACCCGTATAAGTTATTGGCATCCCAATACATGATGTAGCTGGGTGCCTCATTTTTCTTATAATCGGACGTATCAGGGATATTTGCTCGGGCATATCTTTTACTTATCATGCTAATGCCGCCTCGTATTCCATTTTCAACCATAAGCAACATATCTCTATCACTGAGTAACTCTAAAGGTGTATCAGACATCTTCAAACAAGCCTGCCATGCTAGCCCAGGTGCTGTAAACAGATGAGCAGGATCAATTTCATAATACTGCTGACATAATTTCCTAAAGTTTTGAAACACGTCAGCAAGTAGTAGAACATCTGTCTTCACATAAAGGTTGTGATAATCACCAAGAATCTTGATATCAAATGTTTTCCATACATTCTGGGCGTGTTGATATTCCTTTTAACCTATAGGCTCATTGGTTAAACTATTAAAAAAGGCAGAAGGTGGAGGAAGCTGCTTCGATGTTATTGCTACTTCTATGGAAAACTATATCACCTTTAAAATCAGAAAGCCTACATCTCCTATTCAGATGGTGTTTATAGATTCTTTCCAATTTTTGCCTACGTCATTGGAAAAACTTGTTAAAAACCTTCAACCTGATCAATTCACTGTACTTGAAGAAAATTTCCCCCAAAATAATAATTTATCTTTACTTATACGGAAAGGGGTTTACCCCTATGATTATTTTACTTGCTTTGAAAAATTTACTGAGAAGCAGCTTCCTCCGCCTTCTGCCTTTTTTAATAGTTTAACCAATGAGCCTATAGGTGAAAAGGAATACCAACACGTCCAGAATGTATGGAAAACATTTGATATCAAGACTCTGGGTGATTATCACAACCTTTATGTGAAGACAGATGTTCTACTACTTGCTGACGTGTTTCAAAACTTTAGGAAATTATGTCAGCAGTATTATGAAATTGACCCTGCTCACCTGTTTACAGCACCTGGGCTAGCATGGCAGGCTTGTTTGAAGATGTCTGATACACCTTTAGAGTTACTCAGTGATATAGATATGTTGCTTATGGTTGAAAATGGAATACGAGGCGGCATTAGCATGATAAGTAAAAGATATGCCCGAGCAAATATCCCTGATACGTCCGATTATAAGAAAAATGAGGCACCCAGCTACATCATGTATTGGGATGCCAATAACTTATACGGGTGGGCTATGAGCCAATTTTTACCCTACGGTGGTTTTGAATGGTGTGAAACAAGTCATATCACAGAAGAGTGGATTCTATCTCTATCTGATAGCTCCGAAATTGGGTATCTTTTCGAGGTAGATATGGAATACCCAAAACATTTACATCCTTTGCATAATGAATACCCTGTCGCCCCTGAGAGAGTAACTGTAGACGATCAGATGCTATCTTCTCATGCAAGAAGCTTACTCAACAATAGAAAATTCGTCGGAACTCCTAAACTTATACCAAATTTAAATAACAAACGAAATTATATAACCCATTATCGTAATCTTAAATTTTATTTAGAACTTGGTTTAAAAATTACAGCCGTGCACAAAGCTTTAAAATTTAAACAGGGACCATGGCTACAGAAATATATTAATTTCAACACCGAAAAAAGGAAAGAAGCAAAATCTTCTTTTGAGAAAGACTTTTTTAAGTTAATGAACAATTCTGTTTTTGGTAAAACCATGGAAAATCTACGAAAAAGAAGAAATATTGTGCTTTGTAACGGTGAAAAAAGAGCCAAAAAATTAGTAGCATCGCCTACTTTTAAATCGTTTAAAACTTATGATGAAGACTTGACTGCTGTGGAGAGATTAAAAACTAGTATACATATGAACCGACCCATCTATGTTGGGTTTTCTATACTCGAACTATCTAAACTTTGTATGTATGATTTCCATTACAATTTTATAAAGAAAACATACAAAGATCGTGCAGTTTTACTCTTTACGGATACAGATTCCCTAACGTATCATATTCAAACCAATAATATTTATAAGGATCTGGAGCAGCATCGTGAGTTGTTTGACTTTTCTGAATACCCGAAATCTCATCGTCTATACTCTGAGGATAATAAGAAGACGCTCGGAAAGTTTAAGGATGAACTTAATGGCGAATTAGCCCTTGAGTTTGTCGGACTGAAATCAAAAATGTATTCTCTAAAATCTGTTAAAGACGAAAAGAAGCGTGCAAAAGGCGTATCTACACAGATTGTTCGGCAGAAAATTAAACATGAAGACTACTTGGAGTGCCTCCAACAACAAAAAACAAGTATGGAGAAACAGGTAAGGATTGCCCAAGATGACCATCGCCTATATACATTAACTCAAAATAAAATTAGCTTAAATCCCTTTGACGACAAGCGTTACTTATTGGATGATGGAATAAGCAGTTTAGCATATGGCCATTATGACATTAATACCGTTTGTAATAAAGAAGATAATGTTGATTTGTATTGCTAACGCAAAATCGCGATGTATATTTTGATCTGTAAATACCTTTCTGTAAATTATTTTGTTATAATAAAAATTGTTGATTTTATTATTGAGTACTTTTTTTTAATTTTTTAAGCAATGTGAATTTTTTTCTAAAAGAATTTTTTTTAAATTTGTGAAACTTTTTAACTAACTAACGCATATTTTTTTTTTCGTTATAAAAATATGAAAAATATTTCTAAAACTTTGATAAACAAGCAGATAGTCACACACACACAAAGAGAACTATTTGTCCCGCATACATACACACACACATACATACACACACACACACACACACACACACACACACACACACACACACACACACACACACACAAAGAGAACTATTTGTCGCACCCACACATACATACACACATAGAACTATTTATAATAACTATAAGACATACATGCTTTTTAAAACATACTCTTACACACACAAAACTTTCTACAAAATATCAGATGTACCAACAAAATGAGATGAAAAGATTACAGTGAGAAAAAGAGGGTTGATTCTGAACAATGCACTATCGGTTGCTCGGTTGCTCAGCTGCGGGCTGCGCCTTCTGCCGGTGAACCCCCACTATCTCACTACTTGAGTGTTATTCCTAAACAACATTCGCGACTCAAAACAAACAGATGATTGATTCGTTGATTAGAGTCTGTTTCAAATTAACTGATAAAAAAAATCTGAATATTTTTTTCCCTTTAAAAAATGACAAATTAAATATATAAATAATAATTAAATTGTATATATATAATTATAAAATATTTCAATATTTTAATCAAGGAATCTAAATATTTTTCGACTTAATGAAAATTTTGAAATAAGAAATTCTTTATTATAACAAAAAAGAAAAATATACAAACAATAATTTAATTTAATACATATATATTACATATTAAAAATTGCATTAAAAACTGTTTTCGTATTAAAAAAAAAAAGAATCTAAATAGTTTTTCAGCGATATGGATATGCTTTAACGTTTAACTGTAACCGTAATAGGCAAGAGCTTCCTTATTGCGCAGTAATAAAAAGCAGTGAAAAGGCTGAAGATCTGTAATGTTAGTCTACCAGAAAAAGCATAAGAAAATAGTCTGATTTTAAAAGTGGATTATATTGAAAACAAGAGTTTTCCTACGTTAGCGCAATATCTTAAACGCTTCATCTAAAACTGATTAATATAATATATTAATTTTAAAAAAATCGTTCGATCCATTTTCGAGATAACAACTCTGTGCCCATTACACCATTACATTTTCCATTTTCGCTTAAAAATTGGTTTCCAGATCTCAAAATCTACTGCATGTAGAAATCTATAAATTTCAGGATAGAGTTAGGCCATAGATATAAGACTAATGTGAAAAAATCGAAACGGTATGCCTCATATTTACTGAGATATTAAATGTCGGCGTTTCGATTTTCCTTTGATGTCCTGCTAGCTGTATATATGAGAGTGACGGAATCTTCGGTTTTGGGCTTACGGTTTTCGGTTTTTCGCTGCGTCACTCAAGAGACTACCGTCTCTTATTATTTGTCATGCACAGGTGGCGCGACAATCGCATGGCTCCTTTACGTTGATAACTTCAATCCATGTTGATACTATTTAGTTAGAAATCCTTATTTATGCATCGCTACTCTGGTTTATTTAATTACTTCTGTGAAGAATCGATGCAACCAACCAGTGAACCAACCAACCCAAGAGAATAAAAGCGTATTTTTAATGAGAGTTCTTTGTGCATTTTAATTAATATTTCAGAAAGTAATTAAAATATTAAAATTCTGAAGTAATGTTGCAACAGGAGAGGGTTTGGACTACCTAAATCTAAATTTCCAGCCTTCTAGGTGGGCCAGATTTTCCTAGCCATCGCCAACAGACACACACACACACAGACACACAGACACACAGAGCGAAACTTTCTTTTATTACTTTAGATTATAGTTTTAAGTTGTATGTAATAAATACTAGCAAGCGTTAAAACCCCGATATTCATTTAGAAACACCCTGTATTATAGAGAAATATATAGATGTTTTTAGTCACTGATTTTAGATTTTCAATCTGACATTATTCACGATGTTAAAAAATGAAATATGAAAAGTGCCTCAAGTTGCAACGCCTTCCCCTACACAACTGTAATGGTCTGCAAACACAACGTATGTTTCATTACAAAGTTCCCTGGTCTTTATTTGCCGATTTGAATGGATTAAATTAAATCACCTCATTTTTACTGATGTGACAGCTGTGCCTGGTAATCCAGATAGTGCTTTTTCTTCAATTCAATTTTACCACTGTTAAAACGTACTCATACCGCGTATTTATGACTATACAGATGAATTTTTAATCGCCTTGTGTTGAATTTTAAAAATGCCATATACATGCTCACGTCCGTTATTAGCAGCAATATGTAAAAAATGGTGGTGATTACATAGAGAAATAGCCCTTTGTAACTGTAACTGTGTTTTATTCAATGATGTATTGTGGTCTTTTGTCTAAAAAACAATTGAAGACACTATTTTCCTACAAATCTTAGTAAATAAATTTTAAATAACATATTAATTATTTTTTGTTCTTTAGGCAGCTAAATACTTCGAAGACATTTACGATAACAAACCAACCAAGCTCACATTTCCAGAACTGTGGTATGGCCTTGAAATTTGGGAATCCAAACTCCTTGAAGCCGGCGAGCCTCCATTTAGGGAGCAAATTGCTGGAGGACCAGGAAAGCACATCAATCTATTTATCGAATTCATGAAATCGATTTTTGGATACGGCGAACACACAGTTCAAGCCCTCTATTGGGTTAAAATCGAACGCCGAGAGAAAGATTCGAACTACTACAAGTACCTTGCAGATTTTGACAGCTTGAAGGAGAAACTGGACGAACTTTTGTGTGATGATGGTCTTCTTTTGCTCCCCACCCAACCCGAACCAGCTCCCCTCCATTATATGACCATTCCAAAATACTCCAATCAAGCATACACAAGTGTATTCAATGTTCTTCTTTATCCTTCAACACAAATTCCAGCTGGCAACAGCAGTAGTGGAATGCCAATTGGAATACAAGCCGTATGTAGAACCAACAATGATTACATTTCTATAATAGCAGCGACAGAATTAGATAAATTATTTGGAGGTTGGAAAAGCCCTAGTAAGATAATAGATCTTTGAAATTATCTACATTGTTGTAGTTTGAGAAATAGTCTTAACATTAGCAGTTTAATGACAATGTTAAAATTATTAAAGGAGACTGAAAGAAAAAGAGCTGAAAGGCCTAATCGCCTAATGTAATTCTCTTATAAAAAATTCTTTATGAAATGTATAATTAGAAGCACTATCTAAGTTAAGAGAGAACTTTTACATTATTATTAAAGTTTTTGACAATAATTTAAAATTTTTGCCGCCTAAAAATAATATTAATCATAATTTAAAACTCTTATAAAATATGTAACGTGGTGTAACTCGCATGAAGCCCTTTCAGTTTAACCACAAATCTTTGTTAATAGGAACACCGATGGATTTCCATTTGGAATACAAAGCAGGTTATAAACACCATGAATGAACATATATCCATAATAGTAGCCACAAATTTGATCAGTTGATGAGAGAGCAAGTCCATGTAAAAGAGTTTTTACGTAAGAGAAAATGACGACTAGAGAAAATGATACAACATTTTGATTAGCTGATTTAATTTCTGTGATTGGCTGAAATGTAATTTAAGATTATTTCTTGTACAATACATTAGATATATATAACTCGAAGAATTACCGTAATTTTCGGTCTATAAGCTGCGGATCAAATAACTCTGTTTTCAACCAGAAATTTTATTTTAAAATATATAACTTAATTCCACTTGGAATTTATATAATTTTATGAAGTAAAATTAAAATCCTTCTTATTAATTCTCCATTAAATGTTTTTTAGAATGCAGAAAAATCTTCTAATAAAAATAGAAATCTTCTATTTATCAAGTTTTAAGCATAGAACTCTAATACAGAATAATAATAATAAGAAGAAGAAAAGCAAATTCTTTTAAAGATTATTGGCAAATTGAGTGTCATCACACTTTACTGTTACTATATAAATTGCAGCAAAATGTTCTCAAAACTGTATGTTTACAGGGGGGGGGGGGGGGGAAATCACAAAAAATAGTTTCCTCTGCAAATTTTATTGTAAAAAACCACCGATATTTGTTTTTTCTGTAATTTTTCTCAGTTTTTATTTATTTATTATTTTATTTTATTTTGTTTTTTTTTTTTCATTTTATTATTTCTGTATGTAACGTGTTTTCATAGAAAATTTGACTATTAGAAGAAATAAAACTCAAAATATTCATTAATGGACTACTTTTATTTATCATACTATTTATCATACCCCCTACGAGCCTCCAACCCTCGTTCAGACACCACAGACTCTAAAAAATACGCTAATTTTCTCAGTTTTAAAAAGATTACGGAAGATTGAATTATAATTAAATGACCAGTGGCGATCTTCTGTATCGGGTTATGCTTCATTTCTCTTTGATTGGAGGATTTTTCGGCTCTTAAGACAGAATCAACTACTGTCGCGACAGCTAACGGCTGTTTTTGTGATTGATTAAATAAGATCAATTAAACATTTGAAAATCTGATTGTATAAAATTTATAAGTAAACAATGTCTCTGCCTCCCTGAATTTTATAATGACGCTGTACGAAAATTGTTTTAAATTAGACATTTTAAATTTACCGCTTTCAATAAGACGCAATTATCACGAAAGTTTTCTTTCTTTTTTTAATATTCGCATGCAAATATATGTTTTAATTGAAAGGATATATTATTATTTGCGCTGTTTTAAAATTTGGCCATAGGTTAAAAATAAAGGGCTTTTTTGAAACACGAAATAGAAAATCTTTATTCAGATAATGAAATTTTGAATAAAAAAATTAAAAAAAAAACCTTGAAAAATTAGTCAAATTAAAAAATTGGTTGCACACTGCACACCTCAAGCTTGTCAAATATGTCTCTGCAAAAGAAGGTTCAATTGCTATGCATAGTTTTTGTTCCTATAAACCTTTTTTAATGGAACTATTTTGACCGATTTCAGCATTAAATAACTCTTTAAATCCTCAATTTAAAAACTGTCTGCTTTAGCTTGTTCATCGAACAATTCTCGATAAAGCTACCAATTTTCCTATTTTTATATGTAACAATTTTCTTAACATTAGCCGAGAAAGATCTACGGTCAAAAATAATCATTTACAACAGCAACAGCGGTGGTTACTTAAAAAACAAGAACGAAAAATCATGCGTCAAGCATAGATTATGTAACACTTTCCAACGCTTCGAAAATAATTTTACAAATCATTACCGTTTCATAAGCTGAAAGATAACATCTAAGTAAACAATTTGTAAAACGCATAACATATTTAAGAAACGTAATTTCAGGAATTTCCAACATATAGTTCCAACATATACAATATTCGGAAAAATATACGAATACTTTTATTCAGCCATGTATATGATCAATAGATTTGTATATATACTACATAGGATGCTAAATTTTAGTTTAGTTAGAAAACGCGTAGAACAGTTTAAAATTCTCCTTCTGCAGTTTCTGTCAATAAATGGAAATATGTTCGCGAACTTTTGTTCTGCCCTGTATATGATCTACAGTATTTATACACACCAAGTAATAGACAAAAAGTGAGTTAAATTTAAAATCGTGTTCAGTAACTTAAAACGCACTTCCAGGAATTGTTTTTAACAGACAGTAGAGAATTCTTTTGTGTGTCCCTGTAAATGAACGATGACTGCTATACGCAATACTCTGTAGTAAGCCTCTTGTAATGCACCTTAGTGATATATATAAAGTTCAATGCGGTTAAAATAGTGGAATATTATGTAATTAAACCGCAGACGATTTTTCTCCATAGACGTAATGTAACGGATTTCTTTTGACTGTCCCTGTAAAATAACTATAAGTGCTATGCACACCCTATTCCATATTAAGCTTCTTGTAATGCACCTTCGTGATATATATATCAATTACAATGTGTTTGAAATTGTGTATCATCATTATAATAAACCGCAAATGATTTTTCCCCATAGACCGTAATGTAACAGAATTCTTTTGAGTGTCCCTGTAACAAAACTATAAGTGCTACACACTTCAGTTGCAATAGGGAACATGCTATAGATAACGACAATAACATATAAAAATTGCAAGGCAATCCGAGCATATTTACGGGAGTTACAGTACGAACAGACGGCCATACAGCCAGACAAACCGAAGTCATAAACACTTTTCAACTAGGTTGGAAAGTGTTAAAAAGAGAGAGAGAGATATATCCTCTGCAACAGCAGTATTGTTTTTACATGCTAGATGAAAATCTTTTAAGTATAACTTGTGGGAAAGTCAGAATGTGTGACATAAGATTTTATGTATGATGGCTCTATTTACTGAAGATACTTCAAAAGTTAAATACCATATGTAATACAGAATGCATCTGAAATGATGGTCAGAACTGTGAGGGGTGATAACACTTGTTAAGACAAAAAATTGTTGTATATGAAATCCAGATCTCAGTCCGCTTATTTAACCCCTTAACTGTGGGAGGTATTTTGACACCATAAGCTAAAAATAGTCACAATACACCACTTTTTCCGTACTAAAATATTTGCTTTGTGTAATCGAAAATGGTCTGCCGATTAATAAAGCGAAGGTTGCGTTAAATAATTACTGGTGTGCAAAAGCTTTTAGTAACAAAACAAGCAAACTGTTCTTTTGCCCGAACTGAGTTCGGGCTACACAGTTAAGGGGTTAACCTGCTAAACGCCCATTATCACCTCCAGGTGACACGTTTTTGAAAAGGCTTCTGGGCTTAGATTTTAAGTATACCCTGGTGCCTTTATTGGAATCTAGAAAAGTTTACGTACGTAGAATATTATGTGTATAGCATTGATTGTTCATTTAGAGGGTCACACAAAAGAATTCGGTACTATATGTTAACAATAATTGCTGGAAGTGCATTTTTAGTTTCTGAGCGCGTTTTTAAATTTAACTCAACTATTACTTGGTGTGTATAAATTCTATATATCATATACAAGCAGTACAAAAATTCTCGAGTAAATTTACGTTTATTGATGGAAACTGGGCTACGCGTTTCCTAACTGAACAAAAATTTAGCATTATGTGTAATATACAGGGTGAATCTAAACTCTTGGGCAAAACTTTAAGGGGTGATAGTACACATCAAGACAAACAATATTAAATCGGAAACTAAGGGTCCCAAACCGTCTTCCGAAGGAGATAGGCGCCATTAAAGTTTAAGGTCCAAAATTTAAAATGATTATAAGAAACGGAAAAATTGGGCGATTCGTCTGCGGTTTTCGCTAAAACTATTCTTTATGTCGGTATTTTCTTCAAAATAAATTTTAAAGATAAAGATTAAAAAATATGCCGATAGGGCGCTTTAGACTTTGGAGTAACGAACAACTATTTTTCACTGTTATTTTTTGTATCTCATTAAATGCTTTCAAAAACTTAGACTTAAACTTAAATTTTTAGCTGAAAATCTGAATTGTTGGGAGTGGTTAAGTGGCGCAAACTGAACTGTTCAGGAGTTGAAATTTGATCCTCCCCCCCCCCTGAACAGAATTCAGTTATTCCCGATCTTGGTATCGTTGACCAGGAAGAAACTACTATCCCCTACACGTAAAATAAACGATAGATGAATGACAAAATTAAATTAAAAGAAATTTCATAACAGACATGAACAATTTCTCCGCGCAAAATAAAAAGACACAATTTGATGTACGCATGTAGTGCGTAATATGATTGAAGGTTGTCACGTAGAAAATGGTACACGCATGATGTTCGTGCGGAATCACAAAAATTGCTCGAAAGAGTGCCCACCAGCAACGATGCAGGCCTCACACCGACGGCGGAGGGAGTTGCGAACATTAGCGAATACCCCGGGAAATTCCCGGATATCGCCTGCTACAACGGAAATCATCGCAACCAGGTCCTCGTCGGAGTCGACGGGGCTTGCGTAAACAAGACTCTTCATATAGCCCCAAAGGAAGAAGTTTATGCAGGAAAGGTCAAGCGAGCGTGCCAAATTTCAACTCCTAAACACAGTTCAGTTTGCGCTACTTAACCACTTCCAACGATTCAAATTTTGACCTCAAAATGTAAGTTTAAGTCTAAGCTTTTGAAAGCATTTAATGAGATACAAAGAATAACGGTAAAAAATAGATGTTCGTTACTCCAAAGTCTAAAGCGCCCTCTATCGGCATTTTTTTAACTTTATCTCAATAATTTATTTTCAAGAAACTATACTAACATAAAGAATAGTTTTAGCGAAAATCGCAAACGAATCGCCAAATTTTTCCGTTTATTATAATCATTTGAAATTTTGGACCCTAAAGTTTAGTGGCGCCTATCTACTTCAGAAGACGTTTGGGACTCTTAGTTTCCTATTTAATACTGTTTGTCTTGATGTGTACTATTTCCCCTTAAAGTTTTGCCCAAGAGTTTAGATTCACCCTCTACATACAAATCTATAGATCGTATGCAGGGCTGCGCAAAAGAATTCGGATATTTTCCGAATAATTTTGGTAATTCTTGAAATTGGATTTTTAAATATGTTATGCGTTTTCCAAATTGTTTACGTAAATATCGTCTTTCACCTTATTAAAACGGTAAAGATTTGTAAAATTATTTTGGAAAGTGTTACATAATTTATGCTTGACACATAATTTTTCGTTCCTGTTTATTATCATACTGAGAATTGTCTGGATTTTTTTTAATGTTGATATATTATTGAAGAAGAAAATATATATTAAAATTTCAAATAAATAATTATTTTCTGAATGTTTTATTTTATCAAGTATTTGATACGAAAGGAAATTCCAAGAATTTAAAAATCAAAAATATTTTGTTTTAATAGGATTTTTTTAATTATTTTATTTTGAATGTTTAAAATTGAAATTTATCTGTACTTAATGCATTATGCAAGTTGAAAGGACAGTTTCGTGCCTTTTTAAATAAAGAATTGGAATAGTTCATTATATTGGTTTTTACACGTTCATGTACTTACTAACACTAATTTATGAACAGGTAAAACAACAGAATTGTTAATTTTATTCTTAATGATTTATTACCATGAGCGTACGCAGAAGGGCAGAGGAGGATCTCCCAAATATTTGAAACTAGCAAGATATAACTTAAAATATTAAGAAAAATACCAACTAGGTACTTATTTATTGTCCCATCCCTAACAAAAATCCCGACAATGTCCATGTTTAATTTCCCTACCAGGTGAAGATGAGCCACTGAATAGAAAGAATGAAGTATTTTCAGAATGATAATTCTAAAGTTCAGCGCATTGATATTATATTATATTAATGAATCTACTTAATTTAGTTAAAAAAATAAACTCCACCAATAAATATTTGAGATACATTAATTAATATATAAATTACAAATATTTGACAATAGCCAAATGTAACTTGAAATACCAAAAATATATATGTATATATATACAGGGTCATTCAAAATTCCCTCCGGGGTTTCGAAACGTTATAGTAAAAAAACGAAGACGAATATGAAAAAAAGAAACATATGAAATTATTCCGAAACTATTCAAGTTTTACTTACATACATTACAGGTGTTCTATGTGTGAACCCTTGGTCACACGGCATACATCCATGCGATAGTCCAGTTCCTGCCATACTCCGTTTCTTTAAATTTCCGGTACCACACATGAATTGTTTTGTCAGTTGGTCCCTGTTTTCGATATTTATTACGAAAAGCCCGTTGAACTGACACCACTGATTCAGATTTAAAGAAACGGAGTATGGCAGGAACTGGACTATCGCATGGATGTATGCCGTGTGACCAAGGGTTCGCACATAGAACACCTGTAATGTATGTAAGTAAAACTTGAATAGTTTCGGAATAATTTCATATGTTTCTTTTTTTCATATTCGTCTTCGTTTTTTTACTATAACGTTTCGAAACCCCGGAGGGAATTATGAATGACCCTGTATATATCAAGTTGGTACTACTTACTGTCCCACCACCTAACAAAAATCCTGCGAATACCCATGTTTAATTTAACTCCCAGGAGAAGATGAGCCACTGAATAGAAAGAATGATATCGCTACAGTTCAGCACATTGCTATGTTATTTTACTGAATCTATCTCATTTAGTTAAAAAAAATAAACTCCCACCAATAACTTTTTGAGATACATTAATAAATATATAAATTACTTCGTTTCGTAGTCAACCTGCTATCTCGGCAGGGATGCCATTAGTTTTTAAAGTAACGAGTGAGCGCCGCTTGCGGTATTAAGTCCTCCTCGTCTTCATAAATTTAGATTCTAATTGGATTTCTCCCATGGTTAAAACAGATTTTCTTTCTAAATATATCGCTTTTTACCGTACATACGCACATACAGGCAAACATTATTCTACTTGTATGTACGATAGTCATCTTTGAAGTTCATTTTTTTTTTCATATATAACCAGTTGACGGTACAATATGAATGAGGATAAGAGGGAACACACTGTTTAGTCCAGCTTCAACATATAGATTGTTTATTAATATTGAAAATAAAATCAACTGCAAATAATATTTTCGAATACAGAGTACCCAATAGCTGGGAATAAATATAAGAAGGAAGTATACTATTGAATTTTTTTTACTTGAATGTCAACTCATGGGTTCAAGCCACTCCAACCAAACAGCGGTGTCTACAGAGTGCATTGAGCGAAGGTATGTGCAAATTATATTGTATTTATGTTTATGTATAGAAAGAAAAACGTTTTAAATGATTATCGTTAGAGAGGCAGCACATAAATATGTGGACGTGTCATATAACGCGAAGAATTTGTCGTGTAAAAAAAATATTTATATACCAAAATGAATTTTAATTATTTAGTGTAGTTCAGTTAATTTTGTGGCTCTGTCAACTGTGAAGCCCAAGTGTTTGGCTCATTTGCTTTGTGAAATATCAGTCCTGATTACAGGCATGTAAAGGAGTTCATTGAATTTCCAATAGCTTTACATATGTGATATTGAACATTTATAGCAAACCGCTCACAGGTTTTTAAGCTCCACCTACAAAGCACCTTTTTGTGGGGCGAGGAGGAGGAGAAATATTGCCTTTGTAACTCGTAAGCAGTTTCCTTATAAATTAGCAGTATGTATAAATATACATTCAGATTTTAAGGCATTTTAATTAGAATATACTTATTTTACTTAAAATTTATTGTTTTTCACGGTATTATAAAAAGAAAGCCATAATCACTAAAGCTAAAATTAATCTAATAACATAAAACAAATTAATTGTGTTAAAGGCAGAATTTGTATTTTCGGTAAAGTAGATTTCTTTTTCATGGGAAGAATCAACTATGCTAACGTGAGAAAATTTTGTTCATGAAATTTATTTTTTCTTGCTGGTGAATTTACACGTGTAATGTCGTTGCATTGAATGCAAACTTTACCGACCAGTACAAACTTTTAACGGAATCGCACGGTATTATTTTATATAATTTATATCCCTGAAAAATGTTTGTGAAAACTTTCCATATTTCTATGCATGGGAGAATTCTTCTTCTTCTTCTTTTTATATTTCTATGCATTCTGGAGATACAGTATGAAAACAGAAAAGACCCGTGTAAAAGTAAGAAGTTTCATTACGGCGATTCTGAGAAAAATTGTGGAAATATTCGTTTTATACAAGACCTCCATGAAGATTTTTTTCAAATATCAGGGATGTTCTGGCAACTGTGTTGCCAGCACTTTTTATATTTTTGCCCAACATTTTTTGAGAACGTATAGCTAACACAAGTATTTATTATTTCTTTTTTTAACCTGTCGTATTTATTGAACTAACAATGTGATTTCTTTAGAAAGTATTTGTATAAAAATTTATAAGCTATGCACTTTTCATGCCTTTGTTTTCCTTAAGATAAACGCAGGAAACTGTATTTGTTCTGTTAAGGTGGACAAGAATACCCAAGATGACTTTTTTTTCTGAATAATTTTTGTTCATTTTTTCTTCTTGAAACGTATATTTATTTATATATTTCTTTTCAAACATAAATTCTATTACAAAATTTAAAATTTAGTTTTAAAAAATTCAAATTTTTATTTTTACCCATGTTTCAAATTTCGACAGAACAAATAATTTTGCATACACTACTTCATTTTTTTTTTTTTTTTTTTTTTTTTTTACTACATAACAGAATAAACATTAATTTAACTTCAGGTTTTACAAAAATGTTTATTAAAAAAAATAATTTTAAAAGAAAAAAAGCGTTTTTCATGAATAAGTTTCAAAAATTTCTTCAAAAACAAAAAATTTCCAAAAGAATTTAAAGATTGTATAACTGAAAATCGTTGTACAAAGTGTAACATTATCTTTCAAATTTAGATATACACTTTATAAAAAAAAGACAAATGTTACAAAAATATAATATAACCACCAACGAAAACTAGTCGTTGGGAGGCCACCGTAATACTTACCCATCATGGATATGCATAATATAAAATATGTAAATAAAACATGTCTAAACTATTTATAAAATGCATTGCAATTCGAATAAAATCGTGGCTTGATGACGTCATAAACTTTATATGCTCTATTACCGAATTGTGTAAGAGAAACATCCTTGTAACTCTAAAAATGATAATCATATTAACTAACAGTTTTCTGCGTCGGATTAAGCGTCTCTTTTCCAATTAAAATATATCTTTGAATTGAAATTTGAATGAAATACAGGGTCATGAAAAATCGAAGAGTGCGCAAAATGCAATTACAAATAGTTCGGCAACTAATTATCCGATCGACTTCATTCGTTATGCAAAATTTATGGTGGTTTTTTTTCTTGTCTTTTATATTTATTCCTTAGAAAAAAAAAATCGAAAATTTTTATATACTTTTTATCAGAACGAATTTTTCGAGAGTCCGATAAAAATAGTTCCGGATAATCGAAGTTACTGAAATTCAATAAGCTTCTTCCCATTATTACATACCAAGTACATACCAAATTTCAAGTCTCTATCTCAATTTGTTCGGGAGATAGAGCATTTACAGATACACACACAGAGACAGACGGACGGCATTTTTTTTTCTAAAAATATGTGTTATGGAAACTCCAGTGTCTGAAACGTGTAAATCCGTCGATTTTTTTTTTCAATTTTTAAAACGATTACAAGACTTACCCTATACTACGTATGATGAGTAAATAGTATACAAAAACCTCCACGATTCTGAAAAGCGATTTTTAGAGATCTCAGAAACCAATAGATATTCGAGATTTAAAGAAGCATTTATAGAAACAAAGTTTCTTTTGCTGCTCGTACTTTTTGGAAACGTTTCCAAGTAGCTTTTACAGTGCATTAATCAGTTTTCTTAAATAGGAATATCACTTTTTCGGATGCTATAAATTCTCAAGAAAACATTGCAAGAGTAATAAAATAATATTAATTTTAATGTTAATGGTAATGCTGTTAATTTTGCTTGTTTGTCTGTTAAACATAGAAATATTTACCTGAAAATTGATAGCATAGAAAACCGGTATTTTGGTTTGAAAAAACTGATTAATGGACGGTAAAAGTCAATTGTAAACGTTTCTAAAAATTTCGGTCGGCATAAGAAACTTTTTTCTTATAAATACTTCTTTAAATGTTGAAAATATGTTGCTTTCTGGGGTTTCTAAAGATAAAGAAACGCTTTTCAGAAGAGGTTATTACTTACCCATCATACGTAGTATAGGGTAAGTCTTGCAATCGTTTTGAAAATTGAAAAAAAAAAAAAATTGACGGATTTACACAGACACTGGAGATTCCGAAAAACATATTTTTAGGAAAAAAAAAAATATATATGCCGTCTGTTTGTCTGAGTGTCTGTAAACGCTCTATCTCCCGAACAAATTGAGATAGAGACTTGAAATTTGGTATGTACTTGGTATGTAATAATGGGAAGAAGCTTATTGAATTTCAATAACCTTGATTATACGGAACTATTTTTTTCGGACTCTCAAAATATTCGTTCTGATAAAAAGTACATAAAAATTTTCGATTTTTTTTTTTTTTTTTTTTTTTTTTTTTTTTTTTTTTTTTTTTTAACTTCTTCGGGAGGAGGATCCTTTACAGAATTTTTAATCTTTTAACACCGGTTTTTCAAAACAGAAATTCTCGCCTATTTGAATCGCAAAAATGCTTTGATTAAAGAAGGCACAGTTTACAATAAAAAATAACTGGTGGGAATAATCGGGGATTCTGAGCATCGTATAAGCCACGTATACGTGTCGCTCGTCCCCAAGGGGTTAAAGGAGCGAATAGAAAAGACAATAAAAAATAAATAAATTTTGAATTAAGAATGAAGTCGATCGGAAAATTAGTTGCCGAGATATTTGTAATCACATTTACCACACTCTTCGATTTTTCATGGCCCTATATTTCATAAAATTTCAATTCAAAGATATATTTTAATTTGAAAAGAGACACTTAATCCGACGCAGTAAACTGTTAGTTAATAGGATTATCATTTTTAGAGTTATATTTTTACGCTTTTACATAAGTATGGTTTTTTTTACGCAATTCAGTAATAGAGCATTTAAAGTTTATGTCGTCATCAAGCCACTATTTTATTCGAATTGCAATGCATTTTATAAATAGTTTACACATGTTTTATTTTCATATTTTATAGTATGCATATCCGTGATGGGTAAGTATTACGGTGGCCCCCAACGACTAGTATTATATTCTCATTTGTACATATTCTCATTATACTTTTGTAGATTAAGAAATATTTATATTTTTCTACAGCGCACCAATTCAGATATGGTAAATTATGTATTCTGAAATAAATGCATCCTGGAAAACAACACAAGAAGCCTGGAAGCAACACAGACATTACAATATAAAAAGTGTTGTATCGTTTGATCTAATTATCGCTTTTACATGCGGCTTACGTCATATTATTCTAAAAGCTATAGTGCATTTTTTAATCTAAAAAAGTAAAAAAAAAAAATGTGATTTTTTTTTTTTTTAGAGATTTTAGTATTTTGGTCCACCATATATAATCCAGTTAAAAATAATTTTTATATCCGCACTAAAAAAAACGTTGATATGAAAATTTATGTAATTTTCAATTTTCTCAACAAAATGAACATTTAATTCAAAACAAAGCTACTTGTTAAACGTAGATTTTTATCACAGGTGTAATTTAGAGATAAATTTCTATTATTTGAAGAGATTTCCAAATGTTTTTAAGATGCAAATACTCACTATGAATGGTTTAAAAAGAATTCGAAATTTAAAAGGGTGATCGAAAAACGTTCTTAAAACGTTCTAAATTATGATTTATCTGGAACTGTTAGGGTTATAAACTCGAAATTCGACATGGCTGCTACTTTTAAGACGTAAATGATCCCACAGACCAGTTTCACCGTCTGAGGGTTTTACTCCATTTTCATAAGTATGATCGCAGAAATACATACATTTTTTAATCGCAGTTTGATGCTATAATATCTTTAATATCTCCTCATTCTACATACAGTTCAAAATATTTTTGTCTACAGGTACTTTACGGGTAGTTTAACATGACTTCCAAAAACGGAAAAACAAGTGCCTAACGATGAAAGTGTTAAACAAATTCGAAATTTAAAAGGTTATACGATTTAAAAAAAAAAAAAAAAAAAAAAAAAAAAAAAAACACTTCTAAAATTGCCATTTTTGTGATACTGTTAGTGCTAGAAATTTGAAGCTTGGCATGGTGGTTATTTATAAGATGTAAATACTCGCTATGACCAGTTTAAAAAAAGTTCGAACTATAAAAGTGTGAAATGAACGAAAAACATTATAACTCCTTCTAAATTAAGATTTATTTGGAACTGTTAGGGTTATAAATTTTGAAATTTAACATGGCTGTTACTTTTAAAACGTAAATGCTCGCACAGATGAGTATTTTTTCCTGTTTTTCGAAATTTTAAAAGGTGCACGAAAAAAAAAATGTTCTAAAATTGCAATTTCTATGTGATATATACTGTTAGGGGAAGAATCATAAAATTTGGCATGGCGGTTTTTATGCGATCTAAATGCTCAATAAGAACGGTTTCTAAAAAATTCGAAATTTAAGAGTGTGAAATGAGTGGAAAACTTTCTAAATTGCGATTTACTTGGAATTATTATGGATAGAAACTTGAAATGTATCATAAAACTAGATTTCTCCCCCCCCCCCCCACTCCCAAAAATGAAAAACCTCATGTGATTTAAATGCAACACAACGTGTTTCTATGCAGCTTATTCTGAATAAGGGAAATGAAAATGTCAGTTTTCTGATTAGAAATATGAAAAATATGAATGCTATTGATGAGGGAAATTTGACATCTGTATGATAAGGATATACCATTTTCACTAAACATTTTTAAAGAATACTTTTTTTTTTTTTTTGTATGAAAGCATATTAAGATTACCTAACATGTAAGGTTTTTTTTTTTTCTATTTCATAAAGTTTTAAATTCAAACTGGGTTTAATGAAGGGCTGAAAAAAAAATGATGTAAATATCCAAATGTAAACAGAAACCGGAAATTTTCAATTACTATTTCTTCTTCACCGAAAATATATTTCAAGTGATATGCAACACTGCGTTTTACACAGTAGATTCTTAACGTAATGACATCCTCTTGTGATCATGGGAACGAAAGATTTTTATTGCGACTTTTTCCTTAATTTGGAACCCATTTCTGTTTAATCCTTTGATGCCTCGATGCTACTTTAACCTGTTGCCTGTGGAATATATTTGAGAAAAACGAGCCAAAAATGGATTTTTTTTCTCTCTAACCTCTTGCCTGTGACGCTCGAAATCAGTTCGGGCGACGCAAATGCGGCAATTTTGGAATGCCCGACCTGAGCTCGAGCAAGAGAAACTAATCGTTGGGGGCCACCGTAATACTTACCCATCATGGATATGCATAATCTAAAATATTAAAATAAAAATGTGCAAACTACTTATAAAATGCATTGCAATTCAAATAAAATCGGGGCTTGATGACGTCATAAACTTTAAAAGCTCGATTACTGAATTGCTTGAAAGAAACATCCTTATAACTCCAAAAATAATAATCCTATTAACTAGCGGTTTATTGCATCTGATTAAGCGTCTCATTTCCAATTAAAATATATCTTTGAAGTGAAATTTGTATCAAATACCGGGTCATGAAAAATCGAAGAGTGTGGTAAATAGGATTACAAATATCTCGGCAACTCATTATCCGATCGACTTCAGGCTTTATGCAAAATTTATGTTTTTTTATTGTCTTTTATATTCATTTCTTAAAATAAACAATTTCGAAAATTTTTATATACCTTTTATCAGAACGAATATTTCGAGAGTCCGAAAAAAATAGTTCCGGTTAATCGAGGTTATTGAAATGAAATAGGCTTCTTCCCATTATTACATACTAAGTACATACCAAATTGCAAGTCTCTATCTCAATTTTTTTCAGCAGATAGAGCGTTTACAGATACATAGACACACAGACACACAGACGGACGGCAAAATCTTTTTTTCTAAAAATATGTTTTTCGGAGTTTCCAGTGTCTGAAACGTGTAAATCCGTCAAAAATTTTTTTTCGATTTTCAAAACGATTACAAGACTTACCCTATACTACGTATGATGGGTAAGTAAAAAGTGTAGGTAAGTAAAATATTCATGTTCTTTTTGGAATACCCGACCTGAGTTCGGGCAAGAGAAAAATCGGTGTTTCAATTCTGTGAAGCCCGAACCCAGTTCGTCCTATGCTTAAAATAAATGCAAAGAAACTTTTAACTTGCGAAAAATTTATATACCTGCCTCAGGCAGGTATATAAATTTAAATTCTGTGGTAAAGTTCTATGGTAAGTTTTCATCCTCTTGATGCCTTCTATCACCCCTCTTAATTTGTCGGTTGAATTTTGGAACACCTTGTATAGAACATTTTATTGTCTAAGGAAATTTGTCACACTGTCAAAAATTAGGTGCACAGGAAGTGTGTTAAAACTGGATTTCAAGATTTGACCTGAAAGGCCAGATAAGGCAAGTTAAATAAAAGCTTGTAATAAAAAAGTGTAAAAATATTGTTAGTTCGCACAAACGTATAATACTTTTGAAATATGGTTAGAGTATCTAGAACTCATTCAAAACTGTATTACTGCCAATCGATGGGTTAATTAAATTTATAACACGTTTTCTATATTTAACAGTTGTTTATTTAACATGTTTATTATTTAAACAGTAAAATAAGCAGTAATAAGCTACCGCGCATGCGCGACAGCGTATTACTGCTAATTTTACGGCATAATACTGGAAGCTAGGATGCCAGTATTATACTGTAAAATCAACATTTTTTTTTTTCCAGTGTGCAATAATTTCTTCCGAGTTAGCCACGATTCCGAAAAGCGTTCTTTATCTATCGAAACCTCAGAAACCAATATATTTTTGAGATTTAAAAAAGCATTTATAAGAAACAATCTCTTTTCATGCCACTAATTTTCGAAAACTTTTACTAGTAGTTTTTACGGTTTATTAATCGGTTTTCTCAACCTGAAATATCAGTTTTTATGGATGCCATCCATTTTCAAGTAACCGTTTTCATGTTCAACAAACATATTTTACAGACAAACATGATTGATTAACAGCATTAACATTAACATTAACATTATTATTATATCGTTACTCTTGCGTGTATAAATTCCATTATGCAACTGAAAATGCTTTATTGAGATTTAATGGAATCCTAAAAACCAATATTTTGGGTCGAGAAAACCGATTAATACACTATAAAAACCAACCAGAAACGTTTTCGAAAATCTGTGGCGGCAAAGGGAACATTGTTTTTATAAATACTTCTCGAAATCTCGAAAATTTACTGGTCTATGAGGTTTATAATAATAAAAATGCTTTTTAGAATCATGGGTAACTTGGAAGAAGTTTATGTATATTTTCGTTCGCGTTTATATTGTATTTTCCTGGATTCAGAAACATTTGCCTTTTTTTACAGTGTAATAAACAAAATCTTTCTAAAGTTTATTTAATGATTTGCACAAATCTTCTATCTTTTTTAGGGTTTCGTTCATCTCACGAAATCCTATTACTCCCGCTTCGTTGTCTGTCCGTCACAGAGCCGGTTCTCAGAAACTATGTAACTTACAGTCATGAAATTCTGTTTACTTGTAACTAAATACCTATTATGAAGATCATTTGAAAAAATCGTATTATGTTAATATATAGAGATAAAAAAAAATCTAACAGCCTTTTCTCTTATTAAAATTAAACATTTTTCGTTATAGCAGTTGCCAACAATTAAAAATCCACAATAAAATTCTTTCTACGATAATTAATTTTCTATTGAAAGATTTCCACGTGAAAAATGAAAGTGAAATAAAAAGTTTCACCAATTGAAAAAAAGATTAATATGACGTCATATTGGTAATAAAATGGAAATTTTCAAACATTTCTCAATAATACAAGGAGTATGAGTGTGTGTAAATACAGAAAGCAGCTTAATATGACATCATTAGAGAATTAAAAAGAAAATTAATCTGACGTCTAACATTTTGAAGGTCTCTATTCAACATGTTTAATTTTGAAATTGATTTTTTTTTTAATATCGCATTTAGTAAACATGACTGATATTATTATGACAGAGTATAATAGCGGGCAAAGCCCGCTATCGGACCGGTTCAGATTTTCGAAAAAACGAGAAAAATAGACCGACTGTTAAATTTTTACATTATAAAAAACATGACTTTTATTTTATTTTTTTTTAATGAAATTTATTTGGATTTATTAAAGGAATGATAACGTGTTTTAAAAGGAATATTAAACGAAACCCTTTGTGCGATCTTTAATCGCACTTACCCACTTGTTTTTTTTTTTTTTTTTGTTTTTTTTTTTTTTTTAAATTCTTTGGGAGATGTAACTGTTATTAATATATAATTTGAGACATAACAAGTTAAATTATCTGATTATATTTGCTCTTAATCGGAGGGAACAATATGATTAATTTTGAAATACTTCACGCATCATATAACCGAACGAAATCGTGGTGCATTTCCATATGAATATCACATCTGCCTAATTAAAAAACACTTATTTTTACATAAATTATAATTTTATCTAAACCGAAATGAACAACTTTATAAATTTCGAAATTGATTATTTTTGTAATACTTTAGGTGATATTTATTCATAGAAAGTACGTAATTATACTTATTATCATTTAAACTCACATCTTCTGCATAAAAAATAATTTATTTCGTTAATGTAGAACAAAGATAAAGTTGTTAATTCACGCATTATTAACACATTGCATAATCCTCTGTCATATCTTGACGGCAAACCTTGAATTCCTATATATAATCCCTTTCAAAAATATCCTTGTCGGAAATTACTTCCGATAGAAATCGGCAAGGTTGGAAATTAGCTATGCTATTGTAGAAAGTTGAAGTTACATTCCTTTTTTTTTTTTTTTTCTTATTTCATTCATTTATGAATTCAATATTTACCACTTGTGGAAACAGCATTAGATATGGTTGGGTTTTTACGAATCCAAGGTGAATATCTCATTACTGGATCTGAAAATTGTCGGCATGTTGACTTGTCGAGGTAGTGGAAACATTCATATATTTCCAGGTAAGTTAAATAAATGCTTTGATTGACATTCATTTATATATAAAAAAGTTAATTAAGTATTTTGATTCCTATATTTTGGAGTATTTATTATGTTTATTAAATTTACTTTTGATAATTTCTAATGAGCGAAGATCAAAACTATGTTCTTATAATCCCACAGAAATAACATAATATCATCTATGTAAAGAATAACATAAAATAAAGAATAACATAAAAAGAATAACATAATATCTGTAAGAGTATAACAAATTATAACACCTTGTAATTATATATTTCTTTTAATTCCTAAAAGGCGTAAAATAAAAAGATTATAAAAAGTAAAAAAAGTTTCATTACACTGTTGACATGTTTCATCTCAATATTAACCATTATCAAAACAAATAAGAATATTCTATAATTGCACGGTCTATGAAGTTATTTGAAACGCTATCATTTAATGTTTCACGTACTTTTTAAAATTACGCACGTTATTATTATCATAAATATTTCTTTTACTTGGATGTTTTTTTTCTATATTTGTAACCATATTAAGTATATTAGAAAAACCACAGACCTGGCAAGATTATATTAAGAAGAAACCATCCAAATAAATTTCAATAAAAATAAAATAATTTTCCCCTGCAATCTATATTATCAATCCATTATAAAAGAAACTATAGAGATTGCAACTCGTAAAAATACAATATCTAACGATGCAATATCAGTTAACTTACCAAATTTGTGGCTCAATTTACTTCCTGGTACAAATATGGAAATAAACATTTAAAAAAAAAAGGGGGGGGGTGCGTAATTTAAAAAAAAATACGTGAAAAATTAAATGATAGCGTTTCAAATAACTTCATAAATCGTGCAATTATAGAATATTCTTATTTGTTTTGATAATGTTGTTAATAAATTGTATTGAGCTAAAACATGTCAACAGTCTAATAAAGTTTATTTTAATGTTTATAATCTTTTTATTTTGCAACTTTTAAGCAATTAAAATAAGTATATCATATCTATATTTAAAAGCGTTGTCTGATATTTTCTAGATCCCTTAATAATAGTGGTCCTAATGATGTTAAACTAATGAGCCTTGAACGTATACTTCATTTTTAAGCAATTAAAAACATAATTGTTTTTAAATTATAACCAATATAATGAACCCTCCCGGATTTCCTCTTTCTCAATTCTTTTATCTCTACCTGCGCGCCTCACACAACAAGTTTTTAAGGGTTTAAAAAGTGAAAATATACATTTTTTTTAAAATAAAAATAAATAAATAAAAAATAAAAATAACATGCTTTAACATTAGCTTGAGCGTTTCTTCTCATGACTAGTGTAGGCTCTTAAGCGTTTCTGCAGATGTAATATTTGCGGGCATTCTGTTTGGAGTGCATCATAAGAATTTTTGTTGTTGTTGTTGTTGTTGTTGTTGTTGTTGCGGTTCTTGCACGTTTAGTGCGAGTCCCTTCGAAAGCGTTTTTGTTGAGAAAACGAACCACGGTAAACTTTGACGGAAATCATTTTTAACATTCTTTTCCAGGCATTATCAATTTTAAAAGAAAAATTATATATATATATATACATACTTAATTTTATTATTATTATTATTATTATTAATATTATTATTATTATTATTATTATTATTATTATTATTATTATTTTACATTTAAAAAAGATTTAAAGTAGATTTTCTATGAATAACTAATTTTTCAGTTTTAAAAATATCAAATTCATTACAAAATCACAAAACGAACTTCATTTGATATTTACGAACATTAAAAAATTATATTAATAATTATTAAATAGTTTTTATAATTTTATCCATTAACTATAAAATTTCCCTATAAAAAGTCCACTGCATGTTCGTCCGTGATAAAAAAGCATCCGTAAATAACGTATCGACTTCGAAATTTGAGTCAAGCGACTGCTGTCTATTGACCAAATTTTCTAGTTTTCACCTTTATACAGGGTGCTTAAAAAGAGATTGCATTAAACTTCATAGTAGAGCACGAGAAAGGAAACGCACACACACGCACAAAAAATAAATAAATAGGGAACCAGGTTCATAAATGATTTATTCAGTTAAGAATACAGTGTGTTTCCAATTCGAACCTGGATTTTTGTTAATACATTTAACAATGAAAATATATTTAACAATTAATATATCTACCCTATATATATAAAATCCTAATGAAACGAATTTGTGAAACGATTTTATGAAACGAATTTATGAAACGATTTTATGAAACGACTGATTAAACGACTTATTATGTTTCAGGGCTATTTTTAATAAAATATTAAACGCTTGATGGTGAAATTAATACCAATTGTCCACAAAAATCCGCGGATGTCAAAACTGGTAATAGAATTTTAAAATTGGAATTAGTTTTCGAGATATTATTTGTTTTCTAATTTTAATGACATTTCTGTAATGATGGCAACTATTTACTCAGATTTTTTTGTGACAAAAAAGGGAAAAAATTGAAAAGGATCCCGATAGGGATTATTGATTTCTTTTTATTCGTCATTTTCAAATTCAAATTGAATTTATCTTTTATTTCAATCGATAATTAAGACAAGATTGTGATTAAATTATGTTTTTCAGGAAAATTTGAAAAAAAAAATCACATTTCTATCGTCAGGATTCAATCGTCTGTCAGCATTTAATTTAATTTATAAACTGAAAATATTTTGAATAAATTCGTCCAAATGACGTCATTTATGTAAACGCAAAAGAAAGGGGGGGGAAGGAATTAATAGTAATTATTATTAATTGATATCATTTTGTTATTTTTTTGTAAAATTTAATTAAACGAATTTATAAAATCACTAATTCGGATATTTGAAACGAATATATAAAATAATAATTGCCCAACTGAGCGGAAGGAGAATAAATTATCCTGCTTGGTTTTCTTTCCAATTTTAATGAGAATATGACATCAATTATGGTGCTCTTTCTGTCTTTCATTGGCAGCAAGGAAAAAAATGCTCCTTATATATTAGAGAAATGCTATTAAAGTTTAAAACAAATGCATATTTCAGTAGCATTACTTTTTTAATAATGAATTATACGTTTACACATAAATAACAAATAGAAGAAAAAACTACAAATAATTAAATTACTATACTCGAAACACACTTAAGGTGTAAATTACGTTATATATTAAAATGATTTCCGTTTCTTTTCCAATTTAGGGGCCTTCGCGAGATACAGAAAGTGACCTTGGCGATGAATTGAAATTCGCAACATGTTTTCTAACAATCTATTCGCTTTTTGACATACACAAGCAATTATTTCGATATTTATACAATTTATTTAATATAAAGAAGCCATTTATCTATTTTTATGTACAAAAAGAGGTAAATTGAAAGACAATTATAAATAAATTGTATATATACATATAAATACATGTATATACAAGCATAAAAGTTCGGTGCTTTTCCAGTATATGGGGCCTTGACGAAACAGAGAAAATAGCCTTGGCGGAAAAGGAAATTTGGCAACATACTTTCTGTCAACCTATTCACTTTGTCATTTCGTATACAGAAGCACTTTTTCAATATTTATGCAATTTGTTTAGCGTAAAATGTCATTTATCCTATTTTATATATAATCAGAAGTAATTTGTATAGAAAAAACAATAATAATATACGTATAATTAAAATACGCATATAAACAAAAAAACCATCGAATTTGTTTCCATGGCTTTTTATGTCATTTGGCACCAAATCTCACTTTCTGATGCACGAATTGCGCCAAGCTTTTTAAAAAAGCGTCAAGATCCCTATAGTAGAAAAGCACCAAAAGTTCATTGGGTTTGTTTTCATAACTTTTGGCAACAAATCTATGTATATTAACGAATCTATCCCTTTTTGAAGCTCGAATTACGCCAAACCTAAAAACAAAGGATCCTATACTGGAAAAGTACCCGATTTTCTTATGGACAATATTCAAGTGACATAACATGGTGTAAAATTATCGCGGATAGCAAATTTGTTTAAATATCTCATCAATTGATGCCGAATAAATGCAGGCATGCATGCACAAAATATTTAATTAATTTTGTATGATAAATAATTATTAGAAAATTCGTATATACATTATTATTAAAATAAATAATTTACATATTTAAAATAACATGAAAATATGCATGATGGTGCACTAAAATAGAGAGAAAATTAAAACCTGTTACTGAAAATGTCTATAACATAGTAATTTTCAATGCCGTTATTTACAAGCAGATGGAATTTTTCTCATTCCTAAAACGTAAAAGAAAAACAGAATACAGATCGTTGTTATAAAAGTCCGAAAGTCCGAGAGGTAGCCACAATTTAAACCTAACCATGTTATACAAGCTGTTTTCAAGTTGTAATTGATTTTACTTATCAATCCCGAAAACAGTCGTCAGTTGCCGCAACAGCTGTGTATGAGGCCATGATAATCAAAAAATGCCCCATTAAAACGTTAAAAGCATGGCAACCCAATTACAGATTTACCAATATTTTTAAAACAAAGCACGCTGTCATGTTTTTAGAGGCCTCGAAGTCTGAGCGGGGTTTGGCGAGCGTAGCTCGCAGGGGGTAGGCCCCCTAGTATATATATGTATATATATATATATATATATATATATATATATTTTTTTTTTTTTACTATAGTCGTTTTATGTGAAAAGTAACGATATCAGGCAAGTTGTGGAAATGTCCACCACCCGCTGAAATAGATGTTTCATATTTTTTAAATGTTAGTTAACATTATATACGGTATCACTCACAGATTTACTGTGAACTTTCAGTATATCCGCCGTGCCATTGTATTTCACACAAAGAAAGTTAAGTCGTTCAAAATGTCGTTAAAATATCTTCATTATTTTTAACTATATGAACAAAAGAGTTAGGCTTAAAGCGAGGATTTCTGACTGACTTGTATTCTTGACTGAATAAATGAATTGCGACTCTGATTTCTTATATAAAAATTATTGTTGTAGAGTGCTCTGTCATTTATTAAAGTTTGTAATATTTTTTAATAAAAAAAAGTTCCCAGTTAAACTGATGGCATTGAGCTCACAGGCTATCCACACTAATTGTATATTATACTCTTATTTCAAAGAATAATGCCCCCTAAAAATAAAGAAATCGATAATAAATTAAGGGGGTGACTTAGCCCCCCCCCCCTTTCCCCTTTTTTATACTTAACCAATGAACCCCAAAACTAATCAGGGAAGCAACTTATCACAATGAACCACCATAGAAAATTTAAAGCAAATCGGATAATTTTGCATGGAAAACTCATTTATCTAAATTAAAAGGGATTCGCTTCCGTCCCCTTTATACTTATCTAATAAAACCCTAAAACTAATCAGGGAAGCGCCTTATCACAATGAACCTATATACAAAATTTGAAGCAAATCGGATAATTTTGCATGAAAAACTCATTTATCTAAATTAAAATTTTATTAGCCCCCCCCCCCCTCACCCCTTTATACTTAGCCAATGAACCCCCCAAAACTAATTAGGGAAGCGCCGTATCACAAGGAACCTATATACAAAATTTGAAGCAAATCGGATAATATTGCATGAAAAACTCATTTATGTAAATTAAAAGGGGGATTAGCCCCCGCCCCCCTCCTTTTATACTTAACCAATGAAACCCCAAAACTAATCAGGGAAGCGCCTTATCACAATGAACCTATAAACAAAATTTGAAGCAAAATGGATATTTCTATCAAGAGTTATCGCGTTACGTACATACGTACATACATACATACAGAAAGGGCGGGCACATTAGCTCTCGGGTTTTGATAGTCTGTGAGCTAAAAAGTGCTTGTATGCAGTTACTAAAGAGAATGCAATCAACATAAAAAAAAAACATAAAAGACAATATATACAAATTTATTGATTCGTTCATTGTTTATGAATCTATTTTTTAAGAAATTTTAATTCTTTTTTCCATTATCACAATTTTTTCTTTTATTTATCACAGTACATGAAATGAAACTTGCGGATTCTTTGACTATCTAAAGAAATGTAACCACGGAATTACATGTGATCGTAATCTTCATGTTTCACCATATCAAAGTCCTTCAGTATTATTCGCTTGAGTAATTCTTAGACGTTTTTATCCATGTAACGAATAAAGTTACTTTATCAAATGATTCGCTCCGCTGAACTTTTAATTTAGACAGCTGTCCTAGCGAAGAGTTACTTTAATATTTTTATTTAAGTGGAAAGAAGATTTACTCGAACCAATGTAATTCAAATTACGTTATTATTGGCTGATTAATTGAATGGGTGTTTGGAAGAAGAAACTATGCTACAAATTTTAAATTTCGAGAAATGAGGAACAAAACTATTAACGTCATTGATTAGCGATATCCTGAGCAGCTAGTGCAACATGGAACCTTCTTCTGAGCCTAATTATTCCCCACCTTTGTCTTCATGCTAGGCATTGACGAGAAATAAAAACAAGTGGGTAAGTGTGATCGAAGATCGCACAAATTGTTTCGTTTAATATTCCTTTCAAAACCCTTTATCTTTCCGTTAATAAATCCAAATACATTACATTTTCAAAAAGAAAAAAAAAAAAAAAAATGTTTTTCATAAAGTAAAAGTTTACCGGTCTATTTTTCTCGTTTTTTCGAAAATCTCAACCGGTCCGATAGCCCGCTATTATACTCTGTCATAATAATATCTGTCATGTGGACTAAATGCGACAAAAAAAAAAAAAAAAAAAAAAAAAAAAAAAAAAAAAATTTCAAAATTAAAGATGTTGTATAGAGACCTTCAAAATGTTAGACGTCAGATTAATTTTCTTTTTAATTCTCTAACGACGTCATATTAAGCTGCTTTCTGTATTTAGACATACTCATACTCCTTGTATAATTGAAAATTTCCGTTTTATTACCAAATGTGACGTCATATTAATCTGTTTTTCAATTGGTGAAATTTTTTATTTCATTTTCATTTTTCACGTGGAAATATTTCAATAGAAAATTAATTATTGTAGAAAGAATTTTTTTGTTGATTTTTAATTGTTGGCAACTGCTATAACAAAAAATGTTTAAATTTAATAGGAAAAGGCTGTTAGATTTTTGGTTTTTTAATCTCTATATATTAAAATAATACGATTTTTTCAAATTTTATGATTTTTTTCAGCTATAAGTACACAAAATTTCATGCTTGTAAGTTATATAGTTTCTGAGAACCGGCTCTGTGACGGACAGACAACGAAGCGGGAGTAATAGGGTTTCGTGAGATGAACGAATAACGAAACCCTAAACACTAGTTAAGTGGGTACGGCTAGTAATAATATTATTTTTACTTTAATGTTTTATATTATTTTATTTAAAATAAACAAAGTTGTATATAATGAAATTGCAATTTTTAGCACTGGGTAATCATCAATCATTCCATAAAGATCATTTTCTAACAAAAAACCTAATTTTTAAAAAACTGTATCATAGGTTTCCAGGCACCCATTTAATTTTTGTTTTCTATTTATCTTAGTTTGATTTAACTGAATTGTAATATGTGTATCTCCTGCGCTTGCACTAAAATTATAAAGCTCAACTCCCCGGGTGTGGTTATCCATTTCTTCATTTATGAAATCTGTAGCCAGTGGTTGACCCAGGCCAAAATTAGGGCCTGTTTGGTTCTTTTTTTTCCCCACAAAATTCTTAAACTTCACAAAATTCTACTTAATGAAAAGGACCTCTTCACAAAAATCAATTTGACAAAGGAGGGCTCTTTCAAAAAAAATCAATTAAACAAAAGGAGACCCCTCAGAAAATTCTGTTTCCCATAAAGATTCTTTATACAAAATTCTATTCTGTAAAAGCAAACGGTTTATTTTATTTTTTATCTAGTTAAAATTTGACACGTGTAATTTACAGACAAAACAAGCACATAGAATGAAAACTTTAGCAGAGGGACTTAAAAAAAAGGACTTAATAAAAAAGGGACTTAATAAATTCTTATTTTGGATTTGATTAACTAAGCTAAAATTAATAAACTCTCAGTTTGGATTCGAATAATTTGATATTTCGTTACAAAATTTTATTTCTTATGAAAATATAAAAAAATTCACAAAAACAGCTCGCCCCACCACTACCATAAACTAGTCGGATGGGTCAAAACTTTCTTCTATCTCACACAGGTTTCGCATACACTAAAAAAGAAGCGACAGCAATTTATATCAAGGTCTATAACTGAATCTAAAGTTTTATTAAATTCCGTGCATTAATTCTTGAGATAAGACTATTGCTAAAATCGTATAAATCCTACAAAATGCAGCATAGCAGCGCCACCTATTGGTAGATTTAGACCAAAACCTAATCAACAACAACTTATGTCAACGCCTAACTTAATCTGAAGTTTGATGAAAATCCGTGCATTAGTTCTTGAGATATAGTTATCGTGGTAATAATGAAAAAAGTAGCATAGCAGCGCCACCTGTTGGGATATTAACACCACAACGTAAGCAGCATCTATTAATGTCAATGTCTAACAGAATCTGAAGTTTGATGAAATTCCGTGCATTAGTTCTTGAGATATAGCTATATAGAAAATCCTGAGAAAAGTGGTATAGCAGCGCCACCTGTTGGGATATTAACACCACGACGTAAGCAGCATCTATTTATGTCAGGGTCTAACTGAATATGAAGTTTGATGAAATTCCGTGCATTAGTTCTTGAGATAGAGCTATCGTAAAAATATTGAAAAAGGGGTATAGCAGCGCCACCTGTTGGGATATTAACACCACAACGCAAGCAGCATCTATTTATGTCAGGGTCTAACTGAATCTGAAGATTGATGAAAATAAGTGCATTAGTTCTTGAGATAGAGCTATTGTGAAAATCGCGAAAAAAGCAGCATAGCAGCTCCACCTGTCGGGCGATTTTCACCAAAAACTAATAAGCACCAATTTATATTAGGGACTAACTAAATATAAAGTTTTATTAAATTTCGTGCATTAGTTCTTGAGACAGAGCGCCCACAAAATTTATGTCACATACAGACAGACAGACAGACAGACAGACTCGCAGACTCACAGACAGACATTTTCTAAAAATGGTCAAATCGTGTTCAGGACCTTCTAAAACGTATAAATACGTTGAAAACCGGAAGTCAAAAATTTTCATGAATCCAATACTTTCTTCTTTTCTTTAAAATATGGTATTCGGCAATCCTACAGCGTCAAATCGCTTATGCCTGTGGGGTTTGGTTCACGCGTATGAGACGGTCGCATGGAGTGCGTCACCTCTTGGCGGCGCAGAGAAAAGTACTCCTACTCATCTCAAGAGCGTATAAAAATACGTCAACAGCGGCATTGCAGGTACTCACGGGTATCCCGCCCCTGGACTTGCAACTAAAAGCGGAAACCTGAATTTGCTAGAGCCACTAGATTAGGGATTTCATCAACACGTATTAATGCACAAACAATAGCCACAAAGATCTCAAAATATAAAACTTCACCAACTCTAGATCAAATAAAAACCTGTCCGGGTTCAAAATTCAATGGGGAATTCCATATTTTTACATATGGCTCAAAAACTGCTGAAGGCACAGCATCGGCTTTCTGTGCTTATAACAACAATATAATTCATCACACGTGGCGTGCAAAACTTGACTCGGGCAATTCAGTTTTCCAGGCCGAACTACTTGTGATTGGAGAAGCTGTGCGCTTGGCTATGGAAGAGGATTCGGTCAACTTTCTAATCTCTTCGGATAGCTTATCAAGTTTAATGGCTCTTTCAAAATTTGACATAGATAATTATTTAGTCCAGGAAATTTTAGAACGTTTAAATTTATCCTCCAAAAACTTCTTTTTTAATTGGGTCAAGGGTCATTCGGGTGTAGCTGGAAATGAACTGGCGGATCAATTGGCGCGGTCAGCAACAAACGATGAAACACTGGAAACAACTTTTCTTCCTGTACCACCGTCCACACTCAAAAGAGAATTAAAAAAACAAATCATAGACACTTGGCAACAACGCTGGTCTACAGCACAGGTGGGTCATTACACAAGAGACTTCCTTCCGGAAGTCTCGCAACAACTAGAAATACCCAACAGATATCTATACCTATTTTTAACAAATCATGGACCATTTCAACAACACCTATTCCAAATTAACAGAAGTGACTCACCACTATGTGTCTGTGGATTAGAAGCAACATCATTACACTACATATTAAACTGCACTCTAACTTCACATCTCCATGTCAAAAAATCACCACAAATGTCACTTAAAAACTGGATGCTATATCTCCTGGACCGTCCGGTTCTTCTCCAGCGCATTATCAACTGCATGAAATATATTGAAAAAAAAGAATTTCTATTTTCCAATCCTCTTCCTCTGTAGTCGGGCAACCGCTTGTCCAATCTAGCAGGGGCCCTGTTTTCTCTGTACATATGTATATAAATAATATTGAATATAATAACTGTTGTAATGAGAGTTAACACCACACTATCTGTATATTATTAGTATTTGCATATTACTTGTAAATTTTCAGTGTATTCGCATCTGTATATTCATATTAGTATATTATTAATTGTATTAGAAGTATTTAACCAAGAATCTGCATCGCATGTAACCAAAAATCCTAAATATGAAGTCTGCACAGTACTTGTATATAGTCATATTCTGGAAATGGTCTAAACGTATAATCGAATTAATTATAATAACTGTATGTGTGCATCATATTTTTCCATATACATCAATTGTAGTAAAATATTTGTATAAAATATGCTAGCCAATAATAACCCATCATATTTAACCAATAATAATTTTAGGCATGGTGCTTGCACCGTATTTGTAAATATCTTATCTGGAAATTGTATATTCTGTATACATTGAAATAATAATAATAATCGTATGTATGAAAGTTTTAAAACATTATTATCAGACAAAATTCCAATTACTTTCACTACAAAAAAATCACATGTAAAAGTAAAACTTCTGAGTAGAAGAAAAATATTCTATTGTATATGCTATTGTATTTATTGTATATTCTATTGTATCTATATCGTATTGTAATATTGTAATATTATATTGTAAAATTCTGTAACTGTGGTCTCGCTGGTGATAGAGGCGTGTCAGCCCCTCAGGATTGCACACAAACTCTAAGGCTTAAGGCGGGTTTCCTGAGGTGGTCATCCATGTAAAGACGGAAGAAAGTAAAAAGAGATTCAAGTAAGAAGCCTTGCACAAACCTTGGTATTCTCTACGTAATTTCGATTGGCTTCGCAAGGACATCGATCCTTCCCATTTCATTCCTTAGTTGTCATGGCACTAGAATGAGTTAGAATTGGAATTTGGAATAATTTTAGTGTTATCATTAGTAGATGAGGAATGAGAGTTCCCCACAGGAGAAGTAGTGCCTTGAGGGCACAGGTGAATCAGGGGAATCAACTGCATGTGCAGCATTGGTTTTCCTTTCAGTATAATTAAATTCTTAAAAAATATCAGCCAGCATTTGGGTTTCTTTAATAGTATTGTTGTTTTCTTTAGTAGAATTAGGGTTGTTTTGCCTCTAACACGGTAGGGGTTTTTAGGACAGCCACGGTAGTTAGCAGGGTGACCAGTTTGACCGCAATCGGCACATTTATGTCTGAACATATGTGGGCATTCTGGAGTTAGATGTTTTTCGACACATTTTAAGCATTTCGGCGTAAAATTGTAGATTTCGGAAGTGTAGCAAAAGCCCTGGCAACGATAGCATTGTTTAACTTTTTGTTTATCATTAAAGGCTGTAATATTGACAGAAATATAATAAATTTCCTTAATTTGATAGATTTCATTAAAGCTCGAGCGCGAGGGGACACTCACCATGTATATTGACATTGGGTTTCTAATTTTGTGATTTTTGAGCATGGCAGCCCTGATTATAGTGAAACCATACTCTTTCAGACTATTAATGATAATTTTATTATCAGTATAACAGGAAAGACCCCTAATACATATTTTTCTAGGCCTTTGGTTTTTGAGGGAAGGGTAGTATATTTTTTAGCTTTTTCATGAAGGAAACGTTGAGTTTCCCTAAAGTTTTCGTCTGATTTGCAACCATAAAGCGGTCGCATTTGAGAGTAATTAAGGGTTTGGTTTTGTTAATCTCACTAACACATTTTGCAAGGTCATTCCAAATTGATGTGTACTTCAATATAAAATGGATTAATTCGGGGTTTAGCGTTAACAGAATTATGCCGGGGTGTTAAGACGGGAAATTTTATCTATAAGTGTATCGTCATTAAGATTAACGTCACTACCAAGATTTTAAAATTTATTTTTCAGGGGAATTGCGGAGTTTTCCACGTTATTTTTCCGTGTAAGTCCATTATTCACCTTGTTGAATTTAAGTTCCTAATTTTCCTTAGTAAGTAAATTTTGAGGGGTTACTTTCAGTTTAAAAAAACAGAAAAATGAAAAATAAGCGGAATTTGTGTAATTTTTAAGATTATAAGGCTCTTCAAGAAATTGAAACACTTCTAGGCAAACATTTCTTACCTCCTTTTGATCAGCTTGTGATTTATAGTAACCATCTTTTGCTTCAATAACATTTTCAAGAGAAATATACTACAAGCAATATTTTTTAGAAGTAGTGGCATGGATAGAAAATGAAAATAGCCGTCAGTGGCAGCCATGCTTATGAATCATATTTCCAAATCAAAAAAATTCTTAAATTAATGGCCGATTCCAGAAACAGAAAATCGCCTTTCGATTTCAGTTAATGTATAAAAGCGATTGATTCGATTGAATAATAAGTGTTTCTAAAAGCAGCACATGCTGCAATATTTCTGTATGTAAAAGTTTGGAACATCAGAAAATTGATAGATATTGTTTGTGAATTTTTGGACCTTTTGCATTTAAAAAGGTCCACCATCCCTGCTCTAGCCCTATCACGAAAACTGATCTGCATTTTTCTGTAGTGTATATTGGTTAGTGTAACTGTCTACTAGGGCTGGACGATATCAGAAATTTAATATCGCAATATATCAACGAATTAATATTGATATTGGTGATATATCGCGATAACTACCTTAAAGTGTGTGGGAATAGAAAAAATGTTAATTTTCAAAGATAAATGGTATGGTAGCAGCAATTTAAGTACAAACAGGTGTAGAAAGCAACGAATCAACTCTCCTAACCTATTTGCTCACACAGCATCCTTTAAATATTATAGTTTCATATTTATACAAAACAGAAATATTTTAGGAAATGAACACATTGTGCGATATATATTTGGCTTATACCATTGCTTGGATAGTGGTTTTCTTTCAAAATAGTATCCCTATTATTCCTATTTTCTGCACTATTTTGACTATTTAATATCCTCGTGTATAACTAAGAATATTATAAAAAAAGAAACTAAAATAAAATGTTCTTAAATTTAGGACGTTGCTGATTTTAATATTATTAAAATAAGTAAAAATCAACAGCAAAAACTGAAATTAGTTTAATGCCACATGTCGTGCTAATATACTTGTAATTAAATTGCTTTCAATGGATTAGAGATGCTGCAGAAATGTTGTTTTTCAATCTTTCTCTTAGATATCAATGCATTCTTAATAGAAAAAAAATTAAAAATTTTCACCGTATTTACAGCTTCCTATCTATTTACTATACATAAATACAACATTGAAATCTTTTTTGAAATATAAATATTCAAATCACATTTCGGAATAGTTTTGTACTAATTAAAATGTACTTTTTTGACTTCGTTTTAAGCTAAAGTATCAAGACAGCATATATTAAAATCAATCCGATTCGCGCGTTCTCTAACAATAAAACAACAGACGAAATAGGAATAGAATAAACACTGGCTGGCTATTCCGCGCTCGCAATATTAGACGTTAATAGCTAGTAAGCTCCTCTCAAAAGAAACGAATCACAGTGAAAGAATGTGGAAGCTTAGCTTCACCAACGTAGCCGAAAGGCGAAATTTTACCATTTCGCACTCTGATTGGTTGCTCGCGAACCGAGCTTTCCAGCTGCTAAGCTCTGGTAATATTATGGACTCCACAACTAACTCGTACGTATTTTAAGCGCTTCTTTATTCGTTTGAATTTGGACATATCAATATGTGGGTGTGGGATATATTGCAATATGTCTAAGAAGCGACGGAAACACAGACGATAACAGTTTTATTCAGTAACAAACGAACAGGGGAATATCATAGACTTGAGATAAGATTTCATCTCGATGGGGAATATGCGGTTTGTTTAAATAAAAGTAAAGCATAGATTGTATCGGGATATATTGGAATAACAACGAAAAAGAGATAATCATTAGAAGGGATATTTGGCTTTGAATGAAGCAGGCAGGAAGAAATGAATGGTGGAAAATGATTATTCCGATATTAGTACTGCAATTTCGGTGCTTTTTCTAGGATTTCGAAGTCGTCGCGCTGCGGGAAAAAAAAATGTTATTGGGATACATTGGATTACAGTCGCGCTGCGGGAAAAAATGTTATTGGGATACATTGGATTACAGTCGCGCTGCGGGAAAAAAAAATGTTATTGTGATACATTGGATTACAGTCGCGCTGCGGGGGAAAAAATGTTATTGGGATACAATGATTATTCCGATATTATTACTGCAATTTCGGTGCTTTTTCTAGGATTTCGAAGTCGCGCTACGTGGAAAAAAATGTTATTGGGATATATCGGTAGAGTTTCAGCTTAGCTATCCTTATTGGGATATATCGTCAGAATCAGAGCTCAGGTATCGGTATTGCGATAATTAAAAAATATCAATATTTGACCGATATATCGATAAATAATCCAGCCCTACTGTCTACCGCTTATTGTAAGTAGATGATACCTTTGCACAGCAGCCTTGATATGTGGTGTTAAAATGATCATAATTTCTTTGTTTTGATGAAAAAAATAAATGCTTTTAAATATAGTTGTAATTTTGCTTGTTCTTAAAATTAAGAATAGTTTCAGCTCTGTTGTACTATTTTAAAAATTCAGACAGATAGTTATGGTAATAAAATACAATTAATTTTATTTACAGGCTATATCGGTTAGCTCACAAGAAATTTGTGAAACAGGAAAACAGGAAGCGAAAAAAAAGAAGAAAAAAAGGCAGAGAGAGATCAATTGAAACAATGGCCATGGTAAATACTCTTTTTTTACAGTTTCAATCTTATTTCTTTGAATTTTTAAAAGCTTTTATTATTTGCTGAGTTTAGAGTTCTATTATTAGATTTATTTATATATACAAATTTGTAAAATTTCGTGAATTTCTATTTTATATCCAACAGATCAAAACTTTTATGGATTTAGTGCGAATTGTATTAACAGTTACACGCCCGTTCTCATTCACGGTGTTGGATACAATCTACAGATTAATATTTGGCCCTAAACCTGTCCTGCCACCAATCGACAATGAAATACTGCTTATTCCAGCCTCTGAACTCGCGGAGAAGATAAGACAGAAACAGGTAACGTCTTAAATAAGAAACTTTTTAAGGAATAAAATAAAGTCTTTAAAGGATTTTTGTGTGTGTGTGTGTGTTTATGTGTGTCTCTGTGTGTGTAAGTAAAAAATTAATGTACTTTTAATTGCTTATAATCTCGATTCTATATATAATTTATAAAGAAAAGTAATTTTTGATGCGAAAACTTCCTATTAAAATGCAATTAATAATAATAATAAAACAAGAACGAAAAAACATGCGTCAAGCATAGATTATATAACACTTTCCAACGCTTCCAAAATAATTTTCCAAATCATACTGTTTAATAAGCTAAAAGATAACATCTAAGTAAACAATTTGGAAAACGCATAACATATTTAAAAACGTAATTTCAGGAATTTCGAACATATACAATATTCGGAAACATATCCGAATACTTTTATTCAGCCCTGTATAGGATCTATAGATTTGTATATATACAACATAGGATGCTAAATTTTAGTTCAGTTAGGAAACGCGTAGCACAGTTTAAAATTCTCCGTCTGGAGTTTCTGTCAATAAACTGAAATGTGTTCGCGAACTTCTGTGCTTCCTTGTATAGAATCTACAGAATTTATACAAACCACGTAATAGACAAAAAGCGAGTTAAAATTAAAATTGCGTTCAGTAACTTAAAACGCACTTCCAGGAATGATTGTTAACAGACAGTAGAAAATTCTTTTGTGTGTCCCTGTCAGTTAACGATGACTGCTATATACACACTATTCTGTAGTAAGCTTCTTGTAATACACCTTAGTGATATATACAGTGTCTCACAAAAGTGATGGGACACTTGTGCTTTATAAAAAGAAACTGCAATAAAATAAATAAACAAACATGTGCAAAAATTTTTTGGGTGTGTTTCATATTTAAAGTTAGTAACAATTATTACATAACATACATTTTGTCAAAATATTAAAATATTAATTCAGTAAAAATACAATTGTTCAGAACGGAGCAAAAAATGGCTCACATAAGTGATGGGACACTTACTTTTCCATCAAATATTTATCCAAAAATTTTACTTTTTAAAAGGTTTTAATATTTTGTTGGATTTCCTTTTACTTTTAAAACATGATTTAATCTTTTTGGGATGGATTCGACTAATTTTTTTGTGATTTCTGGAGTGATTTTACTCCATTCTTCTTGAAGCACCGATTTTAGTTGTTGTTTTGAAGAAATGGTGTGTTTGCGAATTCTTGATTCCAATTCTTGTCAAATATTCTCTATGGGATTTAAGTCTGCAGATTGTGGTGGTGTTTTTATTATTTCAGGACAGTTATATAGCAGCCAGAGTCTAACGTTCAGAGCAGTGCGCTTGAGGGTCATTGTCCTGGTAGAATTTAAAATCGTTATGAAGGTTCAATTTTCGTGCTGAAGATTTCAAATTTTGCTTTAAAATATTAATATACTTGTACTGATCCATTATACTGTCAATAAAAACAAGATTACCAACTCCAGCGGACGACATACACCCCCATACCATAACTCCTCCTCCACCATGTTTTACTGTTGGTACCAAGTTCTGTTTGCGAAATTCTTCCCTGGGTTTTCTCCACACCAAGATTCTACCATCAGAACCAAATATATTAAATTTACTCTCATCAGCAAATATAACTTTATTCCAGTAATCAGAATTCTTATTTATGTTGGATTTTGCGAAAGCTAGTCTGAGTTTTCTATTCTTTTCACTTACGAAGAATTTTTTCCTGGCTACTCTACCGTGATATCCAGCAGATCGAATTACCCTTCTAATAGTCTCAGGATTAACAATTATTCCATATAATGCTTGTAAATCAGCAGCAACTTTTGAAGCACTAATTCTTGGATTTTTTTTAATATTTCGAACGATAATTCGCTTTATTCTATTGGATAGCTTTGATGGTCGGCCAGGTCTTCTTTTATCCTGAATCATATGATTCTTTTTATATCGTTTAATGATATTGAAAACTGTTGAACGACTCAAGTTAACTGTTTCAGCAGTTTTTCTAATAGATTTTCCACGTTCAATATGCAAATTAATAACTAATTTTCGAATTTCAAGCGAAGTTTCTTTTCGTTTAGCATTCATGGCTACACAGAGTTAAAAAACACAAAAATTCCAAAACAAACTGGAGAGAAATACTGCAGACGATTTTATAAATTATTGCCAATTGCTTTTAAGTAAAAATAAAACCCCAAAAAATATTTTTATTGCTTATTTCAGACGATTTTTGTTGCATATATAATGGTGTCTCATCACTTATGTGAGCTATTTTTTGCTCCGTTCTAAACATTTGTATTTTTATTAAATTAATATTTTAATATTTTGACAAAATGTAAGTTATGTAATAATCTTTACTAAATTTAAGTATGAAACACACCCACAAAAAAATGTGTACATGTTTTTTTAATTTATTTGATTAGTTTCCTTTTGTAAAGCACAAGTGTCCCATCACTTATGTGAGACACTGTATATAAATTTCAATGCGTTTAAAATAGTGAAACATTATATAAATAAACCGCAGACGATTTTTCTCCATAGACGTAATGTAACGGAATTCTTTTGACTGTCCCTGTAAAGTAACTATAAGTGCTAAGCACACCCTATTCCATATTAAGCTTCTTCTAATGCACCTTAGTGATATATATAAATTTCAATGCGTTTAAAATAGTGAAACATCATTAAAATAAACCGCAAATGATTTTTCCTCATAGACCGCAATGTAACGGAATTCTTTTGAGTGTCCCTGTAAAAAAACTATAAGTGCTACACACTTACGTTGAAATAGGGAACATGCTATAGATAACGATAATAACATATAAAAATTTCAGAGCAATCCGAGCCTATTTACGGGAGTTAGAGCACGGACAGACGGTCAGACGGCAGACGGCCAGACGGCCAGACAAACCGAAGTCATAAACACTTTTCAACTAGGTTGGAAAGTGTTATAAACAATCGCAGGATTTGAAATGAAACCCGAAACGAAAAGACAGAGTGAAAAATGAATTTGAATGATAGAAATGTAATATCATAAAACAATTCTAGTAGTAAAAGCATAATGATCCAATATTGTTTGTATTGCCTGTAAGGCTAGTCTTAACAAGATTGGCGTAAAATTTTGTCTCAACATTGCGAGTGTTTGCATTTTACCAATATTGCACCACTCTTTGCAAGATATTTTTTGCCATTTCATTGCTAATTGTCTGAGTGCAACGAAGACTCATACACAGCGCAGTATTACTTTGCCCCATATATAGCTACGATGGATATTAAAACCTTTCGTCAAGCATAACTCAAAAAATATTTAACGGATTTCGTTCAAATTTTTACAGCAGGTACCTATAAAGGTGACAACGTCGTCTATTTATTACCAAGAATAAGTGTCAAACCGTTTGGAAGTTATATTAAAAAAATAGATAAAAAAGCACAATTAAAGTACATACGTCACTAAATTTTGTGCGTACGTCATTTTCACCGGCGGGAGATTTTCGTAGACAATCGTAATTGAAAAGTTCATGGAATACATGGAGCAAAAAAATATGCAAGCACTAATATTCAGCACAATAAAATATATTTCAATTTAATAAAAATGGAAAGTTAATCTGGAATTTTTTCTGTTTGAAAATTATTAGAGATTAGTAAGAGTAGTATTAGTATTAGAGATTTGGCGTAAATCACACCATTAGCAGCTTTTTTATTTCGCGTGTGTATGTTAGGAACAATTCTTTGATGTTTAAATAAAAGGTTTCGATTTGTGGCATTATTTCTTATTTTCTTTTCCTTTTTAGTATTTTAAATGGAATTAGTGAAAGGCGTGTATTTTAAATTAAATGAGTGAAAGACGTGTATTTTTAATGTATGTATTTCAAATGAAATCAGTGAAAGATTTATATTTAAATGAAATGAATGCAATATGAAGATGTTATGAGAAAAATATTTGGCGATTTATCAACTGCGCCAAGTTAACATAAAAGTACCAATACATATGTGGGTACTTCTCTATTATCCCGTCGACCACTTTTCATAACAAAAAACTATCGCCAAATAAACGGGAGAACGTTGTCATTGAAATATCAAAATACATAAATAAATAAAATATAAGAATTTAAGGACACAATTGTTATTTTAATGAATGAAACAACTAATAAATCAGTAAAACATAATGAAAAATACACGCAAATGTCGCGTTAAAAACCACTTGATGACGTAACAAACACGTATAATGCTTCTGATATCAAGTAAATGGGACTGCATTTTTGGCGTTTAATCTAACAGTTTGGCGATAGTGTTTTGTTATGAAAAGTGGTCGACGGGAAAATAGAGCAGTACCTCTATGTGAAATGAAACAAGGCACAGATGTCATATACGCACCACGTTGGCGCGATTTTTCCCTCCACCAGCTTGGGGAAAACTTTGTTTTTGAATATTAGTTACAAATAGTGTGACAAATAGGACACGTGATTTTTTATTTCAATATAAAAATAAAATAACGTAATAAATGAAACAGCTTCTATTATTTTAAAAAAGGAAATAAAAATAAATAAATAATAGTTTGATATAAATAAAGGCGCGGATGTCATATACGCACCACATTGGCGCGATTGCAACAAAATGGCAATTTTATGCCTCACATGGTAACCCGGTTATTTTGTTTCAATTGTTGTTTATTAACTTTTATTTTTTATTTTAATTCTATAAATTGTTTTTATTATATATATCAATATTTATTTATATCAAACTATCATTTATTTATTTTTATTTCCCATTTTTTAATAATAGGAGCTATTTCATTTATTACGTTATTTTATTTTTATATTGAAATAAAAAATTACATGCTATTATTGTATGGTACTAGCCGCCACTGGCGACCAGTTTGGTCGCCCTTAAATGTATGTTAAGCATTGTAACAAATTATTTTTATTCATAATTTATTTTTTTCCTTAATCCTTCGCCAAACCAGAAAAATCTAATAGACAAATCAAGAACTTTTGCGATCGTGGTAGCATTTCGCATAATTTTTGTTATGTATTTCATCTTTCTTGACAAAAACCGCTTAACCCACTTTATAATAAATTAATCATTGTGTGTGTGTTTTATAATAAAATTGTGTGTGTTTTTAATATAAAATAAACTATTTCATAATAAAATAAATGTATATGCTGTTTTAGTAATCTCTAATAGGTACCTGAAATGGGATTTTCTCGCCAAAATGGCGCAAAACAAAAATCGCGCCAACCCTGGTGCGTCCGTGACAGCTGTTCCAGTTTAAAATACATGACGTTCACATTTTTCTTTAAAATAGAAAATAGATAAATAAGAAATATTATCATAAATCAAAACATTTGATTTCAAAATTAAAGTATCGTTTCTAATTAACACACGCGAAAAATAAAAGCTGACAATTCGTTTCGAAACTTGATCCATTAAATATTATTATATGAGTTCAACCACGGAGTTCAACTGACGTCAAGAAAAGATCCGAAGGAAGTTGAGTTGTATAGAACAGAATTATGGTAAACTTTGACTGTTTCACTGGTGCGGATTATTTTTTTTACACCAGGCAGCGGTCCAAAAATTCATGGTTTAATATTTTAAACGTTCACAACGAATGAATCTTTTTTTTTTTTTTTTTTTTTGTTTACTTTCATGGATAGAGAATTTGAACAGTGAATCTAATTTAAACTGAAGTTATTGCAGAATGTATACATAATTGAATGTAAGTCATCTCTCAAATATTAATTTATTTTGAACGATCTTTCTAAAAATGTAACTTTTATGCAGTTTTATTAGAAAAAATAATTTTGAATAAAAATGGCTGCCTGGCATATGAAAAAGTGAAGCGGCATCCCGGAACTGTTGAGGACAGTCACATGACATACGGTTTTATTATAGAGATTTGTAACTAATATTCAAAAACAAAGTTTTCGCCAAATTGGCGGGGGAAAAATCGCGCCAATCTGGTGCGTATATGACATCTGTGCCTAAATTAATATTGATATACATATAAAAATAATCTATAGAATTAAAATAAAAAAATAAAAGTAAACAAACACAACAAACTGTTTTCGCCAAAGGGGCGGGGGAAAAATCGCACCAACGCACAGTGGGGCAAGAAGCCTTCAAATCTGGCAAAAAATCGAAAAAATGAAATTCTATTTTGAACGACCGACATACGTCTCTTTAATAGAGCAGATGTCAGTAAACATCTGCCTAGTATTCAAAACTGTGCAAAGTTACCTTGGTCGTCATTAAAAAGGAAGTTAAACTGCATATCGCACGATGAGAATAAATGAAAAAAAAAATTGATAAATTTGTTTCAACTTTCTTTTGTTAATTACGCTGTAATAATTTTAAAATAAAAGTTTTTGACTATGGAACCTTCAACTTCAGGTATGTAACAAAAATACATTTACTTTTAATTTGTTTTTAATATGATTTTTATAGATAAAGTGACGCTTAAAATATGTAGTAGTGAAATTTATTAAAAATTTTAACAGTGTTTACAAACATTGAAGGTTTTAGTTATGAATTAAAGCAAATTAAGTGTCAACTATAATTTTTTTTACTAGGTTGGAGTTTTAGGATGGTAAATATTTCAGAAAATTTTGCTCCTTTTTGCTCCTTTTTTAATTGTATGGTCATTTTTATAGTTAATCATCCTCAATTTTTAGTTAATGTACGTACATAAACATTTTGACAACATGATTACATTTTTTTTTTTTTAGGGACGAATTTAAATACATTATATATTACCAGAAGAGAACTTCTGAATATCATGAAACGCTCGAAAGACAAAAATTTTGAAAAGCAATATGATTTTTTGGTAAAAGAGCTCCAGAATCGGACAAACTGCGAACGTAGTAGTTCTATAGACATAAAAAAGAAGCTAAATTGTTTTAAATTTCAATATAAATTCCGATGGTCGAAAGCCTGTCGAGACAAGGAAAAGTTTTTTAGAATTAATAAGGAGTGGCTTGACAAATCGCTTTCATTTCCTCGATTTGAAAAACAAACAGAAGTGGCATCGAAAAGCAAACGTGGCCGGCCTCATATTCCGTTTGAAAGGTGTTCTGAACGATCAAAAAGATTAAGAGCAAAACGATTACGTGATTGTAGTTCTACATCTTCGTTAGTGTACGCGACATGTATGAGTTTAAGATCTGAAGGACAGATTCAGGCCTCAAAAGTTTTAAAAAATATAACTACAAGTCCAAAGCGAGCTATCAAATATCAAAATGCTTATACAAAATCTGTAAAATCACAACAACAGCTTTTGTCAGGAGAAGATGCTCTGGCTGTATTAATAGACGCAAAATTAACTCGCGAACAGTGTAATGTCATAAGAAGAAGTGCCCCAGAAAAATTTCCTTCTTACAAAACTGTGCAAGAGGCAAAAAAAGAATGTTATCCTGAAAACATCACAGTAACAGAAATTAGTGCATCAGTTACATTACAGGCTCTTCTAGATCATACTTCAGAACGCTTGTTACAAATACTTGAACCTATTATCGAATCACTTGAAAATGAAGAATTAAAGCAGTTATGCTTTATATCAAAGTGGGGTTTTGATGGGTCTTCAGGACATAGCTCATACAAACAAGCTTTCTGTGACTCGGAAGCCAGTGATTCAGCTGTGTTTATTACGTCTCTAGTTCCACTTCGAATTATATCTGAAAAAAGAGTTATATGGGAAAACCCGCGACCTGCGTCAACTAGATATTGCAGGCCTATTAAAATAGAATTCGTGAAGGAATCTAACAAATTGTGCGTTGCGGAAAAAAATAAAATGGATGAACAAATAAAAAATATTAAAGGTAGTGATGTAGCAATTACATCAAGAAAAGTTAAAATAAATCACAAGTTAATTTTTTCGATGGTAGACGGTAAAGTTTGTAATGCTCTAACAGAAACAAGTTCAACTATGACATGCTTCATATGTGGCGCAACGTCAAAACAATTTAATGAAATTGATAAAATGATATCCAGAGATATAAAAACTGAAAATTTAGAATTCGGCCTATCAGTGCTCCATGGATGGATACGTATATTCGAATGTCTTTTGCACATGTCTTATAAGCTACCTGTTAAAAAATGGCAAGTTCGTGAAAAAAGAGAAACAGAAATCGTAGCTCAAAATAAAATTCGAATTCAAAAAGAATTTAGAAGCCGAGGTGGTTTAATTGTGGACAAACCTAAGCCAGGGTTCGGTAACTCAAACGATGGCAACACTGCCAGGCGATTTTTTCAGAATCCAGAACTTTCTGCTCAGATCACAGGAATTGATGTAGATTTGATAAAAAAACTACATATTATCTTGATAGTAGTATCCAGTACATATGAGATACATGTAGAAAACTATCGTGTATTTGCGCATGATACAGCCAGATATTTTGTCTTGAAGTATTCATGGTACAACATGCCCCCGACATTACACAAGTATTTGATTCACGGACCAGAAATTATAAGTTCGGCTCTGTTGCCCATAGCACAGATGACTGAGGAAGCACAAGAAGCCAGAAATAAAGACTTTAAAAGATACAGAGAGTACTATTCGAGAAAGTGCAGCCGAGAAAAAACTAACAGAGATATTTTCAATTTTTTACTCCTAAGTTCGGATCCAGTGATCTCTAACAAACAAATGAAAAGAAAGAAAAAGTTAGAACATTTGCCACAAGAAGCCCTACATTTGTTAAAAACTCCATCTCCCAACGTATCTGTTGATCAGGATAGTGACAGTGATGATGACTCAGATGATAGTATAGATTAAATATTCTAAAATTTTTAAAACACACTATAAAATTAATACTAACGACGTATTTCAAAGGAATGAACGCTTCTTCCTCAGACTAAGACAGCAGAAAGAGTTTTGCTTTTGCTGTCTTGATAGTAGTACATACATTTTGCCTGAGAAAGAGTGATTCACTCCTTCAAAACGAGTCGCTGATATTCACTTTAAGGTGTGCTTCAGAATCATTAAAATTATTAATTGTGTTTGCAACACCATTATTTTTTTTTTTGCATTTTTAATTTGATATTATGGTTTTTTTTTTTATAAATATTTATTTTGTTTAAAACTATCTCAATTTCTTGTTTTTATCTTATTTTTGTACATAAAATATTTGAAAAATCTTTGTAAATTAATTAATAAATTACTCTATAGCTTATGTAAAAGTTTCAAGTTTTACTATGTAAAGTCTATAAAATAATGCGTGATGTGCTTTTTTTGTTCAAAGTAAATTCTATTTATTGCCAACTTTGGAGGCTTCCTGCCCCACTGTGCAACGTGGTGAGTATATGGCATCTGTGCCGGGATTTTTACCCTTTTATCTGTGCTTTCCGAAATATAAAAAAATTAAAAAATTCTTATATCGGGTGTATAATGTTTTGCATTTTTATACGGACCACTTCTCCATTTCAAGATTTTAAATGCTATTTATATCAGATATTTCTTTCTTGAGATTCCCACAAGTTTTTTCCGGTAATTTTTTTAGTTCGCTTATTAATTGCTTACAATTTGCCTCCCTGGCAATAACAATTATTTATCACAAAAAATGGGTACTTCTCTATTATCCCGTCGACCACTTTTCATAACAAAAAACTATCGCCAAACTTTAACGCTAAATAAACGAGAGAACGTTGCCATTGAAATATCAAAATAAATAAAATATAAGAATTTAAGGACACAATTGTTACTTTAATGAATGAAATAACTAATAAATCAGTAAAACATAATGAAAAATACACGCAAATGTCGAATTAAAAACAACTTGATGGCATAACAAATACGTATAATGCTTCTGGCATCAAGTAAATGGGACTGTATTTTTGGCGTTTAATCTTAGTTTGGCGATAGTTTTTTGTTATGAAAAGTGGTCGACGGGATAATAGAGAAGTACCCAAAAATGGCTTAGTTTTGTTAAATTTGTTTGTTATGTATTTTCATTTATTATTAAAATATCGAAAATGGCAATAAAATTTTATTTTAGCACCGTACTTAATTTTTTAAAATGGCTCAAAAACATGGTTTAATAAACGTAAATATTTTAAAAAACATGTTTTTCCGCTCTCTAGAAAAATTTGTAAGATTCTACAACTGCCTTTGGCACCAACCAGTACATGATACGGAACTTTTCCCTATTCAGATACACAGAAGAGGTTGGTCACAAACAAGAGTAATGCTAGCAACAATATTGTTTTAACTCTATAAGAGTTAGAAACAATAATGATATTAAATTCCCCGATTAGCTTAGGGCCCGATTACGGAACTTTCTCCTAGAAAAAAAAACTGTAGAAGTCTTTTACATTTGTTTTGAATGAAGCTCGATCAACAAAGTATTAATTGATAATACAAACAACACTAATATTAACATGGGGGCAAAAGTTTGAATTTAAGTGTATATATTTGGAACCCGCCCCCCCCCCACCCCAACCACCCACCAAAAAAAGAAAAAGAAAGTTACAGAAATGAATTTAAAATGGCGTGAAGCCACCCTTTCTGACATAAGAAACTGGCTGCGAACCCGATTACGAAACTTTCACTTAACTTAATAACATGTATCTAATAGCCCTGAGGACAATTCCCCTTCCCAGTTATACGGACCTTGGGGCTTTTATAAAAAGCTTGACGCAGTTCGGGTTGAAGAAGTTGAGATTTACTGTCAAATGACATAAACTACTATGAAAATAAAACTAGTGAATTATTATGCTGGTTTATGTATGTATTTAAAAAAAATTGCATCTGATTACACTCTTTAGATAAATTACTCCTGTTTGCATTTAATAACAGATAAACGGCTTCCATTTACTAAATTGTTTAAATATTGGGAAGAGTTGGCGAGAGATAGATAGACGTGTAAACAAACGGGTAGAGAGACGGATAGCGACAGAGATAAGCTAACGGGTAGCGAAACGAATAGACAGACGGGTAGCGAGGCAGGTGCAAAAAAGGGTTGACAGAGGGGTAGTGAGATGGGTAGGGAGACGGGTAGCGTGGTGGATAGGGAGACGAGTACAGAGACGACTTGACAGACGGGTAGAGAGAGGGGTATATAGACAGACAGACGTGTTGATAGACGAGTAGTGTAACGGGAAGCGAGACAGGTAGAGACACGATTAAAGAGTCGGGTAGAAAGACAGACGGATACTGAGACGGGTATACAGAAGAGTAGAGAGACAGTAGACAGATGAGTTCGGAGAGAGACATAGCTAAGACATACGAGTAGTTAGACTGGTAGACACGTTTGTAGCAAAGCATGTTATCAATGTGGTTTGAAGTATACGAGTTTCTATAAATAGTTATACAAATAAACAAAGGAAATTTTTTTAATTCAAATATTAAATATTTGATTTAATATTTCAATATTTAATATTTTTTTTAAATATTTTATTTAGATATTTGTCACAAAGAAAATGTTGCAAAAATTAAATTAAATTTGCGTTAAACTACGCTTGCTAAAATACGCTATTGGCTGCAAATCTGATTATGTGACTTTAAAAATATCGTTTTAAAAGATCCGGCGGGTTTTTTTTTTAAAGTTTTGTGCAATTCCCGCTTAAAAACATGAGATTATTTGCCAAATGTTATAAAAAAATGCATATGAAAACATAACAGTATATGAATTTATATATGATATTTTGTAATTATATCATTTAATTTGCTATTTTTCATATGTTGTATCTTTATCTATCTCTTGTCTATCATATGCTGTATATTCACTTAGATTCTTGTTGATATCTTCTTTATATCGTAATTGTTAACTTTATGTTCTCAGCAATATCACTCAGACTAATCCCTTTGAGGGAAGTCCTAGTATTTCTAATGCAAAGGCAAATATTTCTGCGTGGCACATTGCTGCAAATGTTTCCAATGTAAACCTATTCTTAATTAATATTAGTATTCAATAGCAAGTATTTTCGATTCATTCCATATTGGCGTAATATTGGGACCAAATATAACTAATATGCTCAATAAGAGTTTGTTGTTCGCAAGGGCTTTCAAACCAGGGGTCAGAAGGTTACAATCCTTAAAGAATGAAATCCTGCCTCAGAGTCAAATTCAGATGCCGAAGCTTCAGAAGAAAGTGAACTACATTAAATAAAATTTATGCTTATTCAGTATTTTTATAGATCGCCACTTCTTGCTCGTGTATGTGACTATTGCTAGATTCATCAAGAATCCCACTAACTTAAGAACTTGCTGTGATTATGCGACAACGTTTCGCAAGCTCATGTTAAACTAATATTGTGTTTTTAGGTGCGTTCGTAATTATATAAATACGTAGCACCTATAGTCGTCGCTTGGTCCGTCCGTCTGTCCGTCCGTCTGTCTGTCTGTCTGTCCGTCTGTCTGTCCGTCCGTCTGTCTGTCTGTCCGCATATAACAACGCAAAAACTACCCAACCAAATGGTTTGCAATTTAAAATATATTATCTTTGCAGAATTTTGTCGAGACATTTCAAATTTTATTAAAATCGAATCAAAACTTTAGGAGATATTAATAAAAATATTTATTAAGAAATTTGATTTTTTTTTTTAAATCGGTGCTTTTTTGTTATAGGAGCTTCCGATGGATGTTAAATCGTCAAGCGACCGAGATACTTATTTTATGACAGAAATTAATCTGCAGACGATATAATTCATTTCACAGAATTAAAAATCAAGATCTGAATATTTATATAACTAGCTGATACATATATATCTGAATATTTATATAACTAGTTAAGATATTTGTATGAACAGTGTCATAAAATATATACTTAACTAGCTGTTTAACCCGTTCTACGCACGGGATATCATGAATTTAATTCTAAAACGTGCGTACGAACGCACCTCGTTTGTAACGTTTGACGTACAATTTCCAACTTGTTTACGATTTTATCGTTTTCATTTCAATATTTTAAAGAATTATTTTTGAAAATGATATCTGAGAACAATGTCTATCAATTTTGGTTGCAGCTTCATTCGAGGACATTTTCAATTTCGAAACCAAATTGGTTCGTTGACATTTTTTTCTTATTTGCTAAGGATTTGCTCTTAGGCTACCAAGAGCATCATGTGTGTAGAAAATGGTATTCTAAGCGTTCTAAGTTATTTTAAGTTACAATGGCGGGGAGTCTGGCTGCCAAAGGTACCTAGGCAACATTATTAGTGCCAACAATTAGGTGGCCTTTGTAATATATACATGATGATTCGCACGTAATAGGCCCCGAATATTCTTGCATAACTTTCGCTCGGATAAAGCGAATCGAACGAAATAATGTCCAATGTGCTCCTCAGAATCGGGATGAAAATTTCGACTTTGTGCTCCGCAGTAGATGGCGCTGCGAACACTTGGATGCAAACGCCCGAACCCCATCACTCAGTAACTGGGAGACTTCTCAACTAGAGTTGAAAAAAACCGGTTTATTCCCAGATTTATTTCCAATAGACCCGGTTTATTCCCAGGTTTATTGCCAAAAGACCTGGTTTATTCCCAAAAAACCAAGTTTATTGCCAAAAAACCCGACTTATTCCCAGGTTTAAACCGGGTTTTTTCTAACCTTTGCAACTCTATTCTCAACAGAATGGTGAAATACACTAATGAGCCGTGCGCAATCATAGAATGAAGCTATCGGATCACCAATTCGTTGAAATGTGTCTGGCAGAAACGGAGTTCACTTCCAGCGTCGCATAGCCTTCGATTATACATACTTCGAGGTATCTAAGCGTATTTTTTGGTTTATAGTACTTTATACTAATGAGAGTTATTCAAGAATATTCGGGGCCGGTTACGAGTTAATCACCTTGTATAAGTATAAAAGCTTCAGTAATGTCGTAATCTAATTACAAATATTAAAATATGTTGTAAATGTGAAATAATTTTACTTTTAGTTGAAAGCTGAAGATGTTATGAAAGCTTATATCAAAAGAATACTAGAAGTAGAGCCTTACGTCCATGCTTGCATAGATCAGAGATTTGAAGAAGCGTTAAAAGAGGCCAAAGACGTGGACAATTTTCTTTTGGACACTGCCATGACAGAAGAAGATATTCAAAACCACACACCGCTGCTAGGTGTACCTTTCAGCTGCAAAGAAAATGTTGGAGTAAAAGGTTAGTTAGTACTGATTTATATTGATTTCGTTTCATAATTCTTTACATAAATTGCACAGAGTGATCAATACTGTTTTTACGGGTGTACGAATGGGACATCGGACTCTGATTCACTCAGAGATAGTAGCGAAGCTATTCAATAACTGTGGGAGAGGCTTAAGTAGTCATTTTCAAATAAACTGAGCAATTAGGAATAACAATAGTTAATATAATGTTTATGAGAATAATTAATACTTCTTATTAATAGTGATGGCATAATAAATAATTTTGATATTCGAATCAATTAATCATTCGGACACCCACAAAAGCACAATTACCACAGCCACAAGTCTTAAATTATTATTATTATTATTATTATTTTACAAACTTTCCGGTTTTAATTGATTAAAAAGTATACGAAGCATGGCAGCTATGCTTTTGTGAAGATTCATTTGAATATCAAAATCATTTATTGTGCAAATCGCTACTTATTAATGTTATTATCACAAAATCAAATTTTAAAATATTTTAGATAGAAAATGTAAGATACGGAATTCTGGAGAATTACCAAATTATCGAGAGGTTATCAAATTAACGAAATAATGAGGGGTTCAGTGTACAGAGCCCCAGTTCGGTGTTCAGAGAAAATAAATGCTTTCGTATTTAGCCATACAATTCGAAAGATTTATCTCCTGAAACTACTTAGTAATACTATTAGATGAAAGAAATGAAACTGCAGGGTGAAAGTTTTAAATATATACTAATATTGTAAAGAAGTAACATTTGTGTGTTTGTTTATTGGAGTAATCTCTGGAACTACCGAACCGATTAATAAAAATAAAAAACGGCGACAAATACTGATGACAATCTCTGTTCCAACATAGGCTATATTTTTTGTCGGTACAACGACTCCCAAGAGGGTGCAGGAGCAAAAGACGTTCTGAAATTGCGAATTCTGTGATACCACTGGGGCTAGAAACTTGAAATTTGGTGTGGTGGTTACTTTAAAGATGTAAATACTCGCTATGAGCGGTTTAATAAAAGTTTGAAATTTTAAAGGCTGAAATGACTGGAAAACGCTAAAAAAATAGTCTAAAATACGACATTTTTGGAACTGTTAGTGTTAGAAACTTGAAATTTGGCATGGCTGTTACTTTTATGAAGTAAATGTCTGCACAGAACAGTTTCTAAAAAATATCGAAATGTAAAAGGGTGCAGGAACAAAATACTTCTTAAAATTACGATTTCTGTGATACTTCTGGGGTTAAAACGTGAAAATTCGCATGATGATTACTTTTAAGCTGTAAATGCTCTATAAGAACGGTTTCTAAAAAAATAATCGAAATTTAAATAGGTAAAATGAGTGAAAAACATTCTAAAAACTCTCTAAATTACGATTTATTTGGAATTGTTAAGGATAGAAACTTGAAATGTATAATTAAACTAGATTTATTTATCCTTCAAACAATCAAAAGACCTCATGCAATTTAAATGCAACACAACGGGTTGCTACGCAGCTAGTATTAAATAAAATCATTTCTAAATAAAAATGCAAGTTCTAGAGGTGACACTGCGGTTTTTGATCTGTAGATTTCCATATTTGTAATATAATTAATATTTATAGCGCTTTTGCATGTACAGAGTTGTTTTTTGTTTTGTTTTTTTCAGAGAGAAATTATCAAACATTAAAGACGCAAAATAGTGGTCTTTGGGACAAAGACAACAGACATTTAAAAAAAAAATTCATTTGAAAGAGGAGGGGGGAGCCTTGAGCCCCTCTATTCCTGACGCCCCTGTTCGGAGACCTCTTATTAGCAGAATCTTGGTTATCATATATTTTCATTTTTTTTTCTCTTTTTTAAAGTAAAAAATATTTAGAATTGAAGAAAATCATAACGAACAGTCAAAACTAAAATTCATTATATTATCGCTATTATTATTATCATTATTAGTAACTATAAAAATTATACACAGAAATATGTTAAATATCGTACTTTCGTATAGCACATTAACTAAAATTTAGAGGTTGTATCATAATTAACTCAGCGAGCTTTATTCAGAATTATTTTTGAACCATTCATTTTGCATTTACAAAGAATAAAAAGCTTTTGGTTTGTTATTTAGTTTTTGAAATTTTTGTGTAATTTTTTTGTAATTTATGGTTTTGTTTTCGTAAAATAATATGCATATATAATTAAATTCTGACTTTTATTCTACTAAAACAAACTAAAAAGTAGATTTTTTTTCAATTTGTCAAAAAAAAAAAAAAAAAAGAACTTTCTATGCCATTAATAACTTTCATTTATTTACTCTTGATCATACATATATATTAAGGAATAAAAGGCATTTCTTGTCAGGAATAATAGGCAAATCTTGTCAGGCTGAGCATGGCCATAGGGGGGACACGAGGGGGCACGTGGCCCCCTCATGTCTAAAATGTCTCTCAACATCAATTTCTAAAATATGATACAGTTAATTAGTCTTTGTCTTGTCTTGTACAATCATTGACTTGTATTGACCCAAAATCGATACTTTTATTTTCATTTTATATTTCTTCTTTTTTTTTTTACTTACTCAGATGTCAGATCAATAGACAGCTCAGCTCTTTTTTCTTTGAAGAAATGAATTTCGTATCGATATTTGCTGGTTCAAATCTGAGCTGGGTGAAAGGGGAAAAGGAAAAGTTTTTGAGAATTGACTCGTTCGTTAATGAAAAAAAAATCAAGAATCCCTTCAAAAATCCTTCAATAAAGTAGAGGTCTGCACGAGCCCGGGCCAGGCTCGAAGCCCGTACCCGGCTTATGGTGGGGTGGGCCAGCAGAATAAAGACAAATTTTTAACGGACCAAAAGAAAAATAAACGAACCAGGAAAGGCCGAGAAATAAAATGAAGCGGTCGACTGGCACAATATAACAAATTTAAAAGAGTCGGAGAATTTTTTTTTCTTCTAAATTCTCGGCCAAGCCGTGACTAAATCAGGGCTTAATTTCTAAGGGGAAAAAGTACCCGAGCCCTAATATTCTGCTGTACTAACATACGTAGCGTCCCCCCCCCCCTCCTCCGCCGTCACTCCAATCTGCATATTCATATTTCATACATTATTTTCAAAATTTAAAGCACTGTTTTTTTATTTAGCAAAATAAAATTTTGAAATACATCTATCTGCGTACACTTAGCTTTCAATTATTCCACTTTTTAGTTATTACTACTTCCAAATAGAAACCTTTGCCTGATCTTAATGATAATTAATCGCAGAATTCTGCGATTAAATAGGCTCAAGATTATGATTCGGAAAGAGTGTAACACAAAAAATGAATAGTTCGCAGAATGAATGATATGAATATGCAGAAATGAATATGCAGAGTAGAAAAGTCTATTTCTGTTTACTCTTTATTCTGATCAAAATAGCATTAAAATGATTTGAAATGGAAATAAATAAAATTTTGTATTTAAGACGGACTGAGCTCGAGCCTGCCCGAACCCGAAGACTGATACAAAAATCGAGCCCGTTTCATCTCCATCTAGCAACACATTACGTCACTTATAAGTTTTCTGATACAAAAGAAGGCAAAAGATTGGAGATGTGAGAGAAAGGAAAGTGTAATTTAAGATTCGTTTTTCGGAAGCGTTATTGCACTGGTCTCCGGATCACAGTGTTTATGAGTCCCGGTGAATTCTGGTCAATATTTAAATTGTTACTAAAAACAGAGAAGTAATGGAGCTGAGCTCCTGTGGACTCCGACAATGAATTAAACCCTGGACCAATTTTACTCAAGACGTGTCGGGTAGGTAATGTTTTTTTTAAATAATAGAGATGATGAACTTTTGTTAACGAAATCTCTGGAAATATACTTTAATAAATTGCAGAGAAGTATTTTTTTAAATCTTCAATTTTTTATTATACAGCTTCAAAAGTTATGTTTTTAATCATCGTTTTTCTTTTATTCTAAACTACACTAATTTTTTTTAATGCGTATATATTTGAAAGTAATAGTATAAGTATCTAAGTGATCATTAATGTTGCTATCCTGTATTATTTAGCTTGTGGGATATAGTCTGAAATATACTGTGAAATTTTCCCATAAATATGTATGCAGTATTCTTTAAAATATTCTTAATTTTATTTTAAGAAAAATCAGAATTTTTTTGTAAAAATTGAATCGGGCCGGGACTGATTTCATTGATTTTTGCAACGGACCGGGTCGAACTTTTAGTTTTTACACCGGCCCTTGCAAACCTCTACTATAAAAGCATTCCACTATTGGTAGTATGTCTTGTGCATAATTAAATATATTCCTCTCTCTTATTTATTATTATTTATTTTATTGACGTTACTTAATCTTCTAATATACCTTTGCAATTTTTAGGTGTAATGGTTATGGATTTTTTTTTTCTCAAAGTGTAAGCCTTCTTGAATGAGATGTTTTATACAGCCCTACCTTGGTAAACGATGGTAATCCGTTCCAGAAATACCGCTATTGAGCAAAACCGTTGCTATCCAAACTGCAATTTTCCAGTCGCATGTATGTTAAAAGATTAGTACTTCTTAAAAGTGCTGATTAAATTTATTTAAAATGCCTTAGAAGTTTGAGAAATGTCTTTTATTTATTATATTTGTTACAAAAATATTAATATCAATAAAATGAACTAGTGGGGCTTTCCTCATTTTCCTGGTCGGTTATTTTTCCAAGTGAACTTCGAATTAAATTAACCTGGTAGTGGGGCCCAACTGCCGTCAACAGCGTACACACGTGCAAGCTATTAAATCTACTGTGGTCTCGAATCAAACCAACCTTGAATGTTTGTGATTTTTCATTTCGACCCAGATTAGTTTAATATTTTGAGCATCGTAGTTCGTGTTACGACGATTTTGTATTCTTTGAACTTTAATTTAATCTCAGCAGAGAAGAATTTAACAGAGAATTAGTTCTTTCCGTTTCGGATTAAAAAAAAAAAATTAAAATTTGCCGCAAAAGGCGAAAATACACTAAAAAATTCGCGAAATATACTAAATTCACAAAATATACTATATTGGTCTAAAAGCTTGAAAACGGATTCATTTTACAAGTGCTAAGAAATTGCCGCTAACCGTGTAAAATCGCAGAAAATCGTATAAAAAATTTTATGCGATTTAAATCGCGAAAAATTGAAAATTTTCATAGGACAAAATTTACTGTATTTTGCTGAATTTGCTGAAATTTTCAAACCGTATTCCTTTTATGAATGTTGAAAAAACGCCCCCGCGGAATGCAAAAAAAGCTATATTGAGATGAAAGGTTGAAATCCGATACCTGTAACAAATGTTAAAAAATTGCTGCGAAACGCGAAAAAACTTTTAAAATCGCAGGAAAAATTAAAATCATTGTACGGATTCCGAATAAACTTTATTGAAAACAGAAAAAAATTTACTATATTGGGCTAAAAGATTCAAACCGGATTCTTTTTACAAATGTAAAAATATCTCCACAAAATGTGAAAAAAAAAAAAATCCCATAAAAAAATTCACGAAAAATTCAAAATTTAATATATTGTGTTCAAAGTTTGAAATTAGGATTCCTGTACGAATGTTAGAAAAGTCGCCGCAAAATGCGTAAAAACGAAAAAACTGCAAAAAATAATCGCAAAAAACTTAAACATCGCAGAGAACAAAATTTATTATATTGAGTTAAAAGATTGTAGCTGGGATTCTTTTACAAATGCCAAAAAATCGCCGCGAAACGCGAAAAAAAACGTTAAAATCGCATGAAAAATTAAAGCCATTGTTAAAATATAATCATTCTTTTAATTCCGAATAAATTTTTTTAAAAGAGAAACAAAATTACTCTATTGGATTAAAAGATTCTTTTTACGAATGTGAAAATATCTCCACAAAACGTGAAAAAAAAAAGAAAAGAAAATGAAAAACCGCATAAAAGAATTCACGAAAAATTCAAAAATTGCAGAGAACAAAATTTACTACATTTGGTTAAAAGATTGTAGCTGGATTCCTTTTACGAATGTCAAAAAATCGCTGCAAAACACGAAAAAACGCTAAAAAGTACTTAACAAATTAGCGAAAAATTCAAAAGTCGCTATACGAGTTTCGAATAAACTTTATTGAAAAGAGTCCAACATTTTACTATATTGGGCTAAAAGGGTGTAACCGGATTCCTGTTACAAATGTTAAAATCTTCCGCGAAACGCGAAAAAAAACTCAAAAAGTCGCACGAAAAATTCGCGAAAGTTAAAAAATCGCAAAGTACAGAATTTAGTATAATGGGCCGAAAAATTAAAACTGGATTCCTTTTACGAGTGTTTAAAAATCGCAGCGGAACGCGAAAAAACGGCATAATATTATAAAAAAAAATTCATGAAAAATTTAAAAATCACAGAGGAAAAAATTTACTATAATGGGTTAAAAGGCTGAAGCTAGATTAGTATCACAAAGGTTAAACAATTGCCACAAAACGCGGAAAAACACTAAAAATCGCATAAAAAATTTGCGAACATTTTCAAAATCGCTAGGGTCAAAATTAATATATTGAGCTGAAGGATTGAAACCAGATGTAGTTTTCGAATGTTTAAGAAAATCGTCGCGAAACGCTAAAGAACACTTAAAATCCCATAAAAAGTTCGTGAAAAATCTAAAAATCGCAGATCACAAAATTTGCTACATTGGACTAAAAGATTAAAGTTGGATTCCATTTACGAATGTTAAAAAAATCGCCGCGAAACGCGAAAAATCGCATAATAAATTTGCAAAATTTTACTAAATAGCAGAGTATATCTGCTGAAAAAATGAAACCAGATTTCTCCTACGAAAATTTAAAAAATCGCCGCAAAAAGCTAAAACACTCTAAAAATTTCATAAACATTTCGCGAAAAATCTTTTAAATGCAGAAGACAAAATTTACTGTATTGTGTTAAAACATTCAAACATAATTCCTAACACAAATGTTAAGAAATTGTCGCAACTCGCGAAAAAACTCTAAAAGTCACAAACATTTCGCGAAAAATTCAAGAATTGCTGTACGATTTCCAAATAAACTTTTTTGAATCGAAGACAAAATTCATTATATTGAGCTAGAAGATCGAAACTGAATTACTTTTACCCAATGTGGTAAAATTGCCTTAACGTCGTTAACTGAGGTCATTTATAACCAAGAAAACCCTGTATATATATATATATATATATATATATGTGCGCGTGCGTGTGTTATGGTGTTTAATAAACATTTGTGCCACCCCCCCCCCCCCCCCAAATTTCCGGTCATGCTACGCGTTATGAGCATGGCTACTGTAAATGATAAATTAAGCTACTATTCCATTTTCTATAGAAAGCATATTGCAGTGTTTATTAATTTCGCAATGTCTGAAATAATGTTATACTGCAGTGCAGGGCTGTCCAACCTGACCACCAGAATTTCACCAGAATTTTTTTTTTTTTTTTTTTTTTTTTACTTAAGCGAAATAATAAGTAGAATATTTTCTGATAAAAAAAACTCTCTAATGCAGGGGTTCCCAAACTATGGTACGCGTACCAGCAGTGGTACGGGAAGCACTGGTTACAGGTACGCAGAATTCCCATACTGGTACTTCGAATAAAAAATACAGAATGCAGCATATTATTATGGAATCAAAAATGGCTTGTCTTTATTAACTTGTAAATTTTCAAAAAAATTTTGAATGCGATTTAGGATCTGTAAACACTTTTTTTTTTTGTTACGCGGTACGTTTGTTATAGCAAACTTGGTGAAATTCGCACACACCGCTAATATATACAATCAGTTTTCTAGAATTAAAAAGGCTTATTGACAAGGGTGGAAGCAAATTAGTTCAATCAGCCTACTATAACAGTGTGCGCCAATATGTCATTAACTATTGTGGATTTTTTCCTATACCAAAACACTGTATTTTGATATTGTATGCATTATTAAAATTTAATGATATAATACTACTTTTTACTTGAATGTTGTTATAAAGCAGTCAACCTAAGTACCAATTTAGTAATGTAATCATTCATTTTTAAATACAATAAAACCTGCTATGAGGGAATCACAAAATAATGGAGATATATTTCGTTTTAGACAGGCTCCTTTCTACAGATTTTTCGAAATTTGCTTTCTTTACGTTTGTTACCTGCGCGGAAGTATGAACTTCGATTTAGTGGTACGTCGGTCTAAAAGTTTGGGAACCCCTGCTCTAATGAATACTTCTATAAAATGCACGTGTAAATCGTATATTTTTTGTGATATATACAGGAGGTATTTAGAGCATTTAATATTCGAATTTAATATTACGATAGGTGGATCAGAAACAGACGACCAGACAAACCAAATCGTTAAACACTTTTAAACTATATTGGAAAGTGTTAAAAAACTTACTGAGTTAGTAAATTTCAGTAGTTATGGTGATTCAGAAAACCAAGTGGAGATTCAAAAAGTTTTGATTAATCTTCTGATTCGGCCTTCGTTCGTGCATACAAGATTGAGTTTTAACCTTGTTTATTTGCCTAGAGCTTCTCAGTTTTAAAATAATACTAGATGGAACCCGTCAAAACGTGACGGGAAAAAAATACTATAACAATGTCAGTAAAATAAGCTTCTTTATTATTTAAGAAGGGGTGCATATGAAACAGTCTTTTAAATATTTTATTTTTAAAGTTCCCCCCACCCCACACCCAGTGAAAACAGTACGTACTGTGTTTATAGTACTATTGCCGATGCAAACTCCAAACAAATAATCCGTAAACAACTGTGTAATGCAAATCAGTTCAACATTTCCGCCATATTCCCCACGGCAAGAAAGAAAATTTCATGGGTGTATGAAGTATCATACAAATTAAAAACTGAACTACAAAGAGATCTGTTTCTCTGGCCGATCCCTCCATTTAGTTTGCGAAAATGAAAGGAAATAATTGCCAATTTTTACTAATGAACAAAAATTTAGGTAACTAAGTAAGATATAGATTTGAAATTGGGGATGGGAAGGGGTGTTATTATTTTCTAGAGTTCTAGGAACCTGATTTCGACAGGAATTGGTTCATCCATCTCCATTTATACAACGGGTACCCGTGTTGGATGTTCATATGGATCAAATTGCGCCCCCTGGCGTGGAAAGCGGAACTAAAGGATTTTGAGCAGCACGCTTGCTGCAGCGGGGACACGATTTGGAGTTTCATTCGAAAGGGGATTTCTTTGGAACAGGGTGCACCCCCTGACGGCTGAAGGTGGAATTAAAAGAGTTTGCAGCGCGTGCGCTACATGCCTGCTAGCTACTATATGGTGCTGCAGGCAGCCGGAACACGTGTCGAAGGTTTGTATTTATCAGAATGCGTCCGTATGGGCAGAAAGTGGAAATAAAGGATTCTCAGTCGCCGTGAAAAGCACTTTTAAATGAATAATTTTATACATAATCCGGTTAAAGATATAAAATCATACAAACTTTAGGTTTGTTTAATTTTATTCTCAGGGGCCCGAGCAACGCCGGACGGGTCAGCTAGTAGTAAATAAAGCACACATCTACCCCCCCCCCCGCCTCCCCTGTGATAATGCAACCAAGTAGCTCCTACGCGCATGTGCATTGCATCTGCCCAAAGGCACCGTCAAAATTCGGCCTTAAAAAAGAGTTTTAAAATGTCCACTTTAATCATTGTTCGTTTCAAATCCATATCTTCTAAAATGTATCTATTGTTTTAAGCAAATCAATTTTTATCTAAAGATGAAGAAATTTTTTTACAATAATAAATCAATCTGCAGATGAGAGGGATTTTTAATGTTTTTAAGGGTAATTTATTTGTATGGTTTCTTCGGCTCCTTTACATAATCAGGATGATTATCCCTTTTCCATCACAGTCGGGATCGTTTCCCATCTTATACAGTTAAATACCCAATGGATCTTTAAAAACATCATTAAATACAATTCCTAGCATATTCTGATGCAACATATACAAATTCAACATATCAATTTTATGTTAATCATAAACTGATTTTTTTTTTTTTTTTTTTTTTTTTAGCGTCAAAATACTCTATCTTATGGATAATCTGATCTTATGATTTATCAGGGTTTTATTTATTTTTTTTTTTTTCACTTTTTATGATGATTAGGGAAATCCATTTTCAATTGTGGCAACTTTCCCAGAGTGTATTTTACATTATTGAAACAAAATCATGTTCATTGTTGAGACAGATTTAAAAAATATTTCATGCTTGAAAATTATTTAAAAAGTTGTTAAATTAAGGGACAGTTTTCAAATAAATTTCATTCGAAAGCTAACATTTTTCTAATTGATGATGTAAGAATTGAAATTGTAAAATGTAGTAAAAAATTGAAACTTGTAGAGTTTAGAAGTGATGTAAACGCGATGAAAGCGAAAGCGATAGCGTCTTTTGTTGTCACAACCGTTATACATTTCTGAAAATTGCCACTGTGTTTTGGCTGGCGTCCAAAAGTGGACTACCATTTTTTGACGTCGACAGAGAAATTCACATTGAAAGAAATTGCACTTTGCCGCTAATAAGGAACTGTTAAATGAACTTATAATAAACCTACCAAAATAATTCCTAGTAAATATTAGCTTTACATTTTTTATTCTAACTAAAAATACAATCATTATTTCAAGTTTTTTTTTTAATACCATAACACTATTTTTAATCATTTTAATTTTTCTAATATCCTTTACTTTTGAGAATTTTTTTTATTAAAAAATGGAATCTTCTAACCTATAATAAAAAAAAGTAATTGGTAACATGTAATCAAGGTATGCAATCAAGATTAAGCAATCAATAAAGGCTCAAATTCTAATCTTTATAATTAAGAATTGAAAAATCAATTAAAATTACGTTATCAATTACGTTACAATCATATAAAATTTTCTCTTTAGTTTTATCAATGTTAAAATGCATTTCAAGCTAAGCATAACGTCATTTTCACCGGCGCAAAATTTTCACACATACTTTATATACGTTATTTTTATGCTCAAACACCATGTGATTATTATTATTTACTAGATTTGAGGGAGACTATATTCCAGGCTTATATCCTCATAAAAATTTAATGCAAAAACTTTTACTATTGGGTAGAAGTAATTTCCATAGTACTTCAATATATCAAAAATAACGACTGTAATTTTCGTTTTGCAAAATATTTTTAAAATAATATATACTAATATTATAAAGAAGTAACGGTTGTTTGTTTGTAGGGGGTAATGTCTGGAACTACCGAATCGATTTCAAAAGTGATGGTGGCAATTTGATGGTGACAATCCCTGCTCCAACATGGGCTATATTTTATGTCAGTGCCACTACCCCCAGGGGGAGCAGGAGCGAAAAACGTTCTAAAATTACGATTTGTTTTATACTGAAGGACCTAGAAACTTGAAATTTGACATGGTAGTTACTTATAAGATGTAAATGCTGTCCAAGAACAAATTCTAAAAAAAAAATTCGAAATTTAAAAGGGTGTAATCTGCGAAAAGCGTTCTAAAAGCATTCTAAATTACAATTTCTACGAAATCTCTGGAACTACAGCACTGTTTTCAAAAGTGATGGTGGAAAATCGATGGTGACAGTTCCTGCAATAACATAGGCTATATATATTTCATATCAGTGCCACTACCCCAGGGGGTGCAAGGGAGAAAAAGTTCTAAAATTGCGATTTTTTTTTAATACTGAAGGACCTAGAAACTTGAAATTTGGCATGGTAGTTACTTATAAGATGCACACGCTGCCCAAGAACAAATTCTAAAAAAAAAATTCGAAATTTAAAAGGGTGTAATCTGCGAAAAGCGTTCTAAAAGCATTCTAAATTACAATTTCTACGGAATCTCTAGACCTACAGAACCATTTTCAAAAGTGATGGTGGCAAATAGCCTATGTTACTGCAGGTGACAATTCCTGCTGTAACATAGGCTATATTTGATGTAGGTGCTAGAGATGAGACGGGCTAGGCCCGAAAGACCGAGCCCGAGCTCGGGCCCGACACGGGCTCAGGCTTGATTTCTGTACCAATCTTCGGGCTCGGGCTCATTCTTTCTGAAACTGAGAATGTTTTTTATTCTCGTTTAGAAAAAAATAAAAGTAACTTTTTTTTCTTAAAAATTACTCGCCATTCATTCGTTCAAGTTATTTTAATGCTATTTTGATCAGAATGAAGAAAAACAGAAATTTTGTTTTTCTTTTCAAGTATTAGAATGCTATTTCAAAAGAAAAAAAATCATACATATTAGCAGATTTATGTCTGGCAAAGATGACGACTGTTCATATGGCGCCATTTGTTGTTCGATTTTAGCTTGTAACAGCAGGAAATGCAATGTTTTAATTGGAACTTATAGGAAATTAATTGGAACTTATATTGGAATAATGTGGGAATTGTTAAGGACAGAATCTTGAAATGTGACATGGCTGATACTTCTTTTTTTCTTTTAAATGCTAAAAGATGTAAATTAACAACATAATAAATGCACGATAAAAAAAACTTTTATTAGGATCTTTCCTAAACAACCTAAAAAACAACGTAATAAATGTTATTTGACTGTTTATTTATTATGTTGTTAATTTACACCTTTTAGCATTTAAAAGAAATATATTATTACAAGGTGTTATAATTTATTATATTGTTATGGCTGACACTTTTTAAGATGCAGGTGCACACTGAAAAGTTTTATAAAAAATAATCGAAATTTAAAAGTGTGAATTGGCAAAAAACGTTTTGAATTACGATTTATTATTATTATTATTATTATACTGACAGGATTAGAAACTTCAAATTTGGCATTGTTGGTTACTTTTACGATACAAATGCTCGTTAACAATGGTTTACAAGGAAATTCAAAATGTCAAAGGGTCAAATGAGTGGAAAGCGTTTTTAAAGCTTTCTTAATCACGATTTCTATAGAATTGTTAGGGACAGAAACTTGAAATGTCTCAAGGCTGTTACTTTTAAGACATGAATGTTCGCACAGAACAATTTGAAAACACCCCGAAATTTAAAAGAGTGAAATGCGTGAAAAGCGTTCTAAATTGAGATGTCCATGGAATGATAGTAACTTGAAGTTTGACATGGCTGTTGCTTTTAAGACGTAACTGGTTGCACAGAAGAGTTTTTTTTATTTTTTTTTAATTGGAATTTAAAAGTGTGAAAGCGCAAAAAGCGTTCTAAAAACGTTCTAAATTACGATTTATTTGGAACTGATAAAACTAGAAACTTGAAATTTTACATGGCTGTCACTAACGTAAATGATCACCCAAAAGAGTTTACTAAAAATGCGAAATTTAAAAGAGCAAGAGCAAGAGAAAAAAAACTGTTCTACAATTGCAATTTATGTGGTACAGCTGGTATAGAAGCTTCGTATTTGGCATGGTGGTTACTCTTAAAATGAAAATGCTCTCTCCAACCGGTTTCTAAAAAATTCTAAATTTAACAGGCTGAAATGAGTGGGAAACGTTCTAAAAACGTTCTACATTATGATTTAATTGGATTTATTCGGGTTAGAAACTTCGAATTTAGTATAGTGGTTTAAGATGCAGACGCTCGGTATAAACAGTTTATTGAAAACGAAATTTAAAGATGTAAAATGAGTGGAAATTGTTATAAATTATGTTTATTTTTTTCTAAATTGTTAGGGATAGAAACTTAAAATTTAACATGCACGTTATTTTTAGACGTAAATGCTTCTACAGAACAGTTTTTACAAAATTCGAAATCAAACAAGAACGAAAAATCATGCGTCAAGCATAGATTATGTAACACTTTCCAACGCTTCCAAAATAATTTTACAAATCATACCGTTTAATAAGCTGAAAGATAACATCTAAGTAAAGAATTTGGAAAACGCATACCATATTTAAAAAAAAAAAAAAAAAATCAGAAATTTTCAACATATACAATATTCGGAAAAATATTCGAATATTTTTATTCAGCCCTGTATATGATCTATAGATTTGTATATATACTACATAGGATGCTAAATTTTAGTTTAGTTAGAAAACGCTTAGCACAGTTTAAAATTCTCCTTCTGGAGTTTCTGTCAATAAACGGAAATGTGTTCGTGAAATTTTGTGCTTCCCTGTATATGATCTACAGAAATTATACACACCACGTAATAGACAAAAAGTGCGTTAAATTTAAAATCGCGTTCAGTAACTTAAAACGCACGTCCAGGAATTATTGTTAAAAGACAGTAGAGAATTCTTTTGTGTGTCCCTGTAAATGAACGATGACTGCTATACACACAATATTCTGTAGTAAGCCTCTTGTAATGCACCTTAGTGATATATATAGAAATTTCAATGTGTTTAAAATAATGAAACATTATTTAAATAAACCGCAGACGATTTTTCTCCATAGACGTAATGTAACGGAATTATTTTGAGTGTCCCTGTAAAAAAACTATAAGTGCTACACACTTCCGTTGAAATAGGGAACATGCTATAGATAACGACAATAGCATATAAAAATTGCAGAACAATCTGAGCCTATTTACGGGAGTTAGAGCACGGCCAGACGGCCATCCGGCCAGACGGCCAGACGGCAGACAAACCGAAGTCATAAACACTTTTCAACTAGGTTGGAAAGTGTTAATAAAAAGGTGCAGAATCAAAAAACTTTCTAAAATTGCGACTTTAGTGATGCTTCTGGTCTAGAAAGTCGAAATTTGGCATGGTGGCTATTGTTAAAATGTCAGTGCTTGTTAAGAACGGTTTCTAAAAAAATTCTAAATTTAAAAGAGTGAAATGAGTTGGAAAAGTTCTAAAAACCTTCTAAACTATGATTTATCTGAAACTGTTAGGGATAGAAACTGGAAATTTTACATGGCTGTTACGTTAGAGACACAAATTCATCCACAGCACAGTTTTTAAAAATTTAGAAATGTTAACGTGTGCAGGAACAAAAAAGTTCTAAAATTGCAATTCCTGTGATACAGTTATTACAGAAATTTACTTATCTAGAAGATTGGGATTTGGCATGATGCTTTCTTTTAAAATATAAATACTCGCTTAGAACTGTTTCTAAAAATTTCTAAATTTCGAATGAAAAATTAAATGAAAGAGTACGTTCTTCAAAGTACGTTCTAAATTACCATTAATTTAGAATTAATTTTAGCTCGTCTCATTCATTTAAGTCTTATGTTCGCCTATTGCAGTATAAGAATGAAGTTTACTCAAATTGTGACTTAATTTGTAATTTTTGAATTATCTGTATAATATAAATACTCGCTTAGAACTGTTTCTAAAAATTTCTAAATTTCAAATGAAAAATTAAATGAAAGAGTACGTTCTTCAAAGTACGTTCTAAATTACCATTAATTTAGAATTAATTTTAGCTCGTCTCATTCATTTAAGTCTTATGTTCGCCTATTGCAGTATAAGAATGAAGTTTACTCAAATTGTGACTTAATTTGTAATTTTTGAATTATCTGTATAATATAAATACTCGCTTAGAACTGTTTCTAAAAATTTCTAAATTTCAAATGAAAAATTAAATGAAAGAGTACGTTCTTCAAAGTACGTTCTAAATTACCATTAATTTAGAATTAATTTTAGCTCGTCTCATTCATTTAAGTCTTATGTTCGCCTATTGCAGTATAAGAATGAAGTTTACTCAAATTGTGACTTAATTTGTAATTTTTGAATTATCTGTATAATATAAATACTCGCTTAGAACTGTTTCTAAAAATTTCTAAATTTCAAATGAAAAATTAAATGAAAGAGTACGTTCTTCAAAGTACGTTCTAAATTACCATTAATTTAGAATTAATTTTAGCTCGTCTCATTCATTTAAGTCTTATGTTCGCCTATTGCAGTATAAGAATGAAGTTTACTCAAATTGTGACTTAATTTGTAATTTTTGAATTATCTGTATAATATAAATACTCGCTTAGAACTGTTTCTAAAAATTTCTAAATTTCAAATGAAAAATTAAATGAAAGAGTGCGTTCTTCAAAGTACGTTCTAAATTACCATTAATTTAGAATTAATTTTAGCTCGTCTCATTCATTTAAGTCTTATGTTCGCCTATTGCAGTATAAGAATGAAGTTTACTCAAATTGTGACTTAATTTGTAATTTTTGAATTATCTGTATAATATAAATACTCGCTTAGAACTGTTTCTAAAAATTTCTAATTTTCAAATAAAAAATTAAATGAAAGAGTACGTTTTTCAAAGTACGTTCTAAATAACCTTAATTTAGAATTAATTTTAGCTCGTCTCATTCGTTTAAGTCTTATGTTCGCCTATTGCAGTATAAGAATGAAGTTTACTCAAATTGTGACTTAATTTGTAATTTTTGAATTATCTGTGGCAGTAAAATTTCTTTTTATGAAAATAGGCCCACGTATACCACTTGGCATTTTTTCAACAATTACGCGAGCGAAGCCGCGGGATTTGCTAGTAAATTATATAATCAAAAATCAACTATGCGATACATTTTTAAATAAAATTAAGGTAATAAATATTATTAACTTTAGTAAAAATTGCCGAAAATTTCTATAGAAAAAACAGCAAGCCGATATGAACTCTTCTGCATAATATATATATATAATTTTTATTGTTATAATGCTTTTTGGGGCTATAGGTCAATCTGAAAACGAGAGACAATTTTCAGGTGTCTAAATAAATTTCTTACATATTGTTTGTTGAAGCAATCACAAAGCATTTAACATTTGAAATTTCATTAGATCTTCCGTTGAAGATACTTGCGGAAAAAATTTTCCTCATTAAATTGAAGGATATTGCCTGTTTAGCTATTTTGGAGAAAGAAAACGAAAAAGGAAAAAAAAACCTTCACTATGAATTTGATTATTTGAATGAATGAAAAGAAACCATTTCGGGTTCAATCCAAGAATTTGTATTCGGTATTACCCAAATTAAAACAATGACAACACGATAAAAATTTTCAACTCATACCGGTAAAATTAAATTAACAAAATATATGTGTAAAAGGCGTTGAAAGTACTAATTAATTCAAGTGTTACTTCACATCTTACATAACAAGTGAGCGCCTATATGGTATTAAGTCCCCCTTGTTGAATTTTAATAAAGAGGTGAAATAAAAATAATCGCAATTTTAAGCAAATCAGGAAGGTAGAAATCCTCTAAGTTTAGTGGATAAATTAATTGAACCATCTTAAATCATGAAAACTGTAAAAGTCTTCTGTCTCCCTCAGCTACTGTTCTTTTCGTATGTATGTATGGATTTTGTATCTTCGAAACTGCTACGATTCCCGAGAATAATCTAATCAAAAGACGAGTATTATTGTTTCTGGTTAATTTTATCTTGATTTTGTTGTATGTATTGTTATAAATGAAATATTGATTTTGTTAATTTTCCATCGACAAACAAGTTAAATATGCCTCTGTTCAATGCTTTATAACATAGTTAGTGCATTTTCTATCGGCATGTATTCTATTAAACATTATTTTTGTTGTTATTTTTTCCACGGATGTTGTTATTTTGCCAATAATAAATTTCATCTTAACAATCACTTGTAAATAGTAATAATTTTTAAAAATATATACATTGTCAGGTTTCTCTCACAGCTGCAAGAGTTGAAAACTATTCTTAAGGGATTAGCGTATTGTATCTGTATCTATCGTGTACCGTTAGAGTCTGGTTTAAGAAAAATCTTAATCCGGAGGGTAGCGAGTTGGACATAATGAAAGAGGTATTTCCATTGCAATGTGGTCTTTGATAGATAAGAAAGATAGTGCACCCTTTTATTTAGGAAGACAGATCAGTCAAGAGAGAGGAACGGTTGTCAAGCAACCCTTTGAAATAAAACAGCAGCCCCGTAGAGAGAGAGCGGGTGCGCTGGGGAATGACCAGAGGTGAAGTTAGTTCGAACGTGGTAGTGAAGGTGTAAGGTCATTGAGAGTTGACGATCTGAGCCACGTGTATTTAACGGTATCTCTCGAAAGAAAGAGAGAGCGGGTGTGAGATGAATAGAAATCTCAGTGCGGAATGAATTGACGTAGTCTAACGGTACACGTAGAGCGTTTTCTGTAATTGTTTTGATTTAGTGTTAAACCGGATAATTTACATCCGAGTTTAAGTGTAAATACTGTTAATAAATTGTTACTTTAACTTTAATTGAAAGAGTTAGGTTTTTCTTGAATATACATCAAGTATCGTGCCCGATATCACGTATTCATATCGGTGGTGGCAGCATATCAAAAGACCGGATTTATTTCGAAGTTGTGTGGACGGAGAAGTGGAATCCGACAATGGTGGTAACGGTGGGATTCGAACCCACGCCTCCGAAGAGACTGGTGTATCAAAACGAAATGAGAGAATTTATGGCTAAAAATAAAGTAGTCGATATTGTCTTGGATAGGGACGGGGAGTTTGAAGACTGTAGGAAATATCTGTTGTTAGACAGAGAACAACCGGAAAATAAAGACAGGAAGGGATTTGAAATAAAAGGGTTAACAAATATTCAATTTGGGGACATAAAATAAATCTTAAGGAAAAATAAGAAATTATTTATGGGTCCTATCCAACTGGTAGAAATGGAGAAAAATCGGATTGGTCGTAAACCGGAAAGGGGTAAGATAAGGCAGAAATTGTACAATGTCTTTATTACGTACAAAGAGGACTTGGACAGGCAAGTGCCTGATTGGTTAGAGGAAAATTTAATTAAGACCTCAGAGGCAGAATTTAGCCATTCAAGCGGGTGCATTGCGGAAAGGGATGTACCAATTAAGTTAACGAGGAAGGACTGGAAGGAAAAAGTTGTACCGCCTCCAGTAATATCAGCCTAAGGACTGACATTAAATGACATAATACTAGTGTAACTTTATTTGTTTTTGTGTATTTATAATTGTATTTGCATCTTGTGTTTATAACAGTGTATTAGCATATTGTGTAATTTTGTTTTGTAGTTATCACATTAGTATATGGTTCATTAGAGATGTCAGTAGGTAATTTTCAGACACCTTGAAATATTTATGTAATTATAGTAATGAAGAAACCTACCAAGGAACTGTTGAACTCTTCTTTGACATTACATAGTTTTGAGGAAAATTAGCCCCTAAAAGGCATATTTTCCGCTAAGGTGGGGGGTGTCAGGTTTCTCTCACAGCTGCAAGAGTTGAAAGCTATTCTTAAGGGATTAGCGTATTGTATCTGTATCTATTGTGTACCGTTAGAGGCTGGTTTAAGGAAAATCTTAATCCGGAGGGTAGCGAATTGGACATAATGAAAGAGGTATTTCCATGGCAATGTGGTCTTTGATAGATAAGAAAGATAGTGCACCCTTTTATTTAGGAAGACAGATCAGTCAAGAGGGAGGAACGGTTGTCAAGCGACCCTTGGAAATAAAACAGCAGCCCCGTAGAGAGAGAGCGGGTGCGCTGGGGAATGACCAGAGGTGAGGTTAGTTCGAACGTGGTAGTGAAGGTGTAAGGTCGTTGAGAGTTGACGATCTGAGCCACGTGTGTTTAACGGTATCTCTCGAAAGAAAGAGAGAGCGGGTGTGAGATGAATAGAAATCTCAGTGCGGAATGAATTGACGTAGTCTAACGGTACACGTAGAGCGTTTTCTGTAATTGTTTTGATTTAGTGTTAAACCGGATAATTTACATCCGAGTTTAAGTGTAAATATTGTTAATAAATTGTTACTTTAACTTTAATTGAAAGAGTTAGGTTTTTCTTGAATATACATCAAGTATCGTGCCCGATATCACGTATTCATATCGGTGGTGGCAGCATATCAAAAGACCGGATTTATTTCGAAGTTGTGTGGACGGAGAAGTGGAATCCGACAATGGTGGTAACGGTGGGATTCGAACCCACGCCTCCGAAGAGACTGGTGTATCAAAACGAAATGAGAGAATTTATGGCTAAAAATAAAGTAGTCGATATTGTCTTGGATAGGGACGGGGAGTTTGAAGACTGTAGGAAATATCTGTTGTTAGACAGAGAACAACCGGAAAATAAAGACAGGAAGGGATTTGAAATAAAAGGGTTAACAAATATTCAATTTGGGGACATAAAATAAATCTTAAGGAAAAATAAGAAATTATTTATGGGTCCTATCCAACTGGTAGAAATGGAGAAAAATCGGATTGGTCGTAAACCGGAAAGGGGTAAGATAAGGCAGAAATTGTACAATGTCTTTATTACGTACAAAGAGGACTTGGACAGGCAAGTGCCTGATTGGTTAGAGGAAAATTTAATTAAGACCTCAGAGGCAGAATTTAGCCATTCAAGCGGGTGCATTGCGGAAAGGGATGTACCAATTAAGTTAACGAGGAAGGACTGGAAGGAAAAAGTTGTACCGCCTCCAGTAATATCAGCCTAAGGACTGACATTAAATGACATAATACTAGTGTAACTTTATTTGTTTTTGTGTATTTATAATTGTATTTGCATCTTGTGTTTATAACAGTGTATTAGCATATTGTGTAATTTTGTTTTGTAGTTATCACATTAGTATATGGTTCATTAGAGATGTCAGTAGGTAATTTTCAGACACCTTGAAATATTTATGTAATTATAGTAATGAAGAAACCTACCAAGGAACTGTTGAACTCTTCTTTGACATTACATAGTTTTGAGGAAAATTAGCCCCTAAAAGGCATATTTTCCGCTAAGGTGGGGGGTGTCAGGTTTCTCTCACAGCTGCAAGAGTTGAAAGCTATTCTTAAGGGATTAGCGTATTGTATCTGTATCTATTGTGTACCGTTAGAGGCTGGTTTAAGGAAAATCTTAATCCGGAGGGTAGCGAATTGGACATAATGAAAGAGGTATTTCCATGGCAATGTGGTCTTTGATAGATAAGAAAGATAGTGCACCCTTTTATTTAGGAAGACAGATCAGTCAAGAGGGAGGAACGGTTGTCAAGCGACCCTTGGAAATAAAACAGCAGCCCCGTAGAGAGAGAGCGGGTGCGCTGGGGAATGACCAGAGGTGAGGTTAGTTCGAACGTGGTAGTGAAGGTGTAAGGTCGTTGAGAGTTGACGATCTGAGCCACGTGTGTTTAACGGTATCTCTCGAAAGAAAGAGAGAGCGGGTGTGAGATGAATAGAAATCTCAGTGCGGAATGAATTGACGTAGTCTAACGGTACACGTAGAGCGTTTTCTGTAATTGTTTTGATTTAGTGTTAAACCGGATAATTTACATCCGAGTTTAAGTGTAAATATTGTTAATAAATTGTTACTTTAACTTTAATTGAAAGAGTTAGGTTTTTCTTGAATATACATCAAGTATCGTGCCCGATATCACGTATTCATATCGGTGGTGGCAGCATATCAAAAGACCGGATTTATTTCGAAGTTGTGTGGACGGAGAAGTGGAATCCGACATACATATTATTTAAATTTCGACAAAAGCCAGTTTTCTCAAAACCGCTGCACAGAATTCTATGAAATCAAAATATGTTGTACCGCAAATAACGACTTGCACTTTTATTTCAGTGTCCAATATGAGAAAGATGATGATTATATCATATATATAACGTTCAGTGAGCGATTATCACTTTTTTAGAATCTTTCAACATGTGCACAAGGGGTGGATCCTCCTATTTAAATTGCACATGGACTTTTCACACTAGTAGTTTCTAGTAATTTTTCCTAACAAATTTCCTACAATGTTTTTACGATTGATTAGGGTGATGAAAACGACAGGAAAAAACTGGTGGGAAAGAGCCTGCCCAAATTGAGTAACAAGATCGGGCACTGGTGTGCACTTATATAACATTATATCATGAAATTGTGCAATCGGTGCATATATAAATATATGAGTAAAAACACATAAAAAGAAGAAAAGGGCTAAATTTGTAATAACGGAGTTACACAATTCCGTAATTGAAGCTATACTCCGCCCTAAACAGTGCCTTTTCTTTGCTTATGGTTTTGAACTACGATCGGAATATTTTGGAGTAGATTTTTATGACGACGTTTCACAATTTCAAACCATCGATATTTATATGTAGGCTATGAGGAGTGTGTATCTTACACAGGGCCAAATACAGATTTTCAGATATACATTTTTGTCTTTTAGTGTTTGTTTAAAATGTGTTTTCTATGATATTTTTAGTTTTCGAGATGAGTTACATTGTAGTATCTAATGTGATGCACGAATTCGCTAGTAACCACATATAGAGTCTCTCAAATTAATCCAAATCCCATGTATTATTTACGATACATGGGTATTTATTATTTCAAATACATGGTTATTTATTATTTTAAATAATTTTCCGTGATTAAACAACACTTTTTATACTGCTACTTAACAAGAACTGGAGACAGAACTCCTAAAAACTTTATATTGCAAACTTTCTGCGTTCATGTTTCCATTTCGAATGAAATCGTATCAAAGTTGCAATGGGCGGGGTTTAAACCAAAGAAGGAGTGAGGGGTGGGGTAGAGTAATAAAGATGTTTTAATATGTTTCCGACATATAATTTAAACAGATTGCATATGGAAATAAAAAGTGGATAAAGTTAAAAGCCTGAAAATTTCGGCCAATAGACTGCCATTTAAGAAATATAATGAACATTGAAAAGAAATACGAAAATGAATTTTACAAATAACAGTATTATCAATGAAAAGCACTGAAAATTTGTACACATTGTCATTTTATATATCAAGGAGTAAAAATTAAGTGATTCTGATTATTATTTGTGATATTCAGGATGCCTTAAATATTTTTTTTACTTAATTTTACGTCAATGAAGCATTGACAAACCCGTCTTATATTTGACGATTTTAAAAATGCAAACGACGGGTCGGTCAGTTCTTCGGGCAATTACTGTGTTTAATACTTTTAATTCCGTTAAGTGTCCAGAATAAAATTAGACGCAAAAACTCATTATTTACACGGCTTTTAAAAGAAAACAGTCATAACCAACTCAACTCCTCAAATTTGGTGATAATTAAATATATGCTTTTCAGACACTTACTTTAAAAATATATATATTACTTTCAGAAATTCACAATTTCCTCTTTTTTTTAAAGAAATGTCGGTAGATTTAATATTATTTTGCTATTTGTTAATAAAAGACACGCTTTCAGATGCGTTCGTAATTATATAAATACGTAACACCTATAGTCGTCGTCGTCTGGTCCGTCCGTCCGGATATAACAGGACAAAAACTACCCAACCGTCTAGTCCCTGCACTTTGGTACGATTTCAAAAAATGGATCGTGCCAGTATTCAACGAGAACCATATTATTTTATTCCATTCCGCGGCAGTTTTTTTTAAATTCGTAAAAGGATTTTGATTTAAAATAGCGTAATATAACTAAATATTTTCTTTCACAATTTTCATTATTTTTAGTTGTTTTTTTAACATTCTTAAAGAAATTCAATTTCAGACTTTTATTAAAATACATTTTTTTTCCTCCGGATTTTTCAATTTTTAAGGATTTTTAACGATTTTATAGCGTTTTAAAGCGAATTTTTAACATCCAAAAAACAATTTTTAACATTAAAAAAAAAACATCACTGGACACACGAAACTCGCTTTGCAGCAATCTCTAGAATGCACGAAATTCATTCAAGCCGCGGTCAATAACTTGTGTATGTACGCTTCGCGTACATTAACCGAAAAAAAAAACATCACTGGACGCATGAAACTCGCTGTACAGCATTCTCTAGAATGTACGAAATTCATTTATAACCAAATTTCATATTTATTTCCATTTTGTTTCAAACTTTCCATCGCTTATATGTTGAAAAATGGAAACTTTACATTTTTTTTATTCAAATTATTTTTTATAACTCAAATAAATACTGAAAAATAAAACTTTCCGCCGCTGGGATTCGAACTCAAGACCACAGAACGGAAGAGAAATGACATACCACAGAGCTATAGGCACTCATTTTGAAATGGCTTAGAACAAAATTTTAAAGTATCAGGCAAGCACGCATGCGCACAGAGTGGTCCGTTTTTTGAAATCGTACCAAAGTGCAGGGACTAGACGCTATAAACCGAATGGTTTAAAATTTAATATCTATAATCGTTGTAAAATTTTCTCGAGTCATATCAAATTTTATGAAAATCGAATCAAAACTGAAAAAGATATCAATGAAAGTCTTTTTCATTTTATTAAATCCTGTTATACATAAGATATATAATAACAAGATGGAAATTGTACGTTAAATCTGTGACATATGAGATGCGTTCGTTTTGTGACTAGTTCCACAGTGTAAAAAAATCATCCTTATTATTTCAGTGAAATGAATTATATCGTCTGCTATGAGCGAAATGAGCATGGCTTTTTTTTTTTTTCTTATTATGAATGCCACGTTTACAAACAAATGCGAATTTTTTTTTTCTACACTAAACAGCGCTGCAAAAATCACCATGGCGATCTTGCTTTGCGAATGATTACCTTCATGGTTTAATATTTTTATGACTCATCATGAACAAATCTCCTCTGTTTATTTACTCTAATGGATTGAGATATTCAGTTGTTAAGCTAATTTCCACTGAAGTTACCTCAGAATCTCTACATTGTTGAATGTAAATCATCTCTAAAGCGAGCAATTTTTTTGAACAATCTTTCTAAAAATGCAACTTTTATGCAATTTTATTTTAAAAAATAATTTTTAATAAAAATGGCGTCTACTATAGGAAAAAAGAAGTGGTTTGAATGTATTTATTTTCCCCAGTCACATGACTTGTGCTTTTATTATATAGATTACGTACGATAGAATTGAATAGAATAAAGAAACTTTTAATAATATCTTTTTAAGTTTTGATTCGATTTTCATAAAATTTGAAATTATTCGACAAAACTCTGCAACGATAATATATATTAAATTTCAAACCATTCGATTGGGTCGTTTTTGCGCTGTTATATGCGGACGGACGGACGGACCAGACTACGACTATAAGTGCTACGTATTTATATAATTACGAACGCCCATAAAAATGCAAGTCGTGTGACTGAGGATTTCTTTTTTCATATGCCAGGGGGCCCTTTTTTACTCAAAATTATTTGTTCGAATAAAATTGCATAAAAGTTACATTTTTAGAAAATCGTTCAAAAAAATTGTTTGTTCGAGAGATGAGTTACAGTCAAATATGTATAGATTCTGAGATAACTTCAGTTGCAATTAGGTTGACAGACTATATCTCAATCCATCAACGTAAATAAACACAAGAAATTCATCCAAGATGAGTCATAATAATATTAAACCATGGAGGTAATCATTAGCAAAGCAAGATCTCCATGGTGAATTTTGCAGCGCTGTCTGGTGTAGAAAAAAATTCGCATCTGTAAACGTGGCATACGTAATTAAGAGAAAAAACATGCTCATTTCGTTCATAATAGACGACATAACTCATTTCACTGAAATAGTAACGATGATTTATTTTACATTGTAAAACTAGTTATAGAACGAACGCACCTCATTTGACACGTTTAAAGTACAATTTCCCACTTGTTTGCATTTTCCATCTGTTACAATAACCAATGAAAAATCATCAAGTCACGTGATTTGAGAATCTAGGGAAATTTTATTCTGTGGTTTAGGGGAAAAAGTAAAATCAATCTGAGAAAGCTGATTCGGAAGCTCATAATGCATTCAATTATCTTTGATATAAAATAATGTTCGGATCGATCAGCTAATCTCTTCCGCCACGTTGTGCTTAAGAGACTACTCTACCCCGCGACGATAACCGGACTTGTTCCGGCCCTTCTCATATGTTGTGTAAAGTTCTTCGGCAGTGTCAGGATGTCAGATTAACAATCTCTGTGAGGTCCACTAGTGGATGAATACAGTACCTTTGGTTTTAATTAATACCTCGGATAATTAACAGAAAATGAAAAATCTGAAACTCAGGTAAATTAGGATCTGCCTTGGACAATCCCCATCCAAATTTTCCGACTTCTACGTGCGATAGATTTCACTAGCCACAGCAGAAACATGGACACACATACACACTGTCATGCAACCAATATCCTTCCAACCCTTTTTTGTTTTTAAAGTAAACGGAAGTGGAGAGAAGAGAGAAGGAATGGTGTTTTGTTCGGAGTAAGTAGGATGTGGAAATGCATCCGAGTATATTTTGGTTATTTTAAGAAGTAATGTGGTTTAGGTGGAATTTTGATGAATATTAGTGAAAGTGTACATAGTGTATATAATATTGTAAATATCAGCTCATATTTAATAAACTGTGTATTTTAAAATTTAAAAAGAAGAATTTGTGCATCATTCGGCTGTCATGATATTACACACACGAACAAACTATTTTATTTTATTAGTTTAGATTGAGTGTGCACGAATTCGTTTGAGATCGCTTATCGGTCAATTCATCACCAATCTTCAACTCGCGGTTCAACTCTTAGTTAAGAAACCTTAGGTTAGCTGACCTAACCGCCGGTTAATATTTGGAATTCATCGATAACTTCAGAGCCGAGATTACTCGACCTCTTCCTCTGGTAAGTCAATCTAACGTTGAAATGTCTATAGCTGATTGGACAAAGGAATCACATGACGTAGTTATCGTGTTAATGAGTTCTGTCCTCACTTATCACCAGTTTTCAATAACGGAACAAAAGCGAGTATTGAAAGTCCATATTTGTCGTGTTTAATTTTTATATAAATAAACATTACAAATAAATTTCGAATTACCATTTTGATTTGATGGTTTTGTTCGCTCACAAAATTTGACCTAAAGATTAGAAATACTGATACAGTTATGTTTCTTTTTATAAAATTTTGCATTCCAATAAAAAAATTCTTTAATAAAAAATAATAATAATAAAATAAATTGATAAACAAAATATATATATACATATTTTCTTCTTTAATCTATAAGTTTAATAAATAATTTTCTGATCAAGCTGGCAGTAGTAATTAGAATAAAAGTAAATAACGAGCAAGGTTTATTTATTTTTATATTTAAGTTTTTTTTTTTTTTTTTAATTCTATGTGTAGATAATAATAATAGATTTATTTTCATTCCTATTGAGAAAACAATTTAAAAGAATGAATTTTTAGACCATTAGGAAAGGGCGATGGCGATTTTACACAGATTAAAAGAAATAAAAGAGATTTAAATGGGTTGAATAAATAGTTAATATTTAATATAATAGAGATTTTAAGAAAATATGTCTTTTTAAGAAGAACTTTTTTTATGAAATGTGTTTTTTACATTTTATTTGCCGGGAAATAAAAAGTGAATTTAAGTAGATTAGAAAAAAAAAATGTTTTAAATATGGATAGTAATGGAATATTTTTAAGAAAGATGATATTTTAGTAAATTAGGATATACACTATATTTCCAATGATGACCGGTCACTTGCGATTTTAGACATTTTGTTAAATATCTGGAAAGATACATGAGGAATTATCCTGAAACTTCAGCAGTGTAAACATCATGATAGACGTCATATATTTCCGTGAAGATTTTTTCCCGAAACCCCATAAGGGGCCGTCAACAAATTGAAGAAAAACGAATATCTTTTGGATAACCCTGTAAAAAGTAATATTGCAAAAGCATTCAAGCTGTAGATTATGATTAAGTGGCTTATTGTAATAATTTGGGTTCATTTTTATGAAGATAGCATGTATACTCGAAGAGAAATTCAGGTTTTTATAAAAACAGTTCCAAATTTTACCAAGTTTTTTGCTTATAATTTGCAGAGTTTTTAATATAAAAACAAGTTATTTTCAGAAAATATGACAAACAAAATTGTACACAATACCCTGCAATCAGAATTTAAAAATAATAAAAATTGCATGAAAAATGAGCAGGTTTACTAAATATTGTTTCACTGCGCATGCGCGAATTCAATCAAAATATACCGTGCATAATATATTAGCTAAATGTATAGACCAACTTTTATGAAAGTCTCAAAAACATAGCTTGAATATTCTGATAGTAATCGTCGATAGAATAAGCTCGAAATTCGCTGTTCCCAAAATGAAGCAAAAAGATGAGGGGTTGTATCAAATATAGAATGAGAGACACTTCATTCTTATTATGTCAACTTTCATAAGCTAGTATATTTGGATACAATCCCTCATCTTTTTGCTTCCTTTTGGGAACAGCGAAATTCGAGCTTATTCTATCGACGATTACTATCAGAATTTTCAAGCTATGTTTTTGAGACTTTCATAAAAGTTGATCTATACATTTAGCTAATATATTATGCACAGTATATTTTGATGGAATTCGCGCATGCGCATTGAAACAATATTTAGTGAACATGCTCATTTTTCATACAATTTTTATTATTTTTTAATTCTGATTGCAGGGTATTGTGTACGATTTTGTTTGTCATATTTTCTGAAAATAACTTGTTTTTATATTAAAAACTCTGCAAATTATAAGCAAAAAAACTTGGTACAATTTGGGATTGTTTTTATAAAAACCTGAATTTCTCTTCGAGTATACATGCTATCTTCATAAAAATGAACCCAAATTATTACAATAAGCCACTTAATCATAATCTACAGTTTGAATGCTTTTGCAATATTAGTTTTTACAGGATTATCCAAAAGATATTCGATTTTCTTCAATTTGTTGACGGCCCCTTATGGGGTTTCGGGAAAAAATCTTCGCGGAAATACATGACGTCTATCATGTTGTTTACACTCCTGAAGTTTCAGGATAATTCCTCATGTATCTTTCCAGATATTTAACAAAACGTCTAAAATCGCAAGTGACCGGTCATCATTGGAAATATAGTGTATATACGTATATCATGTTCAGAGATCAATTAGAAAGTTTAACTACAAGAAAAAACTGATGATAAAGAGCATGTCCAAGCTGGGTAGCAAGATCTGGCACTGTGGTGTACGGCTATTATGTAACATATATCACAAAATTGTGTAATCGGTACTTACATAAATATATAGAAATATATGAGTAAAAATGCATAAAAAGAAAAAAAAAGGGGGCTAAATTTTTAATGGCGGAGCTACACAATTCCGCATTTGAAGCTTGAAGATACTCCATCCTAAACATTGCCTTTCTTTGGTTATGCGGTTATCTACGATCGGAGTTTTGGAGTAGATTTTTATGACGACGTTGCGCGATTTCAAATCATCGATATTTATATATTGAGGCGTGTAGATCATATACAGGGCCAAATAGAAGCATTCCGATATACATTTTCGTCTTTGACCTTTTGTTTAATATGTGTTTCCTGTGATGATATTTTTAGTTTTCGAGATGAGTTAAATTGTGGTATCTAATGTGATGCGCGATTTCTCTAGTGTCCACATCCTGTTAATGTTAAATCAGCATTCTTTACAAAATTCTAGTTTGGATTTCCATATTTTTAAATGATTTTTTTTTTTTTTTTTTGCATAGGATATCTGAAGTTGATGTCTAACCGGGTAGATGTTTTAATCTTTTAATTTTTTTTTTATTAACTTTTTCAATTTAGAACGATTTTAATGTGAGTCGTATTAATGTGAAATCGATCTGTCCCATTATGCGAGGAGTTGCCAATGACAAAATAAATAAATAAATAAATGTCACGACGACTTCACAGTAGTAGAATTGCGAATGACGATCATATAAGAGTCACAGTGTGACGAATTAAAGTAATCCTACATTTTGGTCATCAGTTTGATTGCAACATTCGACGCTAAACCGACAGCCTGTCATGGTGACGTCACATTGTTGCTATTCTATTGAATGTGAATGATATAAAGGGACGTTGCAATCTGCTGATAACGATCATTTGTATGCGATTTCCACATTTCTTTTGTACGGCGTCATTCATTTGCAACTACGCCATAAAGAGGCGTGATTACCGCTCCCTGAATACTAGGCCTACGCATTGAAACGAAAATGCCCGCTGTCGATTTTGGATTTTTTTAAGCGTTTGTACGGTCCCCTAAATTTGGACACCAGTATTTCCTTTCTCTGACTCATTTTATCCGAGAAAAATAAGATGGAGAAAACTTTTAGAAATTATTGGTATGCAAATTCAAGGGACCGTACAAACGCTGAATAAAATCCCGCCCTTTTTGTGTCAGCGCGTAGGTCTAGTATTAAGAGGGCGGTGGGCGTGATACTCAACGACGAAGAATTTCGTGTGATTCCTCCCTTGTATCTAACGTTAAAGTGAATCCTGGGTTTCCGGGGCGGTCATCCTTTGTCATCCATTGTCTCTAATGTACTAATTACCAAGTACGCTGCAGATTCGAAATTCCAATCCCGAATTTGGCGTGAGAAGGGTTCCTACAGTTTTAATATATATACCACTATTTTATTATAGAAAAACTCGATTTTGTAATCACGCCATTGCATATGACGAGTTTTTCTCTAAGTAATTAGTGGTACTTTTCTGACCTAAAGTCAGGGAATTTCTCTGATCCGTAGGAATTCTGTTGAATTTAAAATAAATGAAAAATATTTAAAGTTGGTTCGGAATATCATACTTATATAATTATTTATATATATATAATTATTTTTTAGGTTTGACTCAGAACAGTGGAATGTATAAAGCCAAAGACCGAAAAGCTCACAACGATGGTGTTTGTACAGCTTTATACCGTAAAGCTGGTGCCATTCCAGTGGTCGTTACAAACGTTCCTGAATTTTGTTCGTGGTGGGAAACACAGAACGTGCCTTATGGGAGAACTCTTAATCCATATGACAATGTAAGGATTGCTGGAGGAAGCTCAGGTAACTTTAAACTGAATTGTCATAAAAATGTGTTTCATCTTAATCATTTATTTCTATATTATAAAGCAACTAGAACAAAAAAATCATGCGTCAAGCATAGACTATGAAACACTTTCCAACACGTGCAGAATATTTTTTAAAAAAATTTACTGATTAATAAGGTTAAAGTTGATGTCTGAGAAAACAATTTGGGAAAGGAATAAAAAATTTGAAAATCCAATATCAGCAATTACCATCAATAGTCGAAAAAATATCCGAAATTTTTGTGCATGTCTGTATATGATCTATAGGTTTGTATATATACTACATAGTATGCTAAAATTTAGTTTAGTTAGGAAACGCATAGTACAGTTAAAAAAAACCTATTCAACAATTTCTGTCAATGAACCGACACGAATTCGATATCTTCTGCGCTGCCTTGTATATGATCTATAGCATTTATACACACTAAGTAATATGTAAAAAAATAAATAATAATAAACATATTAAGGACACCCCTTCCTTCCACGACATCCCCGTAGAAAATCTTTTTAGTTCTTTTTTCTTTATTATTATTATTATTATTATTACATCCATGACTAAAACACCATTTTCAGGTAGGCTCAGTCCCCACGACGAAAAATGTAAACTGTTTCAATTCTTCATAAGAAAAAAAAAAATACTTTTTGATTTTTAGTGTGATATTATTGTGTCACTGTGACTACTATCATGTTGTGTTTTAAACGGTCTTGCACAGGCGTTCTGACCAAATATGTTTAGTTTAGTTTATTTCATATCCACCCTTCAGGAAAGACACGAGGCCTAGCGGCCGTGATCATCAATGGTACCTTTTATGATATGGAAGACGAAATTCCACTCCACATCATCGTGGATATTTTTTTCCAGCGATGGTCCGTTCCGTGAACGAACTCTCTAATCATACTATATTAGAAATGATCCTAAGAAGCTTAGCGTGCAATATACAATTGGAAATTTTCAAAAAAAAAAAGAAAAAAAATAATAATGAATTGCACACCAAGCGTGTTTTGATAGTTCAAGCGAACGTATCGTCGACAGGTCTTTAAAGACAACAAAAAATAATTACTATTGATTTTTTGAAGACCCCATTTGTCCATAATCAAGTGACAATTGTAGATATTCGAGAAGCGATAACAAATTTAAAGTGGGAAATGAATTATAATTTCTCAAACGAAATTACTTTACAAGTGCTCGTAAGAAAATGTAGAGTTTACATTAAGGGATTTGAAGTTCAATTTTACCGTAGCAGCATACGCGCTGGAACATGTTCCACGCAAAGTTAATGCGGCTCACGCTTTCGGAGCTCTCTCGAGAATGGTATATTCAGTTATCTTCAATTTTAAAATGTTGCATTCTGTATAACTCTTGCGACTTTATACGAAGGAAAAAAAATATCGTAACATAAATGATCTCATACTTATTTTAGTGAAATGAGTAGTGTTGAATTCAGATATTTTTCCGTGGGAGGGAATTCTGTGTCTCCGGGAGGGGGGGGGGCGGGGGGACATTATAGAGTATCGGAGGGGAAATTGAACTTTTTTACTATTAAAAGCACAAAATCTCAAATCTTAAACGAGGACATTTCAATCTTTCAGGGGGAAATGTCCCCCCCGGGCCAACCTCTGAATTCAACACTGGAAATGAGTAGATCAGTAATGGGAAATCAAGATATTCCAACACGTAATTAGAAGATTTATTATTAGAAGGTCTATGCTTCCATCTTTATTCTTTCATACCGATGACTAGGTCCCTACCTTCCAGGTTTCCCTAGCTGAACGGGTTATTTGCCTGGCATTGGGGCAGGTTAGCGCCACAGAAAGGATCCCGTGTAGTAGCGGGCCATAGCTGGCAGGACGGATACATTGTACTCTAGAGGGCAGGTTAGAACTTTGTTTGATTTATTTATTTTCCTGTTACTTATTGCAAGCTCTTTTTAAATGTACTTGCGTTTGACACACACACTCATCGTTGCAAGGATGACGAGACCCCGCCTTTCTACCGTACCCCACCGGGTAAAAACTGGCTCCGTAGGCCATCCTATTGGAGCGGGTCCGGTAAGCTATTGTGCTGGCTTTAGCCAATATGCACCCAGTGGCGTAGCTACGTTTTTTGTCGCCCGGGGCAAGAACAAACTTTGCGCACCCCCGTTCTCCAAAAATAATAATAATAATAATAATAATAACCCCCTTTTTTTTTCTGAAGGCGAAAAAGTTCTTCCGGCTTGTACCGGCAGTAAAAGTAGTTATCTCTTCTTAGTTTTCCAGATTTCAGTTAATCTTACTCAAACACACGAAGCTAAATCGCGTGAACCCGACTATGGAAGATTGTTAGCTTTCGTCAATACTGAATTAGGTGAACACTTAGTCAGCTTTAGCCAAGATGACTTCATGTAAAGCGACCTACTTTTATCTCCAAATTTCGCGATATTTAGCCAAATACCGCGTCATACAGCTATATACATTTTTTTTAATTTTCTTTTTTCAATTAACGGGCTGATTTTTACATTTTTTAAGGTACATTTCATGAAATTAAAAATAGAATTTTCAGCAATGCAATTAGTTTAGTTTCTAAAAATAAAATATTAAGAAAAAAGTAATTTTTATTGTATTTTAAAATTTATAATGACAATTTAACTAATTAACTTTTGGAAAATCGGGTCATTACAGCTTTGAGCACATTTGTAAGGAAAGTACGAAAGAAAAATATTACGAAAAGTTAAAAATTGTAGAAAACGTGTATTTTTAAAAATTTCTTTAAAAGAATTTTCAATTAAACATTTTTAACACAAGATTAATTTGATCGCAATAATTGCATTTTTGCTTTTTTAAATAATAAAACTTTCATAAAACTATTTAATAATATCAATAAAAACTACATTTTAAAATTTTACAACGGTACTCGGTACACCCTGCTTGGAAATTTTAATTACCGTAAAACTTTTACTTTGATTATCACAAAGAGAAAGAGGGATATATATATATCTGTGTCCATTCAGATGAAATTTCGTTATTTTCTGTCTTTTTTGCTTTCTTTTATTCGTGATCGTTAATCCTGGTTTGAAAACAATCTAAAAAACTATTTACAAACTTTATGAGTTTGTTGTTTAAAAGTAGCGGTGTAACTTTGGTTGCGTCCCGAAACTTATAATATTGTGGCTATAAAAATATAATATTGCGGCTTAGCCATAAAAAGTATGTAGATGGTCTCTGCAATAACATACCTGACTTATAATAAATCCCGGATATAAAGAGCTTGGAATTTGATTTCCAATATAGTAAGCCTCTAGAAGTTTGGTACATAGTGTGCCCGTTTTTCTGGTAGCTTTAATGATTTTTTATTTTTATCCATTTTATAAAGTTTTCTCTATTCAATAAAATATTTCTTAAGATCTAAAAAAAACATTTTAGTTATAAAATTATTTATGTTTACCATTATTTTTACCTTTGGAATGCATCTTTTTACTTGAGTGTCTTTAGTCAATAAATAAAGATTTCATTCATAATACGTTAATTTATTTTTATTTAACTTAACTTGGTCTTTATACGAAAAGATGACATTATCTAATTGATTTTTCACTAACTTCCTGTTAGGCTACCATATACAAATTATGTATGCAGATATATTTCCTATGACAATGCATCATTTTAATATTTTAAGAACTTAATTATAAACTAAAGCAATTTTAACCCTTAAATAAATAGTGTATCAAATTTGCAGTATGTATTTAGTCTAACTTTTAATGTCAGTTTGATTTTAAGATTTTTGCTAAATCTATTGAATATGGGGCTTGGGGTTGAGGCTTGATTATTTCTTGGTTTATGAACAGTTATGTCTATTGTTACTTAGATCCATGAAGTTACCTTAAGGGTAATGTTAAGATATTTATTTAAATTATGAATAATTTAAAAAAAACATAATTAAATACTTGGATAATCAGGGCTATTTGGCTTAGGGACTATTAAACTGACAGCGAACGAAAATCGTACAAGAAAAGAGGGCGCTGCTGGATCGGTGTAGCAGTATCACAAATGTTCATGAAAGAAATAAGTCTTTCACACCGGTAATCCGAAAGAACTAACGTTTAAAGAAATTTTCGCCCGTCAAGGTGTTGCATGCTCTGGTTTCTCTTCATCTATACGAGCTAATCTTTCGCCTTTTACTAAAGATTACCGTGGAGAGGAACAACTCAATGAGCCTAAAACTAATTTTTGGAATCCCACCGAAAGGTGGGGCGTTTTCTAATAAAGAACACAGTTTAACTTGCCTAGTTTATTTTATGCGTGCACATCTTTCTTTTACCGATCTTCTCTTTTCGCTTATTTTTACAACTGATCACAAAAATTGTCAAGCGAGATTTTTTTCGATTTTTATTCTATGTTGAGGACTTTTTCTTTCTTTTTTTTTTTTACCGAAATAAATGCAATTGTGAATTTTTCTGGATTTCAGTTCGAGCATCAAGAAAATCTTGATCTTAGTGTTATTGCGAGTCAGAGATTAATTTCGCATTCCTATCATTGTGCAATTGTGTGTGTGTTTTATGCAATTGTGAATTTTTCTGGATTTCAGTTCGAGCATCAAGAAAATCTTGATCTTAGTGTTATTGCGAGTCAGAGATTAATTTCGCATTCCTATCATTGTGCAATTGTGTGTGTGTTTTATGCAAATGTGAATTTTTCTGGATTTCAGTTCGAGCATCAAGAAAATCTTGATCTTAGTGTTATTGCGAGTCAGAGATTAATTTCGCATTCCTATCATTGTGCAATTGTGTGTGTGTTTTATGCAATTGTGAATTTTTCTGGATTTCAGTTCGAGCATCAAGAAAATCTTGATCTTAGTGTTATTGCGAGTCAGAGATTAATTTCGCATTCCTATCATTGTGCAATTGTGTGTGTGTTTTATGCAATTGTGAATTTTTCTGGATTTCAGTTCGAGCATCAAGAAAATCTTGATCTTAGTGTTATTGCGTCAGAGATTAATTTCGCATTTCTATAATTCATTTTCACATTCCTATCAAATTCTTAAAAAACATAAAAACTATCAAGTTGCTTAGTTGTACGAGAGTTTTTGATAATTTATATAAAAATTGTCCTTTCTTTCTTTATCTATTTTTCTTCATACTTTGTCTCATATAAAATTAGGAAGGAAATTAACTTTTATATTTATAACTAAGAAGTTACTAAGACTAAAATATTGTAGGTAGTGTTCAACCGAAAAAAGTTTTCAAAACCGAAACCGGATTTCGATTATCTTCCTAGTTTCGGCCGAAAACGAAACTGAACACATACATATGTTATGTACTATATATATAATTATTAATTAATTATACGTACATAGAAACACATTTTTAACAAACGACATACATGCATATGTGTGTATAAGTTTCAAATAAAAACAACACATAAGTAAAAATACTTTTAAATTGTATTCCTTTATAGCAGCCAATAATTTCAAGCAATCATCAATAATTAATTAACAATGTAGTTAAAAATGAAGAACAAATTGAATAATGAATATTTAATTTTCAACGATACACATATTTTCAGTTTAGTATTTTGCATTTAAATTAATTGAAATAAACTACATAAAAGTTTTTCTCACTCTGTCTTTTCAAGGAAACATTCCATGTAAAAATAATGTAACCAGCTAGATGGAAAACCTCTGTCTAAATTTGTGTGGAAAATTGCATCTACTTTGCTTCTATAGAACACTAAAGGCAAAGATATAGTTATATATACAAGTTATCTCAAAAATATTTTGCATAGAAACGACAGTACATAATTATTAATTAAACGTTATTTTGATTTAAAATGAAATGAAAAAAAATATATTAATTAAAATTGTTTAATTAAAATAAGTTGTTATAAACATATAAAATGATTCAAAAATAATTTAATTTAAAAATAACGAATATAATCAATAATATTAATACCTTCTAGATAGAATATACTTCCTATTACGTGAATATTTTATTAGAAACAGGAGTGACTTTTTAGGGAGGCCTGGGGGGGGGGGGGGGGGGAATGCCCCTCAGGGAATTTGATATATAAGAATTTATCTGTCATCATAGTTTAGATTTAAAAAATATATAACTGCACAAAAGCGAAAAAAAAAGTGTCACATTGGATTAAAATAGGAACATTAGCATTAAAAGAAGTCTTTAAACCCAGAAATTAATAATTAACAGTGTTATTTGTCGTTTCAACATTCTCAAAGTGATACATATTTAACATAAACATGTTCAACATTATTTAGTACTTTAAATAGTTGAAAAATATATATGAGAATAAAACTGTATCATTTTCTTCTCAGATGTGTACTACAAGATCAAAATAAATATTTGCCCAACTGACAAAAACTCCCCACCCTACACTTCTGAGAAAGTTTCAAAATGGCGCCCCTTTTTGGAAACTTTATACTCAAGTTCGTTCTCTATGCCTGTGACACAAACTTCTAATTTTCATATGAAATAAAATGTAATTCATCAATAACTTAGAATGATTTCCTAATTAAACGAATTGCATTTAATTAAAAAATGTTTTAGGTATATTCATATCCATACCTCGTTTTACCTTTCTTAATGACTTTTGTAAATGATCATCAGCTATTTTATTATCTACTTTAATTCTACACATTTCTTACCAGGAAACCACGCTATAGTGTAATAACGAAAAAAATCTAAGTAAGCAGCAATCGAAAGAGAATTATGAAACGTGTTTCTTTTACATATAAATCATTTGCCCTCGTCTGGTCGTTATCGAGATATAATGTCCTAAAGTTTGCTAATTTATTTATTTAATTAGGGGAAAAGGCATGATTTTGATTCAAAAGTTTTAATAATCAAATTAATATGAAATACAAAACATATTTAGATAGAGTAATATAAAAATGAAAGAAGCCCGTAAGAAAGTGCTATTGACAAATATGGCACTGAACAACAAAAAAAAAAAAAAAAAAAAAAAAAAAAAAATGATCGAAGCGTACAAAATCGGGGCACCAAGAGAATTTCATTGATTTAAATCTAGTGCAATGATAACAACGATCAACTTCTTGCGAAAAATAAAATTGCAAGGGCGTTTCAAATTCTAGTAGGCGAGTTTGCACTAACCCAGACTTGAAACCAGCCAGCGTAGCTAATCATTTCGGAGTATTGAGGCGTACTAAACTGGAAATGGATAAGTGACTGGAGTTTGATGTTGTTAAGAGCCTACACTAGTCACGCGAAGAAACGCTCATGCTAATGTTAAGTCTATGGGAAGGTTATCGCGCGATTTCTCGCTCGCATTTTAATATTTTTAAGTGCTTTTTTTTGCATAGGATAGCTGAGGTCGATCTCTAACGTTGTTAGTGTTTACTTTTACGATTTTGGTTCCAGTTTTTTTATATAAAGGTACTTTCAATTTCAGAACCGGTTCAAACCGGTTCCAAAATTTAAAATGTCCGCTTATAAAAAAACTGTAACCAAAATCAAAAAAGTAAAAACTAACAACGTTAGAGATCGACCTCAGCTATCCTATGCAAAAAAATCACTTAAAAATATTAAAATGCGAGCGAGAAATCGCGCGATAACCTTCCCATAGACTTAACATTAGTGTGAGCGTTTCTTCGCGTGACTAGTGTAGGCTCTTAATACGTTGAAAACGTTAACGACTCCTCCTTCAATCCTATCGACTCCTCCTTCCATCCTATTAAATCAACAAATTAGCAACGTTTAAGACTTTATTTCTCGATAACGGAGAGACGAGGGCAAATGATTTATGCGTCAAAAAACGCGTTTCATAATGCCCTTTCGATTGCTGGTTATTTAGATTTTTTTCATTATGACACTAATGGCGTGGTTTCCTGGTTATATAGCGTTCGAAACACTGCTGTGGTATTCAAATTAAAAATTTTCCTAAACGTTTTCAAAGTTTAGTCATGTATGTATTGCTTTTGATTTGCACTCACGTCTTAAGTCAGTAATAACTGATAATTACAGAACAGTGCAGTTAATGGCAATAAATATACAGGGTCTCATTTGTGCCAATACAGCTCAAATTGATAAGTAATGCTGAAAATTCCCGAAGGAAGAAACAAGATTTTAGGAATACAGATAGTTTCGGTCTCGACTGAATATTCGGCAGTATTTTTGCAGAAATTAAGTTTTTGTGCCGAAAACGAAAGCGAATATTCCGTCGAATTCTAATTGAAGTGCAGGTCTCTGCAACTCTTATGTGAACATGCTTTATATGATAGTTATTCAGCTTACCGCAGAACTAAATAATAGAAACAAGTCAGTATATAATTTCAAAAATAAAGGGAAGCTTTTTAAAATCCCTTTATTTATTCACTTATTTATTCATTCATTCGATGCGCAATGCTTCACGATACCAGCGCAACAGCGCCATTAGAAAGGACTTAAAGCGTTCCAACCCTCAGAAAAAGAATTAATGATGTCTCTCAAGGGGGAAAAAATAAAAAATAAATCTTTATGACATTTCTAATGAAATAATTGCGGAGTTACCTGACTACGACGCCCTCGAACATCACCACAGCAAAAGACCCAAATATTGATCTATTTTGAACTCTTGAACGCTTGAACTAGAGTTCACCACACTGTTTTTTACTCCTTTTCTTATCAATTTTAGTAATTGTGTAATAAAAAAAAAATGTATTGCTCTGTAGGGATAATTTTTATTTATATTTAAACTTGTAGCTATACCATCCTTGTTTGACTGCCCTATCCCATCCTGGTTTTTAACTAGTGCTTAACTTATCTTTATCCTTAAAATTTTCCATTTTATTTTTAATTGACTAAGTATTATTTATACTACAGCTATACTGTTTTTTACCTTACCTTAACTGACCTATCCTCATTTGCAATTTTTACTATTTTAATTTATATTATTATTATTATTATCATTATTTACTAACATAAATTTATTCCATTTCAAACTTTCCTTATTTTACTTAACTTCTTATGTAGTTTAAAACTACTCTCTATATCATTTCCCCAATGGCTCATTATTCAATAAGACATTATATCCATAGACTGGGCGTTAAGTTTGTCTCAATTAGGAAGCCCCGCAAAGCTACTTCATTGTTCAAGCTATCTTAGGTGTACTTGCTTCAGCGGTACATATCACGGATTCTTCCGTGGTACATTTATTAAAATTAGAACAGTACAGAAAAGATTATCACGCCCCTTCACAAGGATGACACGCAAAATCGTGAATTATTCCACATTTTTTATGTACACAGTTATTTTCTTAGAGTTGTTTGATAGTTCATCAGTTCCTTGGGGCTTTAAAATATCGCGTCATATATTCATGGGAGAATTTTCAGAAGAGTTCTGTCCGAATCTTCAGTTTGAAATAAATAAATAAATAAATAAATAAAAGGATGAAAGCGTTTCAATTTAACGCAATTCGGCAATATTTTCAAAAACGGGACAACTCTATAGTTCTTGTTTTTTTATATTACTCCCCGGACATCCGAAAAGCTCAAATGAATGTCTGTATACTGTGATAAGATGTTTTCATTTCATTCTCGCGGAACAAATAAAAAGCTATAGCCTTTGAAAGACGGTGGTCCATTTTTGGACCACTTAATTTTAATCTTTAGACGGCCCATTGGCACCCGAATTTCGGAATGAAAATTCTCCTTTTATTAAGTACATGAAGAAAAACTTTTCTTTGTTTCTAAATTCTGGCGTTATTCAACTGGTCAGCATTTTATGAATAGTGGTACTTTGTCCCTGAAAGCGTTTAAGTTCTGTTTGAAAATAATGAATCTCGAAATAGGCAACTGCAAATGCACTTTCACGTACAGTTACGCGTTCTAAGCGTCCGCAGTCGTGCAGGAAAAGAAATATAGATTTCGTTATAGGAATTTTAGAAACTGTCGAGCGTTTCCGAAGTGCTCGCGGCAAATTAATGAACGAAAAATTTATATACTCATCTGCACGCCAACCATATACACTATACAGGAACTTACAAACTCACATCAGCGCATTCATGAACTGGTGTAACATGGAGCGTTAGAATAAATGAAAGCGAAACTTCTGCTGTCTGTTTCTCCAGAAAACTTACTTATCCTAATAGAATTACTATTAATAATATTACTACTAAGTATATGGGGGGTTGGGGGAGGGTTCATCCTTGACCAAAGACTAAACTTGAAGAAAAAAAAACGCGTCCTTCTCGCCAGGGGAAAGTCGCTGGAGCTTCCGCTGCTCTTAAATCTCTCTTAAATATTCATGCTCTTGCAATCTATAACAAACTCCTCCTTTATAACTCATGCATTTTGCGTAATATGACCTATATTTGTCTCAACTGAGGACTCGCCTACAATACAACTATGGATACTCTCAGCCGACCGCATTAAAAAAAAAAAAAAATCTTAGAATTGTTCGCAATTATTTAAGTTATTACTTAAGAATTACTTAAGAAATTTTAAAGCTTGAAAAGACCTTCAAATCATCAATTTCAGGAAAAGAGTAATCGATTTGGCCGAAAATTTCTACGATAGAGCTTATATAGTGGGGTGAGATAGCTGAAAATTATACCAAAACATTTCACATCTGGCAACCAATGCGCCACTTTGGATTCAGATAGTACATGGATAGACAAGTATAAAAAGCCCGGGACACAAATTTTTTGGCCCTCTAGCGGCGTTGATGACGTAATCAATATGGCCGCCAAAGTTTTGTGATGCGCTTCTATATCTCTCTATATAACTCGGTATAATATTTTGATATTAACCTATATTGTTAGTGATTATTAATCCGGAGAAAACGGGCTTTCCAACGGTATATTTGAAATCATTGTTTAGGTTCGTAATACCACAATTATTTATAACTTTATTAAAATTTTTGGTTTTGATTTTGATTTTTTCGAAATATTTTGCTAAATAACTTGAAATCCGTTGCATGCAACTGAAAACGTGTAGTATACTTTTTGTTTTTCAGAAAATTACCTTTTGAACGGCATATATGATTTCTATTTTATCACAAATATTTGCTGAAATTTTTCCAAAACAACATAGCGTTGCACAGAGAGTCGTTATGGCAACAATATAATTTCTATTGGTTCCGAAAATTAATACAGTGGCTTTATAACTGTTTAAGTATCAAATGTAATTATTGTAATTTTTGATGTATATGTAAATAAATTCTAGTTTTTTAGGGCTATGGAACTTTTATTTCCGTTTTAAAATCAGTGACATGAGGAACACTTAAGGCAACTGTAAAAAAAGTTTCAAACATTTATACGTACAAGAGTGAGAAACAAAAGAATGTATAATACAATATTATTCCAATTTAATATCCAAATTTCATCACATCCTATAGATTGTCAAATACACTAGTGTCAGCCATAATATCTAAATAACATAATTTCTTGCTGTCATATGCAATAATATCCAAATGATTCATGTAAATTCACTTGTGGTACAGGAGGTACGTTGTTCACAGTGTTTTGCCATTTCTGGAATTGTTGTTCACACAGGTCGGTATAATCCTCCTGAAGTTACTATCCATCTCCACTTGGTTTGGCGAAGGTATTGTGTAATGTGGAACGAGGCTGTTATTCCAAATTCTTGCTTGGAGAGTAGCTCGTTTGATGTGTTGTGTCAAATCATCTACTGTAGGAAAAATGTTTTCGATGGCTCGATTCTTTCTTGTAAATAACACTCGTCTGCATTCATTGATGCTCTGAAGATCTGATGCTTGATCATAAAGTAGTGTAACAAATCGTGACATTCATCATCAATATCAGAGGTGCCTGTACAGAGCTGATTCCATACACAATCAATTTCACGAAATGACATCCAGACCTTCCAAGCTGTCTTCTTGCCAATGCCACAAAATGTGGAAACTGTGTCGCAACTAGTTACAGAGTGAAAATCCAACAAATTTCTGGTGAAAGTTTGGCACAGATCTCATGAATTGGCACGAATTTCCTGTAATTCCCACAACCGTACTCAATCCATAGTTCATCAATATCTTGTATTTGTGGGAACAGTGATAACCACTACATCTGAGCACACAGTTCGTTTTAAGATGCGAGTATGTCCACTTTCTACTGCATGCTTAACATGGAGAAGTAGGCGGCCATATGCTTCTTCGTGTGAGATGGAGAAATGCTTGATACATCCCAAATGCTTGACGCGCAGACTCGGTCATCATAAGTACAGACAACATGCTTTCCTGAATACTCGTCTCCCACCATTTTCTTAGCTAGCAACTGGAACAATTGGGTCTTGTTTTCGTTGACACATAGGAATTGCTGAAATTAGTTTGGAATTGCAGTTGAATCTGAGACTTTAATACTTATGCCACTCTCTCTTGTTTCTCGGGTATATGCCTTCATTCTGTTACTAATATATCTGTCGGATACAATATCTAGTCGTGAACTGTTCTTCAGTTGATTTATGAAATATGGTTTGAAAACATGTTCATAGCAAGGGATGACCGCCGTGGGAACCAAGCTTTCAATGTTCATAGCATCCGGAAAATGTTGTCGCAATACCAGGATTAAGCATGTGTATTACGGCTGCTCCATCAAATATTTTAGCTGTTACTTTCGGTTGGCTGTCATTAAAGGTATTGCCATATTTTGTTTGAATGCAGTAAAAGATATCCGACTTGGTGGTTAGTTTTCGGAGTACATTTGGTCTTCATGTGAAAGAAGAAATCATCAATGTTGCCATCCCGTGCTTCAGATGCAACATACAACTTGTAGAATAAGTAAGAGTCTTTACGCGAGTAAGCAATTTTGGACTTTGCCTTATCTGTTTTTCTTGTTATAGTCTTGAAGACGTGAATATTAGTTCGAGGAATATTGTCATGAATTGAATTTTGAACTTGATCGAGACGGGACACAACATAATCATCATACTGTTTTAGTCATACAGTAAATTCTTCCGTAACACACTTGACAGCTTCGAAACTTGGAATTATTTTGGAGCTCCTTATTAACACTAAATCGGTTTCTTCAAATGGATTTCCTTGTTCAGTTAAGACGTTAATCATTTCTTTGGCATGGGTCAAGAACCTTTTCTCATGTGCACTGTTATCTTCATGATGCTTTGCGCCCACGTTTTTGTCATCTTTTAAATTTGATTTCTCTTCAAATTCCTCAATTAAAGAACGGATCCTAGGGCCTTCTACCATCCACTTAAGCATAACAGTTTCACTATCAAGGATTTCAATAGCACCACCTTCACCCTTTATAACTTTGTTATTGTGTTCATGAAGCTAATCGTCAGATATTAAAAAAAAAACGGTGTAGCAGTTTTGCTGCTCGTAAAGTTGCCACGAAGAAATTCAGCATGTATATCTGGATGTTTTTCTGGAAGGTCCTGTAGAGTGCGCACGAATACTGGTAACCAACCATATTAGTGGACTGCGTCCAACGCAAATGTCCACTGACATAACTGAGCCAAAGTATCGACGTACATTGTAAAGTTAGATGTACGAATACTCAATACAAGATGTACTAGAAAGGATCCCAGTTTGGTGACTGTGTTCCAATACTGAAACAGCGGACATTCAGATGTTTTCTATGAAATCCACAACTCAATCGAATCTTATTTATTTAATCTATTTTATTTATTATTACAATTTTTAAGTTGACCTCCCAAAATTTAAATTTCGAGGGAGCTACGATTTTAAAAATTTCTCCTTAAAACCCTAGAATATATTTACATATACATAAAAAATTACAATAATAACATGTGCTACTTAAATAGTTATAAAGCCACTGTATTAATTTTCGGAACCCATATAAATTACATTGTTGCCATAACGACTCTCAATGCAACGCTACATTGCTTTGGCAAATTTTCAGCAACTGTTTGTTATAAAGTAGAAGTCATATATACCGTTCAAAGGTAATTTTCTGATGAACAAAAAGTATCCGACATGTTTTAAGCTACGTGCAACAGATTCCAAGTTATTTAGCAATATGTTTCGAAAAAATCAAAATCAAAACCAAAAATTTTCATAAAGCTATAAATAATTGTGGTATTATGAACCTAAACAATTATGTCAAATATACCGTTGGAAAGAGTGTTTTTACGGATTAATAATCACTAACAATATAGGTTAATATCAAAATATTATACCGAGTTATATAGAGAAATATAGAAGCGCATCACAAAACTTTGGTGGCCATATTGATTACGTCATCAACGCCGCTAGAGGGCCAGGAAAATTTGTGTCCCGGGCTTTTTAGACTCATCTATCCATGAATATACTATTTGAATCCAAAGTGGCACATTGGTTGCCAGATGTGAAGTTTTTTTAGCTATCTCACCCCACTAATAATCTCTCCAACGAAATTATTGCAGAACTACCCGACTATGATGCCTTCAAGTCCCAGTATAGAAAGCGCCTTAAATACTCATGATTATGGATAATGAGTAAGCCTCAGAAATTGCTAAATATTTTTCTCTTTTCTTTATATATATATATATATATATATATAAAAAAAAAAAAAAAAAAAATCCATAAAATAACTGTTACATCGTAACAAAAAAAAAAGTGCTTTTATTTGTTAAAGACCTATGGATTTTCCCACATTGGGCCTGTTTTGAACTAGTAATTGACATTATTTTTTTCTCCTCTTATTTTTCCTCTTCTATTTATCTAGATTTTTAAAAAATTTATTATTGCTATTATTATTTTTTTTTTAATGTTACTATTCTACCATAATTTTACTTCCGTTATTTCTTTGCTATCCTTTAACTCTACAGTAGTTTTATATCTACAGCTAAATATTTACCCAATGTCACCATCTATTGCATCTATTGCATTTAAAAGACTGACTAGGCATAAAGTTGATCTCAATTCGGATGCCCCTCAAACTTGCCCACATTGTTCAACACTGTTAGTTTATACTTCGGCGGTACCGGGATGTACCAACGCCTTCGTCTTGTTATATAGGCAGACTATAGGTTGGACCACGGCCAAACTCCACCTTTCTCCCTTCCTTAACCCTCTCACTGACAAGGCCGTGTTAATACGTTCAGCAAACTGTCTTCCGAAAAAGGCGAGCCCTTCTTAAGTCGTTCTCCTAGAATGGCTTCTATACCGGCGAAGCCGTGATAAGTCGTTTGGAGAAAATACCTCCAATACTGGCGTGCACGTGTGTAAGAAATATGCCTACCCCCTTTCATTAGGCGCCGTATCTTCTCAACAATAGATAATTGCTTCAATCCCCGACCCTACCTCAGGGGGCCAGGGGAAGTTTCCTGTTCCTTCCTTTCGTTTCCGGAGATAGATGACCAAATGGATCAAGAATTTCGACTAGATTTGTAAAAAAGAAAAGTCTTATCATTGAGAAGAAATTGGTTTTGAGTATTGAGTTATATAATAATATTATTCTATTTTGCTATACATAATTACAAGTTTTATTTGTATGAATTCATTGCAATAATGAAATCCCAAGTATTTAAAAATCGTTTAAAGATGTGATGTGTACGAAATTTTAAAGTTTAAAATTTGCACAATTTTGCGAAAAGGGGGACAAATGGAACCTTTATCCCGGAGCTCGGAAACTGAGCGGATGCCAAATTTTTACTACTAACCACGGTTTTAATAATTTATTTATTCATTTTTTGACCGGCGATCATTTACCCGGGGAATTTCATTTTCTGTTTTCGTCATTTTTTTTTCTTTTTTTTACAGTCGCAAGACATTATGGTTTCTCTAACAAATAAGAGCAATTAACTGTAAAGTTATTTATTAGTTGTTTAAGATTTCTGAATTAAAATTAAACCTTTTAAAGTTGCAAAATAAACGCCAAATATTTATTAAATAGAATTTAATTATGTTTCTGTGCTTTATCAGTTTTGTGACACAATTTTATTACAAAGAGAAGTGGAGGGGGGGGGGGGCGGTATTGAAACTTGCGCTCAGTTTTCTCTTCGCACGGTCCTGCCGAAATATACCAGAATTTCTAGCTACTTCATGCCTTGTCGAAAAATTATCAAGTAACAGTCATTAAAATAATTTGTAATCTTTGCATAAAAAGAAAACATAAAAAGTTCTGTACCCCGCATCGATCACTATACAGTTACCAACTTAAATTATGCATCTTCCGTTAAAAATATGCTTCAAATGACAGAAAAATTACTTTGCATTCTACAAATGTTAATTTCATGTTAAATATTAAATTTTACTTAATGCTTCAATTTTAAATAGTTCGTATACTATAGTCTTTCTAAGGTTGTTTCTAAGGTAAGTCACGTTATATCTAATAAAAACCTCCCAAAATTCAGGACAACGAGATCGACCGTACAGGAGTACACAAACCTGCCTTACACCATCACATCGGTCAACCAAATTTTCAATTCTTGTAGCAACCCCTGAGCTTCATAAAACTTTGAACAAATTGTAACACATTTCGTAGCTGTCAACAGTACTGGAAAAGTTTTCGTTTCTCTGCACTTGCTCGAATTTTGCAATTTGAAACCGTTAATCAAATAAAGAGAATAATAAAATCAAATAAAGCAAGTCCATAACAAGAAGGGTCAGGAGGTGATTTGCCCTCCCTCCACACTTCCTTACACTCTCCCAGAATTTTAGAACACTAAAGTAAAATAAAATAAAATTTTGAACACCTCCCCCCCGCCCCCCCCATATTTTCAACTAGAAGCGCCAAACGTAGGTAATTAATTTTTTTGTTAAATTATGTTTTGAAAGTATGTTATGTTTTATGGTGCTAATGCATCCTAAATACCATATTTATCAAGTAATAAACCTAACATGGCACCACATTCCTTCAAAATGTTTTTCGTTATGAATTGCATTCCACGTTTTTGCTACAATTTTTATGTGCAGTTTAACTCAGTTTCTTCTATTTCTTACTTAAATATATATATTATTTCTAAAGGCTTATTTCTGTGCATACTGGTGAAAAAGGGTAAAAATTGGGGGGGGGGTACAATTATAGGTCTCCGTTAATTTCATTCCCAAGATATTTTTTTACAGGGTAAAACTTTAGTGTGTATTAAATTTAAACTGTTATTTTTTTGTAATGGAATCAAAGTAGATCGAGTCAGCTCTCCCATGTGTTGGAGGAAAGAATGATCAAGAATTAATCAATCGCATTCCCAGAAGTTAGTGGAGAGGGGACAAAACGCATTTCCTAACTATTAGGAAGAAGGAAGTCCCGTATTGTTTATATCACCTACCAAGAAAAAATAATCAATGTCACCGTCGGCACTTGATCGTAAAAGCCAGGCCCCACAAGGCACAAAGGTATATTTTCATTGGAAACCAATATGACTTCAGGCCGTTTGTTCAAAAATTTAACATTTCTTTCAGGACTTGTTTTTTCAGATCTTATCTTTTAATGATTTTTAAGACTTCGAGCTTGACTACATGTAAATTCCTTTTGACACTGTGTGTGCTATGTGCCGTGTGTACTCTATTACTATTTACTACTTGTCCTCATTTGTCTCTGAGCAAATATAGTCAAAGTGATACCACTGTGATGTTAAATTTTTTTGAGGGACTAGTGTTGAGACAACTACCCCCCCCTCCCCAACCAAAATATAATAATGTGCAAAAATTTATTTTTCCCAATATGTACATCCTCTTTCCCTACCCCAGCCAAAATTGAACTCTTGGGTAAGTTTCTGTGGTTAATAATTTAAAAGCCCGTCTCACACTGTACAAATTTGCTGCGAAAAAGGAAAAAAAAATAAGTTGCATCCTCTTTAGAGGTAAATAAATTCACACCCCCTCCCTTCCTCGAAATGTTAAAAAAAAGGAGGGGGGGTGGAAGAGAAATCAATACAATAGGTATTTCTAAAAACTGTTCAACATTTGTGGATGTTTGTACTAGTTACTCCCCCCCCCCCCCACCACAAAATAAATTCTGCATACGTCACTAGAATTGTGGCATCAATCAGACAACTCACGGTGTAAATTGCATAAGAAACGCTTTGGCAATAGTTTACTTATAATATAATCGAAATTGCCACGCTTTCGTTTTTATACACAATTTTGCATAGATGTATTCTTTTCATTTATCATCCATTTTCTGAAATAATGATTTTCCCGCTCTTTTAAATAACTAAATTAACCCTATACCTTTTTTCTATATTTTATACGTGTAAAAGTGGCCTTTTTTCCGACCACGTAAGAAATACATGATATTTTAATTCTAAGGTATTTTTTTTTTTTTTTTATGCTTCCTAAATACGTTTAGGAAATAAATAAGTTTATAAGTTTAATTAGTTCTGTGGCAATTGTAACAAACAGTTGAAGTTCTTGCAATAAAGTGCCCTATTTTACATGATTTTATAAACTATGATATGTCCGATTAAGGGGGGGGGGGAAATTATTAACATATAAATATAAATATATATGGATTAGAGTTCGTCGGATTATATACGATTTTTGTTCAACCCAAAACATTTTCATCAACCCATAACCCAATCCGAATCCGACATACTTTCACCCAAAAACTACCCGAACCCGAATGAAGGAAAAGTACTCCATATTTTAACCCAATTATGTAAAATTAGTATACAATTGTATATCTAAATTTCATTTTAAATTTTTAGAGGAAAATGAACATATATAACAATATTTTACCCTACCCTCTGTTCGGTGAGGTCGGGTTGACCTATTTATTTTCACTTCGGGTCGGGTTCAGGTAAGGCTCACTTTAATTGTTTCAGATTCTGTTTGGGTATTGACACTTGCAGTCCGTGTTCGTGTTGATCCAATTACTCAAAAGAAGCTCCAAAATACTTTCTCAGGTGGAAAACTATATATTTGAATATACTAATGAGTACATATTGATTTTTAAAGATAATATTGATACTAGAGATACGACTGAAGACTACTTTTCCATCCTTGCATTAAAACATGGGATAATTTTCTTTCATTTCGGGTTCAGGTCGGGTTGAGGTCGACGAAAGTTATTTAAAAGTATTCGAGTCTCGTTGCGGGTCAACTAATTTTGTTTGTCTGGTTCGAACGGTTTTCGGGTTGACTTGATATAGAATTGTTGGGTTCGGATTTGCCATAAACCGAACTGCGAGGATGTCTAACGCCTATTATGTTATTTAAAATAGGGGATCCAGTCCGAGTTTCCCAGGTTATAGAACATATAGGGTTTTTGGTATATATATATTTATATATATTTTTTAGATTTCCCTCTGACAAAACCAAAGAGTATTTTGTTTAATCAAAAATCGCAAAAATGTATTAAAATAAAATTTTTAAAGTGATACTTTCGTATTAGCCGCATGCCAAGTGTAAACATCTGAAGAAATCACAAAAGAAATGAGCTTTTTGCCATGATGCGGTAGTTGGAACCGCCCACTTCGAAACCTAACTTGTTTGCAGGCGGAGCCGGCAGAGATTTTTTTTGCTATAAGGATTGGTCCTATAAAAAACTTGTCAATATAAAAGTTTTAAATAATATTAAGAGGATTTATAATACATTTAAGCAGATTTGATATCTTGTGAATTGACGAAGTTATGAATTTTTTTCTTCTAAACACCCCCTCCCCCCCTTGGGGCCATTTTTAATGATATCAAAAATCTGTCATACATAAAGTTTTGCCCTTTTCCTAGAAGTAATAATAACTTTAAACGGTTTCGATAGATATCATAATTAAGAAATTATGTTTTTTTTTCTGTTTTCACAAAAGTCCCTCCACCCCCCCCCCCCTGGTTCGATTTTGCCCATTAACGACCTAGACCAAGATTTTATGCCCCTTGATTTTATGTATCAGTTTGGAAGAGATTTGTGCAGAATTATTGCAGTTATCGTGTCCATAAAACAGTGACTATATGTATATAAGTTTTGAACTGGGGGGGGGGGGGGAGGGGGTGGTTTTGGGCTCTGGGAGTCATGATCGGCGTAGATTAGCAAATATTTTTCAAAAATTCCAACTTAGGTTAGAATGTAATAGGCAGTATTTCTTACGAAATCTACCTAAAAGAAAAAGAGAACATTTTTACTTGGTCGACAACGAGAGACTCTAAAAGCACAGAACAAAATGATAAATGCAAAATGACAAATGCAGAGATAACTATGTAAATAATTTGGGATCCAATAGTTTTTTTTTTTTTTTTTTTTGACAAATGAAGTCTTGAGTTATAAGCACATCTTGAGTTATAAGTGAGTTTTTTTCATGATGACATTTATTGGGCTGTCGCGTGCAGAAGTTATATTCAAAACGACAATTTTCACAGCATTTTCTAAAAGACCGCATGCCTTTTTCGAAAAATGGAAAAAACTGTTCGACTTCATAGTTTCTAAATAAGAGCAATCGTCGATTCCATGTGTTAATGAACGAAACTGAATTCAGAAATCTTGTTAGAAAATAGTCAATTTGGATTCCAATATAAAAAGATTATACGATTTCTCTATGGGCAAGTTCAATTTTAGTAGCATACTTTTTTTTTCTACTTTATTCGAAAAACATAAAAGCCTTCATAATATATTTTATGTGATCTCTACGCAACCTCTTATAAAATTATTTTTTTAATCATTTATTATATAGTATTAGTACTAATTCTAACCATGAAATGCATATTTAATAAAGTTCTTTTTTCCTTCTTTGTGTGTGTCTGTTATTTTTATCTTCAAAATGTTAATGCTTGGTCATATATTTATTTAAATATTTAAAAGGATTTCCAGTTGAACATTATATCATATGTAAAAGATTTAAGAATAGGATTTGGAGAGGTATTTTATTTATTTCTTTTCTCTCTCTCTCTTTAAATTTAAATATATTATCATTGATGATTTTTTTTATCCTGCAGTTGCTTCGTTTTTTCCTAAACTCTATTCGACAAAAGCTATCCCTTAAGACTGTTCTCAAATCTAAAAAAGCCACTTTCTGACACATTCCTGAATTCAGTTTTGTTCGAAAACAAATGAAATTGGCAGGTGCTCTTATTCATACACTATAAAATTTGGCAGTTTTTTCCATTATTCGATAAAGGTAGGAAGTATTTTAGAAATTGCTGTCAAAATTGGTGTTTTGGATAGAATTTCTGCACGCATAAAGGTCATCATAAGAAACTATTCGCTTATAATTCATTCGTCGAAAAATCAAACAAATTGGAAAATGTACGCCAAACGTGACAAATGAGGTGCGTTCGCACTGTAACTATTTTCAGTGAAATGTATTATATCGTCTGTTATTATGATATGATTAATTTCCGTAATGAAATATGAATATTTTAAACTGGCAACATTTTATCTTTTGTTGATATTTACAGAAAATTCCAATGAGAAGCCTAAGCCTAGCTTTGAAAATTTCAGATCTTGAAATCCTTATTTAGAGTCTTTTTTCCATTTAATATCTATTTCTCCGGAAACATCTATCCAAAAAACTATTGGTAGATTATAGGATTGCTATAATTAAACAATTTTACACAAATTTTATACAAATTTTGTTTTTAAATTCTGCAAGACGGAAGTAATAGGACTCCATCTTAAATAGGATGTAATCACCATGATGGCAACCTAGAATCATTACCTATCATGGGATATCACTGAATTAAGCGTATGATAGGATTTAATAGAATGAAGAATGCGACTATAACTTGCTCATAAAGTTTATATAATGTCATGTACGTCATATATGATTATGACGCCATACATGTCAGATAAATTCAATTTTTATATTAATTACATGATATAGTTTTAATAGTCAAACTGAAAATATAATAATTATGTAAATGCCTATATAGAGTAGTTAATTGAACAGTGAAATAATGGATAATAAATAAAATATTTCTTTGCAAAATGCATTAAAGACATTTCCAGCTTACAATGGAATATTTTTCGGATTTGCGCACCTGTCTAGTATAATATGACAATATGAGACAAAATATTCTTCCACTCCCCTTTACATTACAAAAACCAACTTATTTAAAACCTTTCTCAAGTTGAATCCCAGAGTGGAAAGTAAAGGGGGATTAGAAAATGGGATATGTCTTTCCTTCTGTTGCTAACTTATTTGCAATAACTTTCAACCTATTTGGATCATTGGAAATGCAATTACATGCAACCTGCAACTTGTAAATAGTAATGTTAGGGTTACAGATACACGTTCTTAAATAACACGTGCTTTACTTGAGAAAACATAGAATCGGTTTTCTATAACTGAACTTATATACATCTCAATAAATAATCTATACCAATTTTATGTTCAATGCTATGTAATGTATTATCTTTATTTTGATTGTTGACCATTTTACCTGTTGACGTTTTCACCGTTGCCCTTTTTACCTATTGACGTTATTACTGTTGCCCTTTTTACCTAACTTCGAACCTGCGTATGCAATGTCAGACTTGATAGCCTGTAAGCTAAAAACTTACATCCATTTAATGCATGTCGTTTTAATGAGAAATTGTGTCAAATTCACAATCAAAACATAATTTTGTGTTTTCATATTAATTAAAATAATTTATATTTTAATTTACAGTGTATTTTTTTCCATATGAATTTTTATCTGATGTAGGTGTGCTTTCTTCAAGCTGCGATTGCTTCAAGGTGCGCTTTTTTCCGTGCGCTTTTTCCGGTGTGCTTTTTTCCGTGCGCTTTTTTCAAGTGCGCTTTTTTCCGGTGCGCTTTTTTCTGTGATTCCATAAATCTGCAAATATTGTAAAAGTTCCTTTTAAAATAGCATTCTAAAACTGGAAAAGAAAAATAAGATTTCTGCTTCCCCTTTTATTCATTCTGATGAAACTAGCATTAAATGACTTAAAATGAAATATGTAATTTTTTAAGGGAAAAACGTTATTTTTATTTTTACGATATGAGAATAAATAAAATTGTCAGTTTCAGAAAGAATGAGCCCGCCCGGGCCCGAAGACCAATATAAAAATCGAGCCCGAGCCCGTGTCGGGTCCGGGCTCGGGCTTTCGGGCTCGGGCTGAGACCGTCTCATCTCTACTAGGCACCCCCAGAGGTATAATTATGAAAATTATGGTGCACTTTGAAACATCGAGATTTTCTTTCAAAATATTGTAGATTAAGGGTTATAAAGTAAAAAAGATTAAATTTCATAAAACGTATTTATCAAAAACGCATATAAAACAGACATTTCCAAAGGAGGAAAAACTGCGTCTCGTAAAAACCCGCGTTCAACTTTCCACTGGTCATAATAGAAAGGAAAAGTAACGCACAAAGGAGAGGAGGCGATTAGGGGAGAGAATGATTTCTAAGAATTTCCAAACTCTCCCCATACCTCCTGTGGTTATCTCTGCTGCTGTAACTAATTGGATTGGGGGGTGAAAATATACGGTCCGTTTTGAAAAGGAAATAGTAAATAGACGTTGGTTTTTTTGGCATACTATTTTATCTTCTTTGAATGAGCATTTCATTTCCGTGACCGCTCAAATGCCTTGTCAGTCAGAGGGTTAAGGGGAGAAGGGATCGAGTTTGGCTGTGGTTGGACTTAGGCTCCGCAACCTAAAGGGTTTGCAGAAAAAGAAAAAATGTTTTTATCTGTAAATGTTACACAGTATTATCAAAAAAAGATAACATCTGAAAATATTACACAGTAATGACAGAAAAAGATGTCACTGAATATCAGAAAGTAGTATTTATTCACAGATGTTAAGAAATGTTGGCCAACATTGTATTATATAAAAAAATAATGTTCATTGACGTGGGGAGTATTATCCTAATAGAATTACTATCAATAATATTACTACTAAGTATATGGGGGGGGGGGTGGAGGGGTCATCCTTGACCAAAGACTAAACTTGAAGAAAAAAAAACGTGCCCTTCTCGCCAGGGGAAAGTCGCTGGAGCTTCCGCTGCTCTTAAATCTCTCTTAAATATTCCTGCTCTTGCAATCTATAACAAACTTCTCCTTTATAACTCATGCATTTTGCGTAATATGACCTATGTTTGTCTCAACTGAGTACTCACCTACAATACAATATAAAAAAATAATGTTCATTGACGTGGGGAGGGAGAGTCAATTTACGTTGGCTAATATTAAATGTTTATATTAGCTGACGTTACATTTTGATATTAGCTGATACCAGTGTTGAATTCAGCCATTTTTCTCTGGGGGGAGGGGAATTTCTGTGTCTCTGGAGTGGGCCTTATCGAGTTCCGGGAGGGAAATTGCACTTTTTGACCATTAAAAAGCATAAAATCTCATCGTCCGGGAGAGGAGGAGATTTCAATGCTCCGTGGGGGGGATGTCCCCCCCCGGTCACCCCTTGAATTCAACACTGGCCAATACCTTTGTGCTGCTGTCGGTATACACCCAAACTTAATCAGCATCCATTTATGTCAATGTCTAACAGAATATAAAGATGTTTGATGAAATTTGGTGCGTTAGTTCTTGAGATATAGCTATCATGGAAATCGTTAAAAATGCTGCAGCGTAACCTGTTATGAAATATGCACAAAAACCTAATACGCACCAATCTATGTCAAGTTCAGACTGTATCTGAAGTTTCATCAAATTGTGTCTATTAGTTTTCGAGATAGAGCGACAACAATATTTGTGTCACACAGAGAATAACAGACAAACAGACACTTACTAAAATAGTTAATCGTATTCAGGATATCCCAAAACGTGTAAATACTTTAAAAAACGGAAATCGAAAAATTTCGTTATTTCAATACGGTTTTCTCATGTACATAGAAAACATCAGAAGAGATGAAATATTGAAAATCTTACACCAGATAAAATTTACAGTAATATTAAAATATATTTCTATCAAAATTTCACCTGGACGACGCCCGAAACTACACGATACACATGTGAAGCATAGTCAGATTGAAACTGATCGTGCAACAATCAAAGAATGTAGGTGTACAACACCAGTTGCATTTCACTACTGTCCTCTGAAAAAATGTCTATCACCCATTACATATAGGGACCATGTAGGGACATCGAATTTTTATTCCAAACGTTTACGTTACGCCTACGGGAGCTGATCTGCTTTACGGAGTTAATATTCTTTTCAGCAACTCAGCAAGTGAATTTCAAAATGTCCGACAAGGATGTTTAATTTTGTTTTGGTTTAGTCAGATTGAGATCTCGAATTCTCAGTCTCTTTTGCTAAAGCTATGAACTTGAAATGTAGACATTTTTTACTAGAAGAACATGTACTAAACTAAACTTGTAGTATACACAGCACTTAAGGAAATACGCAATACCGCATGGCGAAAAATCTCCTATTGTTTTATGAAATACGTAGTGGGCGGAGCGAATATCCTACTGTCATGCCTTCAGTTATTTAACAGTAAAATTTCGATTTTTTGGAGGGAAGAGGGGGATTGTTGACAACTTCATTAATAATTTAAAATTAGTAACACTTATCTATTCAATGAAGATTAAATATTCTTAAGGTAACTTGCATCCCACAACAATTAATCAATTATAATAAACATTTTTTATTTTTCTTCTTCTTCTTCTTCTTTTTTTTTTTTTTTTTTTTTTTTGAGAGTGAAATTAATGCTTTGTAATAGTTTCAGATTTTATTTTAAATAAAAATCTAGGTTGGTCAGGAATGCACATAAAACCGGTCAGAGGGAGGGGCTTGCATTGTTTCGCCCTACATGTTGCATGTTTTCGCCCTACATGCAACGCAAATGCATGTTTTCGCCCTACAAAATAGTAATTTTTTCTTTTTTACCAGAGATTTTTTTTGTATGTTCATTGGGTGGGGAGATGACTATGATAACAATTTTAAAAATCTATATATTTAAAACGCTAAGCGTTTTCTTTCGACAGTTCGTGAGAAAAAAATACTTCATCAAATTACATTATTCTTATTTTAAACTAGTATATAACGCCCGTCAAAAATGCGGAATATTGACCTGCGTTTCATTTACATAAGACTTCATACAAACAAACAGCGTCAGCATGAAGATTTTGCTATCGAAAGGTTTGTATTGTAGAAAAGTACATTTTAAGAATGGGAAATTATTTCTACAAATACAAATGATGAGGATTTTTTTTACTCAATATTCAATTTCTGTAATAGTTCAACGATTGGACAAAAAATATTTAAAAAATAATCCATGTGCAAAAGTTTTTGAAAAAAAAATATATTAATGTCTTTCTAAAGAGCTTGATTCACAGCTCATTGTTTGGTTACATAAGAAAAATTAAATGCAAATTCTGAAATGGTTTAACGATTGCACAAAACATTAAAATTTTGTTCGGTTTAAATTGTCTAAGTTAATAGTGTAATAAAGTTGAATTTTAATATTTCTTGAAGAACAAAGTTTTCCAGTCATGAAGAAACAAATACATACCAGAAAGACATAAAAAGAGACAGAAAATTGCATGTTTATGGATTATAGCTTCTTAATTCACAGCAGAAAAATATCCCGTTTAAAATGACAGAAAAAAACAAAGTTTTCCAATAATGAAGAAATAGTTAAAATAAACACAACGATGAAAGTAGATTATATAACTTTAACTTTTAAAAGTATTCCTCATATTAAAACCAGATTTAGTCTTATTTTACAAAATATGCCTGAAAAATCTAAATAAATTTTTATCATTAAAAATCACCTTATTTTATTTCATAAGCTAATTGAAATTATTAAATGCATTAGTATGACTGAAAAATATCTTTTCACATTCTCCTACTAGGACTTCCCTCTAAGGGATTAGTCTGAGTGATATTGCTAAGAACACAGGATTAACAGTTACGATATAAAGAATGTACAATATATGAAAAAGAGCAAATTAACTGATAGAATTACAAAATATCATATATAAATTCATATATACAGTTATGTTTTCATATATATATATATATATATATATATATATATATATATATATATATATATATATACAGTCGAACCTCGTTAACGCGAACACTCAAGGAGAAACTTTTTTTGTTCTTGTTAAAAGTAGTTCATGTTATCCGACATGTTATACATTACATACAACTGAACGGGGCAATCAAAAACAGTTCGTGCTAAAAGTAATTCGCGTTAAGCGTGTTCATGTTAACGAGGTTTGACTGTATATATATATATATATATATATATATATATATATATATATATATATATATATATATATATATATATATATATATATATATATATTTATATATATATATATATATATATATATTATAACATTTGTCAAATCATCTCATTTTCTTCAGTGGGAATTGCTCAAAACTTTAAAAAACAAACAATATTGTTGCTAGCATTACTCTTGTTTGAGAAGTTCCGTATAATGTGCTGGTTAGCGCGATTGGCGTAAAAATTAAAAATGGTGCCGAAATACAGTTTTAGCATCTTACCAAATTTTTCTAGAGAGCGGAAAAACATGTTTTTCAAATATATACAAATATACGTTTATTAAACCATGTTTTTGCGCCATCTTAAAAAATTAAGTACGATGCTAAAATAAAATTTTATTGCCATTTTCGATATTTTAACAAGTAATGAAAATACATAACAAACATGAAACATATTTAACAAATCTAAGAGACATTTTTCTGATAAATAATTGTTATTGTCAGAGGGCTAATTGTAAACAATTAATAAGCGAACTAAAAAAATTCAGGAAAGAAATATCTGATATAAATAGCAATTAAAATCTTAAAATGGATAAGTGATCCGTATAAAAATGCAAAACAATATACGCCTGATATAAGTAATTTTTAATTTTTTGATATTTTCGAAAGCACAGATAAAAGGGTAAAAATCCCGGCACAGATGTCATATATTCACCACATTGGTGCAATTTCCCCCCCCCCCTCCAATTTGGCGAAAACTGTTTGTTGTGTTTATTTAATTTAATTTTTTATTTTAATTCTATAGATTATTTTTATATGTATATCAATATTTTTTAGGTTCTTCTCTATTATCCCGTCGACCACTTTTCATAACAAAAAACTATCGCCAAACTGTTAGATTAAACGCCGAAAATGCAGTCCCATTTACTTGATGTCAGAAACATTATACATGTTTCTTATGTGATCAAGTGGTTTTTAATTCGACATTTGCGTGTATTTTTCAGTATGTTTTACTGATTTATTAGTTATTTATTATTTATTAGTTATTTATTAGTTACTTTTCCGTTAGCAGGGCGCCAGTGATATATGTACATATATAAATACATATGTATATACATATATATGTATATATGTACATATATATATGTATATATATAGGTATGTATATATATGTATACGTAGATATGTGTATATGTGTGTGTGTATATATATATATACATGTATATATATCACTGGCTCCCGGCTAACCGAAAAGTACCGTTATTTCATTAATTAAAATAACAATTGTGTCCTTAAATTCTTATATTTTATTTATTTATTTATTTTGATATTCCAATGGCAACGTTCTCCCGTTTATTTGGCGTTACAGTTTGGCGATAGTTTTTTGTTATGAAAAGTGGTCGATGGGATAATAGAGAAGTACCTTTATTTATATCAAACTATTATTTATTTATTTTATTTCCTTTTTGAAAATAATAGAAGCTAATTCATTTATTACGTTATTTTATTTTTATATTGAAATAAAAAAATCACGTGCTATTATTTAATGCTATTTGTAACTAATATTCAAAAACAAAGTTTTCGCCAAATTGGCGGGGGAAAAAATCGCGCCAACGTGATGCGGATATGACCTCTGTGCCTTGTTTCATTTCACATATGTATTGGTACTTTTATGTTAACTTGGCGCAGTTGATAAATCGCCAAATATTGTTCTTATAACATCTTCATATTGCATTAATTTCATTTAAATATAAACCTTTCACTTATTTCATTTGAAATACATACATTAAAAATACAAGTCTTTCACTCATTTAATTTGAAATACATGCCTTTCACTAATTCTATTTAAAATATTAAAAAGGAAAAGAAAATATAATGCCACAAATCAAAACCTTTTATTTAAACATCAAAGAATTGTTTCTAATTTACACATGCGAAATAAAAAAGCTGCTAATGGTGAGATTTGCGTCAAATCTCTAATACTAAATTATTGCGGGGTTTTTTCTTCCTATTAAATGGAAATATGTTTTATTGTACTGATTTGGTTATTGTACTGATATTGTATTGCACTATGCGTGCATACTGTTTTGAACTTTTGTTGTCCATGAACTTTTGAAATCTTATTATTTACGAAAATCTTTGCTGGTGAAAATGACGTATGCACTAAATTTTCGTGACGTATGTACTTTAATTGTGCTTTTTTATTATTTTTTTTAATATAATTCCCAAACGGTTTGAAATTTATTCTTGGTAATAAATAGGTGTCGTTATCACCTTTATAGGTACCTGCTGTGAAAATTTGAACGAAATCCGTGAAATATTTTTTGAGTTATGCTTGACGGAAGGTTTTAATATCCATCGTAGCTATATATGTGGCAAAGTAATACTGCGTGTGTATGAGTCTACGTTCTCACTCAGACAATTAAATTACATTTTTTTTTTCACTACTAAGTTAGGTTTAAATGTACTATGTTAAAAATCAAAATTTGATCTGCATTGATATAATTAACATATGTGATATGCGGTACTATATATTCCTTATACAGTCGGACCCGCTTAAGACGCCCACGGTTAATACGCGATCCCGCTTGTGAGGACTGCGCATGCCTTTTCTTGCTCTAGTAGCGCCCCCTTCTGAAAAAACAAAAGAGCGCGGCAGTAGAACTCAGAATGTCAGCGAGTAAGAACGTCGTCTGTCATATTAGAAACCAGAATAGTATGAAAATGGCCGTGAGTAAATGTTATCGGTCATGAATATTGAAAAATATGATTAATCCTCTATGTTTATTTAATGTCGTGTGAAGTACCTGTCCTCGTCATTTTTATGTCAACTGTACTTCATCTTATTAAACTTGTGTTCGTCATTAGAACAGCCTGTTTCCTTTAGAGCACTCCCACATTCAGAAGAGTCTTTACACTGGTGTCAGAATTAATGGATGAATTACAGGCTATATTACTTGATTAGTGACTGAAAGATTATAGTGAAATATTTTGGATAACCTATATAGAGGTAAGGTACATTTTTTCTGTTTAAGCATCTCCGATCAATTAACTAAGCTTAAAAAAACTAGAGGCGTGATAAAAGCATCTATTACATCTATTGTTAAAAAGATCGAAGATGCATGGGTTTTGGAATCACCGAATTTTGAGGAAATAGAAGAAAATTTAGCTCAGCTGGAACAGAAAGGTGTTGACCTCAAACGGGAAGATGCCCAAATTTTATCGTTAATTAATGATGAGGATGAAATCAAAAAAGACGCAAAAGCTTCCATCGAATATCATGAAAAAAAAAACAATGGCACTCCGGGAGTGCCGACAGAAGTGAAAACTTGAACAATTACGTGTGTATTTTTTGAATCGTCAGGAAACGTTTTATTGCGCAGGAAATACTTTTAAATGAAGTGTTTTTTTTATTCATTATTATAAACTACTACTACAAAAATTATATTACAATTTTCATAATAATGATAATAATTGATGAATTGAATTCATAATAATGATAATGATTCATAAATGAAATATAAAATTTAATTAATTGGTATTCTTTGAAATGAATACCAATGAAACTTATGAATTTTCATCCACAATTTAAACAACTCTCAATACATTCATCATTTCTTCCATGAGATCTAGTTTCATATATTTTGTAATAACATTTATCTGCAAAATAGGGTTCCCGCTTCCTATCACTCCAAAAATGACTTCTTTGCTACCTGTCTTGTTTACGGTATTCGTGAACATTATGCTTTTTTCTATCTTCATACTGCGTGTATTGTTTGCGGTATCTATAATTTCTATCAACATCAACAAACTTTTCTTTTCTATAAAATGATTTCACTTCATTTCCGTATCGGTAACCACGTTTCTTAAAACTTTCGTGAAATATTTCATTATTTTCATTTTTTTTTTATATTACTTCCGTCGATTTTTCTCGTGCTCGTTAAATTATAATATTTTCCGTGTTTTGTTATTTCATTTTTATCTTTTGATTTGGTCTCGCGAGTTGAGTCACTTTTATCTGTTTTCACCGCGCGTGCTAAATTTATCTTGAAATTATTTCTGAATTATTTTTATTCATAATACCAATCATTTCGCTTTCTGCACGTGAACTATTTCCTTTTGATACTTTCGCTTCATTGTATGAATTGGCAACATATACAGTGGTGTCGGTAACAGTGTCGCGAATTCAGTGGTTTTTTCCCATCTCAAAAATGTCCAACGCGCCTAAAGAAGTTTTCACTTCAATAACTTTATGGAAATTTAGAATAAACAAGAAATTGAAAAATAATAGCAAAAACGAAATTTTCCCCGTAACTCGCGTCGATAATAAGCATGCGGAAGTAGTTTCGCAATCTGTTAAACTCCCTACTTTAAAGATGGAGAAATTTTACGGCGAAATAAGTAAAGCTTTCCCAGCTAATAAATATAGGCTCTCGCCTAAAAACAGTTCCCACGCCTCGAGTTAGACCACCTACGCATGTCGGAACATCAAAAGCACTGTTCGATCTTTTCCTGGTGACAAGTGAGACTGCTAAGTTGAAAAGGCCAGACTCGTAGGCGACATTGAATGACACTTAAATGGATGACCCAGACACCCCAGATCCTCACGGTTGCATCCTTGCTTCCCAGAGCAATCGAGATGATGAAACCGCCGTGACCCAATAGAGATGTAAGTCGCCTATGATAGGGCTAAATGACGGAGGTCACCGCCATGCCCCCCCCCCCCCGACCGTCAGGACTTTGGAGAAATGGGCCGAAGAGTGGATTCGGTGCTGGAGATCCGAATAGAGTGGAGAATTTCCTCTCCGCTTGGAAGAAGTGAGAATTCTGCTTGGAGGAAAGTGTTTTTACTCCCTGCCTCTGGAGACAGACGACTTCGGTTGTTGTGTGAGAAGGAGGAGAAGGCTCAGCGCGACTAAGTGAATGTGAGGGTACCTTGAGGGCCCCATAATTTGAATGAATAGAGACTGTATTTCACAAACTCTAGACCATCTAAAGACTCTGATGAAAACTCAACCCATGAACTTTGAGGGTAAAAGAATGTTCATTGATTCATCACTACTTGTAATTTTCCAATGAATAAATTTCTTCTGGTTTTAAATAAGAAATCTGTCTCCCGTGTTTCTACGCTGCCGAAATAGAGAGATCCCGCTCGGAACACAGGAGTTATGACAGAAATGGTGGCATCTCGGAAGGGATCTAGTTTAGCAGAGTGAGGACGTGACGGAAAGAGCGAGTGCAGCTGAAACCAGAGTGGGAAAAAACGGACTTTACACCCACCAGTTTGGACAGGGCCGGACAGACGAGACGCACAGCCAGACTCTACACCCGCCAGTTTGGGCAGGGCCGGACAGCCGAGACGCACAGCCGGACTCTACACCCGCCAGTTTGGGCAGGGCCGGACAGCCGAGACGCACAGCCGGACTCTACACCCGCCAGTTTGGGCAGGGCCGGACAGGCGAGACGCACAGCCGAATACCACACCCGCCAGTTTGGGCAGGACAGCCAGACTCTACAACCGCCACTTTGGGCAGGGACAGACGGACGGGCAGCACAGCCGGATAACAACCGCCAATTTTGAGCAGAGACTGACAGCCGAGCCGAGAGAAACTACACCCAGGTAAGCGCTGTTTTGATTCCAATAGAGGCTTTGAGGTGTTGTAACAATGATATGGGCAGAAAGTGTAATTTAACTTGTTTATAAACTCTTCAATATATGAAATTTTAAAATATTAAGGTCAGGAAAATTTTTTAGAGACAGTAAATTAAAATTGTTGTGAAACTAAGTTATTTATGTCTCAAGAAAGTAAATTTCTGTAATTGTCAAAATTTTTAGAAAGAGTGAACTCTGAAAATTTTAGGCCATAGAATTGTTAATATTTTCATGAAAAAAAATGGAAAGAAAATCCCGTTTCTAATTAAATAAAATTTAAGTGCAGTAAATTTAATATTTGAATATTTCCTATGAGTTCACGCATATTGTGAAAGAAATTTTCAGATACCAAGCATGTCACATGTGGAATTGGGTTTTACCGGAACTCAAAAATGCGAGAATTTAATGAGTTAATTAGCAGTTAATTTATCTGTCAAAATATTATGAATTCATGTATATTGATTGTATTTTGTGTCGATTAGAAACTACTGTATTTATTTTTATGTTGTTTTGTAGGTGGAAAAAATTCTGTATTTTTTATTGCATTTATGTGCAGGAAAGTGGAATTAAATTGTGTTAGAATTTAAAATTACTGATTATGGCAGGCATATCCGGATTTCGAAAATGCGATCTGCAAACCCTTGCGATAGAATTTGAAGTAGAGGTTTTGTCAAATGATACAATTCCTAAATTGGTTAAAAAGATAACGGAGGCCCCCGATTATGATGAGACAATGGCGTTAAACCAATTAAAGTTGATTGAAGAAGACCGTGTAGAGAGATCGAAATTGGAAAAAGATAAAATTGAGAAAGAACATGAGCTCGCGAGAATTAGGGCCGAACGGGAAAATGATACTTTAACGTTATCATCTAGTCAAATAGAAAGGGAACCTAAAATTCTGTTAAAAAATGTGTTACCTAAATTTGAGATGGGAAAATCAGAGATTTCCCTATATCTCAGCCTATTTGAGAGACAGGCATTAAAAGCGCAATTAGATATGTCGCAATGGGTAACAAATTTGCTAGGTTTGCTTCCTATGGAATTGACAGAAGTCATTCTTAGAGAACCACCAGACGAAACGGACAATTTTGATTTTGTGAAGGGTTAATTACTCGAAAGGTTTAAAATTAGTGCAGAAGACTTCAGAATCAAATTCGTAACAACACCACGGTCCGAAGAAAAAAATTGGAAAGATTTTTCGTATGAAATTACGAATTATTTCAACCAATGGTTAAGCGGTATTCAGGTGTCCGAATTTAGTCAACTTAGGGACCTGATAATTACTGACCAGATCAAACGGAAGGTGCCCTCTGAAATTAGACAGCATTTTATTGACTCTTGGAGTACAATAATTACGCCATTGGATCTGACCCAAAAACTTGATAATTATGAAGCGGTTAGGAAAACAGGGAGAAAACAACCCCCCCTAAAAATCCAAATAATGGGAAATCGTTTGAGAGGACTAGATTTGCCAAGAAACCGAAAGTGGAACAAAAAAGGCTTGAAGTAAAAAGAAACTGGCGTGATAGGGATGAACAGAAAAATAGGGACAAAATTTTTGAACGGAGAAAAGGTATGTCCTGTTTCATTTGTAACAGCCCCAACCATCTCCGATACTCCTGCCCAGATCTCAAAAAGAAAAATGATAAACACGAAAGTGTGAATCAACTGGCAGACTTGGATGAATTAGATGAGATATTCAAACCCTATTTAAGTCAAGGATGGTAAATGGAAAACAAATGAAGTTATTTAGGGACACAGGCAGTTCGTTGGACTTAATTAGTGCTAATGACGTAACCAAGGAACAGTATACGGGGGAAATAGTGTGGGTCAAACAACCCCTCGATAACGAACTAAGATGCCTGCCCCTCGTAGAAATACAACTAAATTTAACCAACGTAGGTGACCTTTCGACCAAAGCCGCAGTTGTTGGAAGGGATACGGAAATGTTGCACTATTTATTGGGAAACAGAACCCAAGTATTAATTGATAAAATTAAAGTAAGACCTCATTTAGTCAACGCCGTTTTAACGAGGCGACAAGCGAAACATGCGATCGAGTCAAAGGTTGAAACCGAAACCGAACTGACAGGTGACAGCAATCCAGGGAGCGAAAGGGAAAAGGGGGAGGACGCGCCCGCAGAGGTAGAAAACTGTACAGGGGAACAACCCAATATAGAGGGGGAAGACGAGGAGCTGATTCTCCCCCCTTGTCTCGAAGAAAGAGAGTCGACTGCTAGATTAGCTAAGCTTAGCAGAGAAGAATTGAGTGCGGCTCAGAAAAAGGATAGTACTTTAGAGTGGATTAGAGAAAGGGCAGAAGCGACAAAGTCGAATTTTGACATAATAAACGAGATTCTTGTTAGGAAAACGAAGGATCACCATGAGACGGCACGGGAACAAATTGTTCTTCCTTTAGAATATCGGCGCGACTTATTAGCTTTGTGTCACGAGGAAATAGGACGTGATCTTGGGGGTTTCTAAAACTAAAGATAAAATTTCGAGACACTACTTTTGGCCTAACGTAATAAAAGAGATAGAAAATTACGTAGGTTCTTGCGATCCTTGTCAGAGAGTCGGGAAGGCAGGTGATCAAAAGAAGGCCCCGTTAAAACTTGTACCTATTGTCACTACCATTTTCACTAGAGTCTCGGTCGACACTGTGGGTCCCTTGCCCCTCTCCGAAAATGGAAACAAATTTATTCTCACGGCCCTGTGTACATCCTCAGAATATACCTTCAGGGAAATACCCAGAAGCTGTACCTATAAGGGACATACGCTCAGTAACGGTGATTGATGCGCTAATGTTGGTTTTCAGCCGGTTAGGATTCCCCAGAGAGGTACAGTGTGACCTTGGCCGCTCTTTTGTTAGCGATTTAACGACCGAATTTTTAGAAAAATTCGGCGTTAAAGTGGTCCATTCTAGTGTGCACCGACCACAAAGCCAACCTGTGGAGAGATGGCACCGAACTGTAAAAAGATTATTGAAGGTTTTGTGTATTGAGTCGGGAGATTCTTGGGAGAAAACTCTACCATATGCGTTACTCGCGTTGCGTACGGTCACGCATGAATCGACAGGTTTCAGCCCCTCAGAGCTTGTTCACGGGAAAAATTTGAGGACCCCAGAAGCCTTGTTATACGAGAAATGGAGAAATGAGGATGAGGAAGAGAATTTAGTGACCGAATACGTATTTGATTTAATTAATCGTATGAAGAGATGTCAAGAATTGGCAGTAGAGAAAATGAGTTTGGCGCGAGATGACCGTAAACGATATTACGATAGAGACACAGTCGAACGGACCTTCAAAACCGGTGACAAAGTGTTAGTATTAGCCCTAACGAAACCTAACAAGTTATCCGTGAACTGGATTGGTCCGGGTACTATAGAGAAGCAAATTTTGGAGACCAAGTATGTAGTTAACGTCCCCGGTAGAAGGGCCCAGTCACAGATATATCACGTAAATCTACTTAAGCCTTACTTACAGAGAGAGCAGGTGCAGAACTTAATCATCGAAGAAAGCGTCACGAGTAATGCGAATGAGGACGAATTCGAAATTCCCCAGCTAAATACGAGTCCGGAAGAGTATGATTTTCAAAACACTTATCGAAAGCAATTTGAGAAAACTGTGCTCGCCTGAGCAGTTATCAGAATTATCCGAACTATTAGGAGAAAATCGGAGTATATTTTCGAATGACCCTGGAAAGACCGATATGATAATTCACGACATCGAGTTAACTAGTGACACCCCAGTTTGCCTACGACCTTATCGCACCTCTCCAAGACAAACGGAAATCTTGAAAGCGGAAATTAAACGTTTGTTAGAATTGGGAGTTATTATCGAGGGCGAATCCAACTATGCCTCGCCTCTGATACTGGTGGAATCACCAGGGCGTGACCCGAGACCCTGTATTGACTACCTTAAGCTGAATGCCATAACTAAACCAGAAATATTTCCGTTACCAAATATCGAAGAGTGAGTCGAGAGAGTAGCTGCGGCAAAATTCATAACGATACTCGATCTCACTAAAGGTTATTGAAAAATCCCAATGACACTGAGGGCGCAACGGGTAGCTGCTTTTATTACCAACTTTGGATCATTTTTACCTGTGATGATCCCTTTCGGGCTTATAGGGGCTAGTTACCGATTTTCTAAATTTATGAGTAAATTATTAAGGGGTTTAGAAGACTTTTGTCTGCCTTATTTAGACGATATGGCCGTTTCTTCGCACTCATGGAGCGATCATTTGAAGCATCTCAAGATAGTGCTGGGAAGAATAAAAGAGGCGAAAATTAAAGTCAAATTGTCTAAATGTCGTTTTGCTCAGAAATCAGTAAAATACTTGGGGCACGTAGTCGGGGAAGGGAGACGCTCTCCAGCCGAGTCCAAAATTCAAGCTATCACTGATTTTCCCGCCCCAAAGACAAAAACGGAGATTCGTAGACTGCTAGGAATGTCTGGCTATTACTCCCGTTACATCCGTAACTATGCTACTTTAGTTGAGCCTTTGACCAACGCTTTAAAAGGAAAAGATAAGAAGGGAAAAGTAACCTGGAATGCGGAAATGGAACAGGTGTTCGCTCAACTAAAAAGTAAATTGACAGAAAATCCCGTATTATTCACCCCAAATTACAACCTAGAATTCATATTTCAAACTGACGCTTCGGATAAAGGTGTGGGCGTCGTTTTGGCCCAACGCTCTAATGGTGAAGAACATCCGGTGATTTATCTAAGTAGGAAATTCACTCCTCCAGAGCAAAATTTCAGTGCTTCCGAAAAGGAATGTGCGGCTATAATTTTCGCTATCAGGAAATTGCGTCACTATATAGATGGACAACAGTTTCTCATCGAAACGGACCATAGCCCACTCACTTGGTTGAAAAATAACGCGGGAAATAATCCCAGATTAATTAGCTGGTCACTAATCTTGCATGCATATCACTACCAAATAAAACACCGACCGGGTTACCAAATCCCGCATGTAGACTGCTTGAGTCGTGTAGAGTGATTTTCTGTTTAACAACGTGTATATAGATCTCTAATTCATTTATTTATGTAATTGTATTGTTTTAATTGTGTAATAGAATTTATGTGTTTATGCTAATATATTCAGGAATGTAATGTACAGTTAGTGTCAGTAAGTGCCCATATTTGAGCCTCTGCTGTGATTGAAACAGGTGTTTAGGTTGCTCCAGTATAGATTTTTCCCTACTATGAAAAATCTCTCCGAGGTGTGCCGTGATGCTGTGAGATCTTGAAGCTTTCCCAGATAATAAATATAGGCTCTCGCCTAAAAACAGTTCCCACGCCTCGAGTCTACCTCCACCTACGCATGTCGGAACATCAAAAGCACTGTTCGATCTTTTCCTGGTGATAAGTGAGACTGCTAAGTTGAAAAGGCCAGATTCGTAGGCGACATTGCATGACACTTAAATGGATGACCCAGACCCCCCAGATCGTCACGGTTGCAACCTTGCTTCCCAGAGCAATCGAGATGATGAAACCGCCGTGACCCAATAGAGGTGTAAGTCGCCTATGATAGGGCTAAATGACGGAGGTCACCGCCCATGCCCCCCCCGACCGTCAGGACTTTGGAGAAATGGGCCGAAGAGTGGATTCGGTGCTGGAGATCCGAAGAGAGTGGAGAGTTTCCTCTCCGCTTGGAAGAAGTGAGAATTCTGCTTGGAGGAAAGTGTTTTTACTCCCTGCCTCTGGAGAGAGACGACTTTGGTTGTTGTGTGAGAAGGAGGAGAAGGCTCAGCGCGACTAAGTGAATGTGAGGGGTACCTTGAGGGCCCCATAATTTGAATGAATAGAGACTGTATTTCACAAACTCTAGACCGTCTAAAGACTCTGATGAAAACTCAACCCATGAACTTTGAGGATAAAAGAATATTCATTGATTCATCACTACTTGTAATTTTCCAGTGAATAAATTTCTTCTGGTTTTAAATAAGAAATCTGTCTCCCGTGTTTCTACGCTACCGAAATAGAGAGATCCCGCTCGGAAAACAGGAATTATGACACCTCTATTGTTAAAAAGATCGAAGATGCATGGGTTTTGGAATCACCGAATTTTGAGGAAATAGAAGAAAATTTAGCTCAGCTGGAACAGAAAGGTGTTGACCTCAAACGGGAAGATGCACAAATTTTATCGTTAATTAATGATGAGGATGAAATCGAAAAAGACGCAAAAGCTTCCATCGAATATCATGAAAAAAGTAACTTTATGGAAATTTAGAATAAACAAGAAATTGAAAAATAATAGCAAAAACGAAATTTCCCCCGTAACTCACGTCGATAATAAGCATGCGGAAGTAATTTCGCAATCTGTTAAACTCCCTACCTTAAAGATGGAGAAATTTTACGGCGAAATAAGTAAATTTCAAAATTTTTGGAGCTCATTCAAAATAGCAGTCCATGATAATGATTCACTGTCAAATATTGAAAAAATGAGCTATTTACAAAGTTATTTAGGCGGTAGCGCGTATAATTCCATCTCCAGGTTTGCGTTCTCAGATAAAAATTATTTGAAAGCGATCCAAATCCTGAAACAACAATTTGGTCGGAAAGGTCTCATTGTCACGGCACACATAAATACTTTATTATCTTTGAAACCCGTATTGAAAACAAATGACGTAGTCGCTCTACGAAAATTATTTGATACCGTTCAATGCCAAATAAGAAGTCTCAGGTCTTTGGACATTGAATCAAATGGATTTGATAACCTGTTGACACCTATAATTCTTAAATCCCTGCCAAATAATCTTTCGTTAGAATATAATAAGCAATGTATAAAAAATTCTAGTGACTCGCAATCAAGCATTGATGATTTGTTATTATTTATTCGTACCAAAATAGAGTCGAGAGAAAAACAAAATTATTTAACTGGTAATTTAGATAACCCAAGGTCAAAATAGTCGTATAATAATGATTCGCCTGCATTTCGTAGACAAATGTTCGCTAGTGATAGAATTAATTCTGAAGTATCTCATATTTTAGCCACCTCTGAAACCTTTTGTATATTTTGTTCGAGTAATAGTCATTCGACTGAGGAGTGCAATAAATTACCCGTTGAGCAGAAAATAGCTAAATTAAGAGCTCAAGGGCGCTGTTTTTTATGCTTAAAAAGAGGTAAACACATCGCTAAAGATTGTACCATAAAAAATAAAAATGCACTAATTGCGGTAGATACCATAATGTTACGATATGTAGTTATTTATTTGGCAATGCCAATAAAGTTGATAGGGAAGATAATTCGAATTCAAATGAAAAAGCACTCACTGCTAGAGTCAAAATGGATGAGTTATTTAATTTGAAAACACCGCAAAAAGAAACTAAATTAATTAAAACATTACCGACAGTAGATATCGAATGTGGTAATAAAATATTACATGGCGTAGTAGATTCTGGAACGCAAATTTCTATAATAAAGACTGATTGTGTACCCGAATATTTTAAAAATCCTTGTGGTACCATAATATTGCAATCTGCATTCGGACACCAATTGAAAGCTCCTTTAATAAATATCCCATTGAGCATTGCAGTTGATAAATTAAACCCCAAGATATATCCTAATATTATGATAACATGTGCCGTGGTTGATAATTTAATTAATGATTTATTACTTTCTCTTGATACATATAATGAATTAAATGATTTGAATAAATATAATGAAAATGAAAAGGCATTAAATTGTAATGTTGACGCGATAGGTGACAATACGAAAGAAACCAACATTGTAGATCTGTCTGCTTCAATTTTAGACCATGTGTCAGTTGAAAATGAGAATGCAAACGAGAACATTGATCATACACCTGGCGACGACCCTGATACTTTTATAAATGATTCAGAGAAAATTCAATGGCAACAGAAAAACGACCCTTCGTTAAATCAGTGTTCGACAGCTAACAAAAATGAATTTAATAGCTTTTTCGTTCATGAGAATTTCTTATATCCCTTGGATAAATTATTCGATGAGACGAAAAATAACCCTCACCCGCGTACTAGTATTACACAATCGATCACGAAAGAAACTAATAATAATGAAAATTGCGTATGTACTGTTGCCGATTTAATCGTAATAGAGAGTGGAGATCAAATCAAAACGGAAATTCATTATAAGGAAGAAGATCCCCAAATTAGGCAAGCAGAAGAAATTTTACATAATTCAAAAGATTTAAAAGTCCAAAATTATTTACAGAGTGAACACAATATTATGAAGGATACTCCCATAGTTAACAACGTAACTTCAATTTTCGAATCCTCAAACTATGCAGTCACGTCTGATGAAGAAACCGAATACGAAACCGCAAATTATGCTAAAAAGAATGCAAGTGCCTCGGATAAATATTTGATTGCATCAGCAGACATGAAGGAAGAAAATATAAGACGAAGCATAATTTCTGAAAATAAAGATTCGAAAGTTGATGTCACGAGAACAGAAGAATCTTACTCTGTTTTCAATAATACAATGCCAGAAACACTTGATGGAAGTTCCGAATCCCCCACAATTGAGTTCAGCGAGAAACAACCTTTTGTTTACGATGAAAATTCTGATTACATTATAGTCAATGGTTGCGTGAAATCACATGAAATAGCAAACAAAGAACCCGATGTATACCTTAAGTTAAATCATCCTGACAACATGATGTTAGAAAAATGCCAGAAGAAATCTGAGAAGATTGATGAGTTTACAGAGACTAAGGAAGTGACGATCGACGAAAATAAAAATGAAACTGAACTTTCTAAAAATTATGATGAAGTGAAAATAAAGGAAACTGTGAGGAAGGAACAGTATACACGTGATGGCTTTCGCCGAATGAACAATACATTTAGACATTTAGTACGGGAAGACTGCGAAAACGAAAAAAATAAAATTTCTAGGTCATGTGATAGGATCCGGTATACATGCACCCGATCCCGACAAAGTATCAACGATACAAAACTTAGAAGTTCCCAAGTCAAAGAAAGATGTCAGAAGCATATTAGGTCTTTTATCTTATTATTGATCCTATGTTCCTTCATTCTCGACATAGCTCGTCCATTGATTGAACTTACCAAGAAACGGGCCCCTAATGAAGTTACTTGGTCTGAGGATTGTGACAAAGCCTTTTTTGAGTTGAAACAGGCGATCAGTAAATCACCCATCTGTTATTCCCCGAACTTTCAGAAACCATTTATTATACACGCAGATTCTTCTTCGTATGCGATAGGCGCTTGTCTATCTCAAAAGGAGGAAAATGAACAAGAGCACTCCGTTGCTTTTACAAGTAAAAAGCTCTCCAAATGCCAAGAGGGTTATGCTACCATCGAAAAGGAAGCTTATGCTGTTATCTTCGCCCTGAAAAAGTTCGAACACTATATTTATGGTTCGCACGTAACTGTGGTGAGCGACCATAACCCTTTGAAATTTCTCACGGACTGTGCACCTCAAAGTGCGCGCCTTCAAAGATGGGCTCTTGCACTGCAGCGTTTTCAAGCCCAAATAACGTACCGACGTGGGAAACTCCACGCGAATGCTGACTCTCTAAGTAGGCTACATGCCTCATATTGGACTTAAAAACTTTGAACATTCTTTTGTTTTCTTCTGTGTTACAAGTATGCACTTTAAAAACTTTAACTTTATCCTAGAACTTTAAAATATTAGTATATTAGTGTTATACTGTATTCTGTTTGTTTATTTTCTTTGATATTCTTTAAGTGTTTGAATTTTTGTATTAATATGTTTTACTTGTTTGTTTAGATATTTACTAGATATTGATTTGTCTCAAAAGACTAAATCAAATTCTCGAAAGGGGGAGGTGTGAGGACTGCGCATGCCTTTTCTTGCTCTAGTAGCGCCCCCTTCTGAAAAAACAAAAAAACGCGGCAGTAGAACTCAGAATGTTAGCGAGTAAGAACGTGGTCTGTCATATTAGAAACCAGAATAGTATGAAAATGGCCGTGAGTAAATGTTGTCGGTCATGTATATTGAAAAATATTATTAATCCTCTATGTTTATTTAATGTCGTGTGAAGTACCTGTCCTCGTCATTTTTATGTCAACTGTACGTCATCTTATTAAACTTGTGTTCGTCATTAGAACAGCCTGTTTCCTTTAGAACACTCCCACATTCAGAAGAGTCTTTACACCGCTTAATACGCGGATTTTTTAGGGTGCCTTGAATATTGCCCGTAAGACTAATGCAAAAATATCACGTTTAATACGCGAACGGTTAATACGCGATCCCGCTTAATACGCGATAGAGTTTCAGAAAAAATCTCGGTTAAGACGCGAATTCCTTTCCTGCCCACATTTGATGCCGCATGAATTGCTCGCTTCTCTATATCTAGTTTTCACTGTCAACTTGCCAGATAGGAAAATGATCTTTTTTCTTTGTTTGCGTGGCATAAGCTGTCTATCTACCGTAAAGTGAAGGAACTGTATGAATTAGGTATTTTGTATGTTTTCTGTGTAAGTTATACGTTTTTCGGGCTTATTGCATGACGTGAGCTTAAATATTTTGCGTACGATAATTTATTCCGTTTTCTTTTTAAACATATCCAATTTTTATAATTTTAAGAAATTTCTTCTGTTTAACTTTTCAATTTGATTAAAAAATTTTAGTTTTGATGCACTGTTTTGCGCAAAAATGTTACTGTAAAAGTAAATAAACAGTGGTATTAGAGTAATGTAATACAAGTTTAGTTGGAGAAAAATTATAACAATCAATGATTTGGTTTTGAGGAAAATTCTTTAAAGAAAACACTATCGGCACGTTCATAGTTCAGCAGGATGTAAAAAAATGATAGTTTGATAAAACAAAATGTTTTATCAAAATGTAGTTTGATAGAACAAAAACAAACGAGTGTCAATAAAAAATCTTCGGGTTTTTAAGAGATAAACTGGCAACACTAATGTGATTTTCAAAGCAGATGAAAAGAAAGGCAAGCGTTTGTTTGTTTTTGATTTTGCTTTGCTACTGGCGACAAGCGAGTTAATTGCACTATGTGTTTCGAACTGTCAAGACATTTGTGAATGATTTGTCGAGTTTTAGTAAATTTTTCACCAATATGGAGAATAATCATATGATAAAACGAAAAGCACTATCTATGTCTGATAAAATGGGCATTATACGATAATGTGATTTCGAAGGTCATGGCAACAAAACGGTATTTGCAAAGGCAGTAAATATCTCGTGATCAACGTTACGTACCCTACTACAAAATCGCGATACAATCGAGTGTTGGAGATAAACAATCAACATGGCACATTTTTTAATTTCTTTATTTAAGTTTAATTTATTGTAATTAATAATATTTTTTTTTTTTTTTTTTTTTAGCAATCTTTTTCTTTGTTTTTTTTCTAAAGTTTTTTTTAAATATCTTCTTTAATTTTTATTGTCCATCCATAAATATGGATATCATTTTAAAGCATTTAAATAGTTAAATTTCAATATTTTATTTATTTTCCATTAATATAATTTTCTAAATTTTATTCCACATTATTATTTTGGATCAGCGGGTATTAGCAATTTTCACCCTAGCAACATCAACTCCTGATATTCACTAGAGTACAAAGGAATGTACGGGTCGTTTTGGGAAAGGTGACCTCATGATAGCGTCACGTATGCATTCTCAATGTCACTTTTACAGAGAGTGACCACTTCAAAAATTGACCCAGCCAATCTCTGAGGAACGAGAGGGGCGGCAAAAAAAGGCCCCCAGTGGAGGTGGCAGGCTCCCCTCTGAAAAAGCCTTCTGTGTTCCTAAAATTTGTGGAAAGTGCAACATCTCTGATGTAGACGTCCAGGGTTCGTGTAGACTCGGGTCGGGGCGACCTAGCCCTAACGCCTGAATGCGGTTATGTTCAGCCTTCAGTATGGGTGAACCATTTTTTTTAAGAATAAGATTCTCGTGCCCGGCTGGTCCATTTTAATTTAATTTTATATTTTTATGTAACAGTAATTTTAGGCCTCATTCTTTTATTCTGAAATTTATCAATTTTTTTTTTAAACTATTATTTTATCAAAATCTAAATAATTATTTTCAAGGCAACATTGTGCCCATATTCATTAATAGTTTATTTTTAAATTTTATTCTCACCTCTTCCACAATGTCTCCAAAATAATAATTATCTGGAATGTAAAAAATTCTAGTATTCATCATTTTGAAAACAATGTAGTTCCATGGTGACTGTGTAAAATTCAAGTCTGTACATTTTTTAAAAATAACCATACAAATAAATCACGAATTTTAATTGTAATTTTGACGTTTGTGAAATTCTTTAAAATCTGCAGTTGTGGATGGTAAAAGATACTGTTTGACTGGTATGCGCAAGCTCGAGCATCCAACATACCTGTTAATGGCCCAATAATAAAAGAGAAAGCTTCACAAATAGCGAAGACTCAAAATACAAATTTTGAACCGTCAAGTGCAGAGCTGCCAAGTCTCCGGCTTTTTGGATATCAGTATTTTAGTACAGAAAATCTTGTTTTATTTAATTGGAGCATTCTGAGATTTAAAATAACAACATTTTCTGTAATAAACTACTGGCATACAAAAAAGCCGGAGACTTGGCAACTCTGGTCTAGTGGATGGTTAGATTACAGTGCCTAGAATAAATAGTGTGCCGTCCGTTGGCTACCAACGCTTTTTTCTTTGGCCTTGAAAGGAAGGATGCCGCGAGATGGCGTGCATGTTATCACCGACTGGGAATTTTTAAAGCTTTTAGCACTGTGACAGTGAGGCATATTGTAAACAAACGCCAGTTTTTCCATAAAGTTGTAATTATGTCTGTTTAAGACACAAAATATGAGTGAAAAAACAAAAATATCAGCAAAGGTATTGTTTTGTGCCTGGTTGCCGTACGAGATATTCTGGAGCTAAGAATAGCCTTAATATTCGTTATTCAAAGCTCCATCCGATGAGGAAAAAAGGAAACGTTGGGAAAAGTGTATTCCCAGAGCAGATAAGCCTTTTAGCAAACATTGCAGTGTGTGTGAATTACATTTTTATGACAAATTCATTGAACGTAATTTTCGTCATACAATAAATGGAAAGGAAACATTAATTTTAAGAGAAAGACCAGTTGTGCATCCTGATGCCATACCATCAATATTTCCCAACCTGCCAAATTATCTCAGTTTTAATCCTATCAAAAGACCACCCCCTAAAGACCATTTAATTTCCCTACCAAAGAAAAAGATTAAACCATCTCCAGTTGTTGAAAACAAACAGGTAGTACTTACTGATAATGACCATAATCATCATATATCAATCAGTGAACTATCCAATGTTAATTTGCCAGAATTTTGGACCAAAATATGCTTCAGAAATAACCCGTACTGTATTGGACTTTTTTATCCATGTAAATCTTTGTTTAAACTGATTTATAATTTGGAAAATAAATTTAAAGAATGCTTTAGCAAAAATCCACTCCATTGCAATGCATCTTAGATGTAATGAGTGGATTAGATTTTAAGGATAGCTATATGATTGGTTGTGCTAAACACAAAAGTGCTCTCACAAAGAAAATTATAAAAAAATTTGTCATAACTCGATTGCACTTTTATGTAAAACAAATAAATAAAAATCGCCCAGCAAAAAGACAAAAAGCTAAATGCTTAAAGATGCGACGCGTGCAGTAAGTGCATATTCCCATAGTTATATTAATTGCTTGGCCCATTTTTAATAACATTGTTTTTTTTTTTACATGCAAAATACACAGAAATTGATTTTAAAATAACCATATATATTTACACAACTTTGGATGTACAATCAGTCTGTACTTTGTGTTGGATTGGGAATATATGTAATTTTTAAACCTATGTTGCTTTTGCGTACATAATACAAAGAGTTAAAAGAATTTTTTTTATATAATTTTTTTTATAATATCTTTTATGAACAGTTTTTGATATTTGTAAATAAAGCTAAAGCAAATTTAACCTTCGAATTTATTTTTGAAATTATTTGCTTTTCATACATAATTCATAAAGAAAAAAAATTATAATTTTTTTTCAGAATTTTAATATGTGATTTCCAGTTTGCGAAAGATTTGTTTAACAAATGGGACTTTGTTTTGAAAATAACACAAAGTAAATATTGCTATTGGGAGTTTATTTTTAAATATTCGTTGTATGTTTGCACAGTTTTAGAAGTAGGGAACAGTTGCTGATATTTGTAAATAACGCTAAAGCAAATTTAACCTTTGAATTTATTTTTGAAATTATTTGCTTTTCATAAATATATATATATATATATATAATTTTTTCTCAGAATTTTAATATGTGATTTCCAGTTTGCGAAAGATTTGTTTAACAAATGGGACTTTGTTTTGAAAATAACACAAAATAAATATTGCTATTGGGAGTTTATTTTTAAATATTCGTTGTATGTTTGCACAGTTTTAGAAGTAGGGAACAGTTGCTGATATTTGTAAATAACGCTAAAGCGAATTTAACATTTGAATTTATTTACTTTTCATACATAATTTTCATTTAAAAAATATGTCTCTGTTCTAAAATAACAGTTTGTAAATAATATATTTATTATTGAAATATTTTAGACTTGTTTTCATCTAAATATCAATTCCTATATTTAAATGTCTTCTTATATAATATTAAAATAAGTATCTAAAAAGCATTAATTTATCCAATTACTAGATCTGTTTTCGGAAATGTCCAGTCTGTAGTGCAGTCAGCGCCATCTATTGGAGGCTTACTTTCGCGTGCATTTTTTTAGCGTCGAACGGCACACTATTTATTCTAGGCACTGTAGTTAGATCAATCGTTATTCGACAGCAACTGCATGCAAAATGTATTCATAGACACGATGACGACAAAATAGTCATCGAATCGATAGGTGGAAAAGCCGGTAGTGTATATGAATGCATTTTGCGCGAACCAGTGTCGAATAACAACTGTGTACGATTTATTCGTGTCATGTCGGTAAATGAAAAAGCGCTGTAGCAGTATTTCTTTTTAACCACAAATTAGCAAGAATATTTTGCTTTATTGAAAAAGAAAACTTAAGGATTGATTATAAGGATACTCATTATCACAAGTACTAATAATGATTTCAATAACTGTGTTGTGCTACAAAACAGTTAAATATTTTGTCTGCATTAAAAAACTCAGAATAAAAAATATTTTTTTGTTCTATATTTTAGTTTTAATGGATTACATGACAATATAGCCGTATTTGAATTCGTAGTTGTTTTCAATTATTATCCCATTTATTCCTGCAAAAACAAATATCGAGTTAGGTAAAATTAAATTTTAACGTAAATATGTGTAAAAGACACATCTTTTGATCGTAGACGTAGGAGTGAAAGCTCTAAAGCACATTTAAAACGATTAACTGTGTAAAAATGCCCATTTTTTGTAAAAATATGCAAATCACGTTTAATACGCGATCCCGCTTAATACGTGACTTTTCTCCACTCCCTTGAAACGCGTCTTAACCGGGTTCGACTGTATTTAATTGTTCCCTAAGAAATATTCATTTTACAATGCAAGCAAAATTACAGAATTTTATTGGATATAAGCTAGGCGATTAAAATTTGATTTAACCGAGTTAAATTTTTATCTTGAAATAAATCAATACACTCTGAATTTTTCTTAGTTTAAAAATATGCTTATATGCATTTTATATTATTTTACAACTTTAATATTATGTTATATAATATTTTTTCCAACAGAAAGATCTTTTGTTTATATTAATTGTCCATAGATGATGCTCAAACAATATGCAAAACCTTCCTATGAAATCTGTCACCGCTATTTCTGAAAAAAAAAAAAATGTGTTTACAGAATAAATTGTTTCCAGAAATGTTGATATACATGTTTTATAAGAAAATATGCTCATAAGAAATATTCTCTCATTTTCATAAGAAATATTTATTTTACATTGCAAGCAAAATTTCAGAATTTAATTGGATATAAACTAGGCTCTTAAAATTGATGTAATCAAATTAAAATTTTATGAAAGAAATAATTTGACAGAGATTGCTTTGAGACCTATAAGCTACAAGGCTGTTTGTCTCGAATGATCCATCTTTTTATTCACAGAAACACATACATGACTTTGACAATTACATAAATCTTCTAGACAAGATAGCACAAGGAAATAACAGAGAGATACAACCGGAAGCTCCACAAAGTGCGTGCAATGGAGCTGGCGGGAGTCGAACCCGTCGGCCTTGATTCCTACGTCCACAAGCGATTAGCGGAAGGGTGTCTTAACCACTCGGCCACGGAGGCCCCGAAAACAATAATATTAAGCAGAAGTTTTTAAAAGTTGATCTCAAAATAAATCAATATGTCCTGATTTTTTCTTATTTTAAAAATATTCTTATATACATTTTATATTATTTTACAACTTTATTAAAATATTTTATATAAAATACTTTTTTAATAGAAACTTCCTTCGTTTATATTTGTTGCCAATAGAGGGCGCCAGAACAGTACTTAGGAACGAAATGTAAAATACTGATGGATCATCGCAAAGCCTCTCTATGAAAGCTATCACTGCTATTTCTGAAAAAAGTGCTTACAGAAAAAAATGCTTACAAAAATAAATTAAAGAAATCCTTTAATATATTTAAAGACTTTAGTATGCTTTTACAAATATTTTAAGAGCATAATCGGATATTTTAGCGAAACGTTCAAAGAGTCGTTCATTTTTTTTCTAGATATGGGATTTGTGTTTCTCAATGGCAACAGTATTCGTTTGTTAACATCAGGTAATCCAAAGTTTAATCTGTCATTTTTAATTTAAAACTTAAAACATTGTAATTGAATATGTTATACATGTTTTATACGAAAATATGCTGAACAGACATGATTTCAAGTAGAAGACAGTATCATTTAGCTATCATATGTTAGCATATGTTTTTCATTAAGCCTAACATGGCGTTTTAGCTACGGTCGATTCGCAAACCAGAGTAGTCGGAACCGGCATCGTTACACTGTGATTTACTATATAGAGATGAAAGATATTTGATGATTTTACTGATTTTGTTGAAGTAATTATTTTCCGTCAAGTTTTGACGGATTTCATCTAGTAGTAATGAATTTCCTTATTATAAAACCTGGGTCTAGTTGTCAAATTATTGGTCATTAATTGCCCAGACCTTTCGACTGGTGTTGTTAGGTGCAGTGTTACAAAAAACTGGACAATGGTTTCTAAATTGGAACATGAAATGCAGTCAACCCTTTTAAAGCTGAGCGTTTATAACGGAATTTTGTCTTAAACGTAAAAATTTCATTGCCGCTACGACAGGAATACTATGCAATTATACCTGCTAAGACAGAAACCTGTTTAAAACGGAAATCTCCCGGTGCTTTGCGCTTTCGTATTAGCAGGCTTTATTATACTTTAAAACCACAGTAATCTTATACAGTAAAACCTGCGAAATCGGCATCGCTAGCGCTTGAAACAAAATTCAAATGTAGCAAATATAATTGTGTAGTATTCCTATCATAGAGACAATACAATATTTAATTTTAAAACAGAAATCCGTTATAAACAGGTTCCGTTTTCACAAGATTTATTGAACAAAGTATACCAAAATCTATTACAACAAAATCAATTCGATTTTGTTGTAACAGGAATGGAAAAAAATTCCTCTTTATTAAGGTTTTCATCTAGACAGGTAGATTTTTAAAGTATTGCTTTCGAAGGGAACATAAATGTTCGTTATAGACAAGTTCAATCTTCGCAAATTTTACTGTTCTACATTAAAATCGATTCAGAATAACGCATAGCACGATAAATAATTTAAAAGGATTTGTAGATCTTGAAAAATCGTCCCACGCAATGGTTATGCGGGACAGGTATTGTACTGTAACCTTGAAAATCGGGATATCCCGCATAAATTCGGATATCTGGGCAACAAACACTATTGGCGATGCACCAATGGGTAGCGGTACGATCGGTCAGATATTCAAAAATGTATAAATTTTATTTGCTACAATAATATACTAAAAACAATGCATTTCAAGTTTCGAAGAAAATATCATGAAAATATACAGATAAATAACTTTGTGAAAAGACAGTATTTTATTAAATGTACAGAAAACGAGTTAAGGCTAATTTTTTTTTCTTTTTTTTTAAGTATCAATCCCAACACAGACTATCGTTGGTATAAAACAATGACATAAATCGTATTAACTTTTATATTGTGTTTTTTTCCTAATGTACTAGGGGCCTGCGCTCGCCAACCCCTATTCAGACATCACAGACACTAAAAACACGCTAAAAACGTTATTTTAGTGTTTGTTTTGTTTTTAAATGTTTTGTTTTTAAAATATTACGAAAGATTGAATTATAATTAAACGACCAGTGGCAATCTTCTGTAATCGGATTTACATTCATTTTCCTTTGACTGAACGATTTTAAGGCCGAATCAGCTGCTGTGGCGACATCTAACGCCTGTTTTTACGATTGATTAAATGAGATGAATTAAACATTTTAGAGTCAGCTTGTATAAAATGGCTAAGTAAACTATATCGCTGCGTCCCGGAATTTTATAATGACGATAAAAGAAAGTTGTTTTAAATAAGACGTTTTAAATGTATAGTTTTAAATATGACGTAATTTTCTAAAAAGATTTCTTTCTCCTTTTAATATTCACTTGAAAATAGATTTTTTTAACTGAAGGAAAATATTTTATTTTTGCCTTTTAGGTCAATTAAGTCATAATGAACAGAACCTAATTACATCATATACAGAAGTTTCCGTGTTGTATCACATTCATCATCTAAAATGCTATAGTTATAGCTCGGATGAATAAAATTGTCGCTGCAGTTCGCTGCCATGTCGAAAAAAATAAGAGCGAATTATGCCAGCCAGGATATCGTTGGGATAGCTCAGTAGGATGAGCTTTGGCACGGCAAGCCACGTAGCCAGGTTCGAGTCCTGGTCCTGGCGATTTTCGCTCTGTTGGAATGAACATCAACTATGATACTCAAACGATTGAATATGATGCATATCTGTTTAATACATCACTGTTGCCAGGTGAACAGGAATTGTTTAAATTCAGAATGCTACTACTTTCTGAACAGAAATATTTCCTTTATTTAATGACATAGTAAATAAGAAAAATATTACTATTAAAAAATAGTGGTAATGGTCTGAATTAAAAAGAAAGCCTGCCATATTGTTAACACTGATATGCATATCTTTCTGATGTTAACTATCTCTAAGACCACAGTTGGTGAAAGTGAGTTCGTGCAAATTGTACTTTCAGTCTGCATATTCTAACAACTAAATTAAGCACAGGTAAATTACCAAAGGCTTCGCGGGCCACAAATAAGTTGTCGGTGGGCCAGTTGTGGGCCACGGGCCACGTTTTTGACATGCCTAATCTAGACGAATGTAAATGGAAAACTTAAAAGTGTTGTGGATATCAGAAGGGACTAATATCGTAATATCACCATTGCTGTATAAGTGTGCAATAATTACTTTACTTCCATATTTTATGCGAATGTTCATGTGTGAAAAAAAGGAATTTAGTAGTTTGAAATGGGGAAACATTATATTTGTAACATATTTTCACAAAAGGTTCAATTTCACCTTCTATAATATATTTTCAATTTTTTAAATGCCAAGACAGGACAAACTTTCAATCTTTCAACTGTTTTGTTTTGGATCTCTTAGCACATATTATTCTTCGTCATCTTCTAGTTTTATAAATCCAAAATTATATTCCACACAAGTAATCACCAGGAAGCTATCATAAGAGAGTCTCTGGAAATAATATCTAAAAAAAATAGTCTGTAACGATGTATTATCATATGATATCCACGCAGTCTGCAATGAATTAATACATGATTGATTAACCTGTACTTATGTTTGAATTGTTGAATGACCTTTTCAATCTCAACATTATATTCCACACCCTTGAAGTAAAATGGTTTATTCCGGGTAAGCTAGAAAACGCGCAGAGACAACAACTCAACTTAACTATTAGTTTTTCACTGATGATGACCGAGTAAGTTCGGTTGAAAACGTTTTGATCTTTTAAAAGGACGTTAATGTGCTTTTGAATGTTTTTATGTATGTTTTTACGCACCTTCAAGCAATATATTTACATTTAGTTCTATCTTTATGAATTTTAATTCTAGTTTTATGTTTTCCGACATAAACTTTTTCATCACCAACTGATTTTTCTGAATTTCATTTAGACGTCTATGGGATATATATATATATATATATTCGCATTTTCCCAATTTTTTGACAAAAATTGAACAAATTATTTTTCGTTTGTCAATGTAAAACAAATAATAATCCAGCATAACGCATATCAGTTATATTATTACAGAAATAAAACTTCAAAATATAAAATAACTACAGCTCATATTCAAAATATTAGAATAATAGAGAAAAAGTAATAAGAAAAAATTATTTTTCATTTATTTATTTTTGATACTATGTAAATGCAATTAAATTTCTTACAAATTAAATCTGGAATGTTTAGATAAGATTTTAACATTTACAAAATATAAAATACAGTACAATAAATTAGGTATACAGCTTTCTGAAACATATGAAAATATTAGAATAAAATTTAGATTGGTTCAAAATATTAGAATATTTTATTTTGCGCACCAATATTACCTTATGAATATGAAGAAAATGGTAGTTAATATTTCGTAGCATCTCCTTTAGCTTTCTCCTTTAGCAACAGCGTACAATCGATCTGGCATACTATACATAAGATGTTTACAAACATTTCTATCAATATTAGCCCAAATAGACTTTATACGTGCAACTAACTCAGTTTTACTTGAAGGAGGAATTTTCTTGGAGTTTTTTCTTCATTATAGACCATAAGTTTTCGATGGGATTAAGGTCTGGTGAGTTTGGTGGCCAAGGAAGTACCTTAATGCTGCGTTGGCCTAGCCAATTCTTAGTTGACACCAAGGTATGCGGTGACGCTAAATCTTGTTGAAAGATGAAATCATCTTCAAATAAATCTTCTGATTATGGAATCATGTAATATTCCAAAATTTCTTGATATATCTGAGAGTTAACCTTTTCGTAGACGATGCATAACTTTCCAGGTCCTTCTGCACTCATGCAACCGTAAACCATGAAACTAGCAGCAAATTTTACAGAATATTTAAGGCATTCTTTGTCAAATGTTTCATTCTCCAAACTCGAATACCTTGATTACCATATGAAACACAAAACATACTTTCATCTCTAAATAATATAGTTTTCCAATCTTCTTCGCTCCATAAACGTCTTGATTTATACCAATTCAATCTTATACGCTTTTGTTTTGCAGTCATGAGAGGTTTTGTTTTCGATACACGAGATTCAAACTTAAATTTATGGAGACATCTTAATGTTGTCGATCTAGAAACTTCAACTCCTTCTTCTTTCCATTTTCGGTGTAAGAATCGCACACTTTTAAAACTGTTTTTCTGAACTATACGCTTCAGTTTCCTGTCATTTCTAGCAGATGTTTTTGGTTTTCGGCCGCCATTTCGGCGATTATTTTGAAATTTTCCATTTTTTTAATATTGTGTTTGTATTTTACTAACGCTTGATTGCGAGCAATGTAAATAATTCGCTATATAACATTGATTTTTACCGTGCCGATACAAATCAACCATACTAAGTTTAATAGATTCAGGAATATCACACACACGACCCATTTTAAGACGAAAATGCAAACAAACTGCAAAAAGAACTCTGATTTTAAATAAAATAATCTGAATTTAATCAATGATGCCACCAGTTATGATTTGGTGATAATTAAAGGAGAATTAATGTGAAACATTCTAATATTATGAATCACTTGAATAAATATTCTAATATTTTGACTTTTCAAAAAAAAATTTTTTTCTATTAATCTTTTCAAAAATGATATTAATTTTAAGATAAGTAAAGTAATAAGTAATAAAATAAGTTTAATCAATAATAAGTTCTTAATAAAAATATCGTTTGCATATTTGCATTAAAAGACATTAAATTACCAAACAATATTTTCAATTTGTAAAAAAAAAAGTAATTATTCTAATATTTTGAATATGAGCTGTTGCTGCACTAAAGACTCACAATAATCCATCAAGTGAAAATTGAAATTATAGCCCACTTTTTTTCTTAATGTGTTGTATGTTTATAGTATTGTTTTACAGGTGGAGAAGGAGCTATTATTGGATACGCTGGATCTGTGATAGGAATTGGAAATGACCTTGCAGGAAGCATTCGAATGCCCTCTGCATTCAATGGAATCTATGGACATAAGCCGTCTTCAGGTATGTTTCCTTTAAAGCAACTTTAACTCCTCAAATCCAAATTGGCTATTTTCTGACACATTTCTGAATTCATTGTTATACGTAAACTCATGAAATCAACAGGTGCTTTTGCTGGCAATTTCCAGACAGAGCCTACTAATGGCCGGTTACACCTGTCAATAAATAGTTTATTACCATAGCATGAGAAAATAAGGTGTTGGGTGCACCTTTACCATAATCCAGAAATTACCTAAAGGGGCTTCTGATTGCAGAAGACTCCGTGATCGTAGCTTAATTAGATACTATATAAGAAATAAATTATTTATTTAAAGAAAATTATTCATTGCGTTGTGTTAGTCGAGTATCTAATTTATAGTCCTTTTGTTTTGAACAGGAGTGTATAGAATTCCTAAATTTACCAAAACAACTCTAAAGATAATTTTAAATAAAAAAATTCTAATACTTAAGTTAAGAAAATTCGAGAAAATATTTAGGTTTTAAAATTAATTAGGCAAACACTTCAATTAAAACAACATATTTTTAAACAAAAAACAATTACTTTATTTATATTAAAAATAAACATTTAAAGAAACATATTCGATATATACACTAACCTTTTTTCTACAATTTAATTTAACCATTAAATTTTATTATTTACTAAAGGACAAGTTCTCCTGCACTAAAAACAATGCGTATTTGGCGGTACAAATACATTCATGGAGCTGGTGAAATCATAGCAAGAAGTCATACCTGGATTATTGGGGTGGACTCAAGTCCTCTACCAAGTGAGTTGGCCGGTTCTAAAAACACTGGTGGTTGCTTGTAGAGAGGCCCCTTTTTGGGCATACCGTCATCACATCAACTCGGTAAAACAAAACTACAACACTTTTTCCACTCAAGCTGCTCACTGCACTTCACCACATTTTTTCATCATCTGACCTCCTCTCCATCTCTAAGTTCTAGCTTTTTCAAATCGGCGGGGCTCCTTTCAATTTCCTGGAATTTCTCATCCTTGAATTTGGATGGCCCTGTGCGCCAATCGTCACACCAACCTTTATTCTCATCCAATGCCAGGCAAGCTGTCCGGTCAGTGGTCACAGACTTTTTTGGCCCTCTTAATTTTAAGAGACTCTTCGGCGTCTACTCGGAGTCCCGTAGTTGTCGAAACTCAAGGTACCACACACGAAGCGTGACTGACAGCCCCCATAAACACCAACAGCCGGTCCTAAAAGTTTCAGAAGCGGCTCCAAACCTTATTTTGCGTCAGACAGTATTCATAAAAATGCCAGTCATTCTGCTACTTAAGTTTACACCAAACATTGTACCGCCATAATACTTAGGTAATTACAGTGTAGCATAAAAAACACAGTAATTCATCTACTAATTATACTTATCATCATTACTTATTACCATTACTAATTATACTTAATATGCAAGAAAGAAACATTTACTTATAAAAATTATAAAAAAAAAAAAAAAAAATCCCTGACGGCTCGGCCTACAGGCACAGGTAGATTTCGAAGACGCAGACCGTGGGGCACCTGTTTGTCGGGAATTGCGGAAGAAATGACCTTTTTGCGATGATGCTGCAGTTGGAACCGCATACTTCGAAACCAAACTTGTTTGTAGGCGGAACCAGAAAGGATTTTTTTTTTTTTTTTTTTTTTTTTGCTATAAGATTTGGTCCTATAAAAAACATGTCAATATAAAAGTTTTAGATAATATTAAGAGGATTTATAATAAATTTAAGCGGATTTGAAATTTTGGGAATTGACGAAGTTATGAATTTTTTTCTTCTAAAACCCCCCTTCCCCCCCCCCTTAAGACAATTTTTAATTATATCAAAAATCTGTCATACATAAATTTTCGGCCCTTCTCCTAGAAGTAATAATAACTTCAAACGGATTCGATATGTATCATAATTAAGAAATTATGGGTTTTTTTCTGTTTTCACAAAAAGTCCCCCCCATTCCCCCCGCCTTGGTTCGATTTTGCCCATTAACGAACTTGACCGAGAATTTATGCCCCTTGATTTTATGTATCAATTTCGAAAAGATGCGGGAGTTGGAACCGCCTACTTCGAAAAATAACTTGCTTGCAGGCGGGGCCGGCATGGATTTTTTTGTTTTTAATTTTTTTTTTTTGCTATAACGGTTGGTCCTATAAAAAACTTGTCAATATAAAAGTTTTAGATAATATTAAGAGGATTTATAATAAATTTAAGCGGATTTGAAATCTTGGGAATAGACGAAATTATGAATTTTTTTCTTCTAAAACCCCCCTTCCCTCCCCCCCTTAAGGCAATTTTTAATGATATCAAAAATCTGTCATACATAAGTTTTTGGCTCTGTTCCTAGAAGTAATAATAACTTTAAACGGATTCAATACGTATCATAATTAAGAAATTATGGTTTTTTTCTGTTTTCACAAAAGTCCCCCCCCCCATTCCCCCCATCCCCCCCTTGGTTCGATTTTGCCCATTAACGAACTTGACCGAGATTTTATGCCCCTTGATTTTATGTATCAGTTTCGAAAAAAAAGCGGGAGTTGGAACCCCTACTTCGAAAAATAACTTGTTTGCAGGCGGAGCCGGCCGGGATTTTTTTTGTTTTTAATTTTTTTTTGCTATAACGGTTGGTCCTATAAAAAACTTGTCAATATAAAAGTTTGAGATAATACTAAGAGGATTAATAATAAATTTACGCGGATTTGATATCTTGTGAATTGACGAAGCTATGATTTTTTTCTTGTAAAGCCCCCCCCCTTTTTCCCCTCCTTTGGGGCCATTTTTAATTATATCAAAAATCTGTCATACATAAATTTTCGGCCCTTTTCCTAGAAGTAATAATAACTTTAAACGGATTCGATACGTATAATAATAAAGAAATTATGAGGGTTTTTCTGTTTTCACAAAAAGCCCCCCCATTTCCCTCCCCTTGGTTCGATTTTGCCCATTAACGAACTTGATCGAGATTTTATGACCCTTGATTTTATGTATCAGTTTGGAAGAGATTTATACAGAATTTTTCAGTTATCGTGGTCAGAAAAAAGTGACATATATATATATAAAGTTTTGAACTGGGGGGTGGTTTTGGGTTCTGGGAGTCGTGATCGGCGTAGATCTGCAAAAATTTTTCAAAATTTCCAACTTAGGTGAGAATGTAATAGGTAGTATTTCTTACGAAATCTACCTAAAACACTAAAAAAAAATATATAAATATTTATCCAAGTATATGACGCAGAAAGGTGTTGAACACTTTCCACCAGCTTTATATTTAGAAATTATAAAATCGGATAACGTTTTCCCTTTTTGGTAATGGCAAAAGCTCTTTCAGAAAATGCTGCCAAAGTTGGCGTTTTGAACAGAATTTCCAGACTTGACAGTCCGAAAAAGTTCGTCATGAGAGACAGGTAATCGCTTATATCTTAAGATTTAGTTCATTTATCTAAAAGTAAAATGCTATTCGATTCTAAATTACTTCAATAGTCATGCTTTATGATTTTTCTGCTTTTACGTTTAAAAATGAGTCCGTGAATGCGTCAGAAAGTTTCGCACTGTTGTGTTGCTTAAGCTCAATATTTATTCAGTTGTTCGGAAAGTTCCTCCCGTTTGGGAAAACCAATTCGTACCGGAACATTCTGCCCTTCAATTATTATAAATTAGATATCGAAATCAATTATTTTTATAACTTTTAAACTAATTGTATAGTCTCTGTAAAGTCTTTATTTTATTTTATTTTTTCTGAGATGGGTTTGGCACTTGGTAGGTTTCGTCTGTCATCTTGGATCTAATGGAAAATTTTTACTTATTCTGTTAAACTTTTAATATTTCTCACGGCTCCCTATTTGCCTCGCAAGTCGCTTACCTGTATACTGGAAGTTCAGTTGGTACGCAACTAGGTATTCCATTTTGCTAACTACATTGTTACATTGTCTAATAATTGAATGATAGAATTTTTCGGTACGAACCAACTTTCCCAAACGGAAAGAACTTTCCAAACAACCCAATACATTGCTTATTAAAATGAAATTTTAATATTTTAATTATTATTTTTAATTTTTAACTTAAAAAAAAGATAAATAAAAATAAATTAGTCATTTTCTTTTACGTCATTATAGTAAATTTTATTAAATGATCCATCGTTTATAGCAGTTTTTTAATTTTTGGTTCAGGATTCATCAGTAATGAAGGATGCTGGCCACCTGATGATGACGGGCTTAAAAACTTTGTTGGCACTGGACCCATGTGTCGCTATGCTAAAGATCTGCCTCTTCTAGCTAACATCCTCAGTGAATCGAAAATTAAATTTGACAAAAAGGTGAGCTATCTTTTTTTTTTTTTTTTTTTTTTTTTTTTTTAACAAAACAACTGGATTTATAAATTTTCATTAGAAATACACTTTGTAATTGTGTTAATCGGTTTAATTAGTTCGAATGAAATTGGTCAAAATTCGATTAAAATATATTAAATTATTTGGTAGTTATGTAGTATGCCTTGCAAGGAAGATGCACCGCGCCAACATTGGCACCGTTATTATTAATTAGTAACAGTTTTTTTGTACATTGTAATTGCATAGTTAATATTATATAGTTTCCATATTAAATGCAATTGGAGAAGTGGGTCGTTCCATGTCAACTAGCCTAAGAGCTCCTGTTTGATTCCCTTCAATTTTGATGTAATCGCTTCAGGACTCAGCACATACAAATAAATCTGAAATAAACATCTTCAAAGTGTCAGAGTATGAAGTGGTGTCGTAGGGGCACCACGGGTGCTTCTGTAAAGTTCACTATTTCACTGGCGCCGGAAACAACGATCAAATCACCAAGTTTGTCATCATGTAGTATTAGTAAATGTATACTAAATTACTCTTTTATATTACTTTAGTTTGCTCTTACATTATTTATCCTTTTAAATGATGTTATGTGTGTAATAAATGTATATTAAAGTATTGCTTTGAACATGATTTATGATTGCTAATGATAAACATGATTAGCGATTAATCACGATCTTTGGTGATTTGGCTTTGTGGCACGGATAATACGTTGTGATAGATTGGAGTCCATCAACATATTTAATTTCGATAGTATTAAAATAATCCCAGAATAAAATGGAATGATCGGTCTTGATTGGCAACTATTGTAAGAAGATATTCCTAGAGAGAAGAAATCTTTAGTTCTTTTCAAATAAGAATAAAAAGCTTGCGTGTTTTGTATAGCCTTGCTAAATGTATGTAAACTTTATCTATAAGAAGATTATCTGAAGTGGTTTAAAATGTGACAGGAAGGTATTTGTATGAATGGCATGACTGAAGAAAGGTATTTGGAATAACCCTGGACACCAAGGGGTAGGAGGATGGAAGAAGGGTGTGTCAATCAAGGAGGATCAGTGGATTATGCACAGGGGAAGAGGGTAGACTTTTTAGCCATTGAAGAGGCAGACTGGCTTTTGAGTTCTGGAGAGTCGGACCTTGTTTTTTTTGTCTTCCTGAGATGTACAAAAATGTCTTGTAAATGGCATGTAAATTTTCACTATCATGTAATTTTACAATTGTTGTTTTGAAATAAAACTTTTTCATTTAATACGATATGATACGTTGAATTATATGTATGCGAACACGATACCATAACTTAAGTAACCAGGTTCGGACTGGTCCACCGGCTGGTGCATCTTTGTCAACGGAATATTTCGTGCTCCTAAGCAGATCCAATATTTTTTTCTCGGCTATACACATACATTCTCATTAATGTACTAAATTTCTAGAAGTCATTTAAGGATCGTCGTCAATTAAGAGACAACACCAGAGAGAAATTTCGATTATCACAAAGAAAATAGAGATCACCGAAAGAATTTTAAAGGAAAGCAATCAACGCCTTCTACGTTTGCAAACGATTGAAGATGAAAGCATGCATCTGCAACTGAAAAATGTTTTTTGGAAACAACATGTGAAAAGAAATGTTAATAACTTTGGCAAAAAGTTTTGTGTTGATTTTGTCGTTGTTTGTAAAACAGGATCTTACTTTTCGAAGAGAAATAACACGTGTCTGCAATCTGGATAATCTTTCTTTCAATTATGGAAACTGTCATTTGAAGAATGGGACTGAGAAGAGTAAATTTACTCAATTAATTTAGTGATTTTAGGATACTAAAGCGACTATTTTAGTTGTACATCTGAAAAAAAAAAAAACATGGTATAGTACAATGTCAGTTCATCATTTAAGAATGTGAAAGTCATTTTTCATAAGGAGACAAAATACCTCTTCCACTCCGCACGCTTCTTATCCCAGATGTTTCAAGTGTTTACACGTGAAACACACACCTTTATAAAATGTGGTACTAGCAAAACAAGCGTGAGCTTTAGTGTTTTCAACATTATCTCCCATTTAGAAAATATATTTTTCTTCAAGATGTGTATTTTTTCAAGGTATTTTGCATACTGAAGTTTGTGCATGCGTAGTTGGGGAGGCATCGGAAGAGACCCCGTTGTTATTTTGCTTTTTAAAAAAAATCAGTAAGTTAACAGCATTTACTTGTCAGATGTTAACATAAACTGTAACTATCACTGTCAGGCTTTCACTGGCAGTTGCAGGCTTAGAACTATTGTTATGTGATATTATATTTTTGTGTGCTTATCTACTGTGTACTGTAAAGCTTTAAACTACCTTTCTTTTCCTAACTGAAATCTTAATTCGAGTAGGGGAGTGACCTGATATGTGTGGAAGGAATGTTTAGTATAGTGAAGGGAGCTATTCTATTGTCTTTGTAAGTGCATAGATAAGACAAACTTCACCCATTCTCTAAGATAAAAGATCCATCATAAGGGAATTACGTTCTGTCAAGGAACCCTTGTGAAGAGAGGACCAGCTCCGTTTTACGGTGGGTTGCCTCGTGGGAACAGGAAAGTGAGTTTTAGTTTTAACGTAGGAGTGAAGCGTGTAGGTTGGTGAGACAGACGTGTGTTGAACACGTTCTGGGACACGTGTGTTGAAAGAGATCTCTTGGAGTGAAGAGAGAAAGTGTTTGTGAGATTAGTAGTAATCTCTGGTATCTGAGTTAATTATTGTAGTTTAGCAGTACACAGAACGTATTTTCTGTATTTTATTTAATGTGGAGCCGGATCAACTATATCTGAGTTTGTAATTGTAAATATTGTCTTGTTATTTGTAAAGACTGTGTAAATAAATTATTCGTTTAAGTTTAATTGAAAGAGGTCGTCTTTTCTCAATATACCTCTCATAACGTGACCGATATCACGTAATCATATCGGTGGTGACAGCATACTAAAAAATACCGGATTATTCTTCAAAGTTGGGTGGACTTAGAGGGAATCCGACAAATGGTGGCAGCGACGGGATAGAATCGCCGAAGACCAGTGCCAGCTAGCCGTGTTACAGAGTGTTTATACCGGATCGTCCAGTGGAAGTGTTTGTGCCCTATCGCCGAAGACCAGTGCCAGATAGCCGTGTTACAGAGTGTTTATGCCGGATCGTCCAGCGGAAGTGTTTGTGCCCTATCGTCGTAGACCAGTGCCAGCTAGCCGTGTTACAGAGTGTTTATGCCGGATCATCCAGCGGGAGTGTTTGTGCTGTGTGTAGTGTTAGTACTAGTGGTGGTGTGTAGTGTTTGTGTGTATAGTGAATCAAGTCACAGTGATTTTTGCCCGAGAGTGGAATATTTACCCGGGTTAAAAGTGAGCAGAGAATTGCTCCAGCGGATAAAGTATGAGGTAAGGTGCTTTGATAATTTTACTCTACTGACATTCTCGAACCTACTGTTTTTTTGTGTGTAATTGATGGTAATTTAAGTTAATGTTGTGGGTAATTCATGATAATTTATGTGCAATATAATAATTGGGCTAAATCAAATGAGATATTAACAGCCATTTTACACTATTGTTTTAAGAAAAGGATCTAAGATTGTGTACTAGAATTGATTTTCAAATTTTTTTTTTTTAAACGGATAAGATTAATGATTGAAATTAATGCATTGTGTTAATAGTTGGAAGGAATAATTGAATTTTTTAAATTTTAAATTATTATTAAAGTAATATTTAAATTAAGTGATATATTGTTTTAAGTGTGAAACATTGATATTAAATGAGGAAGGCAAATTTGTGTAGAATTTAAATTAAATGGAAATAACCTTCAAGGAAAAATTTAAGGCCCAGAGAAAAAAGAAAGTGCTGTGATTTGACGCTGTAATGTGAGAACTAATTTGGAAATTGAAATATTTTATTGAGATTAAAATTAGGAATTTAGGTGTATTTTATGCAAATTTTTGTTAGGTGGATATCTCTATTTAGTGATTGGCATCACTGTTTTTATTTCAATTGCAACGTATCGGTATTATTGTGTAAATTGTATTTTATTATTTAATTGTACAAATTTAAATCTGTATTGCATAGTAATCAAATTGAAATTATTGTTACTTTGTTATTGGAAGCAAATTGTGGGGTACCATTGTTTAAGGAAATTTATCAATTTATTATTATTTATTTGAAATATGTTAAATAGTATAATATGTGGAGTTAACTTATGAAGGTAGGATTTGAGGAAGTATTAATTTGATATTGTGCTTAAGTATTATCGTAGGGTGGTAATAATTGTCGGTAGAATGTATGGCTTTCTTACTAAAATTAAAAAGGGTGGATCTTCAGACGATATGTGAAGAGTTAAGGATTGAAGTCTCGGAAGATGATACCAGGTTTCAGTTTAAGAAAAAGATAGTGGAGAGCGACGGATATGAAGAAAGGGCCGTTATGGAATTATCTAGCACTATTGTTACGGAACGGTTAGAACAAGAAAACTTAGAAAGGGAGGAAAAGTTACAACGAGAAAATTTAGAAAGGGAGCAAAAGTTACAACGAGAAAACTTAGAAAGGGAGGAAAAGTTACAACGAGAAAAGTTAGAAAGGGAGGAAAAGTTACAACGAGAAAAGTTAGAAAGGGAGGAAAAGTTACAATGAGAAAAGTTAGATAGAGAAGAAAGGTCTGAAAAATTGAGATTGGAACATGAGTTAGAGTTGGAAAGGCTAAAAATTCAAAGTTCGGCAAATAACTCTAATGGGACTAGAGAATCTAGTCATGAGAGTAGCCTAGAGAAATTGATTAAAAGTGCTAAAACTTTGTCTATCAAAGTTCCAGAAGGGACTGAGGGATGGAATCTGTTTTTTAACAGTTTAGAACGAGCATTCCAAACAAAAAATGTACCGGAAACCCAGCAGGCTGAAATTCTATTAAATATGTTAGGAGATAAGGCCGATAATTTGTTAATTTAAACTACTAGGGAACAAATTGAGAATTATGGGAAATTAAAGGAATTAGTTCTAAGGGAACACGAGCCGACACCGAAGACGTGTTTGGAAAAATTTAAGAAGGCTAGAAGGAATCAAAATGAAACTCATGTATTATTTGTATCGCGTTTAATAGCAACGTGGGAAAATTACTGTAAAATTAGAGGTGCAGATACATATGAGAAGGTTAATCAGTTAATTGTCACGGATAAGTTGTTAAATACTTTAGATGAGGAAACCGAGCGCATGTTGGATTAACTCAGAACAGTAATTGGTTAGAAGTTTCTAAAATCGGTAAAGAATGTGATAATTTCTTCGATGCTAAACAAAAATCTTATGCGGTAACTTCTAAGGGTTACAAAGGTAAAGAAAGGTATGCAAATAATGAAGATTCTAGAAGGGGAAAAAATGAGGGATTTAGTAGTAATTGGAAACAAAATGGGAATAATGAAGTTAGTCCATTTTCGGGTAGAAAACCGGAATATAAGAAACTAACGTTGCGACGCCTACTTGTTTCAAGTGTGGTTTAAGGGGCCATTACCAACGATTTTGTACTAAAGGAAAGAATGAAGGAAATAGGCAGGTTAATAACCAACAAGAATCAAGAGCTAGTATAAATAATGTCTCAGTGCGAGGAATTAACGAATTACCAAGGGGAGCGTTTATGGCAAGAATCGGAGCAAAAGGGGATTGGAGAACTAAAGTTATTGCAGAGAAGTTAAATAAACTCTAGAAAGTGGAAGTTAGTGTAAATGGGAAAATAGCAAAAGGATTAGTGGATTCGGGTTGCGAAATAAGTGTAATTCATAGAGATTTAGTACCAGCAGAGAAACTAAGAGGGGCTGGTAGCATTTATTTACAAGGGATATTTGGTAAGGCAGTTAAATCGCCATTAATTCAATTACCTTTAGCTATTCCAAAACGCGGTCAAACTAATGTAATTCATCAGGATGTACTTTGCGCGATAATTGATGATAGTAAGGAACAGGTAATTTTACATCCTGACGTGGCTAATGAATTGGCAGGGTTAAACCCCGAGAAATCATTAAGAGAATCGGTCGAAAGGGAATTTAAGGAAGGTAGTAGGGATAAAGTGAAGGGAGGGGAAAGGATTAGAAATGATAAGAATAAACGTTGTGCCGTAGAAACGAGAAAAGTAAGTTTACAAGGTCAGGAAAAAGAAAAAACGGAGGTAGAGAAAAGTAATGTTGATGAAGTTAAGGAAAGTAGTTCAAATATATATTTCAGAAGTCACAAATGAATTGTAAAGATTTAGAGAAAGCTTGGGAATTGGCTGAAAAGGAGAAAGTGTCTTATTATGTTGTGAATGGGTTATTATATTACCAAGAGAAAGTAGTAGACGAAACTGTAGCTCAATTACTAATACCTAAAATTAGAAGGGAGGAAATTATGAAATTAGCACATACTTCCTTATATGGAGAACATCACGCAGTTATGAAAATGTTAGAAAGAATCAAATATTCATTTTATTGGGAAGACATGGCTGAGGAAGCTAAAACATTTTGTGAATCATGTTTAGAGTGTCAGTTAACGAGGGAATCGAAGGTGAGTGATGGAGAGAAAGAGGAAACAGATCAACATTCATATATAGTTGAGTTAGTGGACGGGAGTAAGAAACTGGTGTATCAAAATGAAATGAGGGAATTTATGGCTAAAAATAAAATAGTTGATATTGTTTTTGATAGTGACGGGGAGTTTGAAGACCGTGGGAAAACTCTTTTGTTAGATAGAGAGCAACCTGAAATTAAGGACCTGAAGGGGTTTTAAATAAAAAGGTTAACAAATATTCAAGTTGGAGATATGAAATCAACCTAGAGGAAAAATAAGGAATTATTTATGGGTCCTATACAACTGGTAGAAACGGAGAAAAATCGGTTTGATCGTAAACCGGAGAGGGTTGAGATGAAACAAAAATTGTACAATGTTCTTATCACGTACAAAGAGGACTTGGACAGGCAAGTGCCTGACTGGTTAGAGGAAAATTTAATTAAGCCATCAGAGGCAGAAGTTAGCCATTCAAGTGGGTGTACTGCGAAAAGGGATGTACCTATTAGGTTAACTAGGAAGGACTGGAAGGAAAAAATAGTACCGCCTCCAGCAATATCAGTCTAAGGACAGACATTGAAATGACGTAATCCTAGTGTAACTATTTTTTTTGTGTATTTATAATTGTATTTGCATCTTGTGTTTATAAAAGTGTATTAGCATATTGTGTATTTTTTTCTATAGTTATCACATTAATATATGGTTCATTAGAGATGTCAGTAGGTAATTTTCAGACACCTTGAAATGTGTATGTAATTATAGTAATGAAGAAACCTACCAAGGAACTGTTGAACTCTTCTCAGATATTACATAGTTTTGAGGAAAATTAGCCCCTAAAAGGCATATTTTCCGCTAAGGTGGGGGGGGGTGTCAGGTTTTCACTGGCAGTTGCAGGCTTAGAACTACTGTTATGTGATATTATCTTTTTGTGTGCTTATATACTGTGTACTGTAAAGCTTTAAACTACCGTTCCTTTCCTAACTGAAATCTTAATCCGAGCAGGGGAGTGACCTGATATGTGTGGAAGGAATGTTTAGTATAGTGAAGGGAGCTATTCTATTGTCATTGTAAGTGCATAGATAAGACAAACTTCACCCATTCTCTAAGATGAAAGATCCATCATAAGGTGATTACGTTCTGTCAAGTAACCCTTGCGAAGAGAGGACCAGCCCCGTTTTACGGTGGGTTGCCTCGTGGGAGCAGGAGAGTGAGTTTTAGTTTTAACGTAGGAGGGAAGCGTGTAGGTTTTTGAGAGAGACGTGTGTTGATTACGTTCTGGCACACGTGTGTTGAAAGAGATCTCTTGGAGTGAAGAGAGAAAGTCTTTGTGAGATCAGTAGTAATCTCTGGCATCTGAGTTAATTAGTGTAGTTTAGCAGTACACAGAACGTATTTTCTGTATTTTATTTAATGTGGAACCGGATCAACTATATCCGAGTTTGTAATTGTAAATATTGTCTTGTTATTTGTAAAGACTGTCTAAATAAATTATTCGTTTAAGTTTAATTGAAAGAGGTCGTCTTTTCTCAATATACCTCTCATAACGTGACCGATATCACGTAATCATACCGGTGGTAGCAGCATACTAAAAAATACCGGATTATTCTTCAAAGTTGGGTGGACTTATAGGGAATCCGACAATCACGTTTATAACTAACTTAATACTTAATTCATGTTAAGTTAAAGAAATATAATTTTTTTTAGATTGGAGCTCAAAACACAATCTGTCATTAAAAAAACTTAATTTTATTTTCTCAAAAAACTGGTAGCAATCAAGAAAACTGAATTTAAAAAAAAGTAGCCCACTGGCAACACTGAACTTAATTTCTATTCAACTAATTTCTCGAGTTTTTGAACACCACACACTGTAACAAGAAAAAAAAAAAAAAAGTTCGATCTATTAAATATTTTTTAGTTTTTCTCATTGATTTTTGCAATTTTTAGAACTTTTTTGTATTTTTACTCAGTTACAAGAAAATCTCTAAGAATTACTAGAAAACAGTTAGCAACATTACTAGAAAACAGCTAGCAACGATTCCGGTTTATAATACCGGTTACTAAAAAAATCTGTGGAATACAAATATACTAAAAAAATTTTAGTAACCTTAGGATTTTTTTTTTTTTTTTTTTTTTTTTTACAGTGCAGGACGTTATAGAAAATTGTGTAGCAAGTAGATTTGATAAAGTTTCACGCATGCTCGGCAGATATAATAGCGGGGTCTTTTATCCCCACTCAGAGATATAATACCAATTCATCTTCAAACTTGGTACTATAATGCACGCACATGTATTAAACATTGTAATGTGGGATACTACACAACCAATTAAAGTAACTTGAGTTGGTTAAAATGTTTGTGCCCTTTGAAAATCCACGGTCTGCGACCCAATCCAAACCCAATAAGTAGTGGCAAACAAATCGCTTTTTTCTCTTTTCATCTTCTAATTTCTCACAAAAATTAAAGCATGAAATTGTATTGCAATTATATGCGTACATTCCAAACAGCGCAGCCAGATTACGTAATATTTTGGTCAAAATTTCTACCACTTTTTATAACTAGGAATCTTTGCTTTATTTAACCACGGGATGTCTATCATTTAAAAAAAAGCGAAGATTACTATTTGGAAATAGCGGTTCTGAAAAAAGCATCCCTTGGCATATTGTTAACTATAGAAAGAAGAAGTTGAACGGAACGGTAACTTTCGTTTGATGCAAACGGAGGCAATGACAGAAATTGGGCGACCCAATACAGATTATGCATATGTGTCCCCATACATGTCCTTATTTACATGTGATAATTTTCTGCGATTAAATAAGGCGACGAACTGCTTACCTCTGCCACTATTTGGAAATAGTAGCACAGGCACAGAAAGTGAACTTGGGTCCCGGGTTTAAAGTTCCCTAGGGTGCCCCTTTTATGCAGTCGCATAAAGGGGAGATAATTTTAGAAGATATTAACAATAGTAATTAATTTAGTTAATTTAAATTAATTTTAAATTAATGTTTATAACAACTTCTTTTAAGTAATTTCAATTAATATTTGCAATTAATGTTTGCAATTAATGTTTTAAAAAATAATAAATTATTATTTTTTATTTCATTTATTTTCACAAATAGAGATTTAAAAAGTCCTTCCGGCCTGTACCGGGAGTAAAAAGGCAGCTTTCCTATATCTTCGTTTTATAATTTTAGCTAATATTACTCGAAAGCAGCAAGCTAAAATGCAAAGAATCCGATTACAGAAAGTTCGTTACTATTGAATTTGAATAAGAAATTCAACAAATTAGCCAACTACCGCCAAATTGGCTTCATTTATGGAGAATTATTTTTGGTCGCCAAATTTGGCGGTATATCGCCGAGTGTCGCAAAGTTTGGCGAAAATTTGAAGTTAACGGATATGAATATAGTTTTATGCGCATGATTGGGAAAATTATTACAACAATGAAAGATAATACTAATTTGCGAGACATCCCGTTCATTAAAACTCATAAATTAATCCCTGATTTGTTTTAATCTGCTGTCTTGTTTCAAAATGTCAACCACCCTAGAATTTCAAACTGCAATATATCAGCCATTTTTTAAAATAGAGGCAAAACAAAAAATGTCCCGGTATCCTTGTATCAAGGCCTAATACTCAAGCAGAAAATAAATTTTAATTTAGAATGTTTTTGTATATATATTTTTAGTTTTAAATCTTTTAGTGGCCACCATTTTGAAACAACATGGCGGACCAAGCTGGCCAACGAACTCAGTCGAGATATTAGTGAGCTTAATACACACACTTAGTTTCATCCCAAACGGTTTATAAATACGAGCGCTATCGTATGACATAGCTCCGATATATATATATATATATAAATCAACATTTGAACGGAGGGTGGTTTTGGAGTCTGGGGGTCATGATCGGTGAAAATATACCGAAATTTTCCGGAAATGCTTTCCTCCGAACGGCTGCAATAGGTAGCTTTTTATTTTTTGTAATGAAAGCTATCTAAAAATAGAAATAAAATTTGATAGTTACTAAAAATATTTTTTCCTTAAAATTGTAGAAAATTATAGTATTGGAGTTCCCTTTTTCTTCGACGGCCACATTGATCCCCTCTCTCTCTGCGTCACTGAATGGTGGTACTGAAAAGTAAGCATCACAGGCACCCTCAAAAAGTGCAAGTAGATATGTACTGAATATTTTATATTTAATTCCTCTCTCTCGATCTTGTATGGGTCAGTTTGTTTCTCTAGATGCTGCATAATATGTATTCGAATTTTTTTTTTAAAGCTTAACAACATTTTTAGATGATTTTTTAATTATTATTTTTTTAGGTGAATTTCAGAAAAATTCGAGTATATTATATGGAGCAGTTTCCTGGATATTTACTCAAGCCCATTCCTGAGATTACAGAAGCTCTTCAGAAGGTAAGATAATAATGTTTGCGAATATTAATCCAGTTAACAATTTTTCTATTTTAAGAGCCTACAGTAGCCACGTGGTGACATTCGAAATCTTATGCTAAACAAATGAAACCGTTCTTTACAAATTTCTCGTTTGCTTTTCCATATTTTTATATGTTGTTTTTCTTTGAATAGAATATCTGAGGTCATTGTACCTTTGGCTTAGCTGCCAACTTTTACGCTTTTTTATCACCGCTATAATTTAATAGAAATTTTTGCTTTATGTAATCCCGGATTTCAGCGATTAAATAAGGCAAGATTTACTATTAAATTTTAGTGGTAAAGAAAAAGCGTAAAAGTTGGCAGCTATGCCTGGGGACTTTTTGGATTTTGGTTCCAGTTTACTTATGAGGAAAATTTCAATTTCGAAAATAAATTTGTTGGTTAGTTCCAGAATTAAAAGTGTTCTCAGAATGAAACTGCAACCATAATCGAAAAAGTACAAAGGTATAATGTTAGACATTGACTTTTTATGTCCTAAGCCAAAGTGAATCTTTAAAAATATTGAAATGCAAATGAGAGATTTACAAACAATGCTTTCATCGGATTAATATGAGGTTGTGAATGTCGATACGTTATATTGAAATAGGCCTTCAATATCTAAAACAGATAGTTTTATGTCAATATTAGTTGCATGAGACATCTTTTCGTGTGTATGTTTGTGTTGATGTGCGTTTGTTTCTCGCATAGATTAACATACAAGATAGGACAGCTACAGCAAAATCTGTAATGACAGCAATGCTAGCGTCACTAGTGACAAGGGAGAAAAACTAACAAGATTCCGAAATTTACCTATGTTTATGCTCTATGTCTTTAATATCTATACTTTTTTCTTCGAGGTAGACCGCGACCTGCGTTATACACGTCCGCTTCATGACTTTTATGACGTCACAGGTACTGGATCATCTTTACACGGCGAGATGAAGCACGGGTAACGAAATACAGTAGAACTCCAATTATCCGAATCAATTGGGACCGGACCCTATTCGGATAATAAAAAATTCGGATAATTGGATTTTTTCCAAAAAAAGGGGTATATTTTAATTAATTACTGTATGTATGTTGAAAATGGGAGAAAAAAAAAATATTTTTAATGAAAAAGAGATATTAATTAATTAAATGAAAAGGCAACACTATTACATGCTAAACGTACTTACAAGTGCTGTACATTAGTATAGTATGTACGTACCGTACTCTAAATGAAAGTCATTACTTGCTGACCATCTCGGTCAAAGTAAGCTGTTTGACAGTCTTCATCCGTTTTCGGGGAGCAGAGTCGCGCATCCGCTTGACTCAGAAGTTGCATGTGGTCCCACGCGGGCTGATGCTCTATCCACTTCAACGCAGTTTCAAGGCCGGCAAATGCTTCACTAGCTGATGGTTCCGTGTATGCTTCAACTTCGACATTAAAGTCAGTTTCTTCCTCGACACTTTCTTCTCTCACACTTTCAATCAGTTCATCATCATTTAGAATTTGAAACCCAGGGTCTTCGCGGCGGGAAAGACAATGGCGCGCGTAGACAGAGTCATTATTTTGGGAATCGCAGTACGTTTCCGTCTTCATTTATTTTTTCTGAAATTCTGAAAGCGATTCGGATAATCAGCGATTCGGATAGTTGGAGTTCGGATAATTGGAGCTCTACTGTACATGGTTTTGGGATGGACACAACTAAAAAGTTCACAAATATACAACAGGTTTTTTATTTTAAATCTCTTAAATTTACTAATAGCGATCTACAAGCAATCCCATGTGCTGGTTGCTAGATAGCAGATTAAACAAATTATATATATTTGTTTAAATTTTTTTTATATCAATTTACCAGCATCTGATAATACTTAAAAAGGAACAGCTGTCTCATACGTTATCATTTGGCGAGATTTTTGTTTTGCGCCATTTTGGCGAGAAAAACTCCGCTTTCGTGTACCTCTTAGGTCTAGCGGTACTTTTCGGTTATAGGGATAATCAAATTATGTCGCCAATGTCGCAGAGTTATATTTTTATATTGTATTTTTATATTTTTATATTATTATCATATATAGTTTTTATTACCCATATTTTTTTTTTTTTTTTTTACAAAATTTAGGCTTTCCCAAAGAACGATTCCGTTATACGGACACAATAATTGTTGCCAAGCATACATTTACATACACTTAATACATACATTTACATACATTATGCATTAGCATACATTTTGGTATGGTGTCGGAAAAGTACCGGTCTAGCTTGCTTAACAACATGTTAGTTTTATTTTATTATGGAACAGTTTATTTTATTATAAAACACACACATTTTAGGTAGATTTCGTAAAAAATACTACCTATTACATTCTCACCTAAGTTGGAAATTTTGAAACATTTTTGCAGATCTACGCCGATTATGACTCCCAGAACCCAAAACCACCCCCAGTTCAAAAGTTTATCTATCTATCTATCTATCTATCTATCTATGTCACTTTTTTCTGACCACAATAACTGGAAAAATTCTGCATAAATCTCTTCCAATCTGATACATAAAATCAAAGGTCATAAAATCTCAGTCAAGTTCGTTAATGGGCAAAATCGAACCAAGGGGGGGGAAATGGGGGGGCTTTTTGTGAAAACAGAAAAACCTTCATAATTTCTTTATTATTATACGTATCGAATTCGTTTAAAGTTATTATTACTTCTAGGAAAAGGGCCGAAAATTTATGTATGACAGATTTTTGATATAATTAAAAATGGCCCCAAGGGGGGGAAAAAAGGGGGTTTTACAAGAAAAAAAATCATAGCTTCGTCAATTCACAAGATATCAAATCCGCGTAAATTTATTATTAATCCTCTTAGTATTATATAAAACTTTTATATTGACAAGTTTTTTATAAGACCAACCGTTACAGCAAAAAAAAAAAAAAAAAAAAAAAAAATCCCTGCCGGCTCCGCCAGCAAACAAGTTATTTTTCGAAGTAGGCGGTTCCAACTCCCGCATCTTTTCGAAACTGATACATAAAATCAAGGGGTATAAAATCTCGGTCAAGTTCGTTAATGGGCAAAATCGAACCAAGGGGGGGATGGGGGGGGGCTTTTTGTGAAAACAGAAAAAAAAACCCATAATTTCTTAATTATGATACGTATCGAATCCGTTTAAAGTTATTATTACTTCTAGGAGCAGGGCCAAAAACTTATGTATGACAGATTTTTGATATAATTAAAAATTGCCTTAAGGGGGGAGGGAAGGGGGGTTTTAGAAGAAAAAAAATCATAACTTCGTCAATTCCCAAGATTTCAAATCCGCTTAAATTTATTATAAATCCTCTTAATATTATCTAAAACTTTTATATTGACAAGTTTTTTATAGGAGCAACCGTTATAGCAAAAAAAAATTAAAAACAAAAAAATCCCTGCCGGCTCCGCCTGCAAACAAGTTTGGTTTCGAAATAGGCGTTTCCAACTGCAGCATCATCGCAAAAAGGTCATTTCTTCCGCAATTCCCGACAAACAGGCGCCCCACAGTCTGCGTCTTCGAAATCTACCTGTGCCTGTAGGCCGAGCCGTCAGGGATTTTTTTTATTATAAAGACACACAGATTATTTCATTATAAAACATACACAATGCTTAATTTAATGTAAAATACACAATGTTTAATTTAATATAAAACGCACGCAAACTGCTCTAACGGGTTGCCATACAAAACATAATCTCGCCAATATCACAGAGTTATATTTTTATATTGTATTTTTATATTTTTATATTATTATCATATATATTTTTTATTACCCATATTTTTTTTTTACAAAATTTAAGCTGTTAAAGACCAACTCATTTATTTCATCATTTACAGTAGGATTTCCCAAAGAACGATATGTAATACTACTAAAACTATCCCTAAAAAATTAGCAATGCAAGTTTCATTGAAATTCATTCAGCAGAATCTTTTAATAAGGCTAATGTTTCATAATCGGGCTCAATTGATTATAAAAACTCTCCCCTAATTCTATAACTAAGCAACATATATACATATATGTATAACAACATATATGCATAACGTAGGTCACAGGTAGACTATTCTCTTCGAATTGACCATTAGTACGTTGTTTACGTTTCTTTTTAAACGATGTTCTTTTTATTTTTTATTTTATTATTCCTGAAACAACAGTTCTTTTAAAAACTTTTTTAGTATGCCTAAACATGTTAAAATATGTCAAGCGGAATCTTGTCTGCTTTTAAATCGGAATTCAAAGCTTTCATTTTTCGCCTTTTTCTACAAAGTTGAAAACGTAAATATGTAACATTTAAGAAAAAGAAAGATCATAACATGATAGACGTTCAAAAGAAGAAATATTTCGTGTTTGAGAAGTTTCTTCCCCGTTGTCACTACAGGCACTGCAATCGCCATTGCGTTACCAATATGCTCTGTGATAGTGCCCTATCTTGTATGTTAATCTATGGTTTCTCGATGTAATAAAAATGCATTTTCTGTTACAATAAAAATGTTCCGCAATAAGGCTGTCATAAACAAGGGGAGTATCGTCATTACTTTTGGGTACGATAATTTATGAATAGTATTATTCATGTAATTTAATCGCAGGACATTTGATAGTTTTATGCGAGTAAATAAGGCGACGATCACTATTCGGAAAAAGTGGTACTCTAAAGCAAAGATCATAAACACCCTAATAAAATACAAGAATAGACCTACTGAAGATTCATGTATGATGTGTATAAAAATATGTGCATGATAGACTAAGTTTTCAGCTCATATCATATTTAATTCCAATAATCTCACTAAAATTTGTAATCACACGTCCGATTCCATTTCTTGAAAGGATGTGTGCGAAACTTTCAATAATTAGGCGCTCATAACCACGAATAAATTTATTGGACACAGCACAAACACAACATAAATAATACAACATTAATATGTACGAGGGAAAGTAATTAAATAAGTCACAAAAGATAATTAAGTAATAACTTACAATGATATTCACTTCAAAACTATTTTTATTTCTCAACATATTCTCCACCAATATTTATGCACTTATATCACTGTTTTATCAGTGCCCCAATACCAGCTGCATAACATTCTTTAGGTTGCTGTCTCAGCCACATTAGGACTTCAAGTTGAACCTTTTCATCATCTGTGAACATCATCTTGCTTCCAAGATGTTTTTTTAGTGGACTAAACAGATGAAAATCGCTTGGGGCTAAGTCGAAGCTGTATGGTAGATGTTGAAGAAGTTGCAAGATGATGTTCACTGATGATAAAAAGGTTCAACTTGAAGTCCTAATGTGGCTGAGATAGCAACCCAAAGAATCTTATACAGCTGGTGTTGGGGCACTGATAAAACGGTGATATAAGTGCATAAATATTGGTGGAGAATATGTTGAGAAATAAAAATAGTTTTGAAGTGAATATCATTGTAAGTAATTATTTAATTATCTTTTGTGACATATTTAATGACTTTCCCTCGTATTTCACAAAATTAATCGGTTAAAACTTCGCCATTTTTCCGCACGCTACCTCGAGCCAGCTACAAAGCTATACTAACCCACTCTGTCGCTGCCATTACCGCTCACTCGAAGTTCAGTAGCTGGAGAGAACCAAAGAGTCTAGACTAGACGATGTAGATTTTCTCCCTTTGGACGACGACTCTTACTTACAGACAGAAAAATCTAACGTTGAAAAATCAGAGTAAAGAGAGATATTTTTAATCACTAATATCCTAATTTTAAATTTTAAATTCAAAGCAAGTAAATTATACAAATTTAAATCATATAATGGGTTTTAACAGTCAGTAAACAGATTTTAAAATAAAATAACAGACAAAATCCTGGAAACCCGTAGTTATTTTGAAAGTTTTAGACAAGCATCACCATTTCAATGATTCGATATTAAATCGGTATAGAAGGTTCATAGTCCTTGAAGTTGAGCACCACTATTTCTGAATGGTAGTCTTCGTCTGACACAGAATTTGAAATATTATTTTTCAATTAAATAAGGCGAATATATTAGTATTCGGAAATAATGGTATTCAAATTTAAGATCCGTAGAAATTTTTCTAATGACAACATACAGTAACTTTGACATCAGCATGCCAAAAATCTGAAATTTGTAATTTAAGCCATATTTGTAATGTAAAAGTACTGCTTGCTTGAAACTACTACTAAATGTGTATAGTTGACAGTTCATATTTTCTTGATATTGGACAATCTTTTGTAAGAGCGCTAGCTAATCTGCTATCAACAAATAAAACAAATTAATATAGAAACAGTTATTTTACATCTAATTCTTAGTAACCAACTGTGTTAAACTCCTTCTTTTAAAGAAAATATACTAAAATAATAAAGAGAAAAGAAAGAAACAATATTTTGAAGTTGAAAATAAGAAGGAAATAAAATTTTAAAGTGTTTGAATATCTATAATTTTACAAAAGGAAATGTATATGTGTAAATATATAATTTAAAAATATTCTAAACTCATAAAGTAAGGCATTGCAAGAGAGAACTGCAAAATTAACTTATTTGTAACTGCAAAATAGCTAAACAATTAAAAGAACGCCATTTATTTCAGTGCTTTTTTATTTTTGTTTAATAATAACTATAATGTGAATGTTTTTGAAAACAATTTAATACTACTTTTTTGTTTCTTCTTTGTACAGGCTAGGAAATATTTTGAGGATACTTTTGATAACAAACCTACCGAAATCAACATTCCAGAAATGAGATATGCTTTAGAAATTTGGGAATCAAAGCTTCTTGAAGCTGGTACAGTATCTATGAGAGAATGTATTGAAAGCGTCAGTCTGCTGCAAGAGTTTATTAAATACATCTTTAACCGTAGTAAACACACTCTACCAGTCATTTACTATGCATCTGTTGAACGCCGGAATAAGGATTCTCATTATCACAAATTTATTTCGATGTTTAATTCTATCAAAAAGAAACTAGACTTTATTCTAGAGAATGACGGAATCCTTTTGTTACCAACACATCCAGAACCAGCTCCTCACCATCTTTTAACCATTCCGAAATATCCCAATCAAGCATACACGTGCATTTTCAATGTTCTTGGTTACCCATCGACACAAATCCCTGCTGGTTTCAGTAATGGACTACCCATCGGACTTCAGATAATAGGTGCTATGAATAATGATTATCTGTGCATATCTACAGCAGTAGAGCTGGAGAAAATATTTGGAGGTTGGTCAAGTCCAAGCAAGATAATAATTTAAATGTTTTATTTGAAAGTTATTCAAAATTATCTGGTATACCATATATTTGGTTTTTTGAAGAGTTCCTTTTGTTTGGGAAAACCAATTCGTACCGGAAAATTCAGCCCGTCAATTATTCGACGTCATATCTGAATTTCTCTATAATAATTGATAGAATTTTCCGGTGTAAACCAACTTTCCCAAACGGACAGAACTTTCCGAACAACCCAATAGATCAGGCAATATACGATTGAAGTTAGTTTTGTTTTTAGAGAGATAATTCATTTAATGTATCTTGAATCATAGTGAACATACTTTAGTTGTAATGGTCTATCCAGACATTGTGCGCAAAATAAAGTATTTACATTATCGCAAGTTTATTTCAATGATTATTTCTATCTAAGAGAAACTAGGCATTATTCTGAAAAATTATGGAATGATTTTATTCTATACATACACAGAATTAACTCATCGTCATCTCTTAATCTTTCCGAAATATCCCAATCAAACATACACATGCATCTTCAATGATCTTAGTTACCCATTGATACAAATCCCTGCTGGTTTTAGCAACGGACTACCCATCATACTTTATATAACATGTGCTATGAACAATAATTACTTGTGCATATCTGCAGCAGTTGAGCTGAAAGAAATATTTGGAGGTTGGTTAAGTTTAAACAAGATCCTAATTTAAAGGTTTTATTTGAAAATTAATCAAAATTATCTGATATCATGTAAGTCAGACACTATACGAATAACGTTAGTTTTGTTTTATAGAAATAATTCATTGAATGTATCTTAAATCACACATAGTGAAAACACTTTATTTGTAATGGTCTATCCATGCATTGTGTTCAAAATGAAAGATTCACATTATCGCAAGTTTAGGAAAATGATGGAATAATTTTATTCTAAACATATACAGAACGAACTCCTCATCATATTTTAACTATTCTGAAATATCGCAATCAAGCATGCGCATACATCTTCAATGTTCTTGGTGACCCATCGATACAAATCCCTGCTGGTTCCAGCCACGGGCTGCCCATGGCATTTTTTATAATAGGTGCTATGAACGATGATTACTTGTGCATATCTACAGTAGAAGAACTAGAGAAAATATTTGGTGGTTGGTGAAATACAAACAAGATCTTAATCTAAACGTTTTATTTGAAAATAACTAAATGAGCTTGTATCTTAAAAGTACACTGTAAAAAAAACATAAAAAGTATTGGTAGCAAAGTTGCCGGATTACCCCGTGATTAAAAAAAAAAATTCTATCATTTGACGAAATTTTCATTTTTTGACTGAAGGATTTTAGGAAATTTTGAGCTTAGATTTACGAAGTTTACAGTGCGTATAAAAACTGTAAGGACAGCTAAAATTTTTAACTGTTTTTGATAAATTTAAAATCAGATGAAAAAAAGTTTATTATAATGTGTATCATAATGTTGAAAAGCTAATAAAAAAGTCAACAAAATTTATCTGTAAGTATTTCATTACGAAAAAAAAAACACTATTTCCGTTTGTGTAAAAACTTTAAGGACAACAAAATAAAAACAATACAGAAATGAAGAAACAAATAATTTATATGTTGTACATCCACCATTGCTTTTAATGACCGCAAATATTCTGTCTTTCATGGACATTACTAATTTTTGACACTGTTCAGGATTATTTTTGTACCATTCCTCTTGCATCGCAGATCTCAGTTTTGAATCTGAAGAAAAATGCCTTCCCTTTTTCTAAACTCGCCTTGCTAGATCTCCCCGCAAGTTCTCGATAGGATTTAGATTAGGAATTCTGGCTGGTCATTGCAAAACTTCAATATTTTTCTTCTGGAACCAGAGTTTTGTCGTACGGCTTGTGTGGATACGCTCATTATTTTGTTGATAAATCCATTTTTTTTCCCTCTACTATAAGTGTTGCAACAGGTGAATGAAGGTCAGAAAGAGTTTTAGATATGATTTGAATGAACTTTTTCTGAAAGAAATGCAAATGAGTCGACGCCGTTAAACGAAAAACAGGCTCATGTCAAAATGGATCCGCCACCTAATTGACGTTTCGAGAAAAGGATCAGGGTCCATAAGCCGCGATTTTGGCCCATGAAATAAGACTAAAATTCGATTTTGTTATACTGACTTAACTACTTCACTTTTTAATATTAGAAGGTTTATCCTGTATGACTTCAACAGTAGTTTTTACATTTTGTTCGGATTTATATGACTTACACAAGCTCAAAGTTCATATTATTCGTAGTTTTTGATGAAAAATACGCAATTTCTCCTAATTTTAGCTCAATTATTGATATGAGCGCAAACGTGCAACACTTTTTTCTTTGCATATTTTATAAAATACATCAAAATGTACAATATATATATAAATAAAAGCGTTGCAAAGCTGCGGTCATAGTAAAATATTAAAAATAGAGAGTTAAGTAACTGCATTGCCTCACATCAGTAATAGACTTTATTATGTAGCAACGTGTTTAAATGTACTAAAATGAACGTGACTATTGCTAATAACTGCATTTCTTCCCATTAGCAATAATAATCATAATATTTTCATAAATTGTAAATATCCTCAAGCACTGCTATTTTCCTAAACCCTGGGAAACCTCTATCATTTCTCCTAGTCCTCTCAAGATTTGATATACACGTACTCAACGCTATGGTGTACAGTTGCTTCGCACCTGAGAAGACCATTGAAACTATCGCAAGATCAAGTTCAAGTTCAAGACACATTTTATTACGTACGTTTTCAGATTCAAAATACGTTTGTTTTAATTTTGTACTTAAAAAAAAACAAAACACAAAATATTCACAGGAATGTCTTTGCTAGATCAAGATGAACATATCAGCGTGTAGAATCAATTTTTAAAATAAATACAATTTGTAAAACTCAATTAAATGTTATAGATTTGCTTGATGAAATGTAATTTTGTGTATTTTTTTTCAAAAATTAAGATAAAATTAACTATGTATAATCCTATGTAACTTTTCGTGAATCATAGTATATATTCTAATATGAGCAAATCTTGTGTGTGTGTGGTTATGCAAATTTTATCTTAAAAACGGCTCGAACGATTTTGACGAAATTTTGTATCCTACCGTTTTGGGGCACCAGAAAACCATTGGGCTAGGTCACATGTTCGAGAAAATTCGATTAGTGGGTCATTTTGGGTCAGGGACTAGCTAATTGTATCTAAAAACGGTTAAAACGATTTTGACTAAATTTTGTATCCTACCATTTTCGAGCACGCGAAGACTATTGGACTGGGTCACATGTTCGAGAACTTTTGATTAGTGGGTCATGTTTGGGTTAACGCGGGTCAACTTAATTTTAGCTAAAAAACGGCTCTAAGGATTTTGATTAAATTTTTTATCCTACGAGTTTCGGGCACGAGAAAATCATTGGGCTAGGTCACATTTTCGAGAAAATTGGATTAGCGGGTCTTTTTGGGTCACTGTGGGTCAAACTAATTCTATTTAAAAAACGGCTCTTACTATTTAGACTAAATTTTGCATCCTTTGGTTTTCAGGCACGAGAAGACTGTTGGGCTGTTCGAGAAAATTCGAATAGTGGGTCATTTTGGTCATGGGTCATTATGAGTCAAGCTATTTTTATCTTCAAAATGGCTCAGAGGATTTGAACTAAATTTAGTATCCTATAGTTTTAGGGAACGAGGAGACTATTGGGCTAGGACACGATGTTCGAGGACACATGTTCGAGGGACGCATGTTCGAGAAATTTCGATTAGTGGGTCATTTTGGTCATGGGTCATTATGGGTCAAGCTATTTTTATCTTAAGAGCGGCTCAGGCGATTTCAACTAAATTTTGTATCCTACGATTTTTTGCGCACGAGAAAATCGTTGGGCTAGGTCACATGCTCGAAAAAATCCGATTAGTGGATCATTTTTGGGTCACTGGATCAAGCTAATTTTATCTAAAAAACTGCTCAGACTATTCAGACTAAATTTTGCATCCTACGGTTTTCGGGCACGAGAAGACTGTTTGGCTAGGTCACACGTTCCGGAAAATTAGATTAGTGGGTCATTTCGGTCATGGGTCATATGGGTCAAGCTCAGGGCCGGCTCAAGGCGTGTGCGAAGTGTGCCACCGCACGGGGCGCCGAGCCGGAGGGGCGCCAAACCGACGGAAGGGCGCCAGCAAGAGCACCTATAAAAATTATTTTATATTCTGCGTATTTCTTTTTTCTTTTTCTTTTTTTTTAACATTTTCTTTTCTATTCCTATAGCTAATTCGATATATTATTTTATAGCTAAGCAGGGGTCGGATTCTTCGTTGTGTTTAAAAAAAGAATTCAAGGCCACCGAATTTTCGCATGCAGACATCGGCTTCTATTCTTTATCTGAATGGAACTGCCTTTAACCTAATGCTCAAATTGCTCCGTCATTCTCAGAAAAGAAACATAATCACGAACCCTAGAGCTCCTATTATAGGAGTCTTATCGAACCCCAGGAACCACCCGATTCAAATCTGCTTTCTTTGCGGGATGCTAATTATTTTTTACTTTCACAGATGGTCAATTCTATCGCTCCCGGCATTATTCTGGAGTCCTCTTATCCCACAAGAAATCTGAGACTGCCCGACAGATGACCGGAAAAAAGGAACCCTTAGTAGCTTGGAGGCGCAATAAATTAAAAAATAAAAAACAGATGTCTTTGAAAAAGTTTTTATTCTAGTAGTGTCTTCTGGATGTGAGCACAATTTCTCCGAAATTTTGCCGAAAATGAAAAATGAAATGTATGTAAATGATTCTTATTAAAATGACCTCAGTATCGAAACAATACAATTCGGTCGTTTACTAAACTGCTTTAAACTGAATATTTAATAGGTAGAAATGAATCACACCAAACATTTTTCAAGTGTAGCTTGATTCCTCTATTTATTTCGCTTAAATGATTAATTTTCATGCGAATGTGAAACATAGAATATTTAAAGTTACAAAACATGCTCGTAGTATTTGAAAGTTGTTAGTTCGTGAAATTACGAAGGACGTTGCGGCACGTGGGGAAAAGATTCAGATGGGCCCCTTATGTTAATGGGCCCCTTAAATAATGTTTTTAGCCACAATTTCTACTTATATATTATAGAAAACGATTCTGGGGTTTAGAGGGGGGGGGGTAGTTTTTTAGAGATGACAGCCTGGGCAGCTGCTTCTTTTGCCCTTGCGATAATCATGTTTTGATCGGAACCAGTGTTTCTTTCCGGCTCATATCGTGGAAGGTAGACCCCCCCCCCCCCCCCCAGTACAATTCTTTAAATATTTAATTATTCCAATATTTATTATCTTATCGGAGGAGGGGGGGCGGTCTGAGTTCCCCTATTTTTACTAAGGGCACACATTTGTTGCAAAATCTTCCCACTTCAGGGATTTTGCTCATCTCAGCCGGCGCCCATGCCATATACTTTAAATTTATGTATTGCCCCAGTTTTCCGAAACATGGTCTGAAAGGGACGTTTGAGCGGAAAGCCATTAAGAAATAACGTCATAAAAATATATATTGAGTCATAATGACGCACTGTTACATTCATTATTAGAGATTATTTATTAGTATAATATAGTCTTTGGCTCATTACATGATAAATATTTCGCAATACTGGAATTAAAATAACTGAAATTTTGAGCAAATATTGTTAATTAAAAAATAAAAATTGCTGAAAATTTAGCTAAAATAAAATTAAAAAGATTTTTTTGGAATCAGACTATTTGATACTGAGTAAAACTTTGTCTAAACCGAAAGGGAATTAATTCTATTCAATATTACAGAGATTATTCCTTATTTTGTGAAATAATTTGAACTTTGATAACTGGAAGAATGAAATCTACTTGGGTAAAGTTTCTTTGGACTAAAGTTGTGCAACCCTTTTTACTTTCTTCTATCTTTACAAAAAGAAAGTATTGGATTCGGGGAAATTTTCGACTTCCGATTTTCCACGGATTGAGATGTTTTAGAGGTCGGGGAACCCGAAAAACATGTTTTTACAAAATGTCTGCCTGCGAGTCAGTTACTCGGTCTGTCTGTATGTGACAAAAATTTAGGGGGCGCTCTATCTCATGTTTCAAGAACTAATGGAAAAAATTAGTTAGCAATGTTAGTTTCTGGTGTAAATCGTCCAACAGGTGGCGCTGCTATGCTGCATTTATCACGATTTCCGCAATAGCACTATCTCAAAAACTAATGCAGGAATCTTCATCAAACTTCAGATTCAGTTAGATGTTTTCATAAGTTGTTGCTGATTAAATTTTCGTGTAAATCAACCAACAAGTGACCCTGCTATGCTGTATTTTGCAGGATTTACACAATTTTAGTAATAGCATTATCTCAATAACTAATGCACGGAATTTCATATTATTAGAATCCTCATGATGATCATAGAGTGCCATTTACTTTTGGCAAATTTTTAAGTATTAAATTGTATGAGATAAAAAAAAAAGTTTTTGAATTGGCACATCTGACTAGTTATTATATATAGAGACTTATGTACAAGCGCAATTTTGTTCTTAGTGATATATAATTTAAAATTAAGCTAAAAGTACCCTCCCCCCTTTAAAAAAAGAAAAAATAATCTACGATGACGATTTTTTTTTTAAAAAGGGCAAAGGCTCTTCTGTGCCTTTCCCCCTCACATCGGCGTTCATGACATGCACTTTATTATTTGTAAATCCAGTAAACAGAAGTTTACAGTAGAATTACTTTACCTTGATTTCCTCATTAACAGGAGCCAAGAGCTCAATGAATAAATCAACATAAGCTTGACAATGCAGAATTGTGAAACCTTAGACTATTTTTTTTTAAAGTTAATTTATCTGCATATTAATTTTATTTTGTAATCGTCTTGAGAAAATGTTTCCTTTAATACATTTATCGTTAAATAACTTTTTTCCCTTTAGTGTCCGCTATTATGTTTTTTTTTTCTTTTAATGATGTCCTTACCAATATCCTGTGATTTAACTTGATTGATACAACTATAATGACAATTTCTTTATCTAATTTCAGTGCGGCGCTAAGACTTAAGTTCAACAGGATATAGCCTTCATTGGGATGGTTTGTTTAATTTTAGTTTGGGCAGCAGTAGAACAAAATTCAGGAAAAGGCTTTTTTTTTTTTTTTTTTTTTGGGGGGGGGGGGGGGGTTAGGGATGGTAGACCAGGGATGATTCTGTTCCGAATTTTCTGAAAATTTAAGGCATTTGGTTCCAAAAATTAATAAAAATTGGTCATCAATCAGAAAAATCAAACATAAATGTCACGAATTTCGACAAATGATCAACGGAAAAAATTCGTCAATTGTTTACAGGAAAATATCTCAAATTTCGTTAAAGGATCGTGGGGGAAAAAACGCAAATTTCGTCAAAGGATTGCGAAAAAAACGCAAATTTCTTCAAAAAATCGCGAAATAGAAACACAAATTTCTTCAAAGAAACCCGATAAAACAGAAAATTTCTTCAAAAGATCGCGAAAAAAAAAACTTAAATTTAGTTAAAGGATAGCAAAAGCGAATTTCGTTAAAGGATCGCAGGAAAAACACTACTTTCGTCAAAGGGCAACAGAAAAAACACATAGTTGGTGTCCGAAGGGAATCCCCACCCCCACTTCCCCTTTTTCTGCTTTTCAGAAAATTTGCTCTGAATTTCAGATTTTTTTTTTTTTTTTTTTTTTTTTTTTTTTTTTTTTAAATTCAGAAGCACCCCTGGGGAGGTGGGAGGGAGGGCATTTTTTGTAAAAGGCATTGCTTATTGTAAAAGGCATTGCTTATTACTATAAATACAACGCTTATTCTCAATTAGTTTTTCTCTAGCGTTTAATTAATTTAGGTTACTTAAAAATAGTAAATTTAACTTTTTTTTTTTTTTTTTTTTTGGGGGGGGGGGGGATATCATCACAGAGAAAGAGAAAAATTCAAAAAATAAAAAGAAGGAATAAGAATGTTCATGTTTTCGAAATTAGCTTAAAAAAACGGTGTTTCCTTTTTTCTTTTTTTTTTTTTTAAGTTCTCATCTTGAAAAGTCGATTACGAAAATCGATATTTAAATACGAAATTTATTATATTTTTATATCTTAATTATTTTTAAAATTTAATCATTACTATTTTTTAATTTATTATATTATATTTGTTTCATGTACTAAATAACAAGACAAGATTACAGTTTTCATCTTTCATAGTTGCTATTTACTTATAGTTCTGCTTCTTTAATTGTAGCATTCCAAACAGTATTCTTCTAAAAAATGTTTTATTTTTATTTTAATTAATTAACGTATTTTTTTTATTTTCGTCCAGTAGCATGTGGTGTGCCTTGTGTTATACTTTTGTATCGTAATGTTACACATTAAGATTGATAATTACTGTAAAATTGAAATTTCCCTTGTGAGACTTGATTTTACAGTTTACCAAATACAAACTCCAATGTAGGATTAAATTCAAAAATTTTTATCTGCTGTTAAAACATTTTTAATTAATATATTAAATAATTATTAATAGTATGTATAAAAATTACAAATATTTAAAAAAAAACGAAGAAGAAGAAGAAGAATATAAGTTAAGCATTTTTTCTATTTTTCTTGCGGGGGGGGGGGGGGGGACGCCCCGATAGGTGCTCGCACGGGCGCCAAAATGACTTTGGGCCGGCACTGGTCAAGCTATTTTTATCTTAGAAACGGCTCAGAGGATTTGAAATAAACGTAGTATCCTATACTTTTCGTGAACGAGAAAACTATTGGGCTTGGTCACATCTTCGAGAAAATTCGATTAGTGAGTCATTTTGGTCATGGGTCATTATGGGTCAAGCTATTTTTATCTTAAAAAGTGTTGGCGACATTGGCGGGATTTGGCAGGAAAATTGACTTTTAAGAGCTACCAATGCCAAAACACTCTCTTGGCTCCAAATGAAAAAATATTGCCAAATTTGGCGAAAAAAAATGGCTTTCAGAATCTTAGGGATTTTCTAGAAATTCGCAATAGGAGCGAGATACGTGATTCAACCAATCAGAGTCCATAGAACGTTCTCGAAAACAGTTTTCAACCAATCAGGGCACATATGATAAAGAAAATTGACTTTTAGGATTACAAATGCCAAAACACTTGCTTGGCGCCAAATGAAAAAATATCGCCAAATTTGGTGAATTTGGTGACATTTGGCGAAAAAATTGGCTTTCATAATCTGAAGGATTTTTTTAGAAATTCCTAATAGGAGCTAAAAAACATAATCCAACCAATCAGAGTCCAGGGAACGTTCTCGAAAAAAGAATTGAACCAATCATGGTACATAGTATCCTGTATCCTTCTTCCATGACAACATTATATCGTTTTGTGTTGCTGCCCTCTATGGACAGGATAATAAAACACAATTATGTCCTAATGCTTCTGACTAAATTAAACTGCGTTTTATAAAATAAATTTTGGGGTAAAGTAAATTTATTATACAAATAATTTATTTTAAAAACTAAACTGTATTTAACGTAATTTTTTTCATGTAATTAATTGATATTTGATACCATCAAATATCTACCAATTAATTATATACGAGAATTGTTTTAACTAGTTATATAATACTAGGTTATCTGGAAAATTTATTAAAAAGTATTTTTGATTTTAGCCAAAGGAAAGCATTGATTTTCCCCCCTCCCCTTCCCCATATAGGCAAAAAAAAGAGAGTATTTTCTCTAATATGTTTTGATTGTTTCCGAAACTCTGCGCAGTTAAATTTTTCAGAACCCGATCATAATCAGGATTAAACTGAAAATAATTTATGCTTTTCCCTGGTTCAGGAGCAATTTTGCATTTCTCGGAGAACATTCAGAGATTTCCTGAGAAATTTTCTTTACAGGAAAGTGAAAACTCATAACCTTCTGATTTGGAGTACACATCGTTTATTTCTAATTATTTTTTCTCTGTTGTTTAATGCAAAGACTGTATATTAATACTTAAATAAAAGCTACTTTTACACATGTGTTACCAGCATCCTTCATAAAAGTTTCAGAATATTCAATATCTCACACCCGAAAAAAGTTACAGCAAAAAGTAAATGAAATACAAATCAGTCAGAGCATTTTTCAGACGTCGTCGTATTAACATGTGTTATTTTGCAATGAAGCTGTCACTATCACGAGACGGCTTATTAGATTAACAGCCAGCCAGCGTTCTCTAATCTGAGGGAAAAAGTTCCTAGATTTAGGGAAATTCAAGTCCATTTAAGAGGGATTTACGGAATTCTTTCTTCTTTCTAGGGAATTTTCAAAAGACAGACTATACTTTTCCAAAATCTAGGGAAAAGGGGAATTTTTGTTAGTCTTCTGTGTTTTTCTGAGAATGAACGTGAGAAAATGATAAATGTGACGTGTGTGATGAATGAACTGGATGAAGGAAGTAAAAGAATGGGAGAAATTGTCCTCTAGCAACTCTTTGGTTAACGGAGGAGAGAGGGACGAGTTTCCGATGTAGTAATCTCGCACATCTCTTTAGATTCTCAGAAACAGAATCCAGTATAGCTAATAAATGATCATCACCTGGACCTTCGGTTGTTAATTGCTCCCGCTAAAAGCACTGCTTATTTTGTCATCCAGCCTCTTAGAATTAGAGTAGAAAAATCATTTGCATATTTCAGCATCTCTATTGGAATCACTCGAAACATTTTAAAGTGAAATTACCGCTCATATGGTCCTTCATTTGGAGGAAGAGTCGCGGAGGTTAGATCTGGTTTTTCTTTCTTCCTGGAGTATTTTCAAGTAAAACTAAATAAATCATTCATCTGATTTTCTTTTGTTAGAAAACCCCGTATTACGTGCATAGGAAAAATTCATTATAATTATACCCGTAATAGAGTATAGTACTATGTATAACATATATAAAACAGAAGCATGCTAAATGTAAAGATGTGCTAAAAAATTAAACATCCTGATCCTATAAAGAAATTTTATTCTATAGCTATTAAAGTATTAGTCATAACAATAGCGAGCATTTCTCCCAAATTTTCGAATTTGTATTTTATTCCAGTTTTTTTTTTCCTTATTTAAGGATTTTTATTATTATTATTATTATTATTATTATTATTATTATTAGATTCTTATCGCAAAAATTTTTTTAAGAGGTTTACAGTAGTCAAGGATTATCTGAGAATAATAAAGGCCGATGTCTTATAAGAACGTGTAAAATTTGTTTAAAGGATATCCATGCGTTTTAACATCATTTGCTGATTATGTTTTATCAGAAATGACTCTTTAGTAAACAATAAATTTCCCAAAATATCAAGCTATCAGTATTAATTTACAGATTACATACCAGATACCTATTAATATATTTTTGTTACATCTGTACCCCGCCCTCGCTTTTTTTTATGTTTAAACTCCCCATATCGTCGCCACACCAGCGGCTGAGAGGTTCTGTTCTCGAAACTGGTAGTCGGGAGGTGCTGGGTTTAAACCCCTGTCGCGCACGTCGACCTAACCGTTCGGAGTTTTCCGTGGTTTTCTTCGAACCTTGCCGTAAATACGGGTTAGGATCCCTTAAAAAGACCCCCACGGAGGGCACTCCCCGCTAGGGCCTATATCCCTCGAGTTGATAATTGGCCGTCATAAATCAACCCAACCCAACCCCCTATCGTCATTATGATATGTATTCGTTCAGAATAAAAGTATCAGTGCAGAAAATATAGTATGCTAGCAAAACCCAAGGTTTTGCTCGCGTAATTGCTGAAAAATTCCAAGTGGTATTCGTGGGAATATTTTCATGTGAGGAAATTTTACTGCCACAGATAATTCAAAAATTACTAATTTAGCCACATTTTGAGTAACCTTCATTCTTTTACTGCATTAGGCGAACATCAGACTTAAATGAATAAGAATGCTAAAATTGTTTCCAAATTAATGGTAATTTAGAAAATATTTTGAAGGTTTTTCGCTCATTTCATTTTTCATAAGAAATTTAAAATTTTCAGAAACTGTTCTAAGCGAGTATTTATATCTTAAAAGCAAGCATGATGCAAAATTCCAATCTTCTAGTTAAGCAAATTTCTGTAATAACTATACCACAGGAATTGCGATTTTAGAACTTTTTTGTTCCTATACACATTAACATTTCTAAATTTTTAAAAACTGTTCTGTGGATGAATCTGTGCCTTTAACGTAACAGACATATAAAATTTCTAGTTTCTATCCCTAACAATTTCAGATAAATCATAGTTTAGAAGGTTTTAGAACTTTTCCAACTCATTTCACTCTTTTAAATTTAGAATTTTTTTAGGAACCGTTCTAAGCAAGCACTGAAGTTTTAAAAATAGCCACCATGCCAAATCTCGACTTTCTAGACCAGAAACATCACTAAAATCGCAATTTAAGAAATTCTTTTGATTCTGCATCTTTTTAAATTTCCTGTTTTGTAAAAACTGCTCTGTAGAAGCATTTACGTCTAAAAATAACAGGCATTTCAAATTTTAAGCTTCTATCCCTAACAATTTAGACAAAAAAAAAAACCCCACAATTTATAACATTTTCCGCTCATTTTACAACTTTAAATTTTGTTTATAATAAACTGTTTATAGCGGGAGTCTGCAACTTAAAAATTACCACTATACTAAATTCCAAGTTTCTAACCCGAATAAATCCAATTAAATCATAATGTAGAACGTTTTTAGAACGTTTTCCGCTCATTTCAGGGTGTTAAATTTAGAATTTTTTAGAAACCGGTCTTAGAGATAATTTTCATTTTAAGAGTAACCACCATGCCAAATACGAAGCTCACAACATAAATTGCAATTGTAGAACAGTTTTTTTTTTTTTTTTCTCTTGCTCTTGCTCTTTTAAATTTCGCATTTTTAGTAAACTCTTCTGGGTGATCATTTACCTTAGTAACAACCATGCAAAATTTCAAGCTTCTAGTTTTAGCAGTTCCAAATAAATCGTAATTTAGGACTCTTTTAGAACGCTTTTCGCGTTTTCACACTTTTAAATTTCAAATTTTAAAAAACTCTTCTGTGCGACCAGTTACGTCTTAAAAGCAACAGCCATGTCAAACTTCAAGTTACTATCATTAACAATTCCACAGAAATCTCAATTTAGAACGTTTTTAGAGCGGTTTTTGCGCATTTCACTCTTTTAAATTTCGTTTTTTTTTTTTTCAAATTATTCTGTGCGACCATTTATGTCTTAAAAGCAACACTCATGTCACATTTCAAGTTTCTTTCCCAAACAATTCCATAGAAATAGTAATTGAGAAAGCTTTTAAAACGCTTTTCACTCATTTGACGACTTTAAAATTTTGAATTTCCTTGCAAACCATTGTTAGCGAGCATTTGTATCTTAAAAGTAACCAACCATGCCAAATTTGAAGTTTCTAATCCTGTCAGTATTTTAAAAAAAAATCGTAAACGTTTTTTCCCCCTTCACCCTTTTAAATTTCGATTTATTTTATAAAACTCTGTTCAGTCTGCACCTGCGTCTTAAAAAGTATCAGCCATGTCAAATTTCAAGATTCTGTCCTTAACAATTCTATTTAAATCGTAATTTAGAACACTTTTCCCCCATTTCATCCTTTTAAATTTCGAATTATTTAGAAACTGTTCTTAGAGAGCATTTATATATTATAAGTAACTACGTTGTCCAATTTCAAGTTTCTAATCCCTTCAGTATCATAAAAATTGCAATTTTTGAACGTTTTTCGCTGGTGCAACCCCTTGACGGTAGTGGCACTGACATAAAATATAGCCTATGTTAGAGCAGAGACTGTCACCATAAATTTGTCATTACGTTTCAAATCGGTTCCGTTGTTTCAGATATTCCATAGAAATTGTAATTTAGAATTTTTTTAGAACGCGTTTAGCTCCTTTCACCCTTTTAAATTTCTAATTTTTTAAACTGTTCTTAGAGAGCATTTATATTTTATAAGTAACTACCGTGCCAAACTTCTAATTTCTAGCCCCTTCATTATTACAAAAATTTCAATTTTAGAACATTTTTTGCTACCACACCCCTCTGGGATAGTGACACTGACATAAAATATATTCTATGTTAGAGCACGGTCACCATCAATTTGCCAACATTGCGTTTGAAATCGGCTCGGTAGTTCCAGAGGTTCAATAGAAATTGTAATTTAGAATGTTTTTAGAGCACGGTCACCATCAATTTGCCAACATTGCGTTTGAAATCTTTTCGGTAGTTCCAGAGGTTCAATAGAAATTGTAATTTAGAATGTTTTTAGAACGCTTTTCGCTCATTTCAGCCTTTTAAATTTCGATTTTTTTAAAATTTGTTCTTAGAAAGCATTTACATCTTATAAGTAACTGCCATGCCCCATTTCAATTTTCTAGCTCCTTCAGTATCGCAAAAATCGCAATTTTAGAATGTTTTTCGCTCTTGCACCCCCTGGAGGTACTGGCATCTACATGAAATATAGTCTATGTTACAACAGGAACTGTCACCATCAATTTGCCACCATCACCTTTGAAAACAGTTCTGTAGTTCCAAAGATTCCGTGGAAATTGTAATTTAGAATATTTTAAGATCGCTTTTTGCAGATTTCACCATTTTAAATTTCGATTTTTTTTTAGAATTTGTTCTTGGACAGCATATACATATTATAAGTAACAACCATGCCAAATATCACGTTTCTAGCTCCTTTAGTATAAAAAAAAATCGTAATTTTAGAACGTTTTTCGCTCTTGCACCCCCTGGGGGTAGTGGCACCGACATCAAATATAGCCTATGTTATAGCAGGAACGATCGCCTGCTGTAACATAGGCTATTTGCCACCATCACTTTTGAAAATGTTTCTGTAGTTCAAGAGATTCCGTAGAATTTGTAATTTAGAATGCTTTTAGAACGCTTTTCGCAGATTACACCCTTTTAAATTTCGAATTTTTTTAGAATTTATTCTTGGACAGCATGTACATCTTATAAGTAATTACCATGCCAAATTTCAAGTTTCTAGCTGCTTCAGTATTTAAAAAAAAGTCGCAATTTTAGAACGTTTTTCACTCCTGCATCCCCTGTGGGTAGTGGCACTGATATGAAATATAGCCTATGTTGGAGCAGGGATTGTCACCATCAATTTGCCACCATCACTTTTGAAATCAGTTCGGTAGTTCCAGGGATTGCCCCCTACAAACAAACAAACATTACTTCTTTATAATATTAGTATAGTATTTGTAGAATGTAATTTGTATTTCATTACATTTCTTATATTCTAATTTATAACCCATTATAATAATTTATTATTATAATTTTTGTAAAATAATTTAAATTAAATATATATATAAAAGTAATAACATTTCCCGTGGTGATATTTTTATTGTTGAAAAATGATAATAAAATCATGACATGTTAAATTCTGCAAAGTAGTAATAATAATAATAAAATTAATTAATTAAAAAAGAAAAAAACGAAAGAGAGGTTGTTGTATTCGATTAATTTATAAAGTGATACCTAAAAATAAATTATATTTTGTTTAATACATTATTATTTATTCAATTCAAAGTACTTATTCAAGTTTCAATTCAATTTATTAAGAAAATATAAATTTTATAGAGGCCACCTAGATCATAATTTTATAGTTTCTTAACAATGTGTTAGTCTAGCAATATATAAAGATTAATCAATTAAAGCTTTTTATAATCAATATAATATTGGGTATTTTTGCTATATAGTGTTAACATTTTCTTACTCTTAACTACATTGCAAGCCAATAAATCTGACATTTTTTTTCCCTTGCAAAAGTGAAAGCATATACAATCATACACATATGCTTGTATGAATATATGTATGTAATAATATAATATATACATGTCGTGTTTCCAAGTTCAAATCCGGGAAAAAGGCAGTCGTGCTCGTGATAAATAGGGTTAGCGATGTGATTGGTTTCCCTTTTAGATCGCATCAGGCGGCAGTGTGGTATCATCAACAACAAGAAATGTCAGTCCATATTTTTGTCGAAGAACCTTTTATTTCCAGTTTTAAGACATCTCTTCAGGGAAAATGCTCATTAGCCAACGCTAAACGAAAAAAAATACAACGTTCCATTATTTTCTAGAATCCGTCCCGATTCTTTTAGCAAACACCAGCGTCGAAAAAATCCTCTCCGAATCAGGATGATCGTGTTTTTAAACTAGCTTGCGTAATAATACAGAATACGTCACGTGACCCACTTCTATCGAATCAAAAGGTCTCTTTTGGAACTTTATCAATATTTCCGGTGGATTTATTTTGTTGTAAAATGCAAAAACTTTCTACGCTCTTCCAGAATATTCCATAATCTCGTACCAGATGCCTGTCATATCAACAAACGAGCTTATCTGTTTTTGAGGCTGTAGCTAAACTTCGAATTTAATACGTAATAAAAATAATAAGAAGAAAAGAAAATGAATCTTTATAAAAGGGAAAAAAAAAAGAAAGAATTAAAGTTTTTCGGAAATATTTTAATAGACATTTGATATTTAATAATAGGATAACTTTATGAAATAAGGTTTTTTGAGCGGAATATTTTAAGAGATACGATATTTTAGCATTTAAATAAAGAAGTTATAGCAATTTGACCACACGGGAATAATACTAATGAATTTTAATAATGGATTAAAATAAAGATGTTCTATTTAAAGAATAAATTAAAAAAGCTATCGCAATTTTTAGACTAGCTACTTTCGAATAAATATTATTAAGTGGATTAGGAATAATTGGCTTTGCATATGGATAGTAAAAGGCTATTTTAAGAATGAGAATTATTTTAATAAGCTGGGTTATATACCGAATATTATTGAATGGACAAATTTTATAGAATAATTGCGGAAAAAATTTAAATTTTGTAATATTATCCCCCCTCCCTAAAGATTTTGGATGAAGTTAATAGTTAAGTAACTATAAATTCAGACAATATAAATTTAATACTTTAGAAATTTGAATTTTGACTAGTATAAATTTAGAGACTGCCAGCAAGGAGATGGGGAATTTGGTTATGGAATGTGGTGTGTTATTGTATTCTTGGATGACTTGGTCTAATAATCTAGTCCAAGGTATTTTAGAAGAAATGGAATTAACTTTACATTTAAGTCTAGTAACTATAGTTTGGTTCACTCGTTCTACCTTCCCATTGGTTTGGGGGTGATGTGATGATGTAAAACGTTGTTGAACATGATATTTTCTGAGGAATTTTTTGAATCTTGGAGACCTAAAAGATTTATGTCTATCGCTAAGTATTGTTTTAGGTGCTTGAATATTGAAAATTTGTTTTAAACAGTTAGTATATGTTTCGGTAGTAACACTTTTGGATGGAAAAGCCCAAACAAACCTAGTTGCATGATCTATTATTATGTGTAAGAATTTTTTTGTTGAATTGTAATAATTAAATCCACCCACAGTATCAATAGAAAGACATTCAAAAGGTTGATCTGTGGCTGGCATAGCTTGTAACAAGCCAAATCTTTTTTGTTTTGTTTTTTTATTTCTCTGGCATGTATCACAATGTTTAACAAATTGTGTAATATCTATTGTCATGTTGGGCCAATAATAGTTTGGAGATATTAAGTTAAGCATTTTTTGTATTCCTAAGTGTCCAAAATTATCATGAGCAATATGTAATAATTTTCTCCTGAGTGACATTGGTACTACTATTTTTTTGAATCCTTTTCTCTGAATAATTATAATCCCATTCTCTTTTTTGTATTTTCTGTCACAAACATTATCTTTATCTTGCATCGCTATAATTTCTTTTTTGTCCAATAATAAACTTACATGTTGATTAAGATAAGCAACAGGATTTCGTGACAACATGTCCGCTTCGACATTTGTAGAACCTTTTTGATACTTGATCTCATAATCGAACATGCTAAGTTTTAAAGACCATCGAAAAAGTCTACCTCTTAGATTTTTAACATTCTTTAACCATACCAGAGATGCATGGTCGGTATGGATTGTGAATTTAGTACCATGAAAATAGTGATAAAACTTATCAAGAGTATCTATGATAGCAAGGCATTCCAATTCAGTTATAAAGTAATTTTGTTCATAACTCTTCAAAATTCTAGAATGGTAAGCAATAGGATGCAAAAAATTATCTTTCCCTGGTTGTTTTAGATCTGCACCTACTGCTACCTGAGAGGCATCTACAAACATGTGTAGGGGTAATTTTGGGTCATAAATTTTTAAAATTGGTTTTGCAATTAGAGTATTTTTTAATTTCTCAAAAGAGTTTTGACATTCTGAGTTCCATTCCCATATTGTGTTTTTCCTAAGTAATTTATTGAGGGGGTATCTAATTTCAGCATATTTATCTATGAATTTGTGATAAACATTAATGGAACCTAAAAATCGTTGTAGTTCTTTAACATTAGAGGGAGGTTTCAATTTTTTAATTGTCTCAATATTGGTATTAGCTGGAATTAAAGTCCCATTGGTGATCTCATAGCCTAAGAAATTAATTTTATTTTGATTTAGTTTACATTTAGAAAGTTTAAGTTTAAGGTTTTCTAGTTTACAGATTTCAAAGATTTTTGCTAAGTGATTTAAATGTTCTTCTAGAGAGGAGGAGAAAATTATGATATCGTCGAAATAATGGCAAGCAAAATCAATTTTATACTTATTGAGGATTCTTCTAATGGTTCTATTAAATATCGGGGGGCCTGTCTTTATACCAAAGGGGAGCACCAGCCATTCGAAGAGGCCAAAATTGGTGGCAAAAGCTAATTTTTCTGTATCGGCTGGATGTATTGGTATGTGCCAGTAGCCAGAGGCTAAGTCCAAACTGGAAAAATACTGGGCACTACTCAATTTATCTAAAATTTCATCGATAAGAGGTAAAGGTTCTGCATCGTTTTTAACTATTGCATTTAATTTCCTATAATCTATACATAGTCGGGTCTTTTTACCTTCCTCTCTTTTCATAGCCAAGGTGACGGGGGCAGAATAAGGACTATTGCTTTCTTTTATGAGACCAGCCGCTAACAAAGATTGAATTTGATTTTTTATTTCTTTTTCTTCTAAGGGGGAAGTTCTGTAGGGCCTCAAAGATATAGGTAGTTCAGATTTTAGTAAAACGCGTTGTGGTTCAATATTTATCTTACCCACATCATATTTATGTTTTGCAAAAATATCCCTATAATTTTGAACTATTTCCCTTAAATCCCCATTTTCAATTAAATTTATTTCCCCAATTAAATCTGAATTATAATCATTAATATCGCGAAAATTTTGAGGAGTCATTGAACTTCTGTAATCAGGCTGCACGTTACAATCATTGTAATTAGCTGCAAAAAAGTCCTGAGTATTCACAAAATTTTCATTAGTATATGGTGATACTTTGTCATCATTATATCCATTTAAACTCTCATTACTATCACCATTTGTTAATAACTCATCTTTACATGAAATAGTATCTTCATTATAAGTTGTTATCAAGTTACCATCATTAAATAAATTCAAATTGTCACAATCAGAAGTTATCAAGTTATCCTTACCTTGTTGTAGTTTTTTTACAGTTACAGTATTAAAATGAAGTGATCTCTCATCATGTATGGATATACTCCTATTTATAATCTTCCTTCCCTGTTTTACTGTACAATTCTTACAATTTATATTTAAATTAAATTTTGAACATTCTTTTAACCCCAAGATGCAGTAATCTAAATCTGTATCACATACTAAAAAGTTAACATATTTTTGGATTTTACCCACTTTAAGAAGAATACTACACTTTTGATTAATTTGTAAAAATCCCTTTGCCTGACCAATAGTAACTGGAGGAACAATTTCAATTTTAGCATTCAATTTTTTAACAAACTTTAATGGTAAAATTGCGATAGTTGAACCGGTATCGACGACACATGGTAAATTATAATTATTCGTATATCCATACACAATTAATTGTCAAATATTAGGAGTACCAATTGGAAGAGTATCAGAGGGTGTTGAGTTGTTATTAAAAATACACTCTTTTTCCCAGTGAAAAGCATTCATTACACCCTTGTTTACACAAATTCTACATGGCCTAGATGGGTACTGGTTCTGAAAATAATTGTTTTGTACTCTGTTTTGAAAATTTCTAAGTCTTTGAAAATTATAGTTTGGTCGAGGAACCCAGTTTCGAGGAGAATTAAATTGATTATTGGGCCGATTTGACTGAATCCAATGCCTAGGAGTATTAATTTGTTGAAAATTTGGTCTATTAGGCTGCACACTATATCGAGGAATGTCAAAATTAGTTGCATTAGGTTTACTTGGTAATGATGGACTTGTAACAGCAGGGGTGGAAACTTCCACAAATTGCTTAACAACTCTATACCATTCTGTTGTACTCTCAGGAGGGTTAACAATTAGATAATTTTGATATTCTGGTTTTAAACCATCGGTTAATCCTTGTAGTAATATAGTTTCACATAAATGCAATTTCCTACCAATTTCAATTTTCTTTCTAAAATAAGTTTCTAAGTTACTTAAACTATCCAATTTCAAAGCAGAAAATTCAGAAAATTTCGGGATATTTACCCTAATAAAATTCTCAGTTAAGATATCAGCTATCTGTTCGTATTTAGTGCAATTAAGGCAATCATTAATGTAAATCTTAAGAGCTTCTCCCTTTAAATTTTGAGAAATATTTTTAAACTTCCAATCATCATCCTTCTTTTCTTTTTCACAAGCATCATTAAAGTATTTTAACCACGCTTGTATCTCAACTCCTAAATCTGGATCAAATGCTATAAATTTTGGTTCTGCCATAATATTTAATCTAACAAAAGAGTTAACTCGATCTTCTTTTAAATATCCGGATCTTAAAAACATTAAATGTTAAACTTATAACACTATATACCATACAAATAACGAAATAGATAAAATAGTAAATAAATATGTAATTTACGATCTCAGTAGCATTTTAAAAATAATAGAATTTTTTTTTTTTTTTTTTTTTTTTTTTTTTTTTAAGAATATCTGTTCTTAAAACATGAAAATATAAATTATACCGCTGTCTATAATATTACAATGACGTATCACACGAAATCATCAAATAAATTAATTAACCTTAACAACACTTAAATATTTGCAACAGAAATAAATTTTAAAAACAAAATTTTAATCAGTATAACATAGTATATAAAACCTTTAAATTTCAAGGTAGACTATTAAATAAATAAAACATTTTAAATATAACATAAACTAATAAATATCAACATATAAAGATACCAATAAATAAAAATACCAACTTACAGTTACTCTTGAGCATATTTCACAGGAAAGTCTCACACATCTAAAAATCTTTAATTTTCTTGATAACACAAAAGTTCTACTTTTTCGCAATCCTTTAAAACCAACACCATGAAGACGCTTATGAAGATGAATAGTATATTCTCTAGCAACAACTTCACTTAGGCCAACTTTTCCTCTTCTTTTCTCTTTTAGGCTTGACCATTTTTAATTTATTATAAAACTACAAAATAACAAAACACCAGACGTAAACGTGCTGTAATGGCGTAGACGTCCTCGTAACATATTCTTCTAATCGGCAAATTTCACGTTTAACTACACAAACTTTCTGTTGATCACCAGCATCCTGTTCGACTTATTATATTAATGTCGTGTTTCCAAGTTCAAATCCGGGAAAAAGGCAGTCGTGCTCGTGATAAATAGGGTTAGCGATGTGATTGGTTTCCCTTTTAGATCGCATCAGGCGGCAGTGTGGTATCATCAACAACAAGAAATGTCAGTCCATATTTTTGTCGAAGAACCTTTTATTTCCAGTTTTAAGACATCTCTTCAGGGAAAATGCTCATTAGCCAACGCTAAACGAAAAAAAATACAACGTTCCATTATTTTCTAGAATCCGTCCCGATTCTTTTAGCAAACACCAGCGTCGAAAAAATCCTCTCCGAATCAGGATGATCGTGTTTTTAAACTAGCTTGCGTAATAATACAGAATACGTCACGTGACCCACTTCTATCGAATCAAAAGGTCTCTTTTGGAACTTTATCAATATTTCCGGTGGATTTATTTTGTTGTAAAATGCAAAAACTTTCTACGCCCTTCCAGAATATTCCATAATCTCGTACCAGATGCCTGTCATATCAACAAACGAGCTTATCTGTTTTTGAGGCTGTAGCTAAACTTCGAATTTAATACGTAATAAAAATAATAAGAAGAAAAGAAAATGAATCTTTATAAAAGGGAAAAAAAAAAAGAAAGAATTAAAGTTTTTCGGAAATATTTTAATAGACATTTGATATTTAATAATAGGATAACTTTATGAAATAAGGTTTTTTGAGCGGAATATTTTAAGAGATACGATATTTTAGCATTTAAATAAAGAAGTTATAGCAATTTGACCACACGGGAATAATACTAATGAATTTTAATAATGGATTAAAATAAAGATGTTCTATTTAAAGAATAAATTAAAAAAGCTATCGCCATTTTTAGACTAGCTACTTTCGAATAAATATTATTAAGTGGATTAGGAATAATTGGCTTTGCATATGGATAGTAAAAGGCTATTTTAAGAATGAGAATTATTTTAATAAGCTGGGTTATATACCGAATATTATTGAATGGACAAATTTTATAGAATAATTGCGGAAAAAATTTAAATTTTGTAATATACATATATATAAATATATGTACATTATATATAGTAATTATATAGATATGTATATAAATATATGTATATAAATATATGTATATTATATATAGTAATTATATAGATATGTATATAAATATATGTAATACATAATTATATGTACATATTATATGAATATATGCATGTATACATGCCTGCATAATATTTACGTATGATTACGTATGATTTAGATATTATTTGCTATTCCAATTTTTAAAAAATTCTTCAGATCACAATGATAGTCTAATGTACTATTGATGTAGACGATATATACAATAAACGAAAAATAAATACTATATTGGTTTACTTTATTAAATAATTTATATTTTGACAATTATTCACTGAAAATGGAAGATAATGTGTTACAAACCACTAAGCGAAAATATTAATTATATATTTAAGTAATAATATTTATTAATATTTGCTATATATTTAAATAATAATATTTATTAATATTTGTTATATATTTAAATAATAATAATAATAATAATAAATATTAATTATATATGTATACACTTACACACATATATATATATTTAAATAAAAATATTAATATCAATTATATATATATAAATAATATTTATTAATATTGATTGTATATATTTAAATATTAATATTAATTAATATTAACTATATATATTTATATATAATGCTAATTAACATTAACTATATAAATTTATATATAATATTAATTAACATTAATTATATATTTAAATAATAATATTTATTTTTTTCAAAGAAAATCTCTAATTTTGGTAATCTTCCACTACTTTATAACTACAGATGAACCAGTAATTGGTAGAAAGACTACTAGTAAATTAATGGAGATTTTTATATATGAAGGATAATGCTTAATTTTAAAAGGTAAAAACTTTATTAAATTAATTCTGGTAATTTGATATTCATCTGTAACCAAAGTTCTGACATAACAATATTTTTAATGTAAGTTTAGGAGTTATTGCATTTTAATAAATGTTCATTTAATTATTAAAAAAATATGAATTAAAAAAATAATTTAATTATTGACTTATCTAATTGACAATAAATTACAAAGCGACTGATAATAAAGATCTACTGATTTTATGTCAAGTAAATAATCTTTATTAATTAATTCCATAAAGATCAAAACAAAATTTTAAAAAATATTAAAAACACATCCGGGAGGACAAAACTTAAAACCTAAAATTACAAGCCCTGTGCTAAACCACCGTACTAAATCATTTTCACAGGCTGCTTTTGCTTTCAGCAAAATTACTCGTGAACTACGAAAATGTAAACAAAACTCCTAAAGTAGCAGGCAAAGGTATGAAGCTATCTCATGTCTGTGGTAGCAAAGAACTGAGGTAATAATAATATTAATAATAATTATAATAATAATAATAATAGTGGATTGCCGAATCCGTCTGTCGCAGATTCCTTTTCTAGAATACTATATTGTGAGGTATGCAAGTTCTGAAAATGTGTAGTTTTAATTATAAAGATTTTGTATTTTAATTTTTCTGACTTGAGAATGTTTTTTCGAAAGCTTTAAATCTGTGCGTAAGTCTGTTGAAAAAATCGATGGGGACAATGCTGGTCTAACAAATAAAATGAGAGGATTTGGTCGTTGGACTTTAGGACATAGACATAAATTGTGTATGTCCACATGTGTAATTCGTGAATTGAAACCGTACCATGACCAGAGTGGTCCCAAATCGGCACGAAGCCCAGCTGAAGCGGCAGCAAAAACCACCAGACCCAAGGCGCGATCGCGCCGTCCAAAATGTCTAGATGGTAAGACTACTGCAAGGAAACGCCCGCGCAGGCACCAAGAAATGACAATGGAAGCAAAAAGCATACAGCGCCTTCAGGGAGGACTTTGAATAGGTGAACCGAATGATACATGGAAAACCCCAGAAAAAGCATGTGCGGTCACCGCGTCAAAAGCTCATCGCGAACGATGGCTTGAGACTACTCGTGTAGCTGTCAAAGATAGTCGACCCAAACACTCTTCTCCCGGTCATCTTCCACACTTGAGTGGCCGAATCAGGAACATAGAGAAGGATGGGCACAACCTCCCTCAACTGTATACTGCGTATCTGCTTTCAAAACTGCGTTCTAATGATTTCCAGATCTGTGTTCGAAAACTTCAAGAGACAGTGTTCGACAGTGAAGTTCCCCGCACGACCACCAACACGATCTACGGTCCTTGTGAGAAGATCGCTGACAATAGCAGCGATTCCCCTCCTGCGGTAATGATCAAGGCAAAGATCGGCAAGCGTTCTGCTGTGAAAGTCGCGGGGGAAAGATTTTCCCTCACCGACTTTCACAGGGGACACTCATAGACACAATGTCTAATCATGCTGTTCCCTCTCCCGCAGAAGCAAGCAGGATTGCCTCTAAAGAAGCGGGCTTAGTGATCGCCGAAAGCACGATGACCCGTCAGAACCTAGTTGACGTAGAAATCTCCCTGAATCCGCTGAGTGGTAACCCTCAGGAAGATTGCATATGTAACCCGGCCATCACCCGACTGATCCCACCTACAATGCCATGCTATCAGTGTATGACTAAGGAGCTTCCTCTTGACCTCAGAAAAATGTTAGAGAAAAATCTGCTTATCGACTGAGGGACGATTTGTAGTACCTTTAGCCAATGCGTCTGCGCGCTAATTGTAGTCGTAACCAAGGTGGCCTCTGATCCAGTGCATATGGGTGATGACACCACTACGCCTGACCAGGTCTCTGATTTCGGCAACTGCTCTGTGATGTGGCACTAGAGAGTTAAGAGACTGAAGTGCCGATCTCGAAGCTGAAAAGTTGTCGAGTTCGCCGAGACCTCTCCGCAGTGCGTCAGCGATCGCCTGCTTGATCGCATGGACCTCGGCTGTGAACACAGTCGTCCTATCGGAAAGACGGAACTGACCCTCCCCAATGACGCCATCTTTGGTGGTGAGGAAGTAGGCGCAACCCACCATCACATCCTCGAGTCTAGAGCCGTCCGTATAATACAAGTTCTGTATTTAAAGTAAGGAGACAGAGTTTGGAAAAAGTGTTTTATTGATCCGATCGTTACAGCGACTTAAAAGTCTTCAAAGTAATCTCCCATTGCGTCAATGCAGCGCTGCCAGCAAGATTTCCACGCTTCGAACGCTTCCTGGAAATCAGTTTCCGACCTGTCCTTTAGAGTTTTGGTCACGGCCGCTTGGAAGGATGCAACGTCTTCAAAACGGGTTCCTTTGAAGGGAGTCTTCAGCTTTGGGAACAAAAAAAGTAGCCCAATCTCAGATCTGGGCTGTAGGGAGGTTGCAGCAACATTAGAACTCCGATTCGAGTTAGGTTAGAGGTCACGACAAAGATGGTGTGGGCCGGCGCGTTGTCGTGATAGAGCTTCCATCGGTCGGCGATCGCTGGTCGCCTCCGCTTGATGTTCTTGTACAATCTCTCGAGCATTTTTTGTAGAAAGCGGCGTACCACACGTTTGATCACGGCGTCTCCGTGACCAAAATTTACGTAAGCACTCCGCACCACTAGCGATACACACCCCGTCACAGTTTGGAGCCTACTGACGCGCCTTGCGTTGCTTAGCTTAGATCCCCTACCACACGAAACCGATTTACCCATTCGAAACCGGTTTCGAAAGTGAAAGTATCCTCAATGCAAAAAACTGCAACAAAAATCTAAAAAGTAGAAAGAAGCGTGCATAGAGATTGACTTCAGCTATCCAATGAAAAAAAAAATCATTTAAAAATATTGAAATGCGAACGAGATATCTTAAAATATTTCCTCCATAGGATTAACATTAGCGAGCGGGTCTTTTCGTCTGAGTGAAGTAGCCTCTTAACTAAGTAATTTATGAAATTTTCGTTTATTTCGCGACAGTATGATAGTATGACAGTAACGACAATCAGAAATTTCCAATTTTGTCATTAAACAAACTCATAGCTTGATAAAGTAGTTTAATTTTTAATGAAAACTAACAATATTGTATTTCTTTTACTGTTTAATCTTATTTATTTTCTGTTCACTTTTCTTAATTGAATAATACAAATGATTTTGTAAGAAAATATTTGCTGTAAATATTAACCTCATATAATAAATATTCAATTAAAACAAATTGTTGAATACATTAAATTCTATATTTAAAAAAATACATCAGCTGTTTCAGAAATGAATGTTTTTGGAAATATTCGTATTATTCATGCCATTATAAATTATAAGAAGTAAACATAAAATAACTAAGATTGGAAATTAAAAAAAATACATAATATGATCAGTTTCATTAAAAATTTAAATATTTCTTCACTGTATGAGTTTTTTTAATGATAGGATTGGAAATTTCTGTTTCTTAGTTACAGTCATACTGCTGCGAAATAAACGTTCAAGCCATGAAAGCAAAACTAAAACTAATCGCGAAACGCTCCGCCCACTACGGAACAATTTAGTTTCCATGACAACCGTTGTAACTTTAGTGGCGCTACTTTCTACCATCTTATAACACAAATTGTTGAATACATTAAATTCTATATTTAAAAAAATAGATCAGCTGTTTCAGAAATGAATCTTTTTGGAAATATTCGTATTATTCATGCCATTATAAATTATAAGAAGTAAACATAAAATAACTAAGGTGGGAAATTAAAAGAAATACATAATATGATCAGTTTCATTAAAAATTAAAATATTACTTCACTCTATGAGTTTGTTTAATGATAGGATTGGAAATTTCTGTTTCTTAGTTACAGTCATACTGCCGCGAAATAAACGTTCAAGCCATGAAAGCAAAACTAAAAGTTATCGCGAAACGCTCCGCCCACTACGGAACAATTTTGTTTCCATGACGACCGTTGTAACTCTAGTGGCGCTACTTTCTACCATCTTATAACACGCGAGTATCTTCGTTTTATTATATATCCAATTTTGGTACAGACGTACTCTGTAAAAGGTAAAATTACAGATGTCCAGTGGTGTCCATAATACGATCCTTCATGTGTTCATTGTTCTTTCCTCCCTTTGTTTTAAATTTCTACATTTTATTAAAACTTTTATGAAATATTATTAAATAGTTAGAAGAAAATGATTTTATCAAGAAAAAAAAAATGCAATTATTTTGGTTAATTTTTAAAACCCTACTTCAACAATTTTGAAACTTTTTTTCTTTTCATGTTGTATAAAGCTAGTGCTAAGAATTCCAAAAAGTTAGTTAGTTAAATAAAATGTCATGACACATGTAAAGAAGATAGTAAAAATGAGCATTTTCATCAATCTAATCTATCACAGGTACATGTATGATAAAATTACTTTATCTGCTTGCTTAGTTGTAATTGATAAAATAATTATAATCGGGAAAAAAATATGCTCTTGTATACGTGATTCTGATTATATTTCAATGAATTCCTGCGGCTTATTTATAAGAGCAAAATATGAAATGGTAATTGCTTGACCCTATTAATTTTTTTGTTGTTATTAAAATGTCCTTAAACATTGAAAAATTTGTAGTAAAATATCCATCAATAAATGAATATATTTTAAGAAATCTTTTATTTCGTTCATACCACTATTATCTTGAGAATAAATGTTAACTATAGTTTAGATGGTGTTTGGTATCGTGTGTCCCTGTTTTAGCACTATGTGCTCTAACAGTCCTGTATATGAAAAATTATTTTTTCAATCTGAGTGCTCACGCGCTCAGTAAAAAATGTAAAAAGTAAAATTGCTGATATTCATGGATAGTAGGTATATGTAGGTGTAAAAGCTCTAGTATACGTAGGGTTTATGTACTTTCTATTAATTTACCTTAACAGTGTCTGAAAATAGGATATTTTCTGCTTTATAATCGTTTCGTTAAACAAGCATCGCAACATAATTTGATAATGTAATCGAAATCAGCAAATTCAACTTTTGCATCTACACTTACTAACTATGCAGTAAAGTATACCTGAATGCTCACTCACTGGAATAATGATAAAATGTCCATCCTTGGCTTTGGTGTGATTTCAGAAAAGAACGGGAAGAGTTCCGTATCCTGTGCTGTTTGTCGAACTTGGCGAATTTTTTTTCGCCAAACTGCCGTTTTGGCGACATGACAATTTTTCCCAGACGGCAGAAAAACATCATTTTTAAATATTTATGTTATTTATAAATCAATGATTTTGCACCATTTTTAAAAACAGAAAATGGTGTAAAAACATGAATTTATAAATAACATAAAGATTTAACGAAGTTTTTCCGCCATCTTGAAAAAATTGTTACGATGCAATTACACAAATTTTAGCAGCATTCTAAATAAACTAACGAGTAAAAAACTAAACAAATGTGCTTTTTGAAATAAATATTTGTTATTGTCAGGGGGGCTCTGCCCCCCTGAACCCCGCCGTTCCTAAATAATTTTGGACATTGAAAAAAAGAAAAAAACTTAACAGAAACTTTTAATGCAGGTAAAATCTCGCTTACAACTTACAAAAAAATGATTAAATATAAAGATAAATATAAATAAATAACAATAAATGAGACGGTGATTCAGAAAATAAAGGGAAGTTTCATTAAAAAATAAATATATGTAAAAAATTTAAATTATTTACACAAAAAACTAACAATCAGTTAATATATGAGGTTTTTAATTTTTTCGGCAGCCGTTGTTAAATGATCTAGCCTTTACGGTGATTTGTAACTTCGTTGCCTGACTGAAGAATAATTTTGTAATGGTATTGTTTGCCGGAATCTGTATAAACAATGCGGCAAAACGTGCAACATAAGGTCATTTTTTTTAAATATCTACCCTAAAAAACAACCCCTCTTTAATAAAGGAAGCATTATAAACAGCTAATGCAAAAATCCTAATAAAATACAAAAAGAAATTTAAAAAAAATTAAAAAATTGCGGGAATCTGTATAGACAATGCGGCAAAACGTGCTACATAAGGCCATTTTTTAAAAATATCTACCCTAAAAAGCAACCCCTCTTTAATAAAGGAAGCATTATAAACAGCTAATGCAAAAATCCTAATAAAATACAAAAAGAAATTTAAAAAAAAATAATAATAATAAGTAAACGGCAAAACAAGAGGCTTACCCAATTACCTTACCTTAACAGCAGCACACACGCTAATGCAATCTAACAGAATTTCAAAATTTAGCTGCGTAACTATTCACGTGGTACTAATTAACAAATAAGCTTCAAGCTCACCGTCTTCAAACGTGATTTCCGAACTAAAGCAACCCCAGGGTCGGAGAAGCCGTTGAAAGTCACGAATAAACGTAAACAAGAACGAAACATCTATCGCCCATAAAATCGCGCCAAATTTGGCGACAAATTCTCCAGCACAGGTTATGGGACTTGTCCCAAGAACAAGAACACTGAATTAATATTTAACTATTTTACACGTGCTTTTGCAATAAAATAAATGATATTTTAAACATCGATTAAAATTATCATTGTTATTACATAAAATTTTAAATATAGGTATATATATATATATATAAATAATTGTTATATAAATATATATCAGTTATTGTATAAATATATATCAGTTATTGTATAAATATATATCAATTACTATTATACAAACATATATAAATTGTTACAAAATTTACAAATTAAACGTGAAGTGAGAAAATATCCTTATACTAAAGTCCTAGATACGTTTTGTATAACTGCATAGATTAAAATGCATTAAAACAAATAGTATAAAATTGATTAAAACGTAAATAAAGAGATATTACACATATTATATCAACTTTTCGTCGAAATTTTAACGCTTGCAATTTAAGGAATTCGGCTACGATTAAATAAAAATATAATTTCATAAAATATCGTTCGTTCACAAAATATTTTAATTATTATTTCCGCCCGCCCCCCTCCCCAACCACCCTTTTTAAAAAAACGAGATAAAAAAACTTAATTTAATGTGATCGAAAAAAAATAAAATAAATGTTGATACGCTGATATTGATCACACAGTTCCCAGTGTTAAAAATTGGGGTAAGTGTTCATATGTTTCTTTTATGCTAAGGGGATTGTATACTATTTAAAAATTGAAATTTCTTATCACTTTTCGCGAAGTGAAAGGTGCCAACTACCTTTAAAATGTTATTGCAGGCATGAGCTTTTTGTATTCGCTAATTTTGTGTTATTAACTGGCGATTTTAACTCATAATACCCCGTAAACATATTTCTTCTTTTGGTATACATGCTCCGCCCCTTACGATATTATTTTACAACTGCTCTTCACACATATCCACCATGACATGCATTCATTGATGTGAACTGTGAGCTAGAAGTTTGCACGGGCCCCAGCTACCTTTTTTTTTTTTTTTTTTTTTTTTTTTTGCAGCCTCGAACCAAGATGAGTCGGGCCTGGTCATCACTCTTTTCGGGCCGGGTTCAGGCCTTACTTTCTTTCTGAAGATTCAGGCTGCGTCAGCCCTTTTTTTTTTTTTTTTTTCTTTTCTAGCCTAGCCTGACCTGGACTACAATGTTTCCGCCGAGCCCGTGTTGTGCGGGCGTTTTTTTTAATTCTGTGAACGTAATAGTGATGCTGTACATTTATTTAACAAAATACAGTGACCTCTCACTTATACGACTTTCAGGGGACCGTAGAAAAAAGTCGTATAACTGAGAGAGTCGCATAAGTGAGAGGCCGTCTTATTATACAGGTTTCAAACTTTATATGCATTAATTATTTACCTATATTAAAAACGATAAGTTTTGAGTACTAAGAACAGATTTTAACAAAATTTATAAAATAATATTAAAAAATAAAACATAAAATATATTTTAAAAAGTTCACAAAATAGTTCACTCAGCACTGTGTTTATTTGGAAGATTAACAGATCAGATTTTCTCAAACAAGGAAGTGATATTAGTTTGTCTCTGTCGTCGACGAAAAGAGAAAATGTTATTTCTAAGTCTATTAAAGCTTTTAAGCTACTTTTGGTAGACATAATTATTTGATGTATGTAAAGCGGCACTTTCTTCTGAAAAATTTACAACAGCAGGAACATTGCTTTCATTTTCGTCACCGTCCTCGCTCATACATCTTCATTATTGATATCCTCAAAGATTTCTCCTTTTAGTTTTCCTTATCAAAAATAAAACGACAAATTAAACTCCTTCTGTAGTTTACTTGAAATTCTTTATAATCCCTAAATTTAATAGCTTTAATCTGTTTGTAGAATCGAACTTTAATTTGTTGCAGAAATGGTAGATCTTTTATATCTGGATGTGATGGACATTGATCCAGGAAAGTGCATTTTGCAATAACTTTGATTTCTCATGAAGTACTATACAGAGACGTGATCTGCCGGTGGTCATTTGGCTTTTGTTAATTGGTTTTGCTAAATGACAGGCACAAGAAAATTCCATACAACCACCTTCCCGCCATAGATTTCATCGTTAATAACACACCAAGGTAGATAAAAAATGCTATTCGTTATTGATAAACACTTTAACAATAGTCAAAATGATAAAGGTAAGAAACGTTAAAGATTTGCATTTTAATGATTATAAAAATGAATTCTTGAGTGAGAAATGTAAAATCGCCTGAACCGTTTAAAGCGTCGTATAAGTGAGAGAAGCAGTCGTATAACTGAGAGAAGTTTAGCATTATTTCCCATGAAACGTGGACGGGACCAAGAGAATTCGGCGTATAACTGAGAGAGTCTTATAACTGAGAGTCGTATAAGTGAGAGGTCACTGTATTTAGAAATTTAATTTGGTTCAATAAACTTCAGAGAAATCTTTTTTAAAATCTACTTATTTTTCTCTCTGTCTCTGTAGTGCTTTCAAATTTATTCTAATAAAATACATTGATTTTCTTACTGAATCTTCATTTGAATCTCATTTCTAAATCACATTTTTTAATGTGTTTATGTACGTAATTGTGTAAATGGTCATAATATTATTGTTATTCCGCACTCAATGAATTGTGGATATATAATCTCAAAATAAAATTTACACAAATGTTAATATGTTTTATGAAGAATTTTATATAGCTGTTGCTTCAAATATATATTGACACGTTTTGTAGAAATTGAGTCGGGCCGGGCCGCTAATATCCGAACCCTATAGCTTACAGCCACATTGGCGAGAACAGCGCTATTTCGCGCATGCGCATAAGCTAGCCAAGCTGTTCAGTGCTTACGCGGCTACGCTTATGCAAAGCAATGGCGGACGGTGCAGTGTTTTGCTACGAGAAACTAGAGATGAAAATAAATAAGAAAAAAAAAACCTAGCTCTACCACAAATCAAGCATATACACGGTGAAAATACAGGTATGTGAAATAATTTCAGTGTTCTGTATATTAACGTAATATCCTTTATATCCTTTAAATATTGACAAATTTTCAAGATAAGACAGACATGAGGCAGCTCATTAGACTATCGATGTTGATAGTTGAGACTTTAATCTTGTGAAAATTAAATTAATGTCGCACCAATTAACACTATCTGTAAGATACAGTTACTTTCATTATTGGTTGCGAAAGCGTCTTTGAAGACGCCAATTTGGTTATGTATATTTTTTTAGTTTTTGTGATGAAAGGCAAAAAACAAACAAAAATCGGTGCGATCCAAGAATCCACCACTGCTTGGCGCGTTTTCAAAAAAATTGCCAAATTTGTGCGTTTCTGCCTGTTGTCTCCCGGAGTGGCAACCTCCAGAAGACAACAGGCAAAAGCGTGCAAATTGAAATGGCGATAATCAAAATAAAGCAAAAATACATATTTTAAAACATTTAAAAGCAAAATAATGTCAAAATAACGTTTTTAAAAACAGATTTTTTGTTTAAAAAAAAATTCACTTTTTGGAATGGCTAGGTAAGAATTAAACTCACCTGCTTTTGTGCGGAGTGTTCCGAAAACCACGCAAATTGAAATCGCGAGAATCAAAATAAAAGCAAAAATAATTAATTTAAACCTTTAAACAGCAAAATAACATCAAAATACATTTATGAAAAATAAAAGAGAACCAATGATCTCGACCTAATCCTTACTCAACAAGCCACCATTTAGCGCTTTTAAAAAATGATGCCACATTGGCGATTTCTAAATTGTTTACTTACATTTTTCGTATTGTAACCCACAATAAGCAAGTGGTAAAATGTTGCCATTCTTAATTTTTAAATAGTTACACATAGGAAAAGTAATGGATTTAGCAATAAAAAGGTCCCTGAAAAATAGACTGCATTTATACGAGAGTAAAATTTTATTCGTTCAAAACAATTTGGACAAAAGACATAATTTAAATACAGAATTATTAAATTAAACCCTACAGAGTTGATTTTTTTAGATACTGCATTTATGAGTGAAATAAAATATTTTATTTGACAAATTTAATAAGATACATATAAAAAAGATAATACGAGCAGTAAAAAACAATGTTTTCATCGATATTACATAAAAGTTAACGATTAATGTGAAGTTGAAAAAACGAAAATACACGAAATTCCTTAATGCCGCAATCACTGTACCGCACGTATGATCGCTTCGCGAACATGAAACCGAAAAAAAAACATCACTGGATACAGCAACCTCGTCGTATCCGAATCCCAAGAAAAACACGAAATTCGTTAATGCCGCGATCACTGTACCGCACGTATGATCGCTTCGCGAACATGAAACCGAAAAAAGAACATCACTGGATACAGCAACCTCGTCGTATCGGAATCCCAAGAAAAACACGAAATTCGTTAATGCCGCGATCACTGTACCGCACGTATGATCGCTTCGCGAACATGAAACCGAAAAAAAACATCACTGGATACAGCAACCTCGTCGTATCGGAATCCCAAGAAAAACACGAAATTCGTTAATGCCGCGATCACTGTACCGCACGTATGATCGCTTCGCGAACATGAAACCGAAAAAAAAACATCACTGGATACAGCAACCTCGTCGTATCGGAATCCCAAGAAAAACACGAAATTCGTTAATGCCGCGATCACTGTACCGCACGTATGATCGCTTCGTGAACATGAAACCGAAAAAAAAACATCACTGGATACAGCAACCTCGTCGTATCGGAATCTCAAGAAAATCACGAAATTCGTTAATGCCGCGATCACTGTACCGCACGTATGATCGCTTCGCGAATATGAAACCGAAAAAAAACATCACTGGATACAGCAACCTCGTCGAATCGGAATCCCACGAAATACACGAAATTCGTTAATGCCGCGATCACTGTACCGCACGTATGTTCACTTCGCGAACACGAAACCAAAAAAAACATCACTGGATACAACAACCTCGTTGTATAGAGATCACAAAAATACACGAAATTTGTAAATGCGGCGATCACTATACCGCATGTATGTTCGCTTCGCGAACATGAGACTTCCATGAAAACTGCAATCAATTAATTCATACTGTTCTAAAGTAACAAGAGTAGCCACTCACATACATAAATTAAAAAAAAAAAAAAATCAAGATTTAAATAAAGAAGCAGATGATGAATATCATGACATAACCATTTAATGACATAAGTGTTATTTAATTGTATTAAAAAAAAACATGTTTTAAATAACTAATAAATCATTAAATATCATTAAAATACAAATAAAAGTCGAATAATCATATGATGACGTAACAAATACGTCATACGTAACAAACGCGTCATCACAAAAAATATTGCTCAGCCTTTCCAACAATAAAAGAGCTACATCTGGCTAACTATCGCCGATTTGACACGATTGAGAAATGATGAGGGTTGCAAGAGTCAGTCCGCTATCGCGCGCGCGCTAGCACGCCAATACAAACGGACGCCAAGCAGGGGTCGATTCTTGGATTCACCCCAAAAATCTTCATAATTTCTACATTCCCCAAAAATATCGCTTTTTTTAAATAGAGTTTCCCTTACTACTCACCCATTAATAGTTTAACAATTATTAACACGACATTTTGACATTAATAAATGTGTCTTATCTTGAAAAAAAAAATGTTTATAGAGATAATAATAATAATACAACACTGAAATTATTTCACATTGTGGTTAAATGAGTGTTTGTATGCAAGAATGTATGAGTATTGAGTGAATGAAGAAACATTAACACAGAAAAGTTAGGTAAACATAAACTATTGGTAAATAGTAACATGAATAAAGAGTAACCTAATGTTTCAATGCAATTAATTTCTGTAACTGTAAATATAAATAAATGTATCACTATGCATAAACATGTACAACAGTCTTAACAGCATAATCACATTATCCCCCCCTATCTTGGAAAAATAAATACAGTAAAGTTTAACCACTGTTTATATTATATTTATTTATATTAGTAACATACTTCCCCCCCCCCTCTTTATTTTTAAGTGGGAGTCAAACCATTTAGAATATAAATTTAGGCTTAAAAATTCTATCATAAATTGCAATGAGGGTTTTATTGAAAGTTGAATATTCATTTAATGTTTTCAACTTGTCAGTTTATATTAGTATGGAGACTTTTTAAGTGTATTTCTGGAAATGTGGAGTTTGATTTGAATTTGGAGACCTTTTTAAATGGAAGAATTGCACTTTACCTACATAATAGAAAGTTGTGACCATAACATTTTCTCATATTGCTGCTTTTGTTGATAGTGGCATGGTTTAGCCCTAAATTTTAAAAAATATATTTATGTATAAAAATAATATGAATTATTTAGTAATAAGACTTTTTGGTACTTTTGTCTTATGGCGTCCCTCAAAGATAAATCACCAAGCGACCAAGATTTATCGCCAAAGTATAAAGCATATGTGACATAATAGTATATGATCAATATAGCATTTTGTGACATATACAGGGGTCGATCCAGGAAAAATTTGGGTCTATTTAGGGCCCTTTCACAAAAATCTATTAAATAAAATGGACCCCTTCACAAAAATATATTTTGAAAAAAAGGACCCCTTCACAAAATTCTATTCCATAAAAACTTACTATTTATTATTTTGTGATGTTTTAAAATGTGTAATTTGTAAACGAACAATATCACCAGAGAGGAAAACTTCAGCAAAAGGTATTAAAAAAGTTTGCTTATAAATGCTTGGTTTGAATTTGATTAACTAGATTTCATCTTTTGTTACAAAATGTTCTTTTTCACAAAAATAACCTTTACATTTCACAAAATGGGCCCCAAGATAAAAAACATGCATCGACCCCTGATATATGGCCAAGTTACAGTCATGTGATGTGTATATGTTATATATATATATATATATATATTATGTGACATGTGTATAAGTGACATAAGATGTATAATATGTATAATGATCGTCGTTCAGGAGATGACGTCTGTCAATTATTCAGGACGTAGTAGCGCATGAGTCCATTAGCTCTCGAACTGTCAAACTGTTATCGCGGCAAATTGTAGTTTTCCATATTTAAAGCTCTGTCACTTTTTTTTTTCTTTGGTAGCGCAGCGTTTTTTCTAATTATTATGTTGTTCTAATCTTTATGAATTCTTTAGTTCCTAAAATTTAGTTTATTTCACTTTTGTTAAAATACCATTTTTTTGTAAATTAACTTCATAGATAAAATAAATAATAAAAAAAGCTTCAGAATATCAATGATAAAAGTATGCACATTCTTTGCCTAACAGACGCTGTAATATTATAAATTTTTATATCTCAAATTTCAACGTAAGAGTGGGGGAAATATATAAAAGATTTGGGATATCAAGATTATTACTATTTTTTTTTTAAAAGAATAACAATGTAAGCAAATTATGACATACATTGTAAGAGAAATATGAAGTATTATCTAGATTCATATTTTTAAATTATGAGATTCATTAAGTTTCTATGGGTCGGAGTAATTTCTTTTGTAGTGGTTTCGAGTTAACCCGACATTAAAAAAAAAAAAAAAAAAAAAAAAAAAAAAAATTCAGAATATGTATTTTTTTTCAAATTCAAAACTATATAGTGTTTGAATATAAATGAGTATTTATTTGTTATTTGTTATTTGTTGTTATTTCGGTTAGCCGGGCGCCAGTGAAATGTATATATCTATATATATATATACATACACACATTTATAATATGCATGTATATATATATACATATATATACACATACATATATGTGTGTATGTATACATATATATGTATATATAGATATATACATTTCACTGGCGCCCGGCTAACCGAAAAGTACCGTTATTTTTTTTAAATAAATGATAAAACTGATATTGGGAATATAATTGTTGACTATTATTCTATAGTTAGGTTAGAAAAAGGGAATAATTTTCTTTTAATTTGGATTTTGGGTTGGGTCAATGAACTTTTTTGTGGGTTTCGATTGACTTCAAATTGAATATTCAGATAATCCAACCTGTATATATATATATTTTTATTTACACGGGATATTTTTTTTTCATTATGTCAGCACAATTTTATATTAAATAACTATATATTTACTCAGTAATCTTTTTCTTTCCTTTTTACTTACCCATCATACGTAGTATAGGGTAAGTCTTGTAATCGTTTTGAAAATCGAAAAATTTTTTTTGACGGATTTACACGTTTCAGACACTGGAGATTCCAAAAAACATATTTTTAGAAAAAAAAATTTGCCGTCCGTCTGTGTGTCTGTGTGTCTGTGTGTGTGTGTCTGTAAACGCTCTATCTCCCGAACAAATTGAGATAGAGACTTGCAATTTGGTATGTACTTAGTATGTAATAATGGGAAGAAGCCTATTTCATTTCAATAACCTCGATTAACCGGAACATTTTTTTTCGGACTCTCGAAATATTCGTTCTGATGAAAGGTATGTAAAAATTTTCGAAATTGTTTATTTTAAGGAGTAAATATAAAAGACAATAAAAAAACATAAATTTTGCATAAAACATGAAATCGATCGGATAATGAGTTGCCGAGATATTTGTAATCCTATTTTCCACACTCTTCGATTTTTTATGACCCTGTATTTCATCCAAATTTCACCTCAAATATATATTTTAATTGGAAATTTGACGCTTAATCAGATGCAATAAACCGCTAGTTAATATGATTATCAATTTTGGCGTTATAAGGATGTTTCTTTCAAGCAATTCAGTAATCGAGCCTTTTTATGACGTCAACAAGCCACGATTTTATTTGAATTGCAATGCATTTTATAAGTAGTTTACACATTTTTATTTTAATATTTTACATTATACATATACATGATGGGTAAGTATTACGGTGGCCCCCAACGACTAGTTTCCCGTTTCTTTCGTATCAAAAGTAGATGGCTTGAAAAATACATGATTTTTTTTTTAAAGTTTAAATTGTATTTTTAAGTAAAAATAGTTTAGAAAGAAAAAAAAACACTCTTTTTTACGCATGCAATGTTTATCTTGAAAAAAGCATGTCTAATTTCATAACTGCAATTCACGTTATTTTTTTTTCAAACTTTTCCATTATAATACACTATTTGGCATGACTACCGAATTCAGTTATGGAAAATTGACTTTTTTTTAAGTGCGAGTCAGTGAATTTATTTTAAAATATTTAATTTTTGATCTATTTCTTTTTTAAGATCATAATTTAATAAACTAAATTATTAAAGAGTATACATATTTTTAATTATACTCTTAATTTTTTGCACTCTTTTTTATTTATATTATCTAATGTTTAACATTTAAAATATTTTGGGTACTTTTCAGTTAGCTGGGTGCCAGTGATATATGTGTGTGTATTATATATGCATATATATATATATATATATGTGTGTGTGTTTTGATGTTCATAACTACTCGTTTTATTTTCCATATCTTCTGCCTGCCAATTCGCCATTTCTATTTTACTCAAAAAGTAATTAAAAAAAAAAATGTATAGTTTTTTTTAATGGTAAGCAATTTTGACAAATGAAAACTTACAAATAATCGTAATGACAAGCACACGAAAAATAGTTGAGTTAATTTACAAAATAAAAGCCAATCTAAATAAAAAATATAGAAAACATTCTTTTACTATTTATTCATCTCCATGTAGATATAAAAAAATAAGTTAGATTTATTGATTAGAAATTTTTTTTCAAAAGTTTATTACAGGAATTTACAGTCTCAGAAAATTTATTACAAAAACAGTAGTATATTTTGCTTACTGCCATAACTTTGCCTTTCCTTCTAACAAGGCAGGTCAAAATATTTAAAAAAAATACTACTCATGTATCATAAAGGATCAGTCAAATTTAGCTGCAAAATCCCAGTAGAATGTCGGTAAAAAAATAAAATACTTTCAAGTATTTGGCATAAAAAGATGCGATATGACAAGAAACACTTTTTCCTCACCAAATGCAAGCGATTTTAATGCATTTGAAAATTCCTGTTTAAATGTGTAGTACTTTATGAATTTAAACTAAAATAATTAAATAGTTTATTATTTTTTTCATAAGTTTGTATAATATATGTACAAGTTGCGTATTTCTGAAATTATTTAATTTTACACCGTTTTGCTGGCTGGATAGGTTTTACGTGTATTTTAACAATAACTACCCAATTAAGAATGATCTCATTATGTATTACAGTATTTAGTAAGTTGTTATGTTATGGCAACAATACTTTTCTCTTGTTGTCAGGGGCGTGCCGAAGGCTGTTTTAGTGAGGGTGTGTGAACTGAATTTTGGCGAGTACGGGATCGAGGGTGAGAAAGTCTTTGTGATAGTCTCCCCCCCCCCCCCCCCCCAGCAACGGAGTCAACTGTTCTACAATACTGTGAATTAAAAAAAGTCCTAAGTGCTCACATGCATTCTGCCTAACCACACTCAAAATTAAATGCTGTTATTCAGTATGTGTAAAAAACTGTTTATTCTTTTACTATATAAGTAGAGTTGAGATTCCTGTTATTAATTAGGATTCTGCTTACGATTTAAAAGGAAATGCGTATGGAAGTACCGTACATTAACCAGTTCTCAAATGTAACAATTTAAGAACGTTGAAGTACTTCGGAAGTTATGTTTCTATAAATAAAATCACATGCTGTTGTGTTATGTAAGTGTATACATTTTAAAATACATAAAAAAGACAAATCTTGCTTGTTAAAAATAAGATATATATTAGTATAAGAGGCTAAAAATTATCCTTCTCTACATTTTTAAATTACCACCCACCTATCCTTCAGAATAGCCCATTTTCCCGCTAAATTGTCTAAATCCAACATGTCAGTTATGTCTGCTTCACAGGTTAATAGCATCAGTTCATCCAGTTGCTCTTCCGACATGGTGGTACGCAAGTACCTTTCACCAAAGTCTCAAATTCTCAGAAAAGCGATACTCTCTATCTTAGCCCTGGACATCGTCCAACAGCCTACACTGGAGTAGGCCATGATCACTCATCCTCCCTCCTACACAGAATCATACACAATCTTCCGTTCTGTGTGAGGAGTTCTTTTTTTTTTTCCCCTTTAAAGACAGACAACAGAGAATTGAAATGAAACTGACGACGGGGGAGGGAACTTTTTTGCAGGAAGTGTTCTTAACTTTCCGATTATTCTAAATTTTACCAACTCTTATACATAAGTGTGTGTGTGGGAGGGGTGTTACACCCCCCTCCCCCACACACACTTGTTGTCTCCGATACTAACAATATCGAAGTCAAATTAACAGTGCTCAGAATTGGACATTAACTTTTAGTTAAAAAAAATTTTTTTATTTTGTTCTAAACTACTGAAGATGATCGTTATTTTTCTTTATATATACATATAAACGTATATGGCAAAACCGTAGTTATAAAAGTGTATTTATTTAAGTTAAACTTACTCAGTATGATGCATAGAGAAAGTTTTTCATAAAAGAGTATATATCATAAAAGTGTATTTTTTTTTTCATTGTATCGCCAAAAACACGAAATTTTCATAATTTTTTACGGACATAAGACTAAAAGAGATAACAAGATTTCCTGAACTTGAACTTCAGAACTTTTTGAAATTTTTGTTTATCTTTATTTACAAAATACATATTTTACAATCCTATAAATTTTGTAAAAAAGTTCAAAATTGCAATTTCCAAACAAAAAAAGTTTTTTTTAAATATAAATGTTTTGCAACTGGATTTCATAAATATATTTTATATATAGGTTTCCACATATAAAGAATGAAAAAAAAAAAATCAATGGTGCAACAAGACACTGTTTGTTAAAACGAACCAACTTTTTGTTAAGGCTGTTTTGAGAAATCCAAACGGCTTACTTTCTGACACATTTTTTAATTCAATTTATTTCGCAAACACATGAAATTGGCAGGTGTGCTTATTCAAGAAACTATGTAATCGAATTATGTTTTCCCTCTTTTGGTAAAGGCAAAAGATCTTTCAGAAAACACTGCCAAAGTTGGTGTTTTGAACCAAAATTTCGACAACGCAGCACAAGAAAGGAGAAAAACATGTGACATGACACAAATCGCTTATAACTCGATAAGTAATCTATTTAGCAAAGAATGGAAAGCTCATTACAATTTTGAATCGCTTCAATAGTCCGGCTTGCTAATTTTTATGCCTTTGCATTTAAAAATGTGTCAGAGTGTTTTACATTGTCGAGCTGGTCATTTCAGAACCACCAAAAAATTCTGCAGAATGACTTAAAAGCTAAAAATAATTATTGTTTTTTAAAATGTTTCAACAACATGTTTTCCCATTGCCCCATTTTCCATCGTAAAACTATCAGTGGTTAGAGAAAAGAAATTTTGTGTGTGTAGCGAACTACAACTAGTTTATTAAAAAGAATAGTTAACTACAACTAACTTACATGTTTTAAAAGTATCAATTACAAACTACTTCAATACTTTCAGATTTTAGACTCTATCTACACTAAAAATTTAAGACATGGGCTGAGTAGTAAAAGTTTCCCTGGATTAATATGTGGTTAATTGATCTTTTGCAATATTACCTCACTAACCAAAACACATGAGGCATTCAATGAGAAAAACTACAATAGATCCACCGAAAACTTCCTTAAAACCCAATATACGCAAACAAAAAATATAATAAAGTACTATGATACTGTTTTTGATGTATTATTGTTAGAAAGTACATATTGCTGCTTGAAACTTTTAAAATAAAACTATCTGAGTTTCGTGAATTTTCATTAAATGACAATCAAGAATCATTTAAACTTAAAATGCAATAGTCTGAATGAGATAAATTCAAGGGCATAAAAAAATTATGAAAGATAACTTGGTAATGGCGCTATTAAATTTGTTTTTAAATATACTACTAAAAAATATCATTGGAATTTTCTCTTTTTATAACATTATCTCCTTTTGCCCTTCTTTTTGAAGGAGGAGTTCGATATCACCGATCGAGCGCTGTTTTTATCTCAAGAAGATTAAAAGGATAAGATAAATTTTCTTACCTTTTCTGAAGGTGTATCTGATGGCTAAATCCAATTGAAGAATAATCCAGTGGTTGAATCCATGGCATTGGTAAATATCGATCGCACTAATCGCTGGAAACTAAATAATTGTATTAGTAGTTGCACACAAAAATAAATTGGACTTCTTTTTTCATATTAATGATTATATATTCTTGATTATATGAAAACTTATACATAACAAACATTTAAACATTTACGTTTACACTTATAATTTTAGGAAACATATATTTTATCTTATTTGAGCTCGCAGGCTCACGTGTGTTCACGATTACATTTTGGAGAGGACTGACAAAATTAAAGTCATAATAAAATGAGTTCAAGGTTCATGATTGCATCATTGGAATTACTGATACGTCACTGAAAAAATTACACATTGCTTGGTATCAGAGCAATAATGCAATCAGTATAATAATGTTTATAATTATTGTTCAAATGTCTTTTAGTCTATTTCACATAATAACAGTTTATTAATTTAGTAGATCTCTTGAAACATTTATCTAGAGTTGAGTAGGGTCATAAATCTCACTAAGCAATTTATTAAGAGTAGATAGAAATGTTTATCACTTTGAAACTATTTTCTTTATCAAGGTCGTTCCTTCTTTCCGTTTCGCAAAAAGGAAATGAAAGTGGTTTTTCTGGTGATAAATTAGTCGGATGAGGTTAATATTTCTAATATTCCCCCTTAAGCTCTTCCGAGGAATTGATCATAAAAAGTTTCATTGAATTTCTATGTCTTTCCAGTGCAGGTTTGGGTATGGGCTTGGTTAACGCGTCTGCTATCATCTGATCTGTAGGACAATATTTTAATTCTATGATTCCTTCTTCTCTAAGCTGTTTTATGGCGTGAAATTTGACGTCAATGTGTTTGGTACGCTTACCAAACTTTTCGTTGTGTATCATTTTAATGCAACTTTGGTTGTCTTCATGCATTATAATTGGTTTTTCTTGAGTTAATCCTAAATCTTCCAGTAGTTTGATTAACCATAAAGTTTCTTGACATGCGTTTGCTGCAGATATATATTCTGCTTCAGCAGATGATAAGGCAATACATGTCTGCCTTTTTGTGATCCACTGTATTGGATTGTCTCCCAACATGTAAATACTGCCTGAAGTTGATTTTCTCGTTGTTATATCTCCGGCCCAATCTGAGTCGGTATATACTTCCAATTTTGGTAACTTTTTTGTATTTAAAACCAAATTTAAATTTTTCGTACAGTGTAAATATTTGATTATTTTTTTTACTGCATTCCAGTCCTTGTTTCGCGGTGCTTCATTACGTCTACTAAGGATGTTGACTGGTGCTGATATGTCTGGTCTAGTAACTGTCGCGATGTAAAGAAGTGATCCTATTGCTTTTCGATATTCTGTGTTGTTTGGTAACAAATTTTCCTCATCTTCTATTTTATTAAAACCGGGTTCCATTGGTGTACTGTATGGTTTCGCATTTTCAAGATTAAATTTCTTAGCTAATTCTTCAATTTTTGATTTTTGGTTTAGTGCGTAACCGTCCGGTATTTTTTCTATTTCGGTTCCTAAGTATCTCTTTATTTGTCCTAAATTTTTCAATTCATACTCTTCGTTTAATGTTTTCACGATTTCTTTTATTATTTCCGGTTTACTTGCAATAAGTATGTCATCTACGTAGATTATTACGTATGTGAAATTTTCTTTTTCTTTTCTTATGAATAAGCATGTATCGGCTGTGCTTTGCGAGAAATTAAGTGCTTTTAATGAAGTTTCTATTTTCATATGCCAGGCTCTTGCTGCCTGTTTGAGACCGTATATGGTCTTGTTTAGTTTACTAACTTTATAATTAGAGTTTTTATCTATGTAACCCTCTGGTTGTTGCATGTAAATTTCTTCTTGTAAATTTCCGTGAAGGAATGCCGCGTTTATATCAATATGGTGTACATCTAGATTTTTATAAGCGGCTGCGGTTAAAAATGCACGAATGGTGGTATGTTGCACTACTGGTGCAAATGTTTCGTCATAATCTTCACCGAATTTTTGGCTAAATCCTTGTGCAACAAGTCTTGCTTTATATATGGGTGATTTTCCTGAGCTATCGACTTTTCTTTTAAAGATCCATTTTGATCCTATTATTTTTCTATTTGGTGGTGGTTCTACCAGTTCCCATGTTTTGTTTTTCATTAGCGCTTCTATTTCCGCATCTGTGGCTTTGAGCCAATTTTCTTTTTCTCTAGGATTTTTTATTTCGTTGATTTCTTTCCAATTTTTCGGTTCTATTGTTTCATCGTTTTTTACTATACAGATGTAACTATCGGATGTATATCTATTGGGTGGAACTCCCCTATTTGTCCTTTCTGACCTTCTTAATGTAGGAATGTTTTGATCGGGTTCTGCTTGTGTTTGTTCTGTATTGTTTATTTCCGTTTCAATATAATTTTTGTTATCAAGCAGGCATTCTGGTTCATTATTTTCTTCATTCAGAATGTGTGTGTTATTCTCTAAGAACTTTACAGTTCTCCCGATTATGATTTCATTATTTTTAGTGTATACTCTATAACCTTTTGAGTGGTTATCATATCCCATAAATATTCCTTCCCCGGCTGTGTTATCTAATTTTCCTCTATGTATCTTGTTTATGTATATATAAGCTTTACAGCCAAATACTCGAAGGTAATGTAAGTTTGGTTTTCTCTCGAACCAAATTTCGTACGGAGTTTTATTTGTAGCCTTTGTTGGTAGTCTGTTTTGGAGATGTGTTGCTGTATTTATTGCTTCACCCCAGAACCTGTGGGGTAACCCAGCTTCTGAGAGCATAGCTCGGGTCATTTCTATCAGGCTCCTATTCTGCCTTTCAGCAATCCCGTTCTGGCTCGGGCAGTGTGGAATAGTAAATTGGTGTTTTATACCTCTTTTTCTAAGAAAGTCCTCCGTATTTTTACCGATATATTCGCCCCCGTTATCCGATCCGAATGCTTTGGGATATCTCCCGAATTGTGTGTGAACCATTTGAGTATAGTCCTTTATTTTGTCTGAGACCTCATCTTTGTGAGATAGTAAATATATAACAGTAAATCTTGAGTGGTCGTCAATAAATGTGACGAAATACCTTTTTCCCCCTAAAGAGGTTGTTCTTATCGGTCCACAGACGTCTGTATGTATCAGGTCGAGTACCTGTGTCGTTTTATGTTCAGATAATTTTGGATATGGTGCATCAGTAGTTTTTGTCTTTATGCATATTTCACAGTGTGTACTATGACTGCAGTTATTTAATTTTATGCCATTGGCCAAGTTGTTTTTCATCATTTGTTTTATACTTTCGTAATTTCTATGACCTAGGCGTTTGTGCCAAAGTTCTAGACATTCTTTATTTTTGCAGTCGTTTGCGATATTTGCGGTGTTTGGGATATCTTTATCTGAGAGAATTACCTCATATAAGTTATTTTTCTTTTTCGCTTCCAGATACGTTTTGCCGTTACAGGATAGTATGCATTTTTCGTCTTCAAATATTAATTTGTAACCGTGTTGAGTTGCTTTACTCACAGAAATTAAGTTTGTTTCCAAATCTGGAACATATAACACGTTTTTTAATTTTATTTTATTTGAGTCCCCGTTTGATGTTTTTGTTGTAATCATAACTTCACCGGATCCATAGGAATTGAGTGTGTTTCCGTTCGCGATTATTACGGATGTTTATTCGGTGTTGTTTATTTCAGTAAATATTTCTTTGCTGTTCGCAATATGGGAAGATGCTCCGGAATCAATAATCCAGGTTGGTTTTCCGGGCTTTTCGATTATAAATGCTGCATCTTGATTTTTGTTATGATTTATTTGTACGTTTTTATATTTTTTTTCTTTCGTTTCGTACCTATCATTTTCACTATCACCGATTGTGTTTTCGAAGCAGAGCGACGATGTAAACTTCTTTGGTTTAAATGTTTGTTTATTCGGTGTAGCTTTTTGTGAATTTCTGTTTTTTAAGTGCCAGCATTCTTTATAGTTATGATTATTTTGTTTGCAATACGTGCAATATTTATTATGATTTTTGTAATCATTATTTACGTACTTTTTCTGTGTTTTAAACGCTTTTGCCGAATTTTCGGTTGGTTCCGAGTTTTCTACTCGTTTAGTATATTCGTCGACAAGTTTATTTTTAATATAATCTGGTGTTAATTCATTTTCCGGCCTGGCTTCCAGAGCCGTTATGAGTGTGTTGTAACTAGGTGGAAGTGAGCACAGTAATAGTGCTGATATGTGCGATTCACTTATATTTTCTCCAATTGCGGAGAGTTTGTCGATGGTTTCAAGAATGTTTGTTATGTGACGTTGCATATTGCCATGTTCTTGTAATTTAGCTCCATATAATTTTCTAAGCAAATAAAGTTTGCTTGACAGATTGCCTCTTTCGTGAATAATTTTTAATTTGTCCCATGTTTCCTTTGACGTGGTTAAATTTCTTATATGAACGATTTGTGAGTCCTCAAGACTTAAGTTAATTATTGCCCTTGCTTTCTTGTCCCTTTTTTGCCATTCAGGTGTTATTGGGTTTGGTGGTTCTTCTGTTATTAATTCAGATAAATCCTCTTTGATTAATAACATTTGGACCTTAAACTTCCATATAGAATAGTTATTTTGGTTTAACTTTTCAATTATCTGTGTTTCTTTTGAGAAAGCCATTTCTTCGATTAATTTTTCTTTATTGTTTTTATTAAGTTTTATTTAATTATTTCTTTAAAGATTCTTATATTTATTTTCTTTCTTTTGAAATTAGTTCTATGTGCTTTCTAAATGAGTTTTAAAATGTTTTTCAGTTTTTCAGTTTTTTAATTCACACCTTCCTTCTGAGACAATTTTTCAGTCTCAATAATCATTGAAGGAGGAGTTCGATATCACCGATCGAGCGCTGTTTTTATCTCAAGAAGATTAAAAGGATAAGATAAATTTTCTTACCTTTTCTGAAGGTGTATCTGATGGCTAAATCCAATTGAAGAATAATCCAGTGGTTGAATCCATGGCATTGGTAAATATCGATCGCACTAATCGCTGGAAACTAAATAATTGTATTAGTAGTTGCACACAAAAATAAATTGGACTTCTTTTTTCATATTAATGATTATATATTCTTGATTATATGAAAACTTATACATAACAAACATTTAAACATTTACGTTTACACTTATAATTTTAGGAAACATATATTTTATCTTATTTGAGCTCGCAGGCTCACGTGTGTTCACGATTACATTTTGGAGAGGACTGACAAAATTAAAGTCATAATAAAATGAGTTCAAGGTTCATGATTGCATCATTGGAATTACTGATACGTCACTGAAAAAATTACACATTGCTTGGTATCAGAGCAATAATGCAATCAGTATAATAATGTTTATAATTATTGTTCAAATGTCTTTTAGTCTATTTCACATAATAACAGTTTATTAATTTAGTAGATCTCTTGAAACATTTATCTAGAGTTGAGTAGGGTCATAAATCTCACTAAGCAATTTATTAAGAGTAGATAGAAATGTTTATCACTTTGAAACTATTTTCTTTATCAAGGTCGTTCCTTCTTTCCGTTTCGCAAAAAGGAAATGAAAGTGGTTTTTCTGGTGATAAATTAGTCGGATGAGGTTAATATTTCTAATACTTTTAGTCCTGTGATATAGGTAAAAAGTCAGAACTTTTATGTTATAGCAGCCACTAGAATTACAATTATGCCAAGGTTGCAGTTATGATTTCGCCAAGAACATCGCAAACCTTATATATGCATATATATACTCCAAACACTCATACATGTGCCATATACATCATTATTTACATCTTATATGACATATATAATCTTATACACATGTCATATATATATATATACTGCAGTAAGTAGTAGTGTTGCATTATATTAGTAGGTGCTTGTTGAAGCTAATGTTGAATTTCTAAATCTAAATTTATATTTTTAATGATTTGACTTCCAATTAAAAATAAAAGTGTGGGAAGCAACATTACTATAAAAAAAACATACAAAAACAGTGGTTAAACTTTACTTATTTTTTCAGGATTAGGGGAAAAAGCGATTATGCTGTTGATAAGACTGTTATACATGTTTATGTATAATGATACATTTATTTACATTATTTACGAACATTATACATATCAAATACATCTTATACACATGTCACATAATATATATATATATACATACAACATATATACATCACATGACTATAACTTGGCCATATATGTCACAAAATCTTATATTGATCATATATTATTATGTCACACATGCTTTATAATTTGGCAATAAATCTTGGTCGCTTGGTGATTTATCTTTGAGGGACGCCATAAGACAAAAGTACCAAAAAGTCTTATTACTAAATAATTCATATTATTTTTATACATGAATATATTTTTTTAAATTTTGGCTAAACCATGCCACTATCAACAAAAGCAGCAATATGAGAAAATGTTATGGTCACAACTTTCTATTATGTAGGTAAAGTGCAATTCTTCCATTTAAAAAGTCTCCAAATTCAAATCAAACTCCACATTTCCAGAAATACACTTAAAAAGTCTCCATACTAATATAAACTGACAAGTTGAAAACATTAAATTAATATTAAACTTTCAATAAAACCCTCATTGCAATTTATGATACAATTTTTAAGCCTAAATTTATATTCTAAATGGTTTGACTCCCACTTAAAAATAAAGAGGGGGGGGGGATGTTACTAATATAAATAAATATAATATAAACAGTGGTTAAACTTTACTGTATTTATTTTTCCAAGATAGGGGGAAAAAATGTGATTATGCTGTTAAGACTTGTACATGTTTATGCATAGTGATACATTTATTTATATTTACAGTTACAGAAATTAATTGCATTGAAACATTAGGTTACTCTTTATTTATGTTACTATTTACCAATAGTTTATGTTTACCTAACTTTTCTGTGTTAATGTTTCTTCATTCACTCAATACTCATACATTCTTGCATACAAACTCTCATTTAACCACAATGTGAAATAATTTCAGTGTTGTATTATTATTATCTCTATAAACATTTTTTTTTTCAAGATAAGACACATTTATAAATGTCAAAATGTCGTGTTAATAATTGTTAAACTATTATTGGGTGAGTAGTAAGGGAAACTCTATTTTAAAAAAACGATATTTTTGGGGAATGTAGAAATTATGAAGATTTTTGTTTGTTTTTTGCCTTTCATCACAAAAACTAAAAAAAATATATATAACCAAATTGGCGTCTTCAAAGACGCTTTCGCAACCAAAAATGAAAGTAACTGTATCTTACAGATAGTGTTAATTGGTGCGACATTAATTTAATTTTCACAAGATTAAAGTCTCAACTATCAACATCGATATTCTAATGAGCTGCCTCATGTCTGTCTTATCTTGAAAATTTGTCAATATTTACAGGATATAAAGGATATTACGTTAATATACAGAACACTGAAATTATTTCACATACCTGTATTTTCACCATGTATATGCTTGATTTGTGGTAGAGCTAGGTTTTTTTTTTCTTATTTATTTTCATCTCTAGTTTCTCGTAGCAAAACAATGCGCCGTCCGCTTTGCATAAGCGTAGCGCGTAAGCACTGAACAGCTTGGCTAGCTTATGCGCATGCGCGAAATAGCGCTGTCCCGCCAAATCATTTGGCGCTCGCCGATGTGGCTGTAAGCTATAGGGTTCGGATATTAGCGGCCGGGCCCAGGATAAATTTTTAAATTTCATAACTGGTCGGGCCGAACTTTTAGCTTTTATTCCGAGGCGGGTCCAGGTCTGGAAATTTCGGCCCGTGCAGACCTATACTGTGAACATCAATGCAGAAATTTTGAAATATAATATGAGCGGAGCTTAGTCTCCAATACAAGTTATATTAGCTGCGTAAAATTTGTTAAGTTAAACAATTTCTTCTTGCCTCACTTGTACTTGAGTAATAAAAGGTGTTTAGTGTGAATGCTGAAGAAACGACTTGTCCCTAGTGCCTAATTTATGTCAGGGCATTCGGGGCACGGGCCCGGGCACCCGATTTTCGGGGTCCTCCAAATGCTACTGAAGATTTTTCAATTATTGGCCAAAATCTGATGAAGTTTTAACTATTAAAAAACAAAATTAATATGTAAAAATCTGTTATTATTATTTTTTTCATCTAAAAATAACTTTTTAAGGGGTTACTTCACTCACTGACTGACTGATCAATGTAGAGCTGAAACGACTAAAGTCAGGATCACGAAATTGGACAGTAGATTGCTGTTATGACCTAGGCAAGCAATAAGTAAGAATATTTGAAAATTCACCCCGGGATTAAATGGGGAGGGGAGGGGTTAAAAATTTTAGTTCATTTCACCATATCTCAGTAGCAGTTTTATGTAGGAGAGTGAAATTCAACATAACAAATCTACTTAAAAGATAGATAAAAGCGAATTTCATCGATTTTTGAAATTCAACCACCAAGGAGGTTAAATGAGAGGTCGGAAGTTTTAGGTCATTTCGCCATATATTAACTGGCAGTAATACGTAGGAGCGTAAAATACAGCTAAATCAGTCTTCTAAAAAAATATTTAAACACGTATTTCATCGATTTTATAGTTATTTAAAGATTTTGTCGCCAACATCGGCTATGAACCAATCATGGAAGATTAGACAAATAAGACAACTATTGCTGATTTTTGATTATATATTTCGCGTAAAGGATTTTTTTTTTTATAATACATATAGATGCCAAACGAAATAGAGTTTTGCTAAATAATATGCCATTTGGTTGATTTTTTTTTTCGTATTGTCAGGGAAATCATATATTTTTCTGTTACATGCGCCAAAGAAAATGGATACTCATTTATAAAGCCAAAGTTTTTTTTCTTTGATTGTGTCAAAGTAACTTCATTTTTTCTTGATTGTCTTTTAACTATTTATATGCGGGAATGTACAGAACTTCGTTAATAGGATCACCATATTATTGCATTTTTATTTATTTTACCTGTAAGGTCTCGTGGTTAACATGGGCAGAGCCAAGTGGTTCTGCTAGTACTTGTATAAACTTAGTTTTTACTTTTCAGTGAATGCTTGTATTTGAAAGAAAAAGTTATTTTATTAATAGGATATGCAAATATTTTAAATAATTATATCTTAGTATTGCTGAAAATACATTATTATTTGCTGCATACTTCATTCCAGATATATGGACTTGCATAAAGAAAGGTATTCAGTACTTACTATAAAACATCTATTCAATTAAAATTTTATTGTTATGAAATATTTATTTAAAAGTAAATTAATGATTATCAAATTTAATTTTTTAACAACTTTTATTATTTTTTAATCGATATTTTAAAGAAATTATCAAAGTCAATAGTGGTCATCTTAATAAGTACCGCTTTCAATAATATATTTTTTTATTCAAAGCCGTTGTAAACATCGGTGTAAGAGGGTCCCCATAAGCATCTGTGCCAAGGGACCTCCAAATCTGTAAATCGGTCCCTGCTTGTCCCCCACCTCGCGCAGTTAAAATAAAATGAAAAGCGCCAATCGTTGATACCACGTTTGTACCAACAATATTTTTGTTTGTACCTCATTTGTATTTGGGTAATATACAAGACTTTTAATGCGTGTTTGTCTGTCGCGGGGAGGGGGGGGGGGGATGGGAGGTGCTGAAGAAAAAACAATACCCACAACATTGTTTGTTTTAAAAAATGGATCGTTTACACCAGTAGTCTTCAACCTTTTGGACCTCACGGACCACTAAATTCATAATTTGACCCCTAATATGATTACCCCACCCCTAAATATAGCGGGTGGACGAAAATATGGGAATCACTCGCAAAGCCTTGCTTTTTGTAAGGTGTTTCCATATTTTTGTCCACCTCTGTACATTTGTACAATAATGATCAGAGAACCTCCATTTTATTAATATAAAACGCACCTATTTAACGTAAAAAATTATAAATGCTTATTTAATTGTAAGAAAATCATAATAATCTACTTAATTATAACAAAAATCTTTAAATATGTATTAATCGTATAACAATATGATTAAACATAGTTTAGTTAGTACGAAATAATCGATGCTTCACTGTTAAAAATTTGTCTCAAACTATCCAGCCATTCGACAGTTTTTATTGAAAAGGGTTACATAACCGCAATTTAACTCTATTTCGGCCATAATATGGTCAATAATATGGTCAAGCAACTGTTTTCTTTAAAAACGATCGAATGGTTGGTTGATTTATGACGGCCGATTATCTACTCCAGAGATATAGTCCCTAGTGGGAGTGCCCTCCGTGGGGGTCTTTCTAAGGGATCTTAATCCATATTTACGGCAGGGTTCGAAGAAAACCACGGAAAACCCCGAACGGTTAGGTCGACGACCGCGACAGGGGGTTTGAACCCAGCACCTCCCGTCTACCAGCTTCGAGAGCAGAACATCTCAGCCACTGGTGGGGCTACGATCGAATGACTGGACAGTTTTCTGCAGATTTTTAACAGTGTTATTTATGTAACACGCATTTTTATAGTGATAAAATATATTCCGGCATGTTTGAAATAAGTTAATAGATTTTTGGTTTTAATGATGTTATATCAAGACTAGTCATTTTTAAGTGCGTTCGTAATTATATAAGTATAAAATTATATAAGTATGTATTATATAAGTCACCTATAGTCGTCGTCTGGTCCGGCCGTCTGTCCACATACAACAGCGCAAAAACTACCCAACCGAATTGTTTGAAATGTAATATATATAATTGTTGCAGAATTTTGTCGAGTCATTTCAAATTTTATGGAAATTGAATCAAAACTTAAAAAGATATTAATAAAAGTTTTCTTCATTCTATTAAATCCTATCATACGTAATGAATTCAATGATATCCCATGATAGGTAAAGATTCTAGGTTGCCATGGTGATTACCTCATATTTTAGATGGCGTCATATTATATCCTTATTACTGAATTTAAAAACCGAATTTGTATACTAAAATACTAAAATTGTTTAACTATGGCAATCATATAATCTACCGACAGTTTTTTTTTTTTTTTTTGGGGGGGGGGGTAGGGATAAATGACAATTGTGAAATCTTATAGGACTGTTTCCACATATGCCTTATGTGTCATTACTGGAATATTGCCCTTATATATCACATTGCATTATCAATGGAAAAAACTTAAAGTGTTGTATGATCGGGAATTAATCCATTTAGAAGATGAAGTAACTTCCCAAAATAATATTATGCAGTATTTACTTAATTTCCTTATTTTCAACAATTAGATAATCTATTATTTATTGATTCAGTTACAGATTCTCTACCAGCTTCAGAGCCTCCGATAATATATACAGACGGCTTAAAGATGGAGGAGAGGGGTCTCCGCAGCTTATACAATCTTTCATCATAATAAATATATTTTAGATTCTAAAATCAAAATTCATAAACTCAATTCTATTTACCAAGCTGAACTAACCACAATTTAATATGCATTATATTGGTTTATTAAACCGTCTTTTAACATAGCTACAATTTATACAGATAGTTTATCTACCGTATTACGCTCTACAGCGTCTATTTCCTCAAAATGAAATTATTAAAGATATATTTTTATTGTTGGTAAGCAATCCAAATAAGGTACTACGAATTGGGTGGATCAAGGCTCATTGTGGACTAGAGGGCAACGAACGTGCTGACTCCTAGGCTAAGGCGACTATTGAAAAGGGTCGTTATGATATAAACATTGATATTAAATACTCAATTTCATGTGTTGCTTCCTATTTTTTAAAAATATCACTTTCTAAATGACAGACAACATTGTCGAACTCATCTCGGGGAAGAGACGCCTACAGTATCATTAATAAAATAAATCCTGATTATATATGCACTAAACAATTTATTTGCTATTATCTGACAGCTCATGGAAGTTTTCCACATTACCTTAACAAAATAGGAAAACGAGACTCAGACTTATGTATAGGTAATACCTATATGCCCGTGTAAAAATAAACTGCAGAGAATATATAAATTATAGTAAATTTAGAATTACATTTCTCTGAGAGAGGCTTATCTCAGAAACTTTTGTAGGATCAGGAGCTAAAAAACCTTAATGCAGCATAAAACTGAAAATCATGCAAATATTAATGATTTAAAAATAAAACATTTTTTTTAAAATGGATTTTTATATGAAATTTTTTTTTTATAATATGAACCATTTGAAATGCACACACACATGTCTTATACGATATAAATTCGTACACCTCATAGTTATACCCTTGCCCATGTTATAATACACTCCAAAGAAAATATAAATCATAAAAAATTTAGATTACATTTCCGTTAAAGGGGCTTATATCCTGAACACGTTTGAAGGGTAAAGAGCCGAAAACCTCGATGCTGCCCACAAAAAAGACATACAGACATTAATGATTTAAAATTTTACAAATTGTAAGTACTTTTTAAAATGAATTTTATATTTAAAAAAATGTTATAACAGGATGCAATGTATATACTTTCTAAACGGTGAATTTGCGTAACAGTATTCTGGAAGTATTGGGAAGTATTTCATAATCTATACTTTGACGCATGATTTTTCTTTGTTTTTTTAAAAATAAAACAGCAAAATCTAAACGTGAATCTTTCTTATACAAAACTTTAAAGTTAAACTAATAAATAACAAGTGAAAAAATTAAACAGTTAAAATCGCTGTCGTATCAATGCAGGACGAACACGGTTATAACTTTTGAGTACTACTAAGTGTTGAATTTAGGGGTGGCAAATCAGGTATGGATGCTCCGGGAGCCCCCACCCCCTTACAGAGCATCGAAATATTCCTCCCACAAGATTTGGGATTTTATGCTAATTAAATAGTCCAGAAGTTCACTCTCCTCCCCTCCACCGAAAATGCAGATATCTTCTCTCTGTGCTGATTTCAACACTGGTACCACTATTATAGTAACCTTCGCCTTATTTAATGATAGAAATACTGCGATTAAAAAAGCGCCGATTACTGTTTGAAAATAGTGCTAACTGAAAAAATGGAACCGTGTGATCCTTGTAGGCTGTCTATGTAAATACCAGCTGAAGTACCCAGCGTTGTCCGGGATTTTAAGAATCTTTGTGTAGAAAAATCAATTTCAAAATTAAACATGTTGCTTAGAGAATTTCAAAATGTTAAAATATATCAATATTTCCATAATCGGGTTTTTACCAGGATCTAATTCCAATACGCTCCTCAAACCCATATGATGTTATATTTACCTGCTGACGTCATATCTACTTGCTTTCTTTATTACTCATATTGAGGCTCTTTGTATGATTCTCAAACATTTGAAAACGTCCGTTAAATTTTCAATATGACGTCATATTACTTTTATTTTTATTTCTCCAATGACGTCATATAAATCTGCTTTCTGTACTTACACATACTCATACTCCTTGTATTATTGAGAAATGTTTGAAAATTTCTGTTATATTACCCGAAGCTAACGAAAAAGAAAGGCTACCGCGGTTCTTTACCCGTATCTTTTTTTACAGACCGCCGGAGTCACGTGATGCTCGAATGCACCAATGGAGGTGTACGAAAAGAGCAACACGTCACTCTAGCGGTCTGTAAAAAAAAGATAAGTGGAATGCACCGCGGTAGCTTGTCTTTTTCGTTAGCCTCGTATATTACCAATATGACGTCATATTAATCTTTTTTCCAATTATTGAATATTTTTTTTCATTTTCATTTTTTATGTGGAAATCTTTCAATAGAAAATTAATTATTGTAAAAAGAATTTTACTGTGGATTTTTAATTGGTGGCAACTGTTTTAACGAAAAATGTTTAAATTTGATAGGAAAAAGCCGTTAGATTTTTTTTTTTTTTTTAATTAAAAATTAACTATACATTTTTTCGATTCCGGATATTTTCTATGGGAATCTGTTATTTTTAGGAAAAAATAAATATTTTTTTTTTTTTTTTTTTTTTAAATCTTATTAACCCATTTTCAACTGTCATCCATTTTATATTTAATATTTTAGATATAGTAAATTGAATATAAAAACATTTAAATCTAAGTTCATAAACTTTTTCTTACTAATTTTTTTCTATTAGTCTAAATATAGAAAAATGAAAGATTGCAGGAAAAAAGCTTATTAAAAGAAGTGGTACTTTTCGGTTAGCCGGGCGCCAGTGATATATGTACATATATAAATACATTTGTATATACGTATATATGTATATATTTACATACATACATGTATACATGTGTGTATGTATATATATGCATATGTAGATATGTGTATGTATATATATCACTGGCGCCCGGCTAACCGAAAAGTACCAAAGAAGTCTTATAAAAATTCATTTTAAAAAAGGGTTCAAACCCCTGTCGCGCTCGTTGACCTAACCGTTCGGAGTTTTCCGCGGTTTTCTTCGAACCTTGCCGTAAATACGGGTTAGGATCCCTTAGAAAGACCTCCACGGATGGCACTCCCCCGTAGGGCCTATATCCCTCGTGTTGATAATTGGCCGTGATAAATCAACCTAACCCATTTTAAAAAATGTTTTATTTTTAAATAATTAATATTTGCTTATTTAAACTTCATGTGATGAAAATTTTAAGCATGAAATTGTTTGATGCTGCCATCTCGTGTTAGTATTTTGCATATGAAACTTTTTTGTGTGGTGCTGCCATTTAGTTAACAATTACAGTTTTTGAATTTGCTTTTATAAAAGGTTTCCTCTTATTTTCTCTTTGAGAATATACAGTTATGTCGGAACGATAAAACCAAAAGTAACGATAAATAAAGAAGACTAATAAGTATCAGCAATGGGACAATTATGTGTTCTAATTCTGATCTGGCGAAATGCCAGGTTCCTAAAGCTTTAGACGATCCATTGTCAATTAAAAATGAGTATAGGACCGAATGACATTACATCGCTGACTGTAAATATTTTCTAGATTTTGTTAATATAATGATGTTTAAATTTTAAGTGTGACTTCTTAAAAAGTAATTATTAAATTATTTAATCTAATACCATACTTAAGGGAGCACATTCGCACCGTTACCGGAGCCAACATAGCTCTACGGCCCTGTCCACAATCGGCAATATGAAAAAAAAGATTTTGATAATAATAAACAAATGCGAAAAAGTGCCTTTGAAAAATTTTAATTATTATCAAAGCTTCATCAGAGTTGTGGAATGTAATATATTTTCTATGGGAATCTGTTATTTTTAGGAAAAGATAAATAAAACAAAAATTATTATTATTATTATTATTATTTTTTAAAAATCTTATTAACCTATTTTCAACTGTCAATCATTTTATATTTAATATTTTAGTTATAGTAAATTGAATATAAAAACATTTAAATGAAATCTAAGTTTCATAAACTTTTTCTTACTAATTTTTTTTTATTAGTCTAAATATAGAAAAAGAAAAAGATTGAAGGGAAAAAGCTTATTAAATGAAGTCTTATAAAAATCCATTTTTAAAAAAAGTTTTATTTTTAAATAATTAATAATTGCTTATTTAAACTTCATGTTATGAAAATTTTAAGCATGAAAATTGTGTGATTCTGCGATCTGGTGTTAGTATTTTGCATAAGAAAAGTTTTATTTGTGGTGCTGCCATCTTATTAATTAAAGTAATTAAATTTGCTTTTATAAAGGGTTTTCTCTTATTTTCTTTTTGAGAATATACAGTTATGCCGGAACGATAAAAACAAAAGTAAAATAAATAAATACGACTAATAAGTATCAGCAGTTGGGCAATTATGTGTTCTAAGCTGACGAAATGCCAGGATCCCAAAGCCTTAGATGATCTTATTGTCAATTAAACAAGACTTACCCTATACTACGTATGATGGGTAAGTAAAATGGGTATAGGACCGAATGACATTACATCGCTGACTCTAAATATTTTCTAGATTTTGTTAATATAATGACGTTTAAATTTTAAGTGTGACTTTTTAAAAAGTAAGTATTAAATTATTTTATCTAATATCATACTTAAGGGAGCACATTCCCACCATTACTGGAGCCCACATAGCTCTACGGCCCTGTCCACAATCGGTAATAAGAAACAAAAGATTTCGATAATGATAAACAAATGCCAAAAAGTTCCTTCAAATATTTTTAATTATTATCAAAGCTTCATCAGAGTTGTGGAATGTAATATATTTTCTATGGGAATCTGTTTTTTTTAGAAAAAGATAAATAAATAAATAAAAAATATATTTTTTTTTTACCTTATTAACCCATTTTCAACTGTCAACCATTTTATATATAATATTTTAGTTGTAGTAGTTTGAATTTAAAACATTAAATTTAAGTTTCATAAACTTTTTCTTACTAATTTTTTTTATTAGTCTAAATATAGAAAAAGAAAAAGATTGAAGGGAAAAAACTTATTAAAATAAGTCTTATAAAAATCCATTTCGAAAAATGTTTTATTTTTAAATAATTAATAATTGATTATTTAAACTTCATGTCATGAAAATTTTAAGCATGAAAATTCTGTGATGCTGCCATCTAGTGTTAGTATTTTGCAAAAGAAAAATTATATATGTGGTGCTGCCATCTAGTTAACAATTACAGTAATTAAATTTGTTTTTATAAAGGGTGATCTTTTATTTTCTTTTTGAGAATATACAGTTATGTCGGAACGATAAAAATAAAAGTAACGATAAATAAATAAATATTTTTTATAATCATAACTACGTTTGACTTTAAAAATTTATGCAGGAAAAATGGTAATTCAAAATGCTCGATTGCACCATTGAATATCATAATGGAATGCTTTATTTCAGAAAACTCCTAAGTGTATCATGTTTGGTACATTTTAGGATAAACTATCTAAACAAACTAAAAATAAATAATTTTAACGATAAAATATCTAAACAAATTACAAAGAAATAATTTTTTATGAAAAAATTGTACAATGTAATGGTCGGCTTTCTACATTAATTGGTCAAGTGATTTATTCATTAAAATTTAGGGAAGAGGATAAATTCTTTTCTCTCCTTTGCAGACATTTTTTTGTCTTGCCTTCTGCACAAAAATAGTTTCTCCTCTGCATTTTCATCTGTTTTGCTATTTTTAATCGAAGCTAATTTTATTTCAGTTGAGTTTAGGATAAAAACTCACAAATTCGAGCTATATTTTAATCAGAAAAAAAATAAATAATAATAATAATAATAAAAAAAAAATAAATAAATAAAATGTGCAAAATATGTTTAATATAGTTTGAAATTCAAACATGCCAGGAAAACTGGCAAATAAAATAAAATTCGAGTAACTTTCAGGCTATGGAAATTGATTGCTGAAATCTGGTTTTATAACGCACTTTTTAAGTTTTTAAGTCTTTCAACTTTTTAAACGGTGAATTTGAGTAACAATATTCTGGGTTGGGTTGGGTTGATTATTGACGGCCAATTATCTGCACTTGGGATATAGGCCCGGGAGGAGTGCCCTTCGTGGGGGTCTTTCTAAGGGAACCTAACCCGTATTTACGCATGGATAAATCCACGGCTCGAAGAAAACCACGAAAACTCCGAACGATTAGGCCGACGGGCGCGATTGGGATCGAACCCAGCACCTCCCGTCTACCAGCTTCGAGAGCACAACCTCTCAGCCACTGGTGGGGCAACAATATTCTGGAAGAAGGATTAGGAAGTATATCATAATCTATACTTTGACGCATGATTTTTCTTTGTTGTTTTAAATACAACATTATTTTAAAAATTATTTAAAAATCCATTTTAAAAAATGTTTTATTTCTAAATAATTAACATTTGCTTATTTAAACTTCATGTGATGAAAATTTTAAGCATGAAAAATGTGTGATGCTGCCATCTAGTGTTGGTATTTTGCATTTTTTTTTTTTTTTTTTTTTTTTTTGTGTGTGTGGTACTGCTATCTAGTTAATAATTAAAGTAATTGAATTTGCTTTTATAAAGAGTATTTTCATAGTTTCTTTTTGAGAATATACACTTATGCCGGAACGATAAAAACAAAAGTAACGATAAATAAATACAACTAATAAGTATCAGCTGTGGGGCAATTATGTGTTCTAATTCTGATCTGGTGAAATGCCAGGTTCCCAAAGCTTTAGACGATCCTTTGTCAATTAAAACTGAGTATAGGAACGAATGACATTACATCGCTGACTCTAAATATTTTCTAGATTTTGTTAATATAATGAAGTTTAAATTTTAAGTGTGACTTTTTAAAAAGTAATTATTTAATTATTTTATCTAATACCATACTTAAGAGAGCACATTCACACCATTTCCGGAGCCCACATAGCTCTACGGCCCTGTCGGCAAGCGGTAATAAGAAACAAAAGATTTCTATAATAATAAACAAATACCAAAAAGTGCCTTCAAAATTTTTTAATTATTATCAAAGCTTCATCAGAGTTGTTGAATGTAATATATTTTCTATGGGAATCTCTTATTTTTAGAAAAAGATAAATAAATAAAAAAAAGACTTTTTTTTTAAATTTTATTAATTTATTTTCAACTATCAACCATTTTATATTTAATATTTTAGTTATAGTAAATTGAATATAAAAACATTAAAATCTAAGTTTCATAAACTTTTCCGTAATAATTTTTTTTATTAGTCTAAATATAGAAAAAGAAAAAGATTGAAAGAAAAAAGCTTATTAAAAGAAGTCTTATAAAAATCCATTTTAAAAAATGTTTTATTTTTAAATAATTAATATTTGTTTTTATAAACTTCATGGAATGAAAATTTGAAGCATGAAAATTGTGTGATGCTGCCATCTAGTGTTTGTATTTTGCATATAAAAAGTTTTTCTTTGTGTGGTATTGCCATCTATTTAACAATTACAGTAATGGAATTTACTTTTATAAAGGGTTTTCTCTTCTTTTCCTTTTGAGAAATACAGTTATGTCGGAACGAGAAAAACAAAAGTAACGATAAATAAATAAATGTTTTGTGTAATTATAACTAAGTTTGACTTTAAAAATTTATGCGGGGAAAATGGTAATTCAAAATGCTAGATTGCACCGTTGAATAACATAACACTGCTATCTAGTTAACAATTAAAGTAATTGAATTTGCTTTTATAAAGAGTTTTTTCATAGTTTATTTTTGAGAATAACCGGTTATGTCGGAACGATAAAATCAAAAGTAACGATAAATAAAGAAGACTAATAAGTATCAGCAATGGGACAATTATGTGTTCTAATTCTGATCTGGCGAAATGCCAGGTTCCTAAAGCTTTAGACGATCCATTGTCAATTAAAAATGAGTATAGGACCGAATGACATTACATCGCTGACTGTAAATATTTTCTAGATTTTGTTAATATAATGATGTTTAAATTTTAAGTGTGACTTCTTAAAAAGTAATTATTAAATTATTTAATCTAATACCATACTTAAGGGAGCACATTCGCACCGTTACCGGAGCCAACATAGCTCTACGGCCCTGTCGAGAAGCGGTAATAAGAAACAAAAGATTTCGATAAGAATAAACAAATGCCAAAACGTTCCTTTAAAAATTTGTAATTATTATTAATGCTTCATCAGGGTTGTGGAATGTAATATAATTTCTATGGGAGTCTGTTATTTTTAGGAAAAGGTTAAAAAAAAAATCTTATTAACCCATTTTCAACTATAAACCATTTTATATATAATATTTTAGTTATACTAAATTGAATATAAAAACATTTAAATCTAAGTTTCATAAAATTTTTCTTACTAATTTTTTTTATTAGTCTAAATATAGAAAAAGAAAAAGATTGAAAGAAAAAAGCTTATTAAAAGAAGTCTTAAAAAATCCATTTTTAAAAATGTTTTATTTCTAAACAATTAACATTTGCTTATTTAAACTTCATGTGATGAAAATTTTAAGCATGAAAATTGTGTGATGCTGCCATCTAGTGTTAGTATTTTGTATATGAAAATATTTTTGTGTGCCACTACCATCTAATTAACAAGTACAGTAATTAAATTTGCTTTTATAAAAGATTTTCTCTTATTTTCTTTTTGAGAATATACAGTTATGTCGGAACGATAAAAACAAAAGATACGATAAATAAATAAATATTTTTTATAATTATGACGAAGTTTCACTTTAAAAAAATTATGCAGGGAAAATGAGAATTCAAAATGCTCGATTACGCCGTTGAATAACATAACAGAATACTTTATTTCAGAAAACTCTTAAGCGTATCACGTTTTGGTACATTTTAGGATAAACTATCTAAACAAACTGAAAATAAATCTTTTTAATGATAAAATATCTAAACAAATTACAAAGAAATATTTTTTTACGAAAAAATTGTACAATGTAAAGGTCGGATTTCTACATTAATTGGCCAAGTGATTTATTCATTAAAGTTTAGGGGAGAGGATAAATTCTTTTTGCCTCCTTTGCAGACATTTGTTTGTCTTACCTTCTGCACTAAAATAGTTTATCCTCTGCATTTTCACCTGTTTTGCTGTTTTTTATTGAGGCTAATTTTATTTGAGTTGAGTTTAGGATTAACAAATTTGAGCTATATTTTAATCAGATTAAAAAAGTAAAAATAATAAAAAATAAAATGTGCAAAATAGTTTCAAATATTTTTTAATTTAAAAATGCCAGGAAAACTGAATGAAGGGAATAAAGCACTTTTCACTATGTAGAAAATTAGCTCATAATATATGTATAAGTTGTAATATATGTTGTAATATACTATATATATTACAAAATTTAATATTCCATCTAGATATTGGATTCAGCCAAATCGGCCGAATAATCAGTTAAATACAATTAGTCAAATTAATCAAAAAAAGGAAAACAAGTACTCTGCACACCGTGATCTTGTCAACTATATCTTTTTAAATTATGGTTAAATTCCTGTGCATAGTTTTCGTTCCTATACAACTTTTTTAAGAGAACTATTTTGACCGGCTTTAATATTAAATATCTCTTAAAATATTTCTTCGATTTAAAAACTGTCTACTTCAGCGTGTATATCGAACAATTCTCTATAAAACTACTAATTTTCAAAATTTTTATTTGCAATAGTTTTCCAAATATTAGCCCAGAACTACCTCAAGGTACAAAAAATGCATTATATATATTTATATGAATACTTTAAGCACACACACACACACACACACACACACACACACACACACACACACACACACACACACACACACACACACACACACACACACACACACACACATATACCGGGTGATCCAAAAGTCAGGACGAACTTTAAAAATGAATAATTCGAAAACGAATCAAGATACAAAGATACGGTTTGCACCAAACGGATGGAAAAGAAACCGGGTTTTGTGTGGCAACGAAACAAAAATAGTTCTGTTGGCGACCAACAGATGGCGCTGTCGGATTTCTGATGTAGGATTATGCAAAGCAACAAACAATATAAAAAGGAGCAACTGCAGCAGGTAATGGTAGTCGAAGCTTATATGCATCGAAATGCTGTCCATAGTTGAGAAAGCCCTCTTAGTTAAACTGTATTATAAGAATTCGAAAAGTTCCATTGCGGCATTGCGAGCATATCGCTACATGAAGGGTATGCGAGATAGCAAAGGACCGATAACGTCTTCTGCATTGAACAAAATGATGAAGAAATTTGAAGCTACAGGTTCTTTGGCGTCACGTCAAAGAAGTGAACGTCTCTCAACAGCCGCTGCTATTGCCACGACAGTGGAGCAGACGTGCAATCCATGTCGGTGGTTGCTGCACATGGGGAGTGCAGTGCTCGAGAAGTTTCGAGGCAGACAGGAGTGTCATACGGAAGTGTCTGGAGAGCACTGCGAATAACTTTGCAACGGTATCCCAACAAGTTGCAACATAATCAAGAACTGAAACCTCCTGAATTCGACTGTCGCCGAGATTTTGCGAATTTTGTATTCAATAAGAAGGAAGAGCAGCACGACTGGCTCACACTGTGCTTTGGACAGATGAAGCTCATTTCACACTCTCTGGCGCTGTTAACATCCACAATTGTCGAGTGTGGACCACAGAAAATCTACATGCTTTTGTTGAGGTACCCTTGCAACAGCCTAAAGTGACAGTCTGGTGTGGCTTCACTGCTGATTTCATAATTAGTCCATTTTTTTTTCGAGGAAGTCACACAGACGGGTTTCAACAAGGGTCACACAGACGGGTTTGTCACTGGTCAGCGATATGTAGCACTGTTACAGAACAACATTATTTCTGAACTGCAAGCGCGACAGGCACTCCAAACTGTTACCTTTATGCAAGATGGAGCACCACCTGATATTGATCTGCCTATGAAACGCTTGCTACGATCAACATTTGGGGAGGATCGCATTATCAGTCGCTACTTTGATCACGCATGGTCTCCAAGATCTCCGATCTGACACCCTGTAACTTTTGGCTGTGGGGATTCTTGAAGTCAAAAGTGTACTGCGACCAACCGGCATCACTCGCAGCACTGAAAAATGCTATCCGCCAAAATGTGTCTGCCAGCTGTACTCACAGTCATTGTCGTCTCACAGTTGTACTTCTGAATGATGGACAGCACATTGAACATTTACGGTAGTACTATTTAACTGTAATTAAGCTGACTTGTAAATTGTCAACATTTTTTCATTTGTAAATCATCTTTTGGTGCAACAAAACACTATAGCGCCATCTGTTGGTTGCCAACAGAACTATTTTTTTTCGTTGCCACACAAAACCCGGTTTCTTTTCCATTCGTTTGGTGCAAACCATATCTTTGTATCTTGATTCGTTTTCGAATTATTCATTTTTAAAGTTCGTCCTAAACTTTGGATCACCCGGTATATAATGTGTGTGTTTGTGTGTGTATGTATATACTTAAGAAAATGAGTATAAACTCATTTTTGAATACATTGTCAATTATACACTGCTCAAAACAATTAAAGGATATTTGAAGTTTTATATAAAATAAAGATATAAACGAAATTTTTTTTGCCGAAAATAGAAGAAGAGAATCACAAATGCAAATTTTTCTGGTTTTCAAACTGTGGAGTATGCAAATTTTGAGTTCGACGTCAAAAACGTCGCTTCAGCGGCAGCGAATGAAATTTGACTTTCAACTGGATAAAAGAGAATGAAGACAAGGATGATCGGCATTCAGTGATTGCTTTGTTTCGATGAGTACGATGTCTCAGCGAAGTCATTTGACAGATTCAGAAGCTTGGAGAATTGTTGGTAGGTTAGAAGGGGGCCAAACTCAAGCCGAAGTAGCGCAAGCCATTGGAGTGTCACAAAGTGTCATTTCCAAGATCTGGAACCGTTTTTTGGAGAGTGGATGTGCAGGCCGAAGACCAGGGCAAGGTCGTAGACGGGCAACAACGCCCAATGAAGATCGGTATTTAGCGTTAACAGCTCGGAGACACCGAAACATGAACGCTACTCTTCTCCAACAACACCTTCGCTCGGCTACAGGCACCACGATTTCAACTCAGACTGTCCGAAACCGGCTCCATGCTGTAGGTCTGTATGCTCGCCGACCGATGGTATGTGTTAGATTAACATCAAGGCATCGTCGCGACCGCAGGGAGTGGGCAACCGAGCATGTCAACTGGAGGAGAAATGAATGGAGCAATATTCTGTTTTCTGACGAGTCCCGTTTTTCTGTGCATCCGGATAATAGGCGTATTTTCATCTGGAGGGACCGTGGCAGTAGGAATAATCCTGCGTTCGTGCACGAAAGTGTCAGATTTGGCGGTGGAGGAGTGTTGGTGTATGGTGGCATCTCCATTGACGGGCGCACTGACCTCTACATCATTCGAGATGGAGCTCTGACTGGTCGCCGATATAGGGATGAGATCCTCAGACCTATTGTAGTCCCTTACGCTGCAGCAATCGGAGATAACTTCATTTTAATGGACGATAACTGCAGGCCACATCGTGCAAACCTGGTGGAGGATTTCCTTTTCGAGGAAGGAATCGTTCGAATGGAATGGCCAGCGTGTTCTCCAGACATGAATCCAATCGAGCAGTTTTGGGACGCTCTAGGAAGACGAGTTTCTGGCCGCCAACAACCCCCACAAACTCTCCAAGAACTGGAAAGAGCTCTTCTGGAAGAGTGGGGCAGAATACCCCAACTCGTCATTAATAGCCTCATTGAGTCCATGCCTGAAAGGTGTTCAACGTTGCTGGCCGCCTGTGGAAACCATACCCCCTACTGAAAATGATTTTCTTTGAAAAAAAACCTTTTCTTATTATTTTTTTCTCATATGCACAAATTGTGTTTTTTTCCTTTTGTACACAAATGCGCAATAAAATGCATTTTTTTCTGCCAAACATGTGTAATTTATTCTCATATAACCTACTATGTCTGTCGACCATGTATCAATCAGCTAAAAAGTTTCCCAGATACAAAATCCACCTAAAACTGCAATATCCTTTAATTGTTTTGAGCAGTGTATCTGAAATATATATTCAAATCTGGAAAACCGGAAATTGTGCATGCGAAATAATAACAACGTTACGATTCTGAAGCATATAAATAATGCCTCATAAACAAGGTCCGAAATTTCTCCAACTTAAAACTTTTAAAGAATTCTTTGAAAATAATACAAAATAGGCTTTATAGAATTTTTTTTTAAAATGCCCTTTATAAAAAACCACCTTTTAAATGAAATAAAGTTTATTTAACATTGTTATTTGAATATATTTTTGTCTCTTTATATTATTAAATAAAATTAAAATAAGTGCTTTAAGTGTGTAATAAAATAATCACAAATAATGTATAAACTAAACATTTATTTTTCACTCTAAAATGTTTAACTTTAGAAGTACAACTCAAATAAATATTAACGAATAATTTAAATGTACTTAATTTAGGCATTTAAAATTATTTTTAGTCCCGGCATTTTCAAAAAAAAAAAAAAAAAAAAAAAAAAAATCAATAACAACAACAACAACAACAAAAACAAAAACAAAAAACAAACAACAACAAAAGCAACAAAAACAAAAAACAAACAAACAACAACAGCAACAACAACAACCTTAAAAAAAAACTAGAAATTATATTGATCATGTGGTATTTGTAATATTCCAAAATGATAGATCATGTCGTACGCATACATACACATGCAGAGCCGAAGCAACCAGGCGCAATGAATTAGGACAGGCGTTTATATTGATTCATCGTATATCGATGAATACGCGATGACATCTCGTATTCATCGACTCCGATGTTTATCACTGGAGAACCTCTGACTATCGAGAAAAGCTAACAAGGTGTTTCGCACGCGTCGCTAAAGAGATTTTCTAAGGTACTTACATACGTACAGTCTTGGAAAGGGTACTCCATAGTTATAGGTACTTTCCCACTTTTTAAAACTTTCCAATATAGTTGAAAAATGTTTATGACTTCGGTTTGTCTGTCCGTCAGTCCGGGATATAATTGCCATAAATATAAACGGATTCGATACACGTTAAATTCGATACACGTTATTGAAGTTTTCTAAAGATAATTACCATTGAACATGAAGTGTGTAGCGTTTATAGTTCGTTTAGGGGTACAGTATTCCGTTACATTACGATCAATGTTGAAATATCGTTTGCAGTGCATTTTAATGATGTTACACTATTTCAAACATAATTAATTTGTTATTCATGTCTCAAATGCGCTAAAACATGCTTTCTGCAGAATATGGAAAAGCATTTATCATTCATTTACAGAGTCACACAAAATAATACCACTACATAATAGATTAAAGTAAAAATCGTTTGCATTTTACTGATATTACATTATTTCAAACACAATGGAACTTATATACCTTACTGAAGTGCACTGTAAGATTTTTACTGTAAAGTATTGTTGCACAGAATTTATTGTTATTTTACAGGAGCACACAAAACAATTCGATTAGAATAATTCTAGAGCGATAATTGATGGAAGTGCGTTTTCAGTTATGGTATGCGTTTTTAAGTTTAACTAATTTTTTGTATATTACTGGTGTGTATAAGTTCTATTCATCATATTAAGGCAACAGAAAAGAATTCGAAATTATTACTGCCTGTGGGCGTGAATTTATTAAGGGTGAATTGATATTTTTCCCTTGCGCGAAAGTTCATTTCTAACAACCCGTTGGCATAGACGTTTAGATACCATTGAAGACTATTCTAGATGAATGAACGTTGTTTACTGTAACTTATTTTGCTTTTTTATTTCTTTTCTCAAAATCTTTCATTATTTTCCGAACGATTTGATAAATAACTAATGCATAAATTATGCTTTGGAGGGTCATTGACATAGTAAAAATTGTTCTAATTTTGATTTTTTTAAATTGTAACACCCCCCTTTTGACCCTTTAAAAGAGTTCTTTGGATCATAGCAGCCAGGAAAATTATATAAATTATGTATTTAAAAAAAAAAGAAAATCTTCATAGAATTATAAAAGAAAAGGTTGTTAGGGGTTTATCCATAAGTTTAGAAAAATAACTGTCACAAGAAAAATACTATAAACATTCAATTAGTTACCACAAATATTTTACAAGAATTCTAAATAAAATGTAAACTAAAGTTGAAAAAATATTTTACGCAATCTTTTGATTACTGTAAGATGTATTTTTTTTTTTTTTTTTTTTTTTTTTTTTGTGTTTGTAAGCGATAACAGGGGATGGTCCTTTAGACGGTCGCAAAGTAAAGTGTCTCTATATTTCAAAGACTAGTGATAGGAAAGAGCTATAAAATCTTATAACTACATTATTGACGTTGTTTTTAACACTTTCCAACCTAGTTGAAAAGTGTTTATGACTTCGGTTTGTCTAGCCGTCTGTCCGTGCTCTAACTCCCGTAAATATGCTCGGATTGCTCTGCAATTTTTATATGTTATAGTCGTTATCTATAGCATGTTCCCTATTTCAACGGAAGTGTGTAGCACTTATAGTTTTTTTACAGGGGCACTCAAAAGAATTCCATTACATTGCGGTCTATGGGGGAAAATCATTTGCGGTTTATTTAAATAATGTTTCACTATTTTAAACGCATTGAAATTTATATATATCACTAAGGTGCATTAGAAGAAGCTTAACATGGAATAGGGTGTGCATAGCACTTATACTTACTGTACAGGGACAGTCAAAAGAATTCCGTTACATTACGTCTATGGAGAAAAATCGTCTGCGGTTTATTTAAATAATGTTTCCCTATTTAAAACGCATTGAAATTTATATGAGGTGCATTACAAGAGGCTTACTACAGAATATCGTGTGTATAGCAGTTATCGTTCATTTACAGGGACACAAAAAAAAATTCTCTACTGTCTGTTAACAATAATTCCTCGAAGTGCGTTTTAAGTTACTGAAAGCGATTTTAATTTTAACTCGCTTTTTGTCTATTACGTGGTGTGTATAAATTCTGTAGATCCTATACAGGGAAGCACAAAAGTTCGCGAACACATTTCCGTATTATTTAACTCCAGACGGAGAATTTTAAACTGTGCTACGCGTTTCCTAACTGAACTAAAATTTATTATCCTATGTAGTATATATACAAATCTATAGATCCTATACAGGGCTGAATAAAAGTATTCGGATTACTTAGATGTTATCTTTTAGCTTATTAAACGGTATGATTTGTAAAATTATTTTGGAAGCGTTGGAAAGTGTTACATAATCTATGCTTGAAGCATGATTTTTCGTTCTTGTTTTAATATAAAGACTAGCAAAACCCCAGCTTTGCACGCGTAATTGTTGAACTGTATCACGTGGTATTTGTACGCCTTTGAAATGGGTGTGGAATTAATTAACAAATATCATGTAATCGTCGATTAAAATCATATCTTTTTCAGATCGTTTTTCGCTCATTTCATCCTTTTAAATTTCTTGTTTTTAGAAACTATTCTTAGAGAGCATTTGTATGTTAAATGTAACCGCCATGACAAATTTCAAGTTTCTGGCCCCTTCTGTATTACAAAAATCGTAAATTTGAACGTTTTTTTCTCCGGCACCCTTTTAAATTTTGAATTACAAAAACTGTTCTGTGTGAGCGTTTATGTTTTCAAACTAACAGCTCTGACGCATTTCAAGTTTCTATCCTTAACAAATCCATATAAATCATAATTTAGAACGTTTTTCGCTCATTTCACCTTTTTAAATAAATAAAAAAAAAAAATGTTCTGTGCGTGTATTTGCAATTTGAATCTTAAAAGTAGTCGCCATGGTTTCAGGTTTTATCATTAACAATTCTGTAGAAATGAGAATTTCACGTTTTTCGAATGCTTTTCGTGCATACCACCCTTTTAAATTTTGAATTTTTTAAAAACTGTTTTATGCGAGCATTTACGTCTTAAAAGTAACAGCAATGTCAAATTTTAAGTTTCTAATATTTCATAGAAGCATAATTTATAACGTTTTCAGAACGTTTTCTAATCATTTCACAATTTTAAATTTCGAAATTTTAAGAAACCATTCGTAGCGATCATTTGTATCTTAAAATGCACCTACGTGCTAAATTTCCAACTTCTAGTCCTTTCAATATCACAAAAATCATAATTTACAATGTTTTTTTCTCTAGCATCTTTTTGAATTTCGAATTGAAAAAAAAAAATTGTTCTGTGCGTGCATTTGCATCTTAAAGGTAGCACATCCATGTCAAATTTCAAGTTTCTATCCTTAACAATTTCATTGTTATCGTAATTTAGAACGCTTTTTGCGCACTTCACCCTTTTAAATTCCGATTTTTTTTAAAAACAGTTCTTAGTGAGCATTTACATCTTGTAAGTAACAACCATGCCAATTTTCAAGTTTTTATAACCCCTTCAGTATAGTAGAAATTGCAATTTTTTTCGTTCCTGCACCCCCTTTAGGTTAGTGGTATCGACATAAAACAAAACCTATAGTGGAGCAGGGGCAGTCACCATCAATTTGACACCATTGCTTTTGAAATCAGTCAATTTCTAGAGATTACCCCCTTCAAACAAACAAACATTTCTCTTTATAATATTAGTATAGATTAATGTAGGTAGTCATAAATTTGTTGATTATAATTTTAATTGTAATTTTTAAAATTAAAAACAGATTACTATACAGATTATAAATACATGTAATAAGTTTAGACTCATTTTTTGTCTTTCTTTAGAAAAGAAACTTTTCAATCAAATGATTTTTGAGAGATAAACATCTTAAGCATGGATTTAACACTAGCATTCTCAAATTTTGACCATTTCTAACTGTATGACGATTTAAGAAAAAACGCATGCATAAACTATGTACTTTTCCGGACTGCTCTGATCCAAGGAATTCAAATAAACTGTTAAACGTGGGTGTTAATATTAAAAAAATTAAAATTGGTACAGTATGTTATATATATACGACTACCGAAATAGGCTTAACATGTAGACTTTGTTTTTTGTCGATTAGTACCTACATTTTTTTTATAGGATTATTTGCCGCAGAATTAGTAGATGGTGATCGTTTTCTAGGGTAGTTCCCTGCTGTATGGGTCTTGGCGAGATAGAGAAAATGAACTTGGCAAGACAAGGAAAATTTTCACACGTATTTTCTGGCAACCTATTCCCTGTTTCATAAACACAAGCAACTTTTTTCATTATTTATGCAATAAGATTAATATACAGAAAACATTTATCTGTTATCACATACAAAAAGAAGACATTTATATGATACACGTAATCAGAAGCAATTTTTTTTTTTTTTTTTTTTTTTTTTTTTTTATATAAATAAATATCCATAATAATTCATGAGATTTGATTTCATAACTGTTTATATCATTTGGTAACAAATCTAATTTTTTATTAAAGTCTAGATTGCGCCAAGCTTTTTAAACAAGAACGAAAAATCATGCATCAAGTATAGATTATGAAACACTTTTCAACTCATAAAGAAAACTGTATCGAAACTTCGTTGTTAAACAAGGTGAAAGAAGATACATATTAAACAGTTTGGAAAACATATGTTTAAAAATCAAGTTCTAAAAATTACCGTCGATAGTCAGAAAATTATTCGAAATATTTTGTGCAATCCTATATATGATCTATAGATTTGCATATATGAAAGGATAAAAAGATCCCTTTTTAACACTTTCCAACTTAGTTGAAAAGTGTTTATGACTTCGGTTTGTCTGCCGTATGGTCGTCTGGCCATATGGCTATTCTGGCCGTCTGTCCGGGCTCTAACTCCCGCAAATATGCTCGGATTGCTCTGCAATTTTTATATGTTATTGTCGTTATCTATATCATGTTCCCTATTTCAACGGAAGGGCGTAGCAATCATAGTTTTTTTACAGGGACACTCAAAAGAATTCCGTTACATTGCGGTCTATGGGGAAAAATCATTTGCGGTTTATTTAAATAATGTTTCACTATTTTAAACGCATTGAAATTTATATACATCACTAAGGTGCATTAGAAGAAGCTTAATATGGAATAGGGTGTGCATAGCACTTATAGTTACTTTACAGGGACAGTCAAAAGAATTCCGTTACATTACGTCTATGGAGAAAAATCGTCTGCGGTTTATTTAAATAATGTTTCACTATTTTAAACGCATTGAAATTTATATATGTCACTAAGGTGCATTACAAGAGGCTTACAACAGAATATTGTGTGTATAGCAGTCATCGTTCATTTACAGGGACATACAAAAGAATTCTCTACTGTCTGTTAACAATAATTCCTGGAAGTGCGTTTTAAGTTACTGAACGCGATTTTAATTTTAACTCGCTTTTTGTCTATTACGTGGTGTGTATAAATTCTGTAGATCCTATACAGGGAAGCACAAAAGTTCGCGGACACATTTAAGTATATTGACAGAAACTCCAGACGGAGAATTTTAAACTGTGCTAAGCGTTTCCTAACCGAACTAAAATTTAGCATCCTATGTAGTATATATACAAATCTATAGATCCTATACAGGGCTGAATAAAAGTATTCGGATATTTTTCTGAATATTGTATATGTTGGAAATTCCTGAAATTATGTTTTTAAATATGTTATGCGTTTTCCAAATTTTTTACTTAGATGTTATCTTTTAGCTTATTAAACAGTATGATTTGTAAAATTATTTTGGAAGCGTTGGAAAGTGTTACATAATCTATGCTTGACGCATGATTTTTCGTTCTTGTTTAAATTAAAAAATAAAATGCATAAGTTAAAATTGAAAAATCCCAGATTCTTTTCTAAGTTTTAAATCCAATACTTAAAGCTAATTTGCCCCTGATAACTCTGTTTTTAAGCCTAACAGTTACCATTTTCATACTTCAAAATTGAACTAAGATAAAAAGTGCTGAATTGGTGCTTCTTGCAGGCGTTTGTGGTTTGCGGCATCCAGGTCATAACCAATGCTTGTTGTCATCATAAAGCTCCAGACATAAAAAAAGTTTATTAACCAATGAAGTGAAATTACCCTCCTAATTTGACACCTGTGCCCTCTGCTGGAAAGCATTTCAAATTACTAACAAAACTACTGTGCTCCGGTCAAGAAGTCAGTTTTTTAGAGATTTGAACCTGCTATAATAACCCCCATCATGTGAACAACAACAACAACAAAAAAAAATACAGCAATACCTCAGTTTTCGTTGACTTCGATTATCGTCGGTTTCGGTTTTCATTGATTGCCTCGGATTTTGTTTATTTCCATTATATTTTTGTGCTTTTTTTTTACTGATTGCGAGCGCTCCATCGAGGAACCAAAGACAGTTTCTTGCAAGCAATTTTTTTAATGATAATGTCTTGCTCCATTTTGAGCAAATCTTAAAAATGAGATTGAAACAGACCACTTTAGATAGCTTTTTGAGCGACATAGACAGGGGTGTAAAGACTGGACGCCAATGGGCCGATTGTCACCACTTAATTTTATTAGTATTCTTTCCCTAAATTTTATTAGTATAGTTCGTTTAAATTGTTTTGGTATTCTTATTAGGTGAATAATACTAAAAATTTAGTGGTGGCAATCGGTAAAGTGGCGCCCAGTCTTTACTCCCTTGGACATAGGTCCTCTGATTCCGAATAGAGTCCTACTGCCAAATGACCAAAAAGAAAGTGGCCCCAGATATATTGCTTTGATACCATACTCCAAGAACATTTCTTATGTTTTTAGTATTAAACGCTATACTTATTCTCTATAAAATGCGTTTTTTGTACTTTTTTGGAGTGTTTACAACGAATTAATTGGATTCACATAGATTTCTTTAGTTCAGATTACGGGGGTTTTAGAGCTGGCTCAAATTTCTTAAAAACTAACTTTTTGGTGAGAATTTCGTTATGAATTTGGGATATTTTCTAGCAGAGGGCGAAGGTTTGAAACTGGGAGGGTAATTTCACTTTATTCGTTAATTATCTCTTGATTGATGTCTGGGACTTTATGACGACAACAAGGGTTGGTTACGACCTGGATGCCGCAAACCACAAACGCCCGCAATAAGCAACAACTCAGCACTTTTTATCTTAAAGATAGTTAGCTTTGAAGTATGAAAATGATTACTTTTAGGCTGAAAAACAGAGTTATCAGGCGTAAATTAGCTTTAAGTATTGGGTTTAAAAGTTAGAAAAAAAGAGCTTGGTACGTCTGTTATAAGTGTATTAAATTCTCTTCGCATGGATTATTATACTCCCTTTCCTCGGATCCAGACGTTTTTTCGTTTAAGACAAGATTTCATCATAGACAATGTTATTTTAACAGGTTTTACCGTATTTTATTTTATTTTTTGCCTGTCATGTTAAATGTAGAATAATAGCGATTTAAAAAGATAAGAATTTTTCGCAAAAATTATAGGGTCGTGCCTCATTTTACTATTTTTTTCGCAGGGCGAAGTCGGGACGGGCCAATGATTTTCATACAGGCTGGTTCAGGATAAGGCTTTAAAATTTCGGCACGTGCAGACTTCTAGGATGAAATTAAGGCCCTGCTCAGCCCGATTCGAGCCTGCAAGAAAAAGTAAAGCCTGGGTCCGACCTGGAATGAGTGATGACCAGACCCGGTCTCCCTGGGGCCGTGCAGGCCTCTAACTGATATTTGAAGGAGTAAAAACGTGTTCATAACGTCCAGAAAAATTTTAAAGAAATTGTGAAAATAAATTGAATTTTAGCAGTAATTCTCACTCAAAAACTCGCGGATTTTTTTATTTCAAACTCAGCTCACGCTTGTTTTTCAAAAAGTGAACTAAGCTCAGCTCAAAACTCAGATCAAGTAAGTTAAACACACGACTTTCCTCTCAATGAGTTCGCTCAGTTACAACACTGATTACACAGTATTTTTTCAAAATTGTATGCAAATATCAGGTTGAAGTGCGGCAGGTTGGAGTCGACTTTCGAGTTCGAGTCGATATCAACCGACACGTTCAGGACTCTAATGTGGATAAGAATGCAGGATTGCCACAAAAACGCGAAGGGAAGACGCAATCCCTTGAAGTCATTTTTTTTTTTGTTAAAAATTAAATGTGTAACGTTTGACCTGCATTTTTTTAAATACTAGTGGGTTCCCCACGAGCTGCTCTCACCAACACCTGTCCACTCCTCACAGTCTGTAAAAATTTGATAATTGCTCTATTTTATACAGATTACCGGATTTTGGAAGATTGAATGTCAATTTCACGACCAGTGGAGAACTTCTGTAATCGGGTTGCTAATCAATTCCTTTTGACTGTGTGATTTTTTGGTTCCAAAGGCTCTATCTACCACTGTCGCAACAGCTGACGGCTGTTTTCGTGATTGATTAAGTAAGATAAATAAAAATAAGTTTGTATAAAATGGTTAAGAAAATAATTTTGCAGCGCAAGCGAAGTTTCCGCCTTGCCAACGTATATAAGTGAAAAATGCTCGACTGGATGTTGTCCAGGTGGCTTAAATGGTAAAGCACTTGTGGAAATTAATTCACATCCTTTGTCAGTGTTATTAAATTTACGCGTAGTTTCAGTCCTGCTGAAAATTTAATTGGAAATTTACATATTATCCGATGCTGGGAATTTATTCGTCTCATGTACGCCACTGGGTAGTGTGCTCACGAGGCTAACGAAAAAGACGGGCTACCGCGGTACATTCCACTTATCTTCTTTTACAGACCGCTAGAGTGACGTGATGCTCTTTTCGTACGCCTTCATTGGTGCAATCGAGCAACACGTGACTCCGGCGGTCTGTAAAAAAAGATATGCGTAAAGCACCGCGGTAGCCTTTCTTTTTCGTTAGCCTCGTGTGCTCATGTATGACATACTATCTTGCGCTGCGAAGTTGCAGCCTTGCCAGCATATATAAATGAAAAATGCCAGACTGGATGTCGTCCAGATGGCTTAAATGGTAAAGCACTTGGTGCGCTATACCAGGGTATCTGGGTTCGATCCCCGGTCTGAACACATTTTTCACTCTGTTGGTTATACGCTGTTTAGCAAAGTGAACATTAATTCACATCCTTTGTCAGTGTTATTAAAAATCATAATGTTAAAAGAAAGATCGTCTAGTCAGCGTTATGCTGAGTCTAATGTCGTAGGAAGAGAACGATCGTCCAATTACTTTTTCTTTATATTATGTTTTTTTAATTTCTAAATACTTATGTTAATTCTGTAAATAAACCTGTAATTTTAATTAATTTATCTTGGTATTTCTTCATCATCATGAATGTGCATTGTCTTAATAAGTTAATTAATTAGGTATTTCTTTTACAGGTAATTTTAGTTTACTTTTGTTTCCCGCCAATTAAGCATATGTTTTTCTTGGATTTTATTAATGTTTATTTTAATTAAAATTAATTATGGCGGAAGGTTAAAAAGCGATAGAGTTAAGCGAAATCACACAACGCATTCTTTAATTTTAATTAATAGTAACCACTTAATTCTTAACGTGATATAATAGTATATGAAAAAAGGTAATTTCATTTGTTAAATAAATTGTTTTGTTGCAATTTCACTTTAGTTTTTATAATTTTAAGGAAAAATAACGCAATATTTGAGGCTCATCAAAAATATTTCATGACAAAATTAATGAAATTAAACGCATTATTTTGTATTCTGACTTGACAGAGTTTTTGTAAGTGAGTAAAGTGAAGGATTAATTTATTGAGGAAATTAATTTTCTTGAAGAGACTTCGAGTTTCTAAATGTTGACTCAATAAACAAAGCCAGTTCTCCTTTCTGTGATTTTTAATAAATGTGGTTGTTCTTCATCACCAAAATCACATACTTCTGCCTTCATTTAATCTGAAGTAATGAGTGGATTACAATGTTAATAAGGAAATTTTCTTATTTAACCCCTGGAGTACTAATTATTTTTACGCCGGTTGGTACGGGATTGCCAAAGGAGACTTTTTTCCTTTGTCTTCGCTATTTTGTGTACTATTATTTCCACACAATAATTTTCATGATATATTTCTGGTAAAAATTTATCATGAAAAATGTAGTATTGAAATAACAGTGGCATAGTCAGTGAGAGGCCAGGAAGGGCCATCCCACCACTTTTATTGATTTCTGTTCGTAAAAAGTGGTAACCCCACCTCCAGATCTCTCTGGGTACGCACGCGTGTAATAGCAGTAGAAAAACAATAAAATGTATTCGCCTTTGACTACAATTAGTGGCATGCATGTGTACCGTTGGTACTCACCGGGTATATATATATATATATATATATATATATTTTACTCGTCATGCTTGTCGGAGTTTACTTAGTTGAATAATCGAAACACGAATTATTGTATTGGGAACGTGAACAAAATGAATAAATCTAAAGTCACTTATTTAAAAGTAAATTAGGTTAAAAAATAAAATTTATTATCAGACATTAAATTATACCTTTCGAAATTTGCAAGTTTTCATTTCCAAAAAATTTATTGCATTTAACTGAAAATTTATTTTTTACATGTCTTTAGGTAATCTTAGATTCATATAATCATAGAATTAAAAAAAAAAAAAAAAAAAAATGAAAATTGGAATAAGTGTCTATAAGCTTTCCAAATCTATTCGAAAATACTTTCACGTCTGCACCCTTTGGCGTATTTCCAAGTTTTTCTATTATCGAGAAGTATTTGAGAAAATTAAATGAATTTGCCATCTGGTGCCATCGGGTGTGAAAACGGAATTATCCTGGAATTTTTCTAATGTAAGCAGTTTCGTTTATCAAAAGGTTTAGTAATAGATTTTAGAAAACAGTTTTTGAATTAAATATATCTTAATTTGAAAGAGATTTAGTTCCCAGCGTGACTGTTTGATGTATTTTTAAGAGCACATTCAATTTAAGCCAAATAATATCGATATTATATTTAATAAATTTCAGCTTTTGTTTAAAAAGTAATTATTTGCTGTAGAGATAAAACTTATTGACTATATTTACACTTTAAAAAATATATTCTTACTCACCAAGAAGAATTACAGAGTGGTGGTCCATCTTTTAACTGAACGTTCCAAACATAATATTAAATTCTTCCTATAAAACAGAAAGATTACTTAGGTTTACAAGTTAATTTGTTTATGTAACAGATACGCTTCGTTATTTTTTTTTAAAATTAAAAATGATTAAATAAAGCATGTAAATGAATAAAGATTTATAATTATTTGAATAATGCCATCTGCTTCGCTCCAGACTTAAAATTTGTGATGAGCATAATGAATGATTTTGATAATCGAATGAATCATTCAAACATGCACAAAAGCATATCTGCCAACCCTATAGTATAAAACCAGAAATTAAATCAACATTTTTTTTTTTTTTTTTTTTTGTGTGTGTGTGTGTGTGTGTGTGGGGGGGGGGGGGGTATGCTTTTGTGCATTCCCGAATGATTCATTCGAATATCAAAATCATTCTTCATGCACATCACTATCCTAATCCTAATCCTAATAATATTATAAATCTGATTGTGTGCAAATGTTAGGCTGAAGCCAGCGTCAAAATGAAGCATTTAATTATCCTGTATCTTTGCATATAAGTTAATTATAACCCTCAAATGAACATAGAATGGTTTTTGTTTATTTTATTTCAATATTTTTCTTAATAATTCAAAATTTCATTATTTTCATAGAGAATAAATGGACATTTTTTCGTATATTTTAAAATGGTTGGTTGGTTTGGTTGGTTTGGCCCAAAGGGCCCGGTTTTGCAGCTTTTTTTTTAAATGGTTAAATTTATTTTACCGTTGCTAATACTTTATCGTTGCCAATATAAAATAAAACCCCTGAGTAATAATTTTTAATCAACAATTTATTTTCAAGTGAAAAATTTCCACGTGAAAAATGAAAATGAAATTAATTATTTAAGAATTAAACGGAATATGAAATGAGGTCATATTAGAAACAAAACGTGCGTTTTCAAATATTTGATAATAATACAAAGTGCATAAATACGAGTAAGTATGGAAAGCAAGCGAATATGATGTCATATATAGAAAAATAAAACATATTTGTTTTGATGTTGAAATAAAATGATCTTGGGTTATCAAATTATTTGTGATTAATTTCTCCTTTTTTTTCTTTTTATTTTTGACATGAAAGGAATTATTTTAAATGTACGTAATATATGTATTTTAAATGTATGTGTTGTAAATTAAAGTTTTGTGTTTTAAATGAAACGAGTGAAAGATTTATATTTTTAATGAATTCAATACGAATGATGGGATAGGTTGGCGATTTATCGTCTGCACACAGCTAACATAAAGATACCATATTTTTAATTTAAATTTTAAAAAGTAAAAAAAAAAAAAAAAAAAAAAAATATATATATATATATATATATATATTGGATGGCAAATGTCAATGATATGCATCGCAAAATTATCCGTATCGAAAATCAGAAAATCTTAATAAAAATAACTATACTTTTTAAAAGAAAGTTGCTTTTCTCATAAAAGCTAAAGATTTAATATGATTGTGTCGGAGTAACAGCATTTTTCCTCTATCATTTTCCCACAATCGAAACACATTTGTAAATTGTCATTTCGAACCGGAATTTAATTTTACATTTCTTTTAGTTTTAAAATAGGAAAAACTTTGTTGTCGTTTTTAAATATAGCTTTTTTTAAAGTTGTTTCATAATAGATTTTTGTAAAGTCTTGTAGGATAAAAAAAATTGCATAGATTTTAAAGCAATGTTTAAGTAAAATTACAATATTTTTTAAACTTAAAAAACAACAATGTTATCGAAAAGAAAATCGATTTTACCAACAAATTCCCGTAATGCAAAAGCAAAGAAGAAATCAAAAAGTAATGAATCTTTTCTTCCAGCCGAATTGTGTAAACTTGAACAAGCCGATCATGCCAATTCATAACATTATAAACGTGAAAGCGCGTTCTATATAGTAGATTTTTTTTTACATATAGGTAGAAAATTTCCGAGAATAACAAGGTTAGGGGTCTGTAATTAAGTCCATAGTCAATTTGCTTTTTTTTTTATCAAGTGAAATTTGGCGCAAAATTAAATACATTGTTGTAACCAGATTTGTTTTTTGCGTGGTAAACACTTAATAGTATTTTAGATGATCATTTCCCCGCTCACCTTTGATGCCAACTATGACTGTAAAACATATTAAAAACTATTAGCCGATAATTTTCTAATTTTCTTATTGCTTCATGATGGTTCATACTTTAAACCTGAATCGGTCATGCCATTGTCGTTCAATTTTTATTCCTAATCCTAACCCTAATCGTATCCTATCCTAATCCTGATAATAACTTTAAAGAATATTCTTTGACACGAATATGTAAATTAAATCAATATCCATAAATGGAATGAATGGAAAATAGAACAAATAGAAATGGCAAAATAAAATAACAAGAAAGTACATTTATTCGACACCTAACCCTAGAGAAAGCGTAAAAAATTTCAAGCGCATGAAATAAATTAAAATAATCCTATATATACTAACAACAATATGTAAATTTAGATAATCAGATTTGTGTCGTCGGTATTTATTTGCTAATAGTGTTCTGGACGCGATAGAGAAAATATCGAGGTTAAATTGGGCAGAATTTAAAGTACTTTCTAGCAACCTTTATTTCCATTTTAGAATCGCATCAGATTGTTATATCTTTGTGAAATATCTATAAATGTATAAAATCCACAAGCAGTTTGTTCACTATTTACACCACTTGGCGTGAAACACTTAATTTAATATATACATAAACAAGATAATGTAGTAAGAAATATATAACATATGTCTATGCAAATAAACAATATAATAATGGCCATTTAGCAATGCACACATATACAAATTGTACACCAAATACCACCTAAAATGCACTGTTGTATAGAAGAATTCTGCCAGTGTTGTTTTTCGTTTTATGAAAAGGAATTCCTCGATTTTCGCGATTTTACTGGGTCCTCCTTTTTTCATTAGTTGCAGTTTCATTTTCGCGATTGTATATATTATTTGGCATGAAATTTCACTTTTTTTAAGACTGGGTTATGTCAAGGCCCCTATAGCAAACACATACCGTATGGTCTCCTATAAAATGTGATAAAGTTTTGGTTAATTATATATGTTGTTAATTATCAAGTGAAATGTTTTGCTAAATTAATGCATTTATTCTTTTTTTAATGTTACGTGAACGAAGTGACGGGTAACAGCTAGTAATATTATAAATCTGATTGTGTGCAAATGTTAGGCTGAAGCCAGCGTCAAAATGGAGCATTTAATGATCCTGTATCTTTGCATATACGTTGATTATAACCCTCAAATGAAGATAGGCCAATTTTTGTTCATTTTATTCAAATATTTTTTTAATAATTCAAAATTTCGTTATTTTCATAGAGAATAAATAGACATTTTCCCACAAAATTTAACCATTTTACTTTATCGTTGCTAGGGCTTTGATCGTTGCGAATAAATAAAAACACGGAAAAATAATTTCTCCTCAACAATTAATTTTCAATTGAACGATTTTCATGTGAAAAATGAAAATGAAAAATAATTCAAAAGAAGATGAATTTCCGTGATATTTGAAACAAAAATATGGAGTATTTGTTATTATACATGAAGTATGAATATCGGTTACATTAAAAAGATCTTTTTCTGTCAAAAAACTGCGTTATAATTAGAAGGAAAAATTAACAATAATTATATTCTTAAAAATAGATTTCGCTTGGACCATGGAACAATGAAAAGGATCCTCCTCGGCTTGGACAAATATGACGTCATAAATAAAACATGTATTTTCAAATAGTCGTAATAATACAAGGAGCATGAATATCAATGTATAATGAAAGTAGATAGATAATGGACGTAATATTTAAGATGAAAAACTGAAATATTTTTTATCGATACTGATTAATAATTAGCTTGAATACCAGTTACATACAAATGTGAGTTTTCCGCTAAAATTTACGTCCTGATTGCCAGAAAAAGAAAATTAACAAGAATTATGGCATTAAAAAGAGATTTCTCTGAGGAAAATGTGACGTCATATTTGAAATAAAACGGGATTTTTCAAATGTGTTTTACAAGGCGCGGGAATTAATTCCGTATATTAATAATACAAGGATCAGTAAGTATACAAAGTAGATTAGTTTCACGACATATTTAAAACGAAAAATTGAAATTTTTTTTATCTATACCGATTATTAAGGATGAATATCAGTTAGATACAGATGAGAGTTTTTTGCCAAAAACCACACCATGGTTATTAGGAAAAGAAAAATAAATACGAATCTATTATATTAAAATCTGACCGCCTGTTTGCATTTCGGAACTACTCTTCTCAGATTGTTGAACGCAACGCGATTTACTTAACACCGGTTATCATTCATCCGAGGATGTCATAAACTCTCAGAATTTAAAAAAATGATTTAAATTCCGAGATATTATTACTTTTTTTCTCTAAAAATGACAACTAAATTATTCCATTTTTGTGGATAAAAAAGAAGAAATAAAACGTATTAATATATTTTTTCTCATTAAAACTGAAAAAAAAAAAGAATTTATTTTCAATTTGAATAGATGGTGAAAGAAAAAAAAATTTGATTACAGTAAAGTTTTTGAAAAATAAAAACGTATTTTCACATATTCAAACTTCATGAATCTGGAGAACAAAAATCGTCTGTCAACATATTTTCATTTAGAAATAAAGATTTTTTTTTTCAGTTATAGATTAAATCAAGGAGACAAATTTAAGCTCCTTGCATTTAGGTCTACAATAATTGCCCCCTATTCACAAGAATTGAATTTAATGAAAAAGAATATACTATTTCCATTATCTTTGAAAGATTGCTATTAAAACGTTTCACAAAGGCGTTAAAAGTAAAATGGTTTACCAGGTAAACTTGACATATGTTTTTATATAATTCGCCGATTTCCACGATTTTATTTGGCCCGCTTTTTTCATTGGTTGCAGTTTCCTTTTCGTGATTATTTGTCATAAAATTTCACTTTTTTAAAACTTAGTTATGTCAAGGCCTCTATAACATAGAAATATTGTATTGTCTCCTATGGAATGTGATAAAGAGTTAGTTAATTATTTACGTTTCTAATTATCGGGAATGAAATATTTTGCTTAATTAATGCATTTATTCTTCTTTTAATGATACGTGAACGAACTCACGGGTAACAGCTAGTTTAAAATATATTACAAACACATTATCATTTGCACAAAATACAGGATGATTAAAATTGATGAACTCAATTTCAACGTCAGCATCACGAATCATATAGTGTACGTGAATGATTTACAGAAAGATGAATTGAAAGAGAATCTCCTAATATTTCAACCATTACCACTAGAGCGACCCTAAACCTAGCCTGGTACACAGTACTTTCAGTTGTGAGGAATATGGCTACTATGCATAATTTTCTTTCTTGAATTCCTGAGCTCAGTCAGTATAAAACCATGGGTTTTTTCTTGTGGGGGTTCATGAAAAAGGCAGTTTATATATTATCTTTAGCAACAACCAAAAAATTAAAAAATACTGTGAACTCTTATGACTCTAAAGGGACCAAAGAAAAAATCCTTCCTACCTGTACCGGGTGGGAAATGTAGCTTCCGTATTCTCCTTGTTTTTAGAAATTCAGCTAATTTTACTCAAGCATACGAAGCTTAAATGCGTGGGATATAGACTATTATAGAGGATTCAATACGTTTCCTCAATACTGAATTTGAATGAGAATTTAGCCAAATTAGTTAGGTATATCCAAGTTGGCTTTGTTTATGGCGATTTATATTTGGTTGCAAATGTTGGCGATATTAGCGAAGAATCACCAAGCTTGGAAAGAATTTGACACTGACAAATGCGTCTATTTAGTTTTAAGCGTATGAGAGTAGCAACAATGGTTACAACAATTAAAGTAAATTTGCAAGAAACCACGTTTTCTAAAGCTCATAAATGAAACCTGATTATGGAAAAATCCGCCACTCCAGAATTTCAAACCGCTATGTCTCAGCGAGAGGTTATTGTATAATATGATAGATGCCGATTAATGTAATCACGGTTATTGTTATCGATCAGTTAATGTTATCGAAATCAGCTGGGACAGATCGCCTTGTGTGATCAATTTTTCGTTTAATGTTATCATTTTTTCAGCAGACACGTTCATGGAAAATGTATCATTGAAAACTGTTTTATTACAGGGGGGGGGGGGGTTGCAAAATTTTAATTAGATTAACTATTGAAAACTAACGATTAAAAGTTTAATCATGACTAAAGATTGACGATAAAGTTCAATGGTCAATCTTTAGTCATGATCAAACTTTTAATCGTTAGTTTTCAATAGTTAATCTAATTAAAATTTTGCACCACCCTGTTTTATTATATAGTCCACTCAGAGCATCATTTCCAAGAACGAAAATAATATAGAAGTCTATTACTAGGTTTCTGTTCTCTTTGTGCTTACTTTGCATATTCTGAGAATTGGAGTTTTATTGAAATAAAATGCCTTTTTTTAGTCCCCCCTCGCCCCCCTTCATCTTTCGTGCTATCCTTGACCCGGAATGGCCTCTCTCGGCTGGATCTCCAACAGCATATAGTTATTCCAGAAGATGACAACGTGTGTCGGTTGAAAACGTTTGGAATGTTGTGATTTTAAAGCTTTTACGATCTGGACAGCTTTTAATGGATTTTTTTGCCCCTGTATGCAAATGGATACCTTTCTAACTTGTACTACCCTTTGAAAATTTTAATTATTTACTCAAGGTGAATTTCTAACTTTTTAACTTTATTTTGATGACTAGATGGTGATCGACAACGATGTTTCTAAAGTTATAAAGCTCACAGAAATTGAAATTTTCCAAAAATTTTGCAAAAATGGTGCTGATGGAAGAAAAGAGAACATTTATTCAAAAACTACCTAAAAATGCGGGATTGAGGAATGCATTAAAAATTTTGAAACGAAAGTGTACAACATCGCTCGGAAGAATTTAAAAAGCAACTTCAGTATGAATAATTCATTAAAGAGCATTTAAGGTAGAATTGTAAAGAAGCCGCAAAAAATACCAAATTCTTTCAATAAATGTTTTCTACATTTAGAAAGAAAATGTCATCATTTCATGAAGAGCAAGTTAACATTTTCTTAGTAATACTAGATGTCACCATTAAGTATTTTCCTAAATCACTTATTGTTAGCAATCGAATATTGTTATTTCTCGAGGTGATCAGATTACGTGGCATATTTGATATATAAAAACTAGTTTAAGTGCTCGTGCTAGGACGGTGGGTAAAAATCCTGATTTTCACTTAAAATAATTGATCAAATAATTGATAAAAATATATATATATATACATATACCTCGACAATAACATTTCATGTTTAGTTTTCCTTAAGTTCAGGGCCTGACTAATGCATGCGCCTCTGAAGTTTTAAGAACAAATTTGCTATCTGGTGTAAATAAGATGACAAAACTGAGGAGAAACTGCAGATCTATCTTAAGTAATAAAGGAAAAATTATATATAGATTGAATGCGATATCAGTACAAATAGCTTTTACTGATTTGTATTGCAAGGAAAATTAACCAGTGAATTGTATTTAAAAAAAAATTCGAAATTTTTATTTCACTTCTTCACTAAGAATGAGCTCTGGAGACCTGAACATTAGGGTGGAACGAAAAAACTTTTTTTTAAATTTCAAAATGCTATAGTTTTCAAAAGTTGCCTTTGATCAAAATAAAGATTGAAATTAAATATTAGCGTAATTGGATTATGTTTTCAGGTGCCGCAAGAAGGGTAAACTTTAGGTTTTTATTAAAATTTTGACAATTTTCGCAGTTATGTAAAAAAAATAATAACAATTCCAATATGCTATAGTTTTCAAAAGTTGCTTTTGATCAAAATAAAGACGTAAATTAAATATCAGCGTAATTGGATTATGTTTAGAGGTGCCGCAAGAAGGGCAAACTTTAGGTTTTTATTAAAATTTTGACAAATTTCGCAATTATGTTTATTTTTTTTCAATAGGCTATAGTTTTCATAAGTTGTCTTTTAAATCAGTTTTAATCAGTTTGAAATCTTTTTAATCAGAAAACATGGTAAACATTCTGCGTGTAATACATTTTAATTATAAAAATAATGAAACATAAATAGTATACAATGAGGTAGAAACAGAACAAAGTTCAGAAGAGAACACTATTCTATCCCAATTTTTTTATTGCATCTACGTCTAGTGTCTCTGAAACCTCAAGTAATCAAAATCATAGTCAAATGCGCATGAAATTGCGATTTGTGGCTTCTAGTTGCGATCGAACTTCATTTCGAGTATCAGACAAAATTGCTGCAACACTTCCAAGCGCCGCTCTGCAGGATATTGGTCTGATTAGTGATGAAGAAAAAAGTATGACAGAAATGTATTGACAGAATAAAAATTAGATGAGAACAAATAAAGAACCGAAAAAGATATGTAGAAGAAACTGTAAAACTAGTTACAGAAAGTAATCGTTTTTTATGTAAGAAAAGTCAAGACTATTGTGCAAGACAAGAAAGGAACTAAGTATTACAAAATAACTGTTATCGAAGAACATATATCACTTGTTCCAGAACTTGGATTAAAATTTTCAAGACACGTAAAACCGATTTCTGGCAATGGAAAAGGTATAAAAGACAACATAATGACATTTTAAGATGTCAACAACCAATACTTAATCATTACTGCAATTGGATATAATGGAACTGCCTCGAACAATGGATTGAATAATGGTGCGATTGCTTTATTGGAAAAATAATTCTGAAAGCCACTGCAGTGCTTGATTTGTCTGTTTCAAGCAAATGAACTACCCGTTCGTCATCTATTTTCTTTCCTAGATGGAAAAACTAAAAATCAAAATGAATTTGGAGTGAAAATAGGAAACAACTGGAAAAGTTTTATGAGCTTCCAGTGACTGAGTTTTCAAGTATTGAAAATAACATTCCATTGCTAAAATTTAAGGATAATTTAAGTATGGACCAAATATATTTTTTAGAAATGTGTAACACAATCTCTGTTGGAAGTTGCTCTTCTGATTTGTCTATGAAGAAACCAGAAAAAATGTCATTCACCATGGTTTACCTTAGCAAACAGAATAATTCTCTTGTACGTGGAAACAGAATATCCATCACAAAATCTCCAAATACTGATTGAGTATATTTTGAAAGTGTATGCAACTGTTTGGTTTAACATAAAGTTGAAATCTTCTTGTATCTATGGACTGAAGCACTTGTGAAAACTTGTCAGCTATTTCCGTTACCTCAATTAGATTCTTAAAAATGTAATTGATACAATCAGTCAAGGAAATGCATACTTTGCTGCACATGAAAATGTACTCCTTTGTATGCTATCAGGTGATAGAAGTCATTAAGGAGTTTGCATTACGCCGAATTGTAAAAGCAGGGGCTGGAAATGAAGTTGGCATCAGATTTTTTTTAAAATTCCTGTATGTATAAACTTTGATGTCACGGATTATATTGATATGATTCAAAGGCATGATGTTAAAGTAACATAACCTCCTATGACGATGTATATTGCTGACGACAAACTAAAGCAGTAAATAAAGCAAGCAGAAGAACCTGATCATGAGAGTCAACTTCAATTTTTCTCTATGTCACACACAAGCAGCTAAAATGATTGTTAAATTAATTATCGAGTCATCCTTGTCAGTTTGCAGCACTTCTGCAAGAGATGCATTGATAAAAAACAAAATAAATTTTCAAAAGATCATGCCAAGATTTGAAACAAAATACAAAAAACAAAAAACAAAAAAAAACATTCAAATGTGTCAGTGTTATTATTATTGATCATGTGTGATTACTATGGACATTAGAGAAAAATTAATGTTTCTTAAAAATAACGTTTTGCCTTTAAAAACAATATAAAGTCAAACCTCTTTTAACGAACACCCTTATATACGGTGACCCATCTCTTACGGCCAAATTAAAATTTCTCAGCGAACATTAACCTCTCGTTATAACTGACAACCAATCTCCTGCAGTCACCTCATTTTTTCAGATTTTTTTTTGGTCACATAGGTGTCCGCTAATCAGAGGTTTCACTCTTTTAAAGTTTTTCTAAATAAGTGTGATTTGTTTAACTAAGATACGATAATTAAAGATTGCATTTCTTTCATTTCAATGTATTACTATGAGAATATGTTACTGTAAAATTAATAAAAATTAATATGGTGAAAATCGCTAAATTCTACAAAATAATTCTTTCTGTAATGGCATCTAAAAATTCGTAATACATAGAATGTGCAAGTTTTCTGCAAAAATATCATATTTTGAATATTCTTTTTACAAAATATATGTATATTATGTTAATAATCAAGAAAATAATTTTTTTTTAAAAAAGCACTTTTTATCGTTTTTTCATAGAAAAGTCAATTTTGAAGCCCTTTGCGGCACCTGAAAATATTTTAGTACAGCAACAAAATTTTATATTCTTCATTCTAATCCCAAAAGGCAACTTTTGCCGACTATAGCAAATTTCTAACTGAAAAAAAATAATTAACCATTATTTTCGTTTCACCCTACTGAACATTTATGGAAATTCTAATGTACATGCATACACACACGTATATGCGAATGTGGAATAAATTTAAAAATAGTGAAAACGAATTCAGAGAACCTCAAAATGTTAAAATATACCAATGTTTCCATAATCGGGTTTTTATCATGATTCAATACATTCTCAAACTCATATGATATTATATATTTACCTATTGACGTGATATTCACCTACTTTTTGTACTTACTCATATTTATGTTCCTTGTATTATTCAGAACTCTCTGAAAATCTCTGTTACACTTCCAATATGACGTCATATTCATCTTCTTTTTCATTCTTGAAACTTTTTATTTCATTTTCATTTATCACATGAGAATCTTTCAATAGAAAATTAATTGTTCTGGAAGGAATTTTATTGTAAATTTTTAATTGTTGGCAGCTGCTACAACGAAAAATGTTTACATTTGATAGGAAATTGCTGTCAGATGAATGGATTCTGCCCTGAATCGTCACCTCGCTTGCGTATTATATAAATAGATAAAAATTTGTCTGTCTGTCTGTCTGCCCTTCTATACAAATCAACAGTTTGGAATCCAGAGTTGTGAAATGTTACGTATAGGTGTATTAAAACACGGCCGAGGCAACTAGTAATCCGGAATCGAAATAATGTATAGGTAATTTTTAATTAATAAAAAACCGAAAATCTAACATCCTTTTTCTATTAACCTGTTAACCGTTCGTCCCGAGATAAGTCGTCGCTAAAATACCTTACTTTATCGTTTGCCCCGAACCATATCGGGGCATGAAGACTGTTTGATTTTCGGCAGCCCCGAGTTCTGAAAACTAGTATTACTAGCATCCTTACATATCAACTGTTTCACTCCCCCATTTCGGCGCAGAGAAAGGGAAAGTGATGGATTACTTCAGGGTCTTTTACAAAGGGAGAAGACCACATGCGGTTTTACATTTGAGGGGAACATGTATGCAATTTCCCAACCAATTTATTTCTGTTACAAAAGAAGACTATTTTGGATGTTGAAAACTAGAACGCAAAACGTTATAATTTGTTTTATTATTTACTCAAATAAAACAAAATACCGTATCTTAATGTAGAATATTTTTTTTTTTGCATAATTTAAAATCATTGCAAAAATTGCAATGATAAAAACGTTATTATTTTTTTTCAAATAAAAAGAAAATCAAACGCTTTTATCATTGCAATTTTTGTTTTTTTATGAATTTTGTAACTTCATGTATTTTTAAGATTTATTTTCTCTCTAACACACGTATTAAGATTTTGCTTTTCATATGAATTATTACTGGGTGTTGTTGCATTTAGGAATTTTACTAATTCACATTCGAAATTATAACGTTATTTAGAAAGGTTTTAATTTTTTTCATATTAGAGTTTATTTACAAAAACTATTTTATTTTTTTAACATTACATTCGAAATTTTGTCTAGCTAGGTGATCATGGTTTTTTTTTCTAACAAAACACGCATATTTAGTGATCGGTGCAAAATTAGTTAAATTAAAAATATTATAACATAATTATCTTAATATTATTATTAACTAGTGGACATACACCTTCGATTTTTTTTTCAAATGAAAATTTATTTTTAAAAAACTTAGATTTGGGGGGGGGGGGGGCACACTGCCTTCTTTAGCGTACACCAAGATTTTTGCTCAAGATACGATCTGTTTTGATTTTATATTTTTAAACGAAAAACCAGCATAGCCTGGGTCTTAAATGTATAGCTAAAGTTAGTGTTGGACAAATTTATATATTAAAACAAAAATCTTTCCAAACGAACCTAATAATGAGGACCCCAGTGCCTTCGATAGGTTAAAATGTTTTTTTTTTCTCGCCTTTTTTTCACAAAGGGAAATTTAATATTGAAAAAAAAAGTTATTATTGTCCAAACGCTTTGAAATTTTTATGAATTATAAATATAACCTCTGGATAATTTTGCTAAAATAGTGATATTTAGCTATAAAATCAGGGTTTTTATCTTCTAGCTTTTTTTTCTTTTCACACATGGAAATCGGGAAATATTTTTATAACTGATTATTATGCGGGAAATATTTTTATAACTGATTTTTTACCACTAAATGTTATTATACATAACCTAAAATTTTATTGGAAAAACAGCTAAAAGGATAGTTTAGGATATTAAAATTGTCGAGCAATAGCGCAAAAAAAATTTTAAAAGTAAATAAAAGTGCGCAATGTTAGTCCTATGGGATTTTTAAAAAAAATTCAAACTGATAAACTCCCCCCCTCCCCCCTTCCCCCCCGCAAAAAGATAAAAATAAAATAATAATAATAATAATAATAATCTCAAAATTTCTAAACCAAATTTATTCTTGATCATAAGCTAAATTATTAGCATTGAAGAAGAGCGATAATTCGGGTCACTTTCCATTCAAAAGTACTCCCTGAAATCATTTGTCCAATTGCAATATGCACACATCTAGCCGACACTTGACTCACAAAATCCATTCCGTTCCATAAGTCGGATACAATCATTATTTTTTAATAATCTCCTTTGTCAATATTTTCTGTGAAGAAATTTTGCGATTATAATCACAGTAGTGTTATTTTAGTACAGCTATGTTTAAAGCCAGAGGTTGTGCGGGTTTTAGAATTTTGCGGATTTCTGGTCACTGTTTTTTTTTTTTTTTTTTTTTTATTTTTTAAACAGTCATTTGAATTTAGTAATGTACACGAAATTATAATGAATGATTACAATCAAGTAAAATAATAAAAATTAGGATAATTTTAATTTCTTAAGAAAATATTAAAAGTAAAGGTCAAGTTTATATTTTATAATGCATAACTGAATATGCATAATGATGAGACAATTTTTTCTTGAATTATTCAGTGAAACTCTTCTTATAAATATACACTAATAATTCACATCAAAATCTTAAAATAACAAAGTTTTATTTCATATGTTTAGCCAAACTTAATAACCAAAAGTTTTGATTAATACATAAATGTATTTGGTAAGATCATGATCGATTTTCAGTGCTATCTCGAAATTTTTCAGAAATAAATTTATCTTTTCTTCATGAGAAAACATGAGTTCAATCATATTAACCAGAATTTCACATTAAAATGTATACAGAATGATTAAAAAAAAATCCTCACATTTCTTTATCTACATTTTAACTGTAAGTTTCAGTGTTTACATCTGAAAAAATGTGCGGATTTTAGGTTTGCGAATTTGAGGGAGTTTACTGTATTATTATTTTTAAAGTGGAAATTTGACATTTCTTTCGAAATTTTAATTGACTTGCTTGAAACTTTCATGACCAAGCGGATAAAAAAGATTTAGAGATTGGCAATGTTTTCTTAAAAACATATTATTCCTGTTATAAGAAATTTCAGCTAAGTAAAATCTGATGTGTTATAAACGTCAACTGGTGTAACTGAAACTTTTATGCCGTGTGGATGAGAATTATTGTGTTGTTATTTACATATTTATTTTTGCATTTTTACTTAGACATTATCATACAATAAACATCAAATGTTAGAGTGTTTTTTGAAAGACAGATTTGTTTTCTTATAAGAAAAAATGTTTGCGTATGTGTGTGCTTTATTTAATGTGTTCCGCAAAACATTTACTTTCAAAATTATATATTGACGTTCATAAGACATCAGATTTTATCTAACTGAAATTTCTTATAACAGGAATAATATGTTTTTGAGGAAACATTGAATAAAAAATGCAGTATAAAAACAGATTACAAATTCATTAGCCCAATATCCGTCTCATTTAGGATTACTTTCAAAGATCGAAAAGAAAGTAAAAATAAACTGTCCATGTTTTGCAATATTTTACCTTATCTTAAAAATAGCTAACAATTGGTGACTTGCGGCGTCAAGCATCCCTCTAATTGGGGCGAAGATTATCCCCAACTGATAAATTAGCACAAAAGATGTTGACAACTGAATACAGAGGTGGGAAAACATAACCTAAGACCCAAAGCTGAATTTCGACTGAATATGTTCTTCTGATATATTGAGATATTCACAAACACATTTTTATTCTGAAATGCACGAAATATGCAAGTATTCTTTATAGAAACCAAAAAATCTAATAGCGTTTACCAGTGTTCCAAGATGTTCCAGAAAATCCTCTCAAAATTAGCATTTTAGGCAGATTTCCCAGACTCGCTAATATTGAAAAGGATGTTAGGATTTAGCTGTCAATTTTAATTTTAGATATTCTACATTATTCAAAACTTGGGAGACTTTATTCGATCATATATATATATATATATATATATATATATATGCATGTGTGTGTGTCAGTGGCATGCCGTGTTATATTTACCTTGTTATGTGTGAAAAAACCTCCTTACTCAAACCTTTATAAACTTTTTTTTTAAACTCTAGCATAGCAAAAGAAATAATTTAGTAATTGTTGAAACCACTCTCATAGTGCTTAAAAAATTATAAAATGCAAAATTTAGAAATCCTTCTTGTGTTAAGATAGGTACTTGATGTGTAAAAATCAACGTAAAGAAAAGAACAAATAAAAAATGTCTACGTTTAAATAGGACATACATTTCAAGATTTCTTGAATAACAATCTAAGTCATCGTTGTAAAATGTATGAAAGAGAGAATGATAAATGATAGCAATATTTAAGTGTGCGATCGAATTGCTAGTGTTATTTTTCAATTCTCTTTTATTTTTCTGGTAATGTTAAATTCACTTTGGCTGAATGTTTCTTTCATACGTTACGTATTTACTAAAAACTGTTTTATGAACATGTAAAATCCGCATGAATATATAAGCCAATTGAACTATTTATTTTATGAATAATAATTACTCATCAAAAAATCTCCTAGATGAAGTTCTTTTTCAAAATAATAGTATAAATTAAAACACAAATTTTATTACATACATGTTTAAAATAAAAATAAAACATTTATATTTCAAAGTTTGGTGTTTTCAATAAAAGAAGGAAATTAAACATTTTTTTTTTCTTTTTAACAACTATTGCCCCTAAATAAAACGTGTAAGGCACTTTTTTTGTAGGATTATTTTTTTCTGTTCAGGATCGGAAAGGAAGTATAAACAGGACTGCCAATTGGTCCGTTTTTTGATTACCAGTATTTGCTAAGAAATTGTTTCGAGGTACGTTTCTAGAAAAAAAATAAAATTATAAAATTCATATGAAAGAAAAAGACTTGTACTCACGTAAATTCCTAGATACGAATGGATTTTTTTTTTTTTTTTTTTTTTTTTTTTTTTTTTTTTTTTAATAGTTAAAAAAAATGTTTGGCTTATCCTGCTTTGTGTTGAAAGATACGCAAATGACTTTACCTGAAAATTAATCAATTCAAGAAAAAATTACCATGCTTCATAGTAATGTGCCCGTACAAATTTCGTACAACTAAAAGTAGGATTGGAGGCACATAAAAGTTCAGAATAAGCTTGTTTAATTTGTTCAGCTAACTAGGCAAATCTTAATGTAAAATGGAGGGAAATTATAAAATAATTCCCTTGATTTCTACTCCTCTCTTCTTTCTTGGTTTAATTCCTTATAATTAATGTTTTTCTAGAAAACTGTCGCAAGCTGTTATTCATAACAATTACAGTAAAAAAGTCTATTTTACAATGCATTTAAAAAAATACAACAGTAAAACTATTTCGTAAAGAAAAAGATCCACATGTAATGCAGCTGGCTATCCTTTTTTCAACAAATACTGAATCGATTTCAATACTTTTTAAAAATAGATTTGACAGCAGCTAAACAACAAATTTATCGTTCAGTCAAAAATTAAAATAACAAATACAATATGGAATAAAAAAAAAAAAACCCTTGACAAAATTGCATAACTATTGAATTTTTATTAGGGTTTCGTTCATCTCACGAATCCCTATTGCCCCCGCTTCGTTATCTGTCTGTCACAGAGCCATTCTCGAAATCTATGTAACTTACAGAGTTGAAACTTAGTGTATAAATCAGAATATCAGCTGTGAAGAGCTGAAAATATTAAAATTTGAAAAATTCGTATTATTTTAATAAATAGAGATAAAAAACCAAAATTCTAACAGCATTTTCCTATTAAATTTAAACATTTTTCGTTATAGCCGATGCCAAAAATTAAAAATCCACGATGAAATTCTTTCCACAATAATTAATTTTCTATCAGACGATTTCCACGTGAAAAATGAAATAAAAAATTTCACCCATTGAAATAAAGATTAATATGAAATAAAATTGATTGACGTCATAGTGGTAATAAAACATAAAACGGACAGATTTCTCAATAATATAAGGAGTATGAGTATGTGTACGTGCACAAAACAGATTAATATCAGGTCATTAGAGAATTAAAAAGAAAATCTGACGTCATATCGGAAGTTTAACGGATTTTTCAAATGTTTCAGAATAATACAAAGCCCGTATCAATATGAGTAACAGAGAATAGTAAATATATGAGTTTGAGGCACGTATTGAATCATGATAAAAACCCGATTATGGAAATATTTTAATATTTTGAAGGTGTACAAGATGTTTAATTTTGAAATTAAATTTTTTAAGTATTGCATTTAGTCCACATGACATATATATTATTATGACAGAATATAATAGCGGGCTTAGCCCACTATCGGGCTGGTTTGGATATTCGAAAAAACGAGAAAAATAGGCCGGTAAATTTTTTCCTTATAAAGAACACGACTTTTTTTTTTTAGTTGCTAAATGAAATTTATTTGGATGTATTAAAGACAGGATAAAGCGTTTTGAAAGGAATATTAAACGAAACCCTTTGAGCGATCTTTGATCACACTTACCCACTTGTTATTTTTTCTGTCTGATAGAGCAATTTATAATTTAGCTACTAGAAAATAAATAAGAAGTGCTTTTAACAAAAAGGTTTACTAATGTCAGCTGATGTACACTAATATATCTTTTTTACATGAGAAATTTTTTTGTCACCCTTTAAAAATTTTAATCCACTGATTTTCATAACTGTCTTAGATGTATGTAATGAAAACACTATCTAATTTTGCAGATTTTTTGCGCGTTTAGGGAGTAGGATGTATTTTTAATGCTTTTTAGATGTCAAACTGCGCAGTTTGTAGTGATACTTCATTAGAAAAAAAAAACAGTGTCCTTTATTTTCTTTTTTTTTTTACATTAAAAACATACTTTTTTGCATGTTTGTATATATTTAGAATAGCTGAAATGTTTTCCCAAAAAATAAATGGATTCAGAATAAAATCAAATTGTTTGTAAGATTGCAATTCTACAGTTGTCTTCTATATATTATTTGCTTCGAAAATAACTAAACACCCCAATCTGAAAAGAAACACAGTCCCTCTTATCCACAGGAGACACTATGGGGGAGATTTTCTTAGGAGATAACCGAGCACAAAAGCAATTGACATCTCAATAGGGGGGTAAGCATTAGCCACGTAGGAAAACAAACATTCTTGTTCTTAGCCCAAGACGATATTTGACCGGAAAATCTCTAGGTAACAGCGAAAATATGGGGTGGCTTTCTTACTATCGCTGTGCCGTTGAACTGGTTAAATTTAAACATTTTTCGTTATAGCAGTTGCAAACAATTAAAAATCCACAGTAAAATTCTTTCTGCAGTAATTACTTTTATATTGAAACATTTCCACGTAAAAAATTGAAAATCATATAAAAAGTTTCAAAATTAGAAGAAAAAATATTAATATGACGTCACATCGGTAATATAACGGAAATTTTCAAGCATTTCTTAATAATACAAGGGGTATGAGTTGAGTATGTGTAAGTACAGAAAGCAGGTTAATATGACGTCATTAGAGAATTCAAAAGAAAATTACTATGACATCATATTAAAAGTTTAACAAACTTTTTCAAATGTTTGAGAATCATACAAAGAGAATATCAACATGAGTAATAAAGAAAGCAAGTAGATATGACGTCAGCAGGTAAATATAACGTCATATGGGTTTGAGGAACGTACTGAATCATGATAAAAACCCGATTATAGAAATATTGACATATTTTAACATTTTGAAGTTCTCTGTACAACATGTTTAATTTTGAAATTGATTTTTCTACACAAAGATTCTAAAAATCCCGTACAACGTCGGATACTTCAGTCGGAAATTTTAATATCAATTACAGAGAAATAATCATTTTAAAATTATTTTTAACTTATAATCATGAAAATCAGCTCTTAGGATATTAAAATAACCGAAAGATAGAATATGATCTTCTGAGTAATTACTAGCTTCTAGCATATTAGACGAAATTATTTTCTTTGGGAATATTTTTACGATATTTGGATAAACAGAAATATTTTCTTTCCGTCTGTAAGCAATATTATTTCCAGAATTGTAATAGATCTTTGACAGCTATATTAAGAAGCATAAGGTGTTACCATATGGACGTGAAAGACTGTGGATATTCAGTGATAAAGAATGTTGCCTCATTTCTACGTATTTAAAAAAAATTGGTTTTTATTTTTTTCAAGATTTTTCAGAATCCTCTTTAATAAAAAGCTATGTGTTGCTGACGACTGGAATTTTTGATAATCGTTGCCACAGAATAATCTCGGAAAATGAAACATTTGAAGTTGCTGAAAAAATTAATAGCTCGAAAAGTATTTGTCAGAAAATCTTTAGACAAACTTCGTTAGAAAAGTAAAAAAATGTATTTCTTGATATAAATTTCAAATCTAATGATTATGCCGTTTTCCAAATATTGAATTTCAAAAATTACCAAATTTCACAATGGAGTACCATAGCGAAATCTTCACGCGTAAAAAGATAATGATAACGGCCATGTGTCCTGACGTATACTGGCTATAGCACGAGTCACAAATTATAATAGCCTTATTATTCTGTTAAAATATAAAAGTGAAATATGATGCCACGAGTGCATGATTTTTATTTAATTTTAATATAATCATCTTATAAACAAGGTTTTTGAAATTTATTTTTCTAATGGGACTTATAAATTATGGGGGGAGCACTTTATATTATTTAGGTTTCCTCAGGAACTTTTTGTCAGAATTGAAAGTTTAATATATCAAAACGACAGACATTAAATCAGCAATAACTATAACGACTGTCCTTCAGTTCGTTTGGATAGATTTTCATTTAAAAATATAAAAGCATTCAACATTGATTTTAGGTATTTTTAAGGTAATTATCACGGGCCCGGGCAACACCGGGCATGTCAGCTATTATAATGAACTAGCGTTTTGCTCGTTCTCCACCAGGTGAAATAGTAAGAAATATTTAAAGGTAATTACAAAAAGATTAGATTTATTTCGGAAATGTGGACTTCATCCTGAACCAAAAATTTACGTAAGATGCAGCTGTATTTCTATATTAGGTTTTATGAGACTTTTCTACGTGTTATATGACAAAAAAAGTCATTTTTAAAATTCATGCCAGTTTTCTCCGCATTGTGGGCGAGAAAACTTTGAATAATCGGAAAGTCTTAATGACAGTTGATGGTACTGTTTACAATTCTCATTTATTATCCATCATGAGTGCAAATCCTTTTTATTAAATTATATTTCTACTAGAGACTTTTCTCAGCGTCTTTTACTTCCCTGTCGATCATTTTATAAATAATTAAATTTCATGCATAATAATTAAATCTCATTCACTCATGCAGCTGTATAACTATATATATTTTGTTCTCTCGGGCTTTTCTGCGTGTTATTTGACAAAAAAGTCATTATTCAAAATTCATGTTAGTTTTGCCCGCATTGCAGGCGAGAAACCTTTGAATTACTTGAAAGTCTTCATGACAGTTGATGAACAACCATAACAACTATTACATATTGTTCGTTAATCAAGTATGTAGTTCTTATAGTTCGTTTACAAAATACAAAAGTTTTACATGACATTCATTGAATGGTTTTTCTTCGAACATTGTTTGAGCGTCGAAAATATATTGTAGCCAATTGAAAACTTTTAATCTACGTTTTCAAGATTTTTTAAAAATCATTTTTGATATAATTGCCTCATATGCATTCAATTACTTTGTACAACTTACAATTCTGATTTATTATTATCCATCGTGTCTGAAAATAAGTTTCATTAAATTATGTTTCCATTAGCAACTTCTTTGAGCGTCTTCTATTCCCATGTCGATTATTTTCGAAGTCATTAAATTTTATTTAAATCACTCATTTACTCATTTTCTAAAAATGGGGCATGTAAATTTGGACCTCTTTTGACCAATGTCTTTTTGGATGATTTTTTTAGAAATCTACTTATTACAATAACTTCTTTTATGTATCTATCTATTTAACTATAATGCAAATCTTGTCATCACGATAATGTCCAAAATCCTAAAGTAATTCGAACAATATTGGGGCAGTGTATTGATCCGCAAGTATCTTGGGGGAGTTCGTTAATCAAGTATGTAGTTCTTATACTTCGTTTACATAACACAGAAGTTTTACATGACATTCATTGAATGGTTTAAGTTCGAACCTTGTTTGAGAATCGGAAATATGTTGTAACCAATGACAAACTTTTAAACTACATTTTCAAGAATTTCTTTTTTTTTTTTTTTTTAAATCATGTTTGATATAATTGCCTCTTATCCATTGAATTACATTTGGTAAGTCAAATTTAAATTTTTCCTATTTTTGTCTTCTGGCTAAATTAGCAAAATTTGTATTAAATCATATGTATGTAAAAAAAAAACAACAACAACTTATTCTTCCGACTGCGCCAGAAAGACTGCATTCTGAGTAGGGATACTTTATCCACCTTGCATTTTCGAAACTGCTTCTTATGCTATGTAAGTGAAGCAGTTGAAGAAGTGATGAGAACAGGAAAGGTAATAACCCATGAAACAGCTGCATGAGTTGAACAAAGGTTTTAAACTAAATCGCTGAAAGAAATTAAGAAGCTTAACACTCGATCCGCTATCCTAAAAAAAAACGTACGTTATTACTGTCATTGTTGAGGCTAACAAAAAAGATAGGCTTCCGCGCGTTTGTCTCCTTTTGGACCACTAGAGTCATGCGATGCTCTTTTCGTGTACCTGCGTCACAAAAAGAGCATCACGTGACACAAGCGGTCTGAAAAGAGACGAACGTGTAACTTAGTAGGGCAAGCTGTCTCTTTCGTTAGCCTCATGTCGTTGTGTCTGTGAGATCACATGACGTAATTTTCATACGATATTTCGAGGAAAGGTAGTAAGTAATTGAGTAGAAGTGCATATTCTTTTGACTTCTAAAAAAAAATCGCAAAATTAAAAAATATATAAGTATATCAAATTGGCGTCTCTAAAGACGCCTTTGCAGCCAGAAAAAAGTCACTGTATCTTACATATACAAAGGATAGTAACTGAGTGTTAAGAGCCTACATCAGTCACGCGACAAAACGCGCAAGCTAATGTTAAGCCTATGGGAAGGTTCTTGCGCGATTTCTCGCTCGCATTTCAATATTTTTAAAGGATTTTTTTTTGCATAGGATAGTTGACGTCGATCTCTAACGTTGTTACTTTTTTACTTTTTCGATTTTGGTTCCAGTTTTTTTATATAAAGGTACTTTCACTTTCAGAACCGGTTCCAACCAGTTCCGAAATTGCAAATGTCCGCTTATAAGAACATTGTAACCAAAATCAGAAAAGTAAAAACTAACAATGTTAGAGATTGACCTCAGCCATCCTATGCAAAAAAATCATTTAAAAATATTGAAATGCGAGCGAGAAATCGCGCAAGAACCTTCCCATAGACTTAACATTAGCTTGATGTCAGGGGGAAAGATCAAAAATGTATTCGTTAAACACAGGAATGTTGTTAGCCGAAAGTAAAAAATAGAGTTCAGGGATTTACTAAAAATTTATTAGAGAAAAGACAAGAATACGTGTTTACAGCGACAACACCGATAATGACAAAAAAAGAAAAAAAAAAGAGCTTCATGGAATAAACACCTTACCGATGATTAAGGAATAAGTTGTTCGATATGCCCTCCGCCTTGTTCCGCTACTAATTGGAAGCGCAAAACGGCATGCTCCACAACAGATATGAGGGTATCTGTACTGATGCAATGGGTGTTGTGTGTGATGTTTGCCTTCAAGTCGGCTAGATTCTGAATCCACCCGCTGTAAACAACATTCTTCAGGTACCCCCAAAGCCAGAAATCACACGGGTTTAAGTTGGGGGAACGTAGCAGCCACGTTGTCAGAAAAGGGCGGCTTATTATCCTATCGTCTCCGAAATTAGCACTCAGTAGCTGCTTCACAGGAGTGGCAATGTGCGGAGGAGTAGCAATGTGCGGAGGAGCGCCATCTCGCATGAATATTGTGCGATCCATACACTGACGCTGCTGAAGAGCCGGGAGGACATGGTTACGCAAAAGTGCTTCATACTGCTTGCCAGTAACGGTACAGGTAACGGGATCCGCAGGTGTGATCTCCTTGAAGAAAAACGAACCGACGATAAACGCTGCCGTTATTCCGTGCCACACAGTGACCTTTTCAGACTGGAGAGGTAATGGCTGTAGCTGGGACGGATTCTCGGTCGCCCATATCCTTCAATTTTGCGTATTTACAGAAACTTGCAAATGAAAGTGGGCTTCGTCAGACCACAGAATGTTCCATGGCTATCCGTTGTCCACTTCCATCCGGGCAAGAAATTGTAGTGCAAAAGATTGACGTGCTTCCAGGTCAGCAGGTAGCAACTCCTGCACATGAGTTATCTTGTACGGATAACAGCGCAAGATGTTCCGTAGACTTTACGCACCATGCTGGTCGGTATATCCAGCTTTCGGCCAATTCTCCGTGCACTGCTTATTCCAGCATCACTGTTAGTCTGTTCTTGTAATGCTGTAGCCACATCTCTCACTGCCGCAGCCAAAACTGGTTTCCATCCTCTACCCCGTTTAACGTCAAATGAACCGGTCTCTTCGAATTTAGCAATCATTTTTTGCAGACTATTTGTGGTTATTGGACCCCTTTTTATGAATTTTAATGTCCGAAACTTCCTAATAGTGTAAGCGCAGATTCATCGTTCTTATAAAAAATATTCAAGAGCAGAGCGTGATCCTTCATAGTCAGAATCATGGTGAAGCATTCAGACAAAGAGGTGGTGCTCCGCATTTTTATGGCAGCTATGTCTGTGGTGCGCATGTCACGCATTAGTAATTTGCATATCTCCAGACAATGTGAACCCTGACAGCGCCATCTATCGGCACATTTTGGAACTGCTTTTTTCCTTCGCCAAACAAAATTCCATTGCCTCACGATTGTTCTGCTAAAATATCAAGTCATTCTGACCAGTAGTTTTAAAATTATCGATTTTTGAAATCGTAACTTTATTCACCCGGTATATATATATATATATATATATATATATATATTAAATTTTAGGCCTAAAATGAAGAGTGTGCACGCTTAGCATACGTGGAGTGACAACTGTATAAAACCTCGCATGCTTTTACTAAGCCTCTGCATACAACATGTAGATTTCGTGATAGAATTATACAAATTTAGTTGTAGCAAATAAAATATTTTAAATTAATGCTCTTTTACACGCCTTAGTTTGTGTATTATGAGCAAATATACGGCTATGACTCACTTCAGACTTTTTTGTCAAATGGCTGAAAAAAACAAAATGTTTTAATAAAAATTGTTATAACTGAATAATAAATAGAAATACTTTATTTTTATCACACTAATGTCTTACAATTAACGCAGTAAACAGTTCTACAGAATTTTCATCAATTACTAAATTTTGTGCTATTAAATTGGTATATTGTATCTTATGTACGAGGTATAACTTTGTTTTCCTTTATCAGAAACATAATTACGCATTATAAAATTATAAAATAAATTATTCGTTATGAAATAGTGTAAAACAGCGATACCAAGACCCAAACTATGGGTCGCGGATATCGTTCAAGCCTATCGTCAGGTGCATCGTTTAGGCCTTGAAAAATGCATAATTAGTTGTAGCTACTACAATAATATAATGAAACAATATGTTACAACTTTAAAGTAAAAGATCGTGAAAAAATAGAGAACAAGTGGGTAAGTGTGATCGAAAATCGCACAAAGGGTTTCGTTTAATATTTTTCAAAACACTTTATCCTTTCTTTAATAAATCCAAATAAATTTCATTTAGCAACAAAAAAAGGTCATATTTTTTCTAAAGTAAAAATTTACCGGTCTATTTTTTCGTTTTTTCGAATATGTAAACCAGTCCGATATCGGGCGAAGCCCGCTGTTATACTCTTTCATAATAATATCTGTCATGTGGATTAAATGCGATATTAAAAAAAAATAATTTCAAAATTAAACATGTTGTACACCTTCAAAACGTTAAAATATGCGAATATTTCCATAATCGGGTTTTATCATGCTTCAATACGTTCCTCAAACTCATATATTTACTATTCTCTATTACTCATATTGATACTCGCTTTGTCTTATTCTCAAACATTTGAGAAATCCGCTAATCTTCCGATATGATGTCAGATTAATTTTTTTTAATTCTCTAATGACGTGATACTAATCTGCTTTCTGTACATACACACACATACTCATACTCCTTGTATTATTGAGAAATGTTTGAAAATTTTCGATATATTAGCTATATGACGTCATATTAATCTTTTTTTCAATTGGTGAAACTTTTTATTTAATTTTCATCTTTCACGTGGAAATCTTCCAATAGAAAAATAATTATTGTAGAAAGAATTTTAGTGTGGATTTTTAATTGTTGGCAACGGCTAAAATGTCTAAATTTAATAGGAAAAGGCTGTTAGAATTTTGTTTTTTTATCTCTATTTATTAAAATAATGCGATTTTTTCAAATTTTAATATTTTGAGCTTAATATCAAGTATTCAGTTATATATATACAAAGTTTTAACTCTGTAAGTTATATAGTTTCTGAGAACGGCTCTGTCACGGACAGACAACGGAGCGGGAGTAATAGGGTTTCGTGAGATGAACGAAACCCTAAAAATTAACATTGTGAAAAGACAGTGTTTTATGAAACTTTGTGAAGTACAGTGTTATATTAAATTTTGTGTAGAGAGTGTTTTAAAAAAAGTTTCAATCCCAATACAGACTTTGTCACTGGTAAAAAGTAATGGGCGACGCTCATCAATTGCATTTAATTTAAAACTGCATGTTTTCTAATACTACATTCATCAATAAATGTATTTTTCCTTGTGTAATAAGGTTTTGGTTACTTCACTTTTACATTCGTATTACACATTATTGTTCTTACGTGTATGATTTGAGTCAAAGTTTACGCTTTCCTTACGATAGGTTATACAAAATGCTCTATATAACTACACATGGGTTGTTTATATAAAACAAGGTAGGTTTGAGTATGTCTTTTAAAAAATTAAAATTTTAAAGTGGGTAGCATAAAAATAAAGATTGGGAACTGCTGGCGTAAAATTAAAAAATATATATATCAAACAGATTTTAGTATCTATTATACTAAAATCTGCCTGTGCGTTTGTTTTTCACAACGTCTCCTCCCTTTGGAATGTTGGGCTCAAAAGCTCTAAGAATTTAAAAATTAGAATTAGTTTCCGAGATATTATTATTATTATGTTTTTGTAATTTTTAATGACATTTCTCTAAAAAAGGATAGCTAAATTACTTTTCATTCTTCTAGTTAAAATAGAGAAAAAGGGTAATAAAACGGATTATTATATTTTTATTGATGTCATTTTCGCATTAAAATGGAAAAGAGAAATTATTTTCAGTTTGAATAGGTGGTGAAAAGCTTTGATTAAATTAAATTTTCTTAAAAAGATTCGAAGAAATAAAAACATAATTTCACATATTCAAACATCATAGGTCAATTTATCGAACCAAAAATCGTCTGTCTCGACATATTGACATTTACAAATTACATCATAGATTTTTTTTAGCTTTACATTGAACAAAGGAGAAAAATTTAAGCTTCTTGCATTTAAACGGACAATTATTTCTCCTGTTCAGAAGAATTGAATTTAAATAAAAACAAGAATGAAAAAACATGCATCCGGCATAGATTATGAAACACTTTCAAACACTAACAGAATATTATTAAGAAGTAATTTTTTCATACAATGAAATGAGATATCTAAATAAGCAATTAAAATATACTTAACTCTAAAAAATATACTTAACTCTAAATATACTTAACTCTGAAAATCTATTTGCAGCAATTGCTGCCCATATTCGAAGTCTTTCGTGCAGCCTTGTATATGATCTACAGAATTTTAAAACCACACGTAATGAACAAAAAATTACATAAAATTTCATATCACAGCAGAAAGAGCATTTCTAGCAATTACCTAAGGTAGTCAGCCCTTTAACCGAATTCTCTTTTGCGTCTCTGTATATGAACGATAAATCCTACCTACTCCATAACCTATAGAAAATAAGTTGAATTGAACCTTAGTGATCCTTTAAAATTTAATTATTTTTCAAATATCATAATATGTTCAAAATGCACCGCAAGCGATTTCCCCCCCATAGATCATGATGTAAAGGAATTATTTTGTACGTCCCTGTATTTGAACTATAAATGCTACTAATTGTATACTTCGGTAAAAGCATGCTGCAGTCTACTTCAGTAATGCATATTACTTTCAGTATGTTTGAAATATCGTAACATCAATAAAATGTGCCGCAAAAGATTTTTCCCCATAGACCATAATGTAATGGAATTCTTTTGTGTGTCCCTCTAAATGAACTATTAATGCTACATACTTCATTTTCAATACCGAACATTCTTTAGTAAAATTCAGTAATGTGTAAAAATTTCATGATAATCCGAATATATGTACGAGAGTTATAGCATGGACAGACGGACAGACAGTTAGAAAAACTGAATTCATAAACACTTTTCAACTATGTTGGAAAGAGTTAAAAAGCCTATAGTATTTTCAATTGATTATTTTTGAAAGATGTCGGTTAAAGCGTTTCACAAGGGTGATAAAACTAAAAATTTTTATCGTGAAAATATGACATAATTGCTTTTATTGTAAAGCATTTATTTTAATTAATAAAAGTAAAATATTATTTTATATGTTCGTCAAAGATACGTCTTTTTCATTTCATCAGCTTTGAAATTAGAAACCAAATCTTAACAGAACAATATACTTTTGACAAATAATGTTTGCATACAAAATTTTACATATGTTTAAGCTACATTGTAAATAGAAATTATTACTTCAAATTTAGTATTCAATAAAATTAATGCTATATTAATTCGCATTATTTATACATATCGGATTGCTACGCGCTAAAACCTTAAGCTATGTACTTATAAAATCGGCTTCCAACACAACGCTTTAGGTACGACACATAAGCAACATTTTAGTAATTTGAAGGATATTACTCGCTTGAGGATATGTCGTAACAATGTCAAACGACTTAGGCACTAATTATATTCAGAAAAATCAATTTACATGTCGAAATTCATCGTTTGGATGCTGGAATAAAAGTTATTTTAATCGACGTTGCTAAACATGTTTAAATAGAAAATTGTTTCATCTGTAAATATATGAAAGTAATTGAAGAGGAAATGATATCGTATTTCTTGAAACGCATTAATTTATCCAGAGCTAGATCAAATTTAAAAAAAAACGAAAAAAAAAACAAACAAAAACAAAACATCAGTCAAGCCTAGAATATGAAACACTTTACGGCACTTCCACAATACTTGTAATGGAACTCCGTCATTTAAAAAAAGTAAAAGAAGATATCTAAGTAAACAACTTAGAAACCGCATAACACATTTGAAATCCAGATTTCGGAAATTACCGTCCATAGTTGGAAAGGTAGTCGAATTACAGTGAACTCTCACTTATGCGCCGGCCCAAGGGACCAACAGAAAAAAGCGCATAAGTGAGAGAGACGCATAAATGAAAAAGGGTCTAATCAAATTCTAAAACGCAGCATAAATTGCAATGAGAGCATGAATAAGAATGTTTCTAAAGATTACATGTTGATATTTATAATGATTTGGTAATTACTGTAACTATAAAAAAATAAGTAAACAAATAATAATAATAATAATAATACATAATAAAACAGAAAGTGTAACATACCTAATAATAATTTATTTCTTTTCAAAATAATCCATAATAGATGTTTGTTTTTGTTTTTGCCAATCAATTTGTAAAACAGTTTTTTCAAGTTCATCCAAATAAGAAAAGGGAGTTTCAGCAGCTGAATTAATTTGCAAATAGACCCGAATAGTGTGCTAAGCTTCTAACGCTTTCGTATGTTTTGGAGGAACTTTTGCATTATCATCATCTCCATCTCCATCACCATCAACCCTTTCACTAGCGATGTCTTCAATATCTCTTAATTCGACAGTTACTAAATTATCATCAATATCAACAAATTCATTAAAACAAACAAGTCCATCAGATACAGTTTGCCATTCGTCATCAGTGAGACCTACATCACAATCTTCTTCATTTTCGTTAATTTGACCACAACATTCATATTCATCAGGAAATAAAAATCCGGCTTTTTAAAAGCAATTCCTTATGGTATAATCACCGATACTTTTCCGTGCAGCACATACCATATTCATAGCATCAATAATTGAAATTTTTACATTGACTGCAGCTGAATTGCCTGTTTCTAATTCGGCAAGATATCGACGAATCAAAGTTTTCCTATAATGCACTTTTAAGCAACGGATTACACTTAAATCTAAAGGCTGTAACTTACTCGTACAGTTCTAAAGCGGAAAAAACACTGCTTTTATATGATCAAAATTTAGCAAATCTCGTGGATGAGCAGGACATTGATCCATAAATAGGAGAACTTTTCTTTTTTCTTTTACCATTTTTTTTGTCAAATTTATGAAGAAAATCTAAAAAAAATATTTGACGTCATCCATTCTGCACGATTGTTAAAGTACTCACATGGAAGCCACTTTATGTTTTTAAAACAGCAAGGTTTTTTGATTTCCCAATGATTAAAGGGGGTTGTTTTTCGGATCCATCTGCATTTACAGCATAACAAAACAGTCAATCTTTCTTTGCTGCTTTTTACACCGTGGCAGGGTTCCCCTTTAATTGCCAATGTTTTTTTGGGCATCATCTTGAAAAACAAGCCAGTCTCATCACAATTAATAATGTCTTTATATTTGTATCCTTTCATTAAAGATGGTAAGTCCTCTTTCCATTGCTCTACAGTTTTTTCGTCAATACTAGCACTTTCTCCAGATAGAGTACGAAATTCTTAGCCGTGTCGAATCTTGAATTTCTCCACCCATCCATGTGATGAAGCAAAGTTTTCAATTTTTAAAGTCTCTGAGAGATGAACAGCTTTTTGCCTGAGAAGCTCAATGTTAACCGAAATGTTAGAGGCACGGGCTTCTTTAAACCATTGTATCAAAACACTTTCCAATTCTTGAAACTTTCCTCCTTGAATTCGGCTTCTTTTCGAGGATTGAATTCCGCATTCTCGTTGAGCAGTTAGAATTGCTTCTTTCTTTTTAAATCCTTTTAAAGTTGACTCGGGAATTTGAAAATGATCAGATGAAGCTTTTTTAGTAGTTGATGGATTTTCTTCAAATTTTTTAATAACGTTCACTTTGAAAATCAAGCATAATTTCTTTTGTTTTGCCATTTCGTTGAGAGACCAATCTTAAATGTTGCAGAAGCTAAAGTTTGTTAGCTACTAAACTGTTAAAACTCAAATAAAAAAAGAAAGCTTTCAGTTAAAATCGTCTGTCTCATGATAAAGCAATAAAACACGTTGAAGAAAAAAAGGCGTGGATTCGACAAAAGAAGGGAGAATTTCAACAATGGGTTAAACACTGGAAGCGAGATAAGGGGATTAGATCGAACTTCAACTAAGGTCTCCCTTTTGTAGGACGTCCAGGACTTCTCCAGTATGTCATATGAAAGACGCGGCGTAATCGTAAGAAAGCATTGACTGACCAGATCAAAAAGAGTGAAAACGCATAGATAGTGTACTCTAAGCAGAAAATATTTGACGTTATCCATGCTGCAGATAAGATTGTTTGATTACTGTTTTGTCACTAAACAGACCACCCTCTTCTATTTACCGAGATAAGGGAAGATGTATGACCCCTTTTTCTTATAAACAGCATTAGAAATAGGGATAGGACTAGCTTCTGGGCAATATCAATAGTACATGTCTTTTCCTTCAAGATGAATGGATTTTCAATGTGGGTGGTGTAACAGATAAGATACCCATTCGAAATTCATTTGTTTACTGAAAGAATATCTTTCTAGAAACAACAAAGGTAGAAAGGGTACATTGAGAATTGAGGAAAATAAACTATTGCACTGTATCGGACAACACATTTTTGCTATTGTAACAAAAAAAAAAAAAAAAAAAATGTTATTGTAAAAAAAATTTCGGCGCATAAGTGAAATATTTATTTTTACAGCGACGCATAAACGAATGATGATTATCATTATTTTCCTATATAATGAGCCGGGACCACTGAAAATCGCCGTATAAATGAAAAAGACGCATAAAAGAGGCGGTGGATAAGTGAGAGTTCACTGTATTTTACACATTATTATACATGAGCTAAAGATGTGTATATAAATTCTCATAATGTACTAAAATTTAGCTTAGTTAAAAAACGCATAATACAGTCCAAAATTCACCTTCAGCAATTTCCAACAATAGACGGAAATACACTGGAAAACTTTTGTATAGCCCTGTATATTATCTACAGGTTTTTATACACACTTCCTATTTAACTAAAATTTAATTCAAGAAAAGAAAAAGCTCATAACACAAGTGAAAACATGTTTTTAAAAATTACCATCCATAGACTCAATGAATCCAGTTCTTTGCGCAGGCCTGTATACAACATCTATTAGTATACTAAATAAAGCTCACCTGGAAAATGCATAAACCAAATAAAAAACACCCTTAAACAATTCACGATCATACATAAGTAATGCTTACGAAATATTTTATGTAGCATATTTTATGTATATGATCTATAGAATTTATATATACCACGTAGTATGCAAAAATTTAGTTAAGTTTAAAAACGCATTCCACGATTGAAAAGGAACTTCAAGCATGTATCGCTCATAAACAGTACTGCAACCGTTATTTTTTGCGTGTCCATGTAAATCAAAGATGATTGTCATACACGTCATATTCTACAGTAGGCATCTTGTATTTCAACTCAATAATATATGTAAATTTCATTATGTTTGAAATAGAGTAACCTAATTAAAATACGCTGCAAACGATTTTTCCCAGTAGACCATTATGTAACCGAATTCTTTTGTGTGACCCTGTGGATGAATAGTAAATTCTTTGTACTCCATTGTCAGTCGAAATCATGTTTTAATGCACCTTATATATGCATATCAATTTCATTTTTTTAAATAGTGTAATATCATTAAAATACAAGGCAAACGATTTTTCTCTATATATCATAATATAACGGAATTCTTTTGAGTGTACTTGTAAACGAACTATACATGCTACACAATCCATTTTTATTAGCTAATATGCCACAGTAAAATTCAATAATATATATCAGTTACATGGAAATCCGAGTATATTTACCAGAGTTAGGGTACGGACAGGCAGCAGACGGACAGCAAACGTCAGACAAATGGCAGACGGCAGACAGACAGAAATCGAAAGACAAATGGTAGACGGTAAACGGACAAACCAAAGTTATAAACACATAAACTATGTTGGAACATGTTAAAAAAAAGGCAGAATGCAATAATGTTATTGATTATACATTATAAACATAATGAGATTTATAATGGTGCAGTTGTAAATGCTGCAGTTTTTAATGAATTTTATGATTTTTCGCGCGTAGTTGACATCTAAAAACTTAGCATTCATTCACTAAAGCTGAAACATCCAAAAAAGAATTAATTTAGCATAATAAATATTTGTTATATTAATGATAAGTATACAAATATCGCATCTTGTTCAAAAGTACTATAAACTGAGATTTAATGAGTGCTTTACCATTATTACATATTCTTTAACTTTGTATTATAAATATTTACAAGAAAATTCAAGTTACGCGATCATTGCCGTCGTGTTTCTATGACCTAATCAGAATATAATCCTTAGTAGAATTTTTCAGGATGGTCATAATAAAGAAACAAGTTGGAAATAGTACCTTAAACGTGACATAGGAGGTGCGTTCATTTTATAACTAGTTTCACAATGTAAAACAATCATCCTTATTATTTCAGTGAAATGAATTATATCGTCTGCTATGAGCGAAATGAATATGCCTTTTCTTTTTCTTATTACGTATGTCACGTTTACAAATGCGAATTTTTTTTTCTACACCAGACAGCACTATAAAATTCACCATTGAGATCTTGCTTTGCGAATGATTACGTCCATGGTTTAATATATTTATGACTCATAATGAACGAATCTCCTGTGTTTATTTACTCTAATGGATTGAGATATTTGGCTGTTAACGTAATTTTCACTGAAGTTATCTCAGAATCTATATATTTTGTAATGTAACTCATCTCTCAAACAAACAATTTTTTTCAACGATCTTTCTAAAAATGTAACTTTTAAGCAATTTTATTCGAAAAAAGGATTTGGAATAAAAATGGCCGCCTGGCATATGAAAAAACAAGTGGTTTTCCCGTATTTGTTTTCCTCAGTCACATGACTTGCGATTTTATTATATAGATTACATACGATAGGATTTAATAGAATAAAGAAAACTTTTATTAATATCTTTTTAAACTTTGATTCGATTTTCATAAAAATTGAAATGACTCGACAAAATTCTACAACGATAATATATATTAAATTTCAAACCATTCGGTTGGGTAGTTTTAATGCTGTTACATGCGGAAAGACGGACGGATGGGCAAATAGACAGACGGACGGACCAGACGACGACTATAGGTGCTACGTACTTATATAGTTACGAACGCACCTAAAAACGTTATTGGATTTCTTAATATTTCACGAATAATATCTAGAAATATCGGGTAATTAAAACTAAAATAATTTCCTGAATGTGTCTGAAAGTTGTGCGTTTGGATTTGAGAAATGTCTTAAGTTATAACATCTAAATTTCCAAACACAGTGATTTAGGAGTAAGCGATGTCTAGTAATTTGATCGGTATTGCTGATATCTCGCTTCGGGGCATGCAGTAACAATTGCTGTCAGATGACTTAGACGCAATTAATCTACAGAGAAATCAATTTACGTATCGAACTCATCTTTTGGATGTCGGAATACAAAGTTATTTTTAATCGACGATGCTAAACACGTTTAAATAAGAAAGTCATTTCAGCAGTAAATACATGAAAGTAATTGAAGAGGAAATGATATCGTATTTCTGAAAGTGAATTAATTTCCCCAGAGCTAGATGGGATAAAAAAAAGAAGAAGCAGAATGCAATGATGATATCGATTAGACGTTATAAACATAGTGAGATTTATGTAAACGCTGAAGTTTTTAATGAGTTTTATGATTGCTCGCACACTGCTGACGCTGACATCTAAAATCTTAGCATTCTTTCAATATGTGTATTTTAATAAAATTATTTTAAGTTGAAATATCTGAAAAGGAATGATTTTAGAGTATATTAAGTATTTGCAATTTTAATGATGAGTTTACAGAGATGGCACCTTGTTTATAAGTACTTTACAGGAACTTGACGACTACTTTAATCCTATTGCAATTGATAACTTTTACACTAAAAATACTTACAAGAAAGTTACGGAATTATTGCCATAAGACTAGAAATAGGTGTAGAGTAACACTGTTATTTATGTTCAGAGTTGTAACTGAAATGACGATGAGAATTGTGTAGGGATTGATAAGAAACATCGATACAAACATATTTTCCGTATGAAACCATGATCGCAATACACGTATCTATCAAAAAGATACAGTGTCCCACGTCATGCCAAACCCAGATTTTACTTCATATTTATTACAATAATGAAGATATATTAGGGAAGTCTTTAACAGGATATCAAGGGCTTCTGTGAATTGTCATGGCATCACAGGAAGTGCTGCAACTGCACTGTGATTCGGTCAGTGACATCGTATGAACTGTCAGCTATTTTCAGAATTTTGGCGCGTCTAGTTCAGTGTTGTTTAAACGCAAATGATGGTCATATTCATATTTTGTGTTTCCGTCACATTTCACTGATATCAAAGTAAGTGTGTTGAAGACTTCGCCCAAACATATTCATTATTGTTACAATAATGGACGAAAATTCAGGTTTGCATACCTTTGTAGCGATCTCATATCACCCGAACAGTACAAAGCGAGTTATTTGCTTAGAGCAACGGGCTTGGCCTTTCCCTGGTTCAACCCTCTCCGTCGCCAATTTCGAAAAGCTTTCAGGACGTGATTTGACTCACTTATGACAAATTCCATTCCGTAAATGTTGTTTTGTAGCATGTCTAAATATAAATCACTTAATATCAAAAGATACTTATTAACTCTTTTCTCAATTTATATAACGTTCTCATAGTTTTACCAATAGCTAAGAACTGTCAAATATAAATTAAGTATTCAGTTTCAACGCTATTTACAATAATTTCCTTTTATTGTGGGTTATAATCTTTATTGTAAATATTTTATGTGTGGTTGGGATTCAAGGTTTCAAATTTTATGTTTCATCCATAAATTCAAAAATATCAATGTGTTGCTATTTAACGGATATTTCCTTTTTCACGTTTTCTCGCAAATCTTTATGCCGATAACTTAAAGTGAATAATTGGTGTAAAATTTTTGAGCCAGTTCTCTCTCTGAACTCCCGCCTGAAAACATAGGCAAACTAAGGCTTTTGTAGTTATACGAGGGTTAAGGCACCACACATCTTTCTACCTTCTTTCTTAGATGTCACATTTTCAATTAAAATATTTAAAAAAAAAATCTAAATAGAAATGCATTCAATTTAACATGCTTTCAGAGAATTATTTTCTTTTTAAACAGATGGATCCTGGTTTTTGCGATACACAACAAATTCTACATAAAACAGTTTAAATATCATCTCTATTTAATTATTAAACATCGTCATAACCAGTTTACATTAAAACAGCTGTTAAAAAATTCATTTCCCCTGCATTTTTTAAACCACGCTTACCTGGCAGTGGATATAGCTTGAACAAAAAGTAGCTCAACCCGAGCAGTGGTCTTCCACTGCGTACACAAGGTATACACTTATGCAAATTGCGGTTGATAGGATTGCGCTTGCGCTGCACTTAAATAAAATAATTCTTGGAACTTTTATTAACAGAAAACTTACAGAATCATTCTGGAACGATAATCGAAAACCATTTCTGATATTCCACAAGAATCTTACTCGTCACGGAACGTTTCAGAATTAATCAGTAAAGTTTCTGTTATTTCCAAGAAACGTTCACTGAAAACCATAGGTAACCCGGCTGGCCATTATTTTTATATTTAGAAGTTTCAGGATTCTTCTTTAGAGTGCAAGAACACGGAAGGTGTATTGTGTACGAAATCGAGTTCCAGCGGAACAATTGTTGTAAATACAATTTCTGAATAGTAATCATCGATTTATTTATGCTGCAGAATGGAAAAATATAATTTTCCAAGAAATTGTTTAATTATTATAAAAACGCATTAAACGAGAAAACATTTCTGGAGTATATGCGGAACCTCCCCATTTGTTTTACAGTGTGGGAGTTTTCTAGCACTTTTATACAAAATAAATAAACTGCACACAGACGAATACGAATCTGATTCATATGATAATCCATCACACTGCGTTTATCAAAATTGTCCATTAATGTTGAACAGCTACAAAAATATAACACAACACTAACTTTAGAACAAATTTCCTAATTTTAATTACCAAACTAATTTTTAGGGGAAAAAAAAACAACTGAAAATTACAAGATTTTAAACTGGTATTATTCATTTATAGGCGAATCAAATTAAATCTATCACGATGTGTATCAACATTTGAATAATATATCATAATTATTTAAAATAAATAATTAAGATCTTAATATAATACTAAGCATTTGCGCTTTATTTACTATAATTAAATATATATACAGGGTGTATCAAAAAAGCTTGACATATTAAAAAAAAATATGAAAGATAGAAACTAGAAATTCACGTATGTGCTACTTTAAATATTGGAGTTTTTTCAGTGTCAAACAAATCAACAGATGGCTCTAGTTGTTCCGTGATAGCAGCATATACAGAATGACCAAGCTTTTTCTCGTAACCAGCAGAAATCGGTACGCACTGCCACGAGGCAATTATTAATTCCATTTCCAACAATGCATCATGTGCTTCATAAGAAACTTCGCCTTTATGCGTATAAAGTGCAGGTACTGTTAAATTTAAAAAGGAATGACAAACCTTGTCGTTTTGACTTAGCTGTTCAAATGCTCAATTATCTAGAAGAAGATAGTGATTTTTTAAACTACATTATTTTCACAGATGAAGCAACATTTCATGTTTCTGGCGAAGTAAACCACCACAACGTCAGAATTTGGGGATCTGTGTCACGCAATCGATGTTGGAACACATATGGGCCGAGATAGATTATCGACTAGATGTTGTCCGTGCCCCGAAAGGTGCACATATTGAAATTTATTGACTATATTAAAAAAAATTCTAATATCTCAGGTAACATATACGTGAATTTCTAGTTTCTATCGTATATATTTTGTTTTATAAATTTTTAAAATGTGTCACGGTTTTTTGATACACCCTGTATATTATAGTATATTATAAATATATTATAGTAAATTTGACAATCTTATTAATTCCTGTATCTTGTTCAGATAGTTAACGTACTATCATTATTAATGTTATATATGACAGACGATTCATTTTTCCCCTTTCAATACATTATATATATTTTTATTTTGTTGTGAAAATTCTGAGACAGTTGACTTTGCATACATTTTGTTAACATGTATTAACCTGTCAGCTTTTGTAAATAGCTTCAAAATTGTAAACAATAAAATAAAAGACTGCCGGGCTACAGGACTGTAAATCCAATGAGTCGATCGCTCGGTTGAGTGTTCTCTGTTCTCTGCCAGTTCAGTTGAGGTTTGATTATTGTAATGTAAAGAATTAAAAACGCACTAAAGACGCATACAATGCTTCTAGACATTCTTATGGCTGCACTAAGAGTATGCTAATTTTTAAAAGGCGAATGGCGATTTTATATTAAGATTTGTTTTCCTTTTTCGAAAATAACATATAAATAACAATTAATTATTTTTTAAATAATGTGCATATACCTGTACATGCTGATTCATTAATGAGACAAGAATTCAGAACACCCACGCACATTTGTTTGATTCGATTTTTTAAAATCGAATATTTAACAAACAGTGATGCAAACATGAAAGCTGTTATAAAACATTTTTCAGTATTATGGTAAAATGTAAGTTTAGCACGTTACTTTTTACTGATAAAAGTGTTCCGTCATTTTAAAATTAGGGTCCAAAATCTTCAAACTACACGACCTTGTAAAATGATGTAATTGATAATATTTTTATTTCGCTGGTATTATCTCGAAAAATCAAAATGTATCAACAAGAGAAAATGAATCAAATATCAGAATCGCTTAAAGAAAAACATTCACTCATAAGAGCGAAACAAAAAAATGGCGAGGGGAGGATTTTTCACATTTTATTCATACATGCTTACGAATCCAACTTGGTTGCTTTCTGATACATTCATGAAGTGATTTTTTTTCGTAAATGTATATTGTACGAAAAGGTGCTTTCCTGGCGATGATTGAACCATAGCCGTCTGAGCAGTAGGCCAGCGACATAGCGTCGAGCAAAAGGCTAAGCCCTTTACTCGAAGCTAGAAATTATTATAAACTGTCTCTTTCACTTGCTTGATAGCATCGCTAGATATATATTTTAATGAAAGAAAAAATATTTTGAAATCATTACTTTAAACTAAAATGTCATTATTTGAAATTCTAGCCTTGATTTTGTGCATTTATAGAGTCAGAGTACTGTTTTAAAAATGATTTCTTTAAGAAAGTGAGACAGGCTTAGTTTTCGGGTGGGTCTTGTATCACGAATATCCTAAAAAATCAAGGCAGTTCTTATTTTAGAGGAAGCATAGTATCCCGATTTCATTAAAATGTTGTAACTTTTATCCAAATCACGAATACAATTTAAGTAATTTTTAGGAATAAGTGTTTAACCTTTATATGAACCAGAGGATCCAACCCGGGATTCCCAGGTTATAGAACACACAGCCTGGTGTACGAAAAGGGGTAAAAACCTTTTTGAATTGAAAGCTTTAATATATTTTATTACATTTAACACATTTTTTCAGATTGACTACTAATAACACCAAAAAGCAATTTTATACCAGTTATGTATCTCAAATAAAGTTCTTAAATTCATTAAAAGCGGTACTTTCGTGTTAACTGAATGACAGAAATTAATAGCCAAAGAAATCCCTGTAAAATTCTGTTGTAGGCTTGGCGATATTAAGCATTGCCAAAAATTATTGTCACCCTTTTACTTTTACTGTTTTTCAGTTTTAATTTAGATGTGATGTAATATTCGAAGCGAGTAGTCGGCGCTATAACTGGCTTTGTCTGAACCAGGCTTTTGCTTGGTAATAATAAAATTTGTTAGTTTTATTTTAATCCGAATTTTTATTTACTTGAATACATGATACACATTTTTTAATGTGTAAGGCCAATCAGAATATTTTATTGGATTTAAAAAAAAAAAGTGAATTTAGCCTGCTAATCTTCTGATATGAAGTAGAATAATTTTTATTTTCGATTCTGAAATCTTGAATCCCCAAAGGTTTCATAAATTACAGCAGTGTTTTTGGTTCTGTTTATATCAGTATTAGTTTGAATTTATATCTTTTAAATTTGTGTTTTACATATTTAATTGTTTTGGTGAAGTTTTAATTTTGTTATGGAATATTATACGGGAAAAATGCATCTATTTACATTGTTTTATGTGCAAACGGTTTTATTTTCTGCAATCCGGTTGCAAGTGATAGAGATAAAACAAAAAAGAATATCGTGATTGAAAAAAAATATTTTGAAAACAGTAAATTGAGATACAGTTTTCAAACAAATTGCATTTGAATGTGTATTTTTTACTCTATTCGACGGTGTAAAAATTGAAATTGTACGATCAGTTGTGTAATAGTAACTCCTAAAAAGAGTTAATAAATTTGTAAAAAATGCAAAGTTTATTACTCAGGTCGTTGTCATCGTCAATATGAAGTCCGAGTTATTTCAGACATGTTTTTGCTTTATAATATAGATTCATAATATGAGCTACATACAAGTAAACTGCAATAAATAAATATCAAATGAAAGAAAAATCGCAAGAAGTTGGCTCTCTAAATCTTCCCCGAAATTCGAGAAAAAAAGCATATCCTTTAGTTTAAATACCATTATTCTCGTATTCAAATCTTCGTCTTATTTAATCGGAGAAAATTATTACAAATTCTGCGATTAATTAAAGCGAAGAAAACTAATACAAAATACTAGTATTAAAACTATAGGATATGTTATTTCTCTCACAATTTCGGGGTGATTTTTGTGCGAGTATATACGGTATTCAGACTGTAATTAAATGATTTTCAACTGATATAAAACAATGGTGACCACTTTTTTTTCATTTCTGCGTCTGTCTTTAGACTTTAGATTTCGTACCCTGCGCGTAAACTGTTTTTCCATAATTTACATCCGTATCGGTATCCGGTATCATTGCTCTACAAAGGTACTGGTATCAGAATCGAACGTATTGGAAACTCATTAGACTAGTGAATCGATGAAACAGTGATGAAACTGATTAATGACAGAAGGAGCCGGAGATTTCGGATGAATTAAAATGACTCGATAAATGTTGAAGCTATCTTTTCAATAACATGCATTTGATAAATTACCTTTATAGACATTGAATAAAATGTATGAGGTGCAGTGATTTTTTTTTTAGGTGAATTTATTAGTAATCATATCATTTTAATAGATTCATATAGAGGTTCTGTAAAGACAGCATAAACTCCGTAGAGGGGGAATACTCGCTTGAAGTACTTAATAATATAAATAAACTGCACTGTAAAAAAATTTCGTAAAATTACAGTAGATGTACCATAAATTAACGGTACTTGTACCGTTTTCACTCTTTACGGTATGAGTACCGTACTTCTAAGGTATATTAAGTGTAAAAAACCGTATATGTGCTATTTCGATTATAAACGGTATTTATACCGTAAAATGATTGTTTTGCAGTAAAAAATCGCTATTTATACCGTAAAATAATTATTTTTCCGTAAGGAAAGAGCTGGTAGCTCCGCCTCGTTGTACGGCAACCCCTGAAGTGGTGCTCTTGCTCTTGTTACGTAATGCGTGCAGGCCTGAGGAGAGGGGGGAGTGCAGCCGGTACATATACTTTAAATATTTTACGGTACATATACCGTCCAGTTAAATTACGGTATATATACTGGTCACAAAGTTGCCAGTATATGTACCGTAATTATTGATCAAATTTTTTTACAGTGTAGTATAAATGCCCGTCCTAGGACGATGGGTAGAAATCATGATTTTTACTTAAAATTTGAAATAATTGATAAAATTATTCAGATGCTCTTCATCGACAATAAGGAAATCTGATCTGAAATGTTAAGTTCAGGGCCTGATTAATGCAAGGGCCTCGGAGGTTTTAACAGCAAATTTGTAATCTGATGTAAACAGAGGAGAAATTACAGATCTGAGTAAAAGGGAACCTATATAGATATAATGCAACATCAGTACAAATAGCTTTTACTGACTTTTACTGTTAGAAATACAGAACTATTCGTATACTATTCATATTTATGTTCTAAGAAACACACTATTAACATTTACAATACTTCTGGATAAACTACATTTTTTGTCAAAATTCAGCTGTCATGCCGTAGCTCTCCTAGTTTCTCAGTTGGATTTATAAATACTTTAACTTTGCTTTCATTTGCACCCCTGTAAAGCAACATATAACATACCATGACTAAAAACAGGCTCTTGCAGGTAAATACCTCCAGAATCAAATCAGCATGGGCCGTGAATATCCTTGCGATTAAGTCTGGTCGGTCGCTTGCAGCTAGACCAGGTTTCAAGTTTTCAGTTATTTCCCGCAAATTTGGATTACATGTGAAAGTACAAAATATGTCAGGTTTTCCAAGTTTAGTTACAATTGCCATTGCAGCGTTATATCGTTCTCTCATGTTTCGTGACGATTCCTGAAATGTAAATGGTAAAACAACTGCTCTTCCAACTTGAACTCCAGCATTTGCATCACCTCGTTCAACAAAATCAAGTAAACTACTGTATTATTCAGATCAAAGTTTTGCTTGGTTATAGCGAAGGTAATTGAGATTGTTGGCCTCCACTTGTAAGTATGAATCTACTATATATTGTTGAGTTAATTTTCTTCCATGTAAAATCGGAGTGAATTCATCTTCGCGAACTACAAATAATGCACTCTTATATTGAAACATGCTACATATTGATTTAGATCCAACTAAAGCTCCAGAATATGGATTACATAATAATTGTGGTTGGCATCCTGGTTCCCCATTGACAAAAAAAATTGGGTATGTCATAGGATAAAGATTTGGACTTAGTATTATGTAGATTCAAATATGATCGTTCACTGTTTTGTGGATATACTCTTATATCGCGTTCAAAAGGTGGTTCACCATCATCATTTTGAAACACCATAGCTACTTCATTACATGTTGGCAATTTATATCGGTGTTGGTCCGAATGACGATCCCGACGTAAAACCATATTCACTCGGGGAATTGGAAGATTGTATCGCCTAGCATGTCGAGTTTTTTAATTTTTATTATTAGTCCGAGTTTTTTAATTTTTTAATTTGTAATATTATATTTGTTTTGTCAATAAGTGTATGCTAAAAATCTGCAATTCTGTCTTTTATTCCTTAACAAGCTAACTCGGGATGCATAAGTGTTTCCCAGGCGTTGACCGGGAATTTTAAATAAATCTCAAATTTGTATGATTTTATATCTTTAACCCAGTTTTGTAGGAATTTATATTTAAGTCCAAACGGACATCGTATCGGGGAAACCCGCTGCTGACCGAATGCCGAACGAACCTCGAATCTGTATGATTATATATTTTAAAAAGGAAAATCTTTACAAACCTCTGGTTTAAGTCCCCGCAGCATTCCGTAGTGTACACCGGGCGTAGTGCTACGCACGCTCTGAATTGTTTTTGCTAACTAACCTCGAATTTGCATGATTAGAGTATAGCTGCTGATTATACATACACAAGCTTATTCTTAATTCGGTAAATCTTCCTTTACTGAAGAATCAAAATCATCAGAACACACGACTGTTTTAATATTAATCCTACGGGGATTTTTTAAAAAATATTTTTAAACTGATTATTTTGCCCTTAAATCTCATTGTTTCTAAACCAAAATTTTACTCGAACAACAGCTAAAAGGTTAGTTTGATGTATTAAAATTTTAGAGCAGGAGAACAAAAATAAATTTACATTTTCAAGCAGAGAGAGCGCAATGTTAACCCTATGGGAAGGAATTTTTTTAACTGATTATTTTTTATAAAGGTAAACAAACTTTCATTAGCTAAAACTAACTTTTATTTCAATAGAATCATGGTAAAGACAAAGGAAACGTTCTATTGAAATATTTTCAACTCGAATTCGAATTCTCATAGGGAAAATACAAACACATTTAATTACCCATTTCCCAGCAGGGAGCTCTATAAACAGCAATAAACGTTGTTTGAATCCGCCCTTTCTAGTTTTAACTTCAGTAGAGATGTCATACAGTAAAACAAAACAAAAAAAAATCAATTTTATTTAAATTCAGTTACTTTATTTCTTGCTAAGGGGCGTTACATAAAGTTGAGTTGAATCTGTTCTATCTAATTTTAATTTGGGAAATAGTAGAAAAATAAATAAATTTTAGTCATTTTGGTTCCACCAGTTGCATTACCACTATAAAAAAAAACACTATTCGTTCTTGGGAAGTCACAATATCCACAAGGAGCGCTACTAGTATAAAATAACTTATCACGTGAAAATTTTCATGTAAACCTAAATTTGAGCATGACACAAGTTTATTCTAAAAATTAGAGCGAAATCTGTTTGTAGGCAGTGAGTTTAAATTGCATAGTTATGCAATTTCCCACGTGAGGCAAACCCTATCACGTGAAAATTTTCATCGAAACATAAAACTATATTCGGAAAATTAAAGCGAAATTCGTTCATCGGAAATTATTTTATTTAATCCCCCACACTTATAAACATATTTGTAGGGTTCTGCCTCTGAGTAGCGCACAATTTCCGTAGTCCCGAGGTGCCCGCTATTCAGAGGTTTTAATGTAACTAGATTATCTCGTATACCGTAATTTAACTTTGTTCTGACCACGTTATTGCCCATATTATGGTCAGAATAGAGTTAAATTACGGCTATGTAACCATTTTCTTTAAAAAAAAAAAACGGTCGAATGACTGGACAGTTTCCTGCAAATTTTTAACAGTGTGTGATTCTGGGACGAATTCTTTTTCGTTACTCTAAGTGTCAGTGTGTTTTCTTTTTTAGCATTTTAATTCTTTTCCCCACGCATAATTTCTAATTTAACTTTCGATAAGAATTAAGTAAATAATCTTAACGGACTTGGATTTTAATTTTTTTTTCGTTTAAATAATTGAAATTTTATAAAGTGAATTGAAAAAAAAATATTTTACGGTTCAGTTTTGGAATTAAATAAACAATTCGTGTTAATTTCCGGTTCTCATTTTTTGAGAAATAACGTTTTTTTTTGGTTCAATTCCGATTCAAAGTCCTGAAAAAAATATAGTGATATTAAAGAAGTTCATGTTCTTTAAATATTGGGACTGGTTTCAGGATAAAATTAGAGTCTGAATAATTCTGATATTGCAAATTACTGCAGGGATTGTATTCCTTATTATTTATGAATTTTTATTATACTTTTAGAAAACTAATTAGTTCAGGCTAGCACAAATATTAATTACCTTGATATGTAAATGTGCTACCCAAACAATAATGAACATGACTATCTTTGCTTTTTTTTCTTTGCTTTTTTGTATTGTTGATTTAAAGGGAAATGATAATTAATGGAATTTACTTAATTAGTGACTAATGATAATCTTGGGAACACATTAGTGGTCTTTATATGATAAAGCGCAATATTTTTTCTCCTTCTTTTTATGTTTACATGCTTTGATAAACATAAATAAGCCAAACTCGCCGTAATTAAAGATAATATAAGTAAGTAATTCATTTTGGTGTAAGAAAATTAAAAAAATTACGTTTTTAATTACGGAAATTATGGCGCATAATAAGAATGTAAAAGAATGCACATAATAAGAATGCACATAATGTGAAATGAAACCTGATGTGCGGCATTTGCAATGCTTGAGATCTTCCGATTTTTTGGGGGAGGGCGGGGGAGGGGGTTGATAAAAAATAATCTGATTTTATTCTATGTTTAGAAAATATTCTTAACATTAATTGTCTTAAATTTCTTATAATAAGTAGCAAAACATATTTACAATGCAGATTTAATGAGGCGTTCAAAAATTACGTGATTTTTATGCAATTATATTAAAATATTGCAGTTTTGTTAATGAAAATACATTTAATCATTGACGTCATTTTTACAAGTAAAATTATTTCGTGTTTCGAAGAGCTCGACCCCAATTTTGGAGCTCGTAGAGCGAAAAGTTTTTGAAAATGACCTCACTTATAGAAAAATATTTCAGTTTTATCAATTAAAAACCACGCTTTCTTTCAAAAATAATTTCATGCTAACCCTAAAAACATTCACTTTTAGGATATCTGAGAAAATTCTTAAATACCATTTATTCGAATATAAAAAAGAAAATTTTCTTTAAAATTATATAGAGAATTTGGCAAAAAAAAAAAAAAAAAAAAAAAAAAAAAAAAAAAATATATATATATATATATATATATATATATATATATATAATAATACCCTTTTATTTAGTTTTGATACATTTTTTGTTTTTCTAGCTTAAGAATTAAATAATACAATTGGTACCATTTGGAATTTGAAAAAAAAAATTAAAAATTAAAAAGTAAAATATTTTGGAAATTAATTTAAAATAAAAAAAAATTAGAGAACCAGTACAAGATTTCCTCATTCTAATGAATACCAGATTTTCGCTTAAAAGCATGGAATTTGTCGTATTCTTGGAGGAGTAGATGTTAAATACAGGGTGATTCATAAGTAAGTATACAACTTCCAGATACTGTAAAACAGGAACAGTTTAAAGCACGTTCCCTAAATACAAGACGTAAGATAGGTGTACTCCTAAAGTTTCTTTCCCGCTGCTGTGCAAAGTGACATAGGCGATAGCTAGCGTGTCGCGCGAATATAAGTAGAAATGGCTGCGTCTGCAGTGGAGAAGGCATTTTGTGTTCTTAAATTGAGCAAAACGTAATCTGCCACCATTGTGCAACGGCATTTTCGAACACGATTTAGAAAAGAACTTCTAATCAGAAAATCTATTTATGATTGGTTTAAAAAATCCATATGTGCATCTTTAGTCATATGACACAAACCAAACCAGTAATCCATTTCCGTCTACTTTGCACAAACAGTCCGTAGTTTCAAAAATTTTAAACTAATCATAAATGGATTTTCTGGTTAGAGGTTCTTTTCAAAATTGTGTTCGAAAATGCCGTTCCACAATGGTGGCAGATTCCGTATTTTCCCGTCAGTTCAAGCACACAAAATGTATTCTCCACTGCAGACGCAGCCATTTCTACTGATATTGGCATGGCCCGCTAGCTATCGCCTACGTCACTTCGCACAGAAGCGGAAAAAAGCCTTTATGAGTATATACCTACCTTACGGCTTGCACTGAGAAAAAAATCTGACATTCTCAACTAGAATCTAAGTTGTGGCTCTAGAAAAAATAGTTCCATGTCATCCCTATAAATTCTAGTTCGCTTTACTAGAGAGTTCTAGAGTCTCCTAATAGAATTCAAGTGTGTTTTCCTATATTCTCGTGGTCAAACTTATTTAAAAATGTCTGCAAATAGATGCGAACACAAGACTCTAGTTATAGTAACTATAATGCTAGTTCATACATTCATTCTAGAAATTAAGTGATAATTTCCAGCAATTTACACTATTCATTATCGTTTAGTTACCTAGAAAACAAGAGACTAGAAATTCTCGATCGTTTCGTCTATTCAGTTTAGTTGCTTACCCTATTCGCATAGCTCGGACTATATTTCTTATATTCTATATTTCTACTTTAGGGATTTAGAAACAGTCTAACTATTCATTCTAGTTGAAGGAGGTTTTTCTCAGTGTGCATTTAGGGAACGTGCCTTAAACGGTTCCTGTTTTACAGCATCTGGAAATTGTATACTTACTTAGGAATCACCCTGTACAGTCAGATTTTAGTGTATGCTATGATATTAGGGAATTTTTAGGTAGTTGTGTTATAGATTTGGTTAAAGAAAGAATAAAGCTTATATGGTTTTGTAGACTAAATATTTTCATGTATTTGCGGATAATTTGCGGGAAAACAAGAACGTGAAATAATGTATCAGGCATAGGTTATCAAATACTTTCCAACACTAACGAACTATTATTAAGAAATTTCCTATTTTCATAAAATAAAATGAGGCATCTAAATAAACAATTTAAAAAACACACAACTCAGTAAAAACCCATGTTCAGCAATTGCTGTCCATATCCAGTAATGTGTGTGCATTCTTTTGTGCAACCCTGTATACAATCTATAGAGTTTATCCACACCACGTAATACACTAAAAATTATAAATATTAAAAAATTCCTATCCCTTGGAAAACTAACTTCCAGCAATTATCGATGGTAGTCAGCCTTTTAACCGAATTGTTTGTGCGTCTCTGAAAATGAAAGATTAGTGCTAAGCACTCCATAACCTACAGAAAACATGTTCCAGTGTCCCTCAAGGTTCCTATTAAATTTCATTATGTTTCAAGTTTCATAACATCATTAAAATGTACTGGCAACGATTTTTCCCCATAGATCATAATGTAATAGAAATCTTTTGTATGTCCCTGTAAACGAACCATAAATGTTATAGATTTCAGTTTAAATGCCAAACATTCTATCGTAAACGCCAAAAACATATAAAAGTTACATGTCAATCCGAGTATATTTAAGAGAGTTAGAGCACGGACAGACGAATAGATGACCAGACATGGAGACAAAGAGAATTGATAAACACTTTTCAACTTTGTAGGAAAGTACATCATACGAGTAGTAATTTTCCAACTGTGTGAAAAGTGTCCAAGCCAGGGTTTGAACTAGGGACCATGGCTCTAGCAACTGAGCTATCCTGGACACAAATGGCGGACACAAGTTACTCAGCAACTTTTTTATAATGACATCTGGTCTGAAGTAAACAAAAATATGACGTCTGAACATATTTATATTTATATTAAAATCATTAAAATTACAGACATTACATTACAACTACATAAAACATTAAAAACATATTAAAATTGGACGTTTCGGATTTACATGAAAATCCCTCATCAACAAACATTTTTCTTAACGTAAGTCACAGTTCAAAAATATCAACACATAGAAAATACAACGTATCAAAATGTCGAGGCCAAAGTTACAGTTATAATAACACGGAGTATTCATTCGGGATTGCACCTGCTTCATTAAGAGGTAAACCTGTAATTTTCGTGTACCATGCTTCTAAGAAAGTACGAGTTCTGTAGTCGCTGCACCTCGATCTGATTACAAAAGATTTAGCAAAATCTGGAATATGGTCAGTTTTTATTGCATGATCCACTGTTTTGGAATTTAAATTTTTATTTTGAAATGCACATCTGTGCTCCGTTAGCCTTATCTCAAGTGTTCGACCTGTCTCCCCTATATAGATCGCTTATTGTTGGCATGGAATACCATAAACTACATCTTTAAATTGAGAACTGGGATATTTATGTTTGAAGTTGCCTAAAAAACTATTTAAAGGTTTCTGTGAGATGAAAGCTGTCCAATTTTAATATGTATTTAATGTTTTATGTAATTGTAATATAATGTCTGTAATTTTAATGATTTTAATATAGACATCTGGTCTGTTATCTGAAAAAGAGCAACAGAATAAATCGTAGGTAATGGAATTCCAAGTAAACGTTAGATACGTAATTACACTTCAATAATTTTTAACACAATTATAACAGACCAGATGTCATTATCTAAAGGTGGTCTGAGTGAATTGTGTCCGTCAGATTTGTCCAAGATAGTTCAATTGGTAGAACGTTGGTAGCTTAAGCCAAGGCCCCTGGTTCAAATCCTGGCCTGGACACTTTTTCACTCAGTTGGAAAATTACTACTCGTATGATTTATTTACCATTTAGTTAATTTTGTTAAAATTAATAAAGTATGTTGAAAGTGTTAAAAAAACTAAGAATTAATATGAATAAATAATCTGCCACAGTAAATAAATAAATTTTCTGCCACATAATAAAAATACCGGAAGATTCAAAAGTTACAAAATAAATCAATAATTCCAAATATATAGGTAAGCGTTTCCCAAAGTTAGGTACACGTACCCCTTGGAGGTAGATTCTAAAAGTGCGAAACCAATAAAAAGTTAAAAATTCAGTGCAAATTCACCTTGTTTAATACTTAAAATTCATAAAGATACAAATAAATGTAAATATATTGCTTGAAGGTGCGTAAAAACATACATAAAAACATTTAAATACACAGTGCGAGACCAGTGTGTGTTCTCAACCAGCATATGACGCGAGGCAGATAAATGAGTCTCTAAAAAAGGTTCTTCATTTCATTGTCTGTTTGTAAAACAAAATTCTAAGACACACTAAATGTTGAAGCTGATTTACGACTTCACTTTTGCAAAATAATACCACATACGCAAGATACTAATATGCAAGAGTGGAAAAGCACACCCGTCACGTTAAAAACTTGCTATCTGGAAAGCTTATGCACTTAAGTATAGAATGGTACTTAAGTATAGAATAAAAGTTATATTTATTTGCATGCGTTCCTTGTTTGCTTTGTTTTCAATTTTACACTAGATTTTACTTTTATTTAACTTTACCCAGATTTTGTATGTAAAGAAAGAAATTTGCAATCTATTTTTTATCCACTTCCTGATTGTCCAGAATTATAAAAATAATGCTCACAGGTGTGTTTCCATGAAAATACAACATTTTAATATTTGAAGGATTTAATTATAAATTAAGACATTAATACATTAATACATTAATACATTAATTTTAAGACATTTTCTCGTCGTATGTAATAAATCGCCAAATATTCTTTATGGTTATATTCTCTGTAACTCCACAATTGTATTACGAGTTGAAACAAAAATGTATTTAATGATGCGCCAATAATAAACCCTCGCCAAAATATGCCAAATGTCTGTGAAATTACAACAATGAAACATTTTAAAGGCTAAAACGTGGAAAATAAATTATAAATAAAAAAAAATAAAGAGTGCAATATTTAAAAAAATACGCTTAGATCAATAAATAGTTTAATATTAATTAATTTACTATAATACGTTGAGAAATCAATTTAGAAATCCTAAAAGATAATTTAAATAATGTGTCATTTTTTCACTGTTGCCATATCTTAGAAACAAAACAGAGCAAAAATTATGTCTTTTTTTATAAATTCACTTGCTTGCGCTTTCTACCAAGCATAAACAAGTGTGATCGAAGACCGCACAAAGGGTTTCGTTTAATATTCTTTTCAAAACACTTTATCCTTTAATTAAAAAAGTAGTCTCCTCCATTCTCCCATTCTTTATTAATAATCCCTATTCGCAGTATTAATTACATCATTGTCGATTAGCGTTTTATTTCTTTTTTCTATACAGAAATCAGCATTTTGTGATAAAATATAAATTCGGTTCTAATAATGTGGTCGTTATAAAAATTAGATTTCTAGGTTCACCGTAAAAAGTATGCATAGATGTAAAATTTTCAAATCGGTAAATTCAATATTAAAAAAAAATTAACGGAGCGTTTAATCTCTTACTACCCTCAAAATCTGCTGGATTTTTTATTTTCCTCTCTTTAACAGTTGAGACGAAAGCGAAAAGCCTGTATGTCTCGTTGACAATTGGCATAAGTCTCCGATTTTATAACCACCTGTAAATGTTCTTTAGATCTGGATAAAAATTGTTTTCATCAACGCAAAATTAATAATAAAAAAAAAAATTAATAGCACTTTTAATCTCTTATTACCCTCAAAATTTGCTGGGTTTTTTATTTTCCTCCCTTTAACAGTTGACACGCAAGCGGAAAGCCGGTATGTCTCGTTGACAATTGGCATCAGTCTTCGATTTTACAACCAACTGCAAATGTTCTTTTCATCTGGATAAATATTACTTTCATTAACGCAAAATGAATTCGTAAGGTCTGTTCTAATTACGCCATCTTTATAAAAATTAGATTTCTGTGTTCGCCATGAAAAAATACGCATATGTGTGTTAATTTCAAATCGATAAATTCAATAATAATAAAAAAATTCTATAGAGCCTTTAAAATGCCTATTCCGCCATCTTTGATCTGCGTAAACAGGTGTCAGACTGTTCGTCTGTGGTTTTCCAATGAAAGGAAATTAAAATAATTTATTCAAATCGATTTTTAATTGATATTTTCACTTCTAATGGGAGTAATTAAAAAAAAAATTAGAAATTCGAAAAGCTTTTTTTTTTTTTTTTTTTCTCTTTTCCTTTCTTTTCTTTTCTTTTCTTTTTTTTTTTTTTTTTTTTTTTTTGCGTCTGTGTCCGAAATTTGACGTTCCTAGATGAAATAGTTTATGAGATAGGGGTGTCTTTGAAAACGTCCAATCTGCTATCGCTATTGCAATGCTGTGACTATGGAAATGCTTTCCCCTCATCTCAAAATTTCAAAATGATTTTTTTTTCTTTTTTTTTTCCGGTTTGTTGAAATATAACTATTTAGTTGAATATTTTTTCCATTAATGAGTGAGTTTTTAGGGTTGTATTTAATATCTTGCGTTAATGAAGACATTTTCAAAATTTTATGATATCCAGTGTAACAGTACAGCTGTAGGTACACAAAATTAAAAGTCTCTAACGTATAAAGTTTCCGAGAACGCATCCTGTGACGGACAGACAGAGAAGCGAGACGAATAGGGTTTCGTGAGATGAACAAAACCCTAAACTAGTCGTTGGGGGCCACCGTAATACTTACCCATCATGGATATGCATAATGTAAAATATTAAAATTAAAAGTGTGTAAAGTACTTACAAAATGCATTGCAATTCGAATAAAATCGTGGCTTGATGACGTCATAAACTTTAAAGGCTCGATTACTGAATTGCTTAAAAGAAACATCCTTAAAACTCCAAAAACAATAATCCTATTAATTAGCGATTTACTGCATCTGATTAAGCGTCTCATTTCCAATTAAAATATATCTTTGAATTGAAATTTGGATGAAATACAGGGTCATGAAAAATCGAAGAGTGTTGTACATAGGATTACAAATATCTCGGCAACTCATTATCCGATCGGCTTCATGCTGTATGCAAAATTTATGTTTTTTATTGTCTTTTATATTCACTCCCCTTAAAGTAAACAATTTCGAAACTTTTTATATACCTTTTATCAGAACGAATATTTCAAGAGTCCGAAAAAAATTGTTCCGGTTAATCGAGGTTACTGAAATTCAATAAGCTTCTTCCGATTATTACATATTAAGTACATACCAAATTTCAAGCCTCTATCTCAATTTTTGCGGGAGATAGAGCGTTTACAGACACACAGACGGACGGCAATTTTTTTTTCTAAAAATATGCTTTTCGGAATCTCCAGTGTCTGAAACGTGTAAATCCGTCAAATTTTTTTTTTGATTTTCAAAATGATTACCCTATACTACGTATGATGGGTAAGTAAAAGCAATAAATTTTCCAAAACTTCGGTGCCCACGCCAAATTGATATAATCTAACGTCATTTGTTTTTGGAACTACATGAATTGCAGTCATAAAATTAGGCGTGATTTTATAGACAAACATTGAATGTTTATAAAAGAATGTTTTTATTTTAAAACTATTTTTATTTTTATATCTATTCCATTCATTTTCCATAGAAAAAAGAAAAAAAACAAGTGAGTAAGTATGATCGAAGATCGCACAAAGGGTTTCGTTTAATATTCCTTTAAAAACACTTTATCCTTTCTTTAAAAAATCAAAATAAATTTCATTTTCCAAAAGAAAAAAAAAAGTCATGTCTTTTATAAAATGCAAATTTACCGGTCTATTTTTCTCGTTTTTTCAAAAATCTGAACCGGTCCGATAGCCGGCTACGCCCGCTATTATACTCTGTCATAATAATATCTGTCATGTGGACTAAATACGATCTTAAAAAAAAATCAATTTCAAAATGAAACACGCTGTATAGTGTATAGAGACCTTCAAAATGTTAAAATATGTCAATATTTCCATAATCGGGTTTTTATCATGATTCAATATGTTCCTCAAACTCATATAAAGTTATAATTACTTGCTGACGTCATATCTACTTGCTGTCTCTATTACTCATATTCATACTCTCTTTGTATTATTTTCAACCATTTGAAAAAGTCCGTTAAACTTCCAATATGACGTCAGATTAATTTTCTTTTTAATTCTCTAATGACATCATATTAACCTGCTTTCTGTACTTACACATACTCATACTCCTTGTATTATTGAGAAATGTTTGAAAATTTCCGTTTTATTACCAATATGACGTCATATTAATCTTTTTTTCAATTGGTGAAACTTTTTATTTCATTTTCATTTTTCACGTGTCCGTTATGGAGGTTTTACTGTATATAGATTTTTAATTTGAAAAAATATTTTGGACATTCTTTTGAAAAATCGGGTTAGTCCGAACCCGACTCGCAAGAGTCAAAACCTCAACCCGAACCCGAAACAATGAAAGTCAACCCGACCCGAACCCAATTTGCAGCAAAAAAATTATAAGTGAACCCAGCCCGAACCCGACCCACAACAAAAAATATAGCGCCAACCCGACCCGATGCAGTACTCTACTCTAAACTGTAGTAGTTCCAAAACTGCTGTTTGACGATATTTAAGCCATTGTGTGACAAGATTTACTGCAGAAATGTACTCAATTTTACTCTGCAAAGTGTGTATCTACGTGTGGCAGTTATTCTTATTAATGCCATCCTTCAAATTTAACATTTGTAATCTTAGTTGCATTGCGAACTATCCCGCGCAAAAGTGATTTTAATTTTTTTTTTATCAAAGTCATTTTTTGTAAAATGAAGGGTATTGAGTCCACTTAATATGAAAAATATTTTTTTAAATTCATTTACAAAATGAACTGCGAAAAAAATATCCTATGCAATATTTTTTTAAACATCATTTGTCAGGTAATTAACTGGCAACAATTAGGTTCATTTATTCATTATGTTAGAATATGGAGAATTATATGAGATTATAAATAATCATATTTATACATAATTACCAAATTGTAGTAATTACACCATGTATCACATTTCCAAGAAGAGTAATAGACTCTCAGACGTCTATCATTATTTCTCAGAAGTTATTTCGAACATTTTCATTACTTAATTAAGTCAATCACAATTAATACAATTTCATGCAATTGTTATAATTGAAGTTAATTATTTTTCGAAATTTAGTTCTTGTGTTGTTGAATAATAATTATAAGACATTATGTATGGAAAGCTAAATAAAAGATTTTTGCGCTGTTAAAAATGTAAACGCTCTTATTATAGTTGCAAAACGTACAAAGTGCTGACAAAGCGCTACTTACTGGTGGCAAATGTAATCATTCTTGCAATAAAATTTTATTTATTATTCTGTCTGTATATGTCTGTGAAAATTTTCATCATGCTATTATCTATACTTTTCGAATTATTGAATTTTTATTTTTTTGGTAACTTTTAAACATGCTGTACATCTTTTATTAAGTCTTCCATCATCAATGTATATAATGTATTGTTATTCAACAACGTAATATCTAAAATCCCCAGGTAATTAATTAGCTTCATAGATATTAGTGGCATTAATTATATTCGCTTCAATTCGTTTAATAAGGTCATGAAAATATTTTAAAGATTTAAGAAATAATGAGAGATTATTGAGAAACAAGTTCTCTTCTTGCAAATATGATACACCGCATAATTGTCATATTTTGATATCTTACGCAAATATCATTAATTAGAACAGTAAATAGATATCAATATTCTAAAGAAATTAAATGGGTAAAAATAATTGTTATCAGTTAATTATGTGACATATCCTGTTCATGATAATAACAAATTTGCTTCTTGATTGTAAATAGGGGAGATATTTTCGCCCCATTTAGTTTTGTAAATAAATTTAAGGACAAAATCCTGTTACTTTTCATATTAATTAAAAATTTTATTAAATGTTACATAGTTGATTTTTTAACTACGCGAAAAACATTTCTTGGGGCCTATATTTATATTTTCTCTTTTAGCTTAAAATTAAATGAACTCGAGACTTTCCTATAGGATGTAACTAAAAAACATTTTCCACCTGACATTTATATCCATTCAAACGTTACATGTCTTACAACATTAATAGTAATCTGAATTACATTTCAAGATGGTTGTCCTTTGTTTTTAAGTGTATTTAATTTAACATCATATTCTGAAGATGGTCATAGAATTGACAGAAATGTCAATCTGATGTATTTTTAAGTTTTAATCATACCTAAATATATATACACCATTTAGTAATAACGTGTGGTTTACCTTGCACAAAAATTATATACGATAATGTTGTTCAAAAATCCAAAAAAATAATTAACTTCCATTGTAATAATTGCATGAAATTGTATTAATTTTGATTGGCTTAATTAAGTAATGAAAATATTTGAAATACTTCTGAGAAATAAAGAGAGAAGGCTGAGAGCCTATTACTCTTCTTGTAAATATGATACATGGTGTAATTACTACAATTTTTAATTACGTATAAATAATATTAATTCTCGCATAATTCTCAGTATTCTAACAAAATGAATAAATAAACTTAATTGTTGCCAGTTAGTTATCTGACAAATGCCGTTTAAAAAAATATATACGCACAGCATATTTTTTTCGCAGATCATTTTGTAAATGAATTAAAAAAATATATATGTTACATATTCAGGTGACTCGATACACATCATTTTACGTAAAATAACGAAAATATGAATTTTTCATTTTTTTTCCATCAAAAGAAGTTAGACACGCGTTGCATATTCAGACAAAGTTTCGTAATGATTCAATAATTAAAAATATGTGAAAAAGGCTTTTTACTGCATATGTATCCCTTTAAATGTGTCACAGCTGGAATCTTTAAATGCATTTTTATCTGTTTTTTCAATGTCAGTATGATATAACATTGCAATATTATATAGGGATGACAAACAGAAAGTTGAAAACGAGGATGAAAGAACATATAGCAGATATCAAACACAACAAGATAACTACAGCTTTAGCCAGTCTACATAACATAGAGCCATTACAGATTAATTTTAAAAATATAAAAATAATTTATCCCTCTTTATTCCCCATCCATTATCCGCGAATAAATAGAAATCTATGAGCAGAGAGAATATATTCAATGAATCAGCCTCCTTTGAGTTACCTAAAATTTGGGGCAAAATGCTTTATATATGTTAAAAAACAATAAGACAAAATAACTCACGCTTACATATTACCATTTTTATTATAGCTCCTTATAACTTACCCATCATACGTAGTATAGGGTAAGTCTTATAATCGTTTTGAAAATCGAAAAAAAAATTTTGACGGCTTTACACGTTTCAGACCCTGGAGATTCCGAAAAACATATTTAAAAAAAAAAAATGCCGTCCGTCTGTCTGTGTGTGTGTTTGTAAACGAACAAATTGAGATAGTGACATGAAATTTGGCATATACTTAGTATGTAATAATGGGAAGAAGCTTATTGAATTTCAGTAACATCGATTATCCGGAACTATTTTTTTCGGACTCTCGAAATATTCGTTCTGATAAAAAGTACATAAAAATTTTCGAAATTGTTTATTTTAAGGCGTGAATATAATAATTATGTCACATTATAATTATGCAACAATAAAAAAACATAAATTTTGCATAAAGCATGAAGTCGAGCGGATAATTAGTTGCCGAGATATTTGTAATCCCATTTTCCACACTCTATGATTTTTCATGACCCTGTATTACATTCAAATTTCAATTCAAAGATATATTTTAATTGAATACAAAACGTTTAATCCGGCGCAGTAAACTGTTAGTTCATATGATTATCATTTTTGGAGTTATGAGGGTGTTTCTTTTACGCAATTCAGTAATAGAGCCTTTAAAGTTTATGACGTCATCCAGTCAGGATATTATTGGAGTTGCAATGCATTTTATAAATAGTTTACAACATGTTTTATTTTCATATTTTATATTACGCATAACCATGATGGGTAAGTATTACGGTGGCCCCCAACGACTAGTTTCATAATACCTAAGATCTCGTGACTTGGTTTATCAAGTGCATTTTTAAAATTTTTTGTGGAAATAGTTTATTTATCAATATTGATACTGAAACTATCGCTGATTGTTTCGTTTACGAAATATGTAGATCTGTTTATTAAAACGTATTTATAATCCTTTAAGTGTATTGTTATCACTTGTAGCATATATATTTTTATTTTAATGATATTAAGTGATATTCTTATACATATACATGAAGGAAAGTATAAATTATACATTACGACCAAAACGAGAAAAAAAAAAATCAAAATATATTTTTGAATTGGCTTGGGTTTTTTAACGGACAGTCCATATGGTGCATTTTATTAAATTAAGTATCGGCATTTCAATAATATAAATAATTCATTTAAAAAAAATGAAAATGCTAAGTTAATATTACTGCATTTTTACAGATGTCATGACATTTTATTAATTTTCCTGAAACTGATTAACTTTTTGAAAGTCGAGTACTTACAGTTATAGAGCAGACTCGTAGGAAAGTATGAAAATAAATTGTTGCAAAATTTCAAAATTGTGGGCGCCTCTGTAATAACAAGATAAGTGGGGTTACCTTGATTCTAAATTTTCAGTTTTATGTAATGTATTATTCAGCAAATAAGGAAATATAAATTTTATGATCATAAGCAAAGAAAAGATGCTAGAAACATCTTCTTATAATAGGAATGTATATGCAAAGAAGTTATGTTCAAAATAAAACGTTGAAAGCAAATGTAAAAGAGCTGAAAACTACATTTGACTTGCCTTGATATTGCAGGAGATTGTAGGAGAAGTGTGGTTTAAAAAATTTTTTTAAATGTATTATTTAATATTTTTAATTTTATCATAGGAATTGTATTTTTTCTTGATTAAATCATTTTCTTTCATAAAAACATTTAATTATATGTCAAAAAAGATTGTTAAAATACTCAAATAATAATAATAAAAAAAATAGTTCAAAGGATTATCGAGTTTTTTTAATTAAACTTTTATTAAAGGTTAAATTGCTGATTTTTTAAAAAACTATCATTACTGGAATGTAAACATACTTTTTATGCTTTTTCTTTCTTTTTTTTACGGTAATTAAACTGAAAATTTACGTAACCTATCTCATGTATCTAATAGAGATGAGTTCGGGCTCTTCTCCCGAGCTCGATCGATAGAAAAGTAGAAAATTGTTAATAACGTTTCAAGATTAATTTACTCATTTAAAAATCCCATTTTACATAGAAATAACTGTTAATCCCAAATACTCCCTCAAAAACACATTTCGCGAATTTCATGCCCTTGAAAACTAAAAAAACGTTTAAACTAGCAAATTTGATATTTTTACTCAACCACTGGCAGAAAGCTAGTAAAATATTATTGTACAGTTATTGTACAGAAATATATATGTTCTGTTTTTGTCTTATAAAGTACTTCAAACCTAAAACGAGGATAGACAAATGGATAACCCATGTTTTCTTTATGTTGCTAACACTGACCATGCAAAGGCTTTTCAGAATCAGATAGAATATTTCTCTTTATATCCCATCAATCACAACTCACTTTTCTTTCAAACTGACTTTTAAAGGATTCTAAAACACGTTAAGAAACTTAGACTACATTCTTGTTTCTCAACTAGCAATATTTTTGTTTTTCCTTTTTTAAATTTTTGAATAATTAAAATGTTTTCTTTGAGCCCGAAAACTGCTAAAAAAATCGAGCCCGAGCTAGTATAGGAGTCGGAGTCGGGCTCGGGCTGAGATTGTCTCATTTCTAGCATCTAAAATAAAATTTCGATTTGATATCTTATATTGCTTCAAACGTTACATAATTTACAAGTACAACAGAAACTTTCACACATTTAATAATGCAAAAAATATATCTTTTATTTATCCCTCCATACTTAATTATAATATTTATCTCCTAATTATTATTTAATATCGCATCAACCCAAATCTAGAGGAAAATAATTACCTTCATAGATCTTAATTGTATGGAGCTACATTCATTGTAACTCGCTTAATTAAGCAATGGAAGGAATTGAAAAAACTTACTACAGAGGATGAGAAGACGCTGGGTCTGGTATTTTTCATGTAATCATGATTGATGGAGTAAATACTGCATTTTAAAATTATATGTATGTAAAAATAATTATAATCTTAACAAATAATAATTTTTTACCTAAATTACTTTTCCAAAAATTGAATAAACATAAGTGTTATGAGTTAATCGAGGCTAACGAAAAAGAAAGGCTACCGCGGTGCTTTACGAGTATCTTTTTTTACAGACTGCCGGAGTCACGTGATGCTCGAATGCACCAATGCAGGTGTACGAAAAGAGCAACACGTCACTCTAGCGGTCTGTAAAAAATGATAAGTGGAATGCACCGCGGTAGCCTGTCTTTCTTGTTAGCCTCGGAGTTAATTATGTGACGCAATTTGTAGCGACGGCATCTTGTGTTTCCATGTCTTGAGAATAAATGATCACCAAAGTTTTTTATCAACTAACAATAAAAACTAGTCATTGGAGGCCAACGTAATACTTACCCATTATGGATATGCATAATATAAAATATGAAAATTAAACATGTGTAAACTATTTATAAAATGCATTGCAATTCGAATAAAATCGTGGCTTGATGACGTCATAAACTTTAAATGCTCTTTTACTGAAGTGGGTAAAAGAAACACACTTATAACTCCAAAATTGATAATCATATTAACTAACGATTTACTGCGTCGGATTGCGTCTCATTTCCAATTAAAATATACCTTTGAATTGAAATTTGAAGGAAATACAAGGTCATGAAAAATCGAAGAGTGTGGTAAATAGGATTACAAATATCTCGGCATATCATTATCCGATCGACTTCATGCTTTATGCCAAATTTATGTCTTTTTATTGTCTTTTATATTTATTCACTTCTGAAAATAAAAATTTTCGAAAAATTTTATATACATTTTATCAGAGCGAATATTTCGAGAGTCCGAAAAAAATAGTTCCGGATAATCGAGGTTACTGAAATTCAATGAGCTTTTTCACATTTTACTAAGTACATACCAAATTTCAAGTCTCTATCTCAATTTGTTCGGGAGAAAGAGCGTTTACTGACACACACACACAGACACACAGACAGACGGACAATTTTTTTTCACTAAGAATATGTTTTTCGGAATCTCCAGTGTCTGAAACGTGTAAATTCGTCACTTTTTTTTTCGATTTTCAAAACGATTACAAGCACAGCCCTATACTACCTATGATGGGTAAGTAATAGTGTCTCACTCTCACAAGTTAACATGACAACAGTGTCTACGCATGAGGAACTCGCACGAAGAATCTCCCCGAATAATACAACTGGATGATTTATGGCATAGAAGGTTCCGTTGCATGTTTTTAGACATTTAGAGAGGGATTGTTTTGAGATTCTTAGCTACTATGACCGTTGTCTCGAATAATCTTTATATTATATATTATTCGAAGACATACAAGTCTTGTTAGAAGTTTTTTCTTTTTACACAATTCTTCTTAATTTTACTTACCCATCATACGTAGTATAGGGTAAGTCATGTAATCATTTTAAAAATCGAAATTTTTTTGATGGATTTACACGTTTCAGATACTGGGATTTCGAAAAACATATTTTTAGAAAAATAAATGTCGTCCGTCTGTGTGTCTTTGTGTCTGTAAACGCTCTATCTCCAGAACAAATTGAGATAGAGACATGAAATTTGGTATATACTTAGTATGTAATAATGGGAAGAAGCTTATTGAATTTCAGTAACCTCGATTATCCGGAAATATTTTTTCGGACTCTCGAAATATTCATTCTGATAAAAGGTATATAACATTTTTTGAAATTATTTATTTTAAGGCGTGAATATAATAATTATGTGACAATAAAAAAACATAAATTTTGCATACAGAATGAAGTTGATCGGATAATTAGTTGCAGAGATATTTGTAATCATATTTCCACACTCTTCTATTTTTTATGACCCTGTATTTAATCCAAATTTCAATTCAAAGATACATTTTAATTGGAAATGAGACGCTTAATCTGACGCAATAAATCGTTAGATAATATGATTATCATTTTTGGAGTTATAAAGATGTTTATTTTACGCAATTCAGTAATAGAACATATAAAGTTTATGACGTTATCAAGCCACGATTTTGTTCGAATTGCAATGCATTTTATAAGTTGTTTACACATGTTTTATTTTTATATTTTATATTATGCATATCCATGATGGGTAAATATTACGGTGGCCCCCAACGACTAGTTTTCCCCGAAATTCATACACAAGATCACAGCTTTGCTACAGATGCTCTACAGGACAGGACGACACAAAGACAGCCGGGAGAGACAGTGTCAGAATCAGATTTGAGTTAGAGCTGTCAACCTATGAGGTTTATAGCTAATGTGCTTTACCAATATCTATTAAATAGAAAAAAAATAGAACTTTATATAATTTTATACTTGACATATAAATATATAAACCAACAAAAGAATGTACAAACTAGGTAGATATGGTATGACCGTTGTCTCGAATAATCTTTTTATTATATATTATTTGAATACATACAAGTCTTGTTAGAAATGTCTTCTTTTTACAGACATTTATTTTTAGAAATTCATGCACAAGATCACAGCCTTGTTACAGGCGCTCTAGGACGAAACAAATACAGCCGGGAGAGACACTGTGAGAGTCAGACCGAGTAGAGAAGTTGTCAACTTATGAGGTTTATAGCTTCTGTGTTCTATCGGTATTTATCAAAAAGAAAAAAAAAGTTTACAACTTTATATGTAAAAGATCAGAGCCCGTAAGCCGTGTTTTTATCCCATGAAATAAGACTAAAATTTTATTTTGTTATACTAACTTAATTATTTCACTTTTTAATATTAGAAGATTTATCCTGTACGATTTCAACAATATTTTTTGCATTTTGTTCGGATTTATATGACTTACACAAGCTCAAAGCTCGTATTATTCGTAGTTTTTGATGAAAAATGCGCAATTTCTCCTTATTTTACCTCAATTTTTAATGTATTTTTTTAATATTTTACTATGAGCTCAGCTTTGAAATACTTTTATTTTTACATATATTGTACATTTTGATGTATTTTATAATATATGTAAAGAAGAAAGTGTTGCATGATTGCGCTCATATAAATAATTCAGGTAAAATTAGGAGAAATTACGTATTTTTCATAAAAAAAACTACTAATAATACGAACTTTGAGCTTGTGTAAGTCATATAAATCCGAACAAAATGCAAAAACTATTGTTGAAATCGTACAGGATAAACCTTCTAATATTAAAAAGTGAAATAATTAAGTCAGTATAACAAAATCGAGTTTTAGTCTTATTTCATGGGCCAAAAACACTTCTTATGGACCCTGATCCTTTTTACACTTGACATATGATCATATAAACCAACAAAAGAACGCACAAACTATGTAGATTTGGTATTAGTTACCGTAAGGTTAAAGTTTAGTCTCTGGAAGGATTGAAACATCATTAAAAATATCTATTGGGAATAAAGACACATTATAATAATTATGTTGGTTATTTTTATTATTTTAATGCATGTAAATGTTTATCTATTAGATAATTTCTTTTAATATATATGGAAACCAACATGATAAACTCTGGTATGATTTTTTGGAATTTAGAGGTTAGAGGTCAATTTATTAAATGATGCAGAGAAGCTGACATATGCCCGCATACACAAAGTGGAGATATGATTCTATTAAATTTGAAAAGTAACTTGAAAAAGGCTCGTAATTAGTTGCAAACAAATATAAATTTCTGTGGCGAAGGAAGCGGTCTTCAGAAACTTTTGGTAATAAATTGTAGTATATCTTTCCTCAACACCCCATTCACATTACCATTTCTCTAGCATTTCTTATTTCAGTTTTTTTCTTTAAAAATGAAGGTGGAAGTAAAAAAAAAATTCTGTAGAGGTGTATCTATTATTTCTTTAGTTTCTTTTGCAAGAAGTTTTGATATTTTATTTCCATAAACACCAGCATGTCCTTTTACCCAAGTTAAAAAAAAATCTTGTCCTAGTTTTGAATATTCGTACTATAAGATAGTTTGATGAGTCATAGTTTTCCAAGACTTGGAGTCCACAAAGGCTGTCTGTAAAAATTAAAAATTTTGTATGCGGTGAATTATGAACCCAGTGATTTGCGCCTTCAATTGCTAATAGTTTAGATTGAAAAACTGAATTTTAAAACATTAAATTCACTTTCTGTGAAAACTGCAAAATTTTATTTGTAAAAAACACAAAAAACATAGCCCGTTCCTTTGTCTGTCATCAAGCCATCTGTATAAATTTGTATATCCGAGCGTATATCCCCTTCTTCATATATGTGCAAAACATTTTTGTAAGAAAGCAGCTGGAATTTGGATACTTTTGAGAGAAAAAATGAGGGCCAGTAGTTATCTTCAGGAATGTTTAGGCAAACATAGTGCGTACAGGAGAACATAGTTAGGCATAGGGCGTACAGCCGGGAACTACACACTATGTGTGTAGTGTTTAATGGAGTCACAGGGAGTAGAACACTGTACAGACAGAGTAACAGATGAATGCCTTTACGCTATCGGGGGACCCAGGTACCATTGCAGAGAAAAGAAAACTGGTTTCACCACGAAATTTCCCATTTTGTAGCAAACAACCACATGCAGTACTAATTATCATAAATTCGAAAACTACTGAAGAACGTTCCAATTTCACCGAACACACTCACAGCGAAAGAAAGTTAAAGAGAACAGGACATATTTCGGTAAATCGTGCACATTTTATTGAGTTACAAAGACTAGACGATCACAAACGGGGAAACATTTGTCATTTGAACACCTTAAATACCAGAATAACTTATAATCCTATTACAAATTGGCGTATACACTTGAAACTACTTATACTGCTTGAAATTTAATGCACTTTGTCAGAATATTAAATTTATTTTATGGTTGTTAATAGATAGCATATTTTTCCTCAGTTCATTTACTAAATGAATTTAAAGAAAAAAGTCCTTCCGGCCTGTACCGGGAGGAAAAGGTAGCTTTCATAGTCCATAGTCCATGTTTTTAAAAATTCAACCCATTTTACCCAAGTCTAAGCTAAATTACTTGGAACCAGATTACAGAAGATTCAATCCCGGTTTTCGTTAATGCTGAATTTGAATGCGTATTTCAGCATGAGAGTTACAGCATAACAAAAACCAGGTTGTTTCAAAATCTCAGCCAACCTAGAATTTCAAACTGCCATCTCTATACCATTTTTTAAGAAAAAGCCAAAACAAAAAATGTTCCGGAATTCTTGTACCACGATCTAACACTTAACGGAAACAACTTTTTAAATTTATAATTTTTTATACATGTTTTTGAAATTTTAAAAATTAAAAATTTTTAACTTGCCACCATTTTGAAACAAGATGGCGCATGAAGCTGGCCAACGAACTCGGTCGAGACCTTGGTATGTTTTGTACACATGATCAGAAACATTCAAATCGGTTCATAAATACGAGTATTACAGCATAGCAAATATCAGATTGTTTCAAAATATCAGCCACCTGAGAATTTCAAACTGCCATATCTCAGCCGTTTTTTAAGATATAGCAAAAACAAAAAATGTTTTAGAATCCTTGTATCACGGGCTAACACTTAATAGAAAGATTTTTCAATTTATATTTTGTTTGCATATGTTTTTGAATTTTTAAAAATTAAAATTTTTTTAACTGGCTGCCTTTTTTAAACAAAATGGCGGATGAAGCTGGCCAACGATCTCGGTCGAGACCTTGGTATGTCCTATACACATACTCAGTTACATCCAAATCGGTTCATAAATAAGAGAGTTAGAGCATGACATATGTCAGATATATATATATATATAAATCAACATTTGAACGGAGGGTGGTTCGGGGGTTTGGGGGTCATTATTGGTGAAAATATACCAAATTTATTTTTAAATTGCTTTTCTTCGAACGGCTGCAAGAGGTAGCTTTTTGTATTGAAAGCTACCTAAAAATCGCATTATTTTGCCTATGAAAAATAATAAGATTAATTAAACTTTTATAAAATATCATCCACCTGATTTTTTAAAAACTGTTTTACATCATTATTAGAATAAAAACTCTTTTTTGTTTTCTATCTTTAATCTTTTTCTTTTACATTAAGCTATCAGAACTTGAAATTTACCAATCTCATGTACTTAAATCAAACTTTACAGCTGGCATTCCACATTGATTTAACATGATATATCTTGCAAGATTAATTGAAACGTTTACAATTCTAAGAGCGCAAAAATGCATCTTTAATTAAGCCCTTCATATTCAATGAATAGTGCATTCCAATTACTGTTCAATAATGTTATGTCTGAAATACATGGGAAACTAATTAGCTTCATAGATCTTAATTACATGAAGTTACTTTCATTTTAATTCGGTTAATTAAGTAATGAAAATATTTCAAATGCGTAAGAGAAATAATGAGAGAATGGTGAGAACTGAATATTCTTCTTGCAAATATGATTTAAGGTATAATTAATGTATTTTGTAATTTCGAGCAGATATAATTAATTATAATCTGAAATAATTATCAATATTCTTACAAAGTGCAAAAATAAATGTTTTGTTGCATATTCGTGGTAGCACATATGCTGTTTAAACATATGCTACCTGTAAAAATACACTTTATCGTAATATTAGATTAACTTTCTCGTCTTAAACATTTTCCCTCAGTTACAATACATAAATGCAATTAAAGAATTTTTTAAAATAATTAATTTAAAATTTGTAGGGTATAATCATGATTCCACCTTCTTTCGAGTAAGGAAATACACTTGTCTTTTGTCAAAATGAAAAAAAAAAGTTATATTCAAAATATTTATTATCAGAACATTCCATATTCGCCCATCTATTCTGTAGAAAGTGAATTTTGGAATGCATTCTAGAATGCATTCTGGAATACAAGAATGTTATTTTTAAAGAATCTGCTCATTAACCTTTTGATTACGGGGTTGGAACACATGTCATTCCAGCGACTATTTCTTTATTCTACCCGCACTTTATAAAAAGTAATATGTACCATACACTTATACTACGTGGCTACTTTATAAAGAAATCTACCACAAAGAATTTTTTTTGTAAATTGTTGTACGAATGAATATAAAAATAGTCGCCAGTTTTAACCCGTAATCAAAAAGTTAAACAAATTAGAGGATCCAACCTGGTCTTCCCGGGGGACAGAATATAACGATTGTTTTAATTGAGAACTCTAATAGATTCTTTACATTTAATGTATTTTTTTAGATTGTCTACGGACAACACCAAAAGGCCTTTTTATATGACAAATATGAATTATGTATTTAAATAAAGTTTTGTGATTTTTAGGGTTTCATTCATCTCACGACACCCTCTTCATCTCGCTTCTCTGTCTGTCCTTCACAGAACCGGTTCTCAGAAACTGTATAACTTACAGACTTGAAATTTTGTGTACTTACAGCTGAATAGCTACTGTCACGTTGAAAATCGTAAAATTTTGAAAACATCGTATTATTTTAATATAGAGAGATAAAAAACCAAAAATCTATCAGCCTTTTCCTATTAAATTTAAACATTTTTCGTTATAGCAGATGCCAAAAATTTAAAATCCACAATGAAATTCTTTCTACAATAATTAATTTTCTATTGAAAGATTTCCACGTGAAAAATGAAAATGGAATAAAAAGTTTCACCGATTGAAAAAAATATTAATATGACGTCATATTGGTAAAAAACGGAAATTTTCAAATATTTCTCAATAATACAAGGAGTATGAATATGTGTAAGTACAGACATCAGGTTAATATGACGTCATTAGAGAATTAAAAAGAAAATTAATCTGACGTCATATTGGAAGTTTAATGGACTTTTTCAAATGGTTGAGAATAATACTAAGGGAGTATCAATATGAGTAATAGAGAAAGCAAGTAGATATGACGTCAGCAAGTGATTATAACGTCATATGAGTTGGAGGAACGTATTGAATCATGATAAAAACCCAATTATGGAAATATTGGCATATTTTAACATTTTGAAGGTCTCTATACAACATGTTTAATTTTGAAATTGATTTTTTAAAATATCGCATTTAGTCCACATGACAGATATTATTATGACAGAGTATATTAGCGGGCTTTGCCCGCTATCGAGCCGCTTCAGATATTCGAAAAAACGAGAAAAATAGACCAGTAAATTTTTACTTTATAAAAAACATGATTTTTTTTTTGGAAAATGAAATTTATTTGGATTTATTAAAGAGAGGATAAAATGTTTTGAAAGAATTATTAAACGAAACCTTTTGTGCGATCTTCGATCATACTTACCCACTTGTTCTAAATACGATATTATCATATTATCCGTATGCCATGAGTGAATAGCCAAAGAAATCTTCAAAGATTTCACTACTTACAGAAGCCTTTTTGATTCTGATAATTTCAGTGGTTCAAGCGCGTAGTTTCATTACATGTCTGTTAAATTTGTGTTTTATTTATATTATTTTATATATTTATGGATGAATTTAAAATTTCGTTCAGGAATATTAATCGGAAACAAATGCTGAACTGTTTATATTGTTTTAAGTGACAACAGCATGATATTTTGTAATCGAGTTGCACGCGATATCGTTAGATTTAAAAAAAAAAATCATGCAACAATTATTTTAAAAACAATAAGAACTCAGTCAATTAAGATACAATTTTCAAACAAATTGTATCTGAAAGTATCTTTTTTTTATATTCGATAGCGAAGTTGTGCGATATCTAGAAGTTAAAAAATATTAAGTAAAGGCGAAGTTTATTGATCAGCTCCTGCCATCATCAATATGACATCAACCTTGCTGACGGACATCTTTTTGCTTTATAATATAGATTTTTGTTTTCTGCATAGAAACGGAACCGCTATTAAGAAATCGCGCTCCCCATGGAATGAAACAAATAGCGATCCAAAGGATCAAACAGCGTGGTGGACAAAACTTAGCAGCGAAGTTTTGCTAGACTTTAATTTTTTGACCTTACAACGTCTGGGCGACTTTTGCCGTGTTGGCAAAACAACCTCGTCCTGTCTTTGAGCTTTATTCTGGATTTTTTTATTTCAATTCTTTTTTCAAATTAATTAGTTGTTGCTTGTAACTTTCACAATTGATATTCGTACGTGGTTCAAACTGTTAATAGTAGACTGCATCTTTATGGTTCTGTAGCGATCTCATCTCACATGAACAGTTTAAAGCGAGTTACTAGCTGAAAGTAACCGGCTTGGCCTTTTGCTTGATGATAACGCTCTCGCCTACTGTTCATGAGATCCCTGGTTCAACTCCCACCGGCGCCAATACAATCTTCTCAATGGTGACCCGGACAAACACGCAACAACCTTCATCAACAACAATCAACTAATCTCATAACCAACAGATGGCAGCACTAAATAAATCATTCCTTTCAAGCAAAGTCTGTGAAATGCTCACAGCACAAAGTCTGTCATTCCGCGCATCACATATGCGTACGACAGCATCCACTCACGAGTTGCATGTCGCTCGTCTGACATCAACAAAACTTCTTCCTCAATGGGGATGGAGTGTGTAGCAATCTCATCTCATACGAACAGTTTAAAGCGAGTTACTAGCTAAAAGTAACTGGCTTGGCCTTTTGCTTGACGCTAACGCTCTCGCCTACTGTTCATGAGATCCCTGGTTCAACTTCCGCCGGCGGCAGCAATCTTGTCAGTTCCAACCAGATACACAACGTAACTTTACTTCCATGAATGTTTTGTTTTGGCATTGATGATCCTGTTTTACCTTGACAAACCCATGTCTTCAGTCGTTTGGGATTGTCGTAATGAATCCGCTATATATATTTTAATAGAATTCGAGACTGAAAATCATTTCTTTCTCTTCTTTAAGGCAGCAGTTCATATTTCATTTTTAGACATTTAAAATGCATATAGGAGCCAATTTCCTTGCTTTTGAAACTTGCCCGCTGCACGTAGGCATTGCAAAATACATGGGTAGGTTAATAAACAAGCATTTCACTGCACCTGTTAATGCCGCACCCAATTCAGATTGTGTTTGTCAATGATCGTCATTGAGGATGGAATCATTGTTATTCACCTACAAATTTAAATTATTATTTAATTAATTATTATTTTGCATATTAAACTTTTATCAAGGGCTGATTTTTTTAAAAACTATGTTATATTATTATTAGAATAAAAACACGTTTTCGAGTCTGCCTTTCATTTTTAATTTTTATCACTGAACTAAAAACTTTTCTTTCCTATGTACTACAAAAACAAATGTCCAACCGAAATCTTGCGTTCATTCAAACGTTATATTCTTGAAAGATTAATAGAAACATTTTTAACAGCGTAAAAAAGTTAATATTTTATTACATTCCGAACTTAGTTATAATAGATTTCTTCGAATAACTATTCAGAAACACAATATCTAAAACCCCGAGCGAATTAATTAGCTTCATAGATCTTAGTTACATGAGGTAACATTCATTTTAATTTGCTTAATTAAGTAATGAAAATATTTGAAATATTCATAAGAAATAATGAGATAATGCTGAGAGTCTAGTGTTCTTATTGCAAATATGATCTACGGTGTAATTATTCCATTTTGATCACATGTAAATATCGTTAATTATAAAATAATAATCAATATTCTAATAAAAGTAAGCATTTTGTTAATAGTTAATTATCTAATGTATGCTTATCGAAATTAAATACATCTTATCATAATATTAATTTTACGAAATTCTTGTGAATTGACTACTTTTATTTTCAGTCAATTTCGCAAATTAATATGTAGAAAAATAGTGCTATTTGCTGATTAAGCATTTTAATATAAACTTTCTAAAAATAACTGTACGCACCGCACCTAAAAGGAATAACTAAAACGTGATGAAATATATACTGTTTTGAAGATTAATTAATTAAATTGAACATAATTGAGGTGGACGCATAAATTACTTTACACAATTTAATTCACATCACAACATTAGCACTTTCATCACATTACACATAACAGAACTACATCTACATTCTATGGCTACTGCAGTGGAACAATAACATATGAACGATAGGTGGCAGTACTTACTGGAGAGACTTACAATTCTTATTTTTGTGGTGCTGCCATCTAGTACTTACTTTCAGAAATAAAACACCACAAAATACTATATACATATATAAAAGGAGTACATATAATTATTCAAAATATACGAGATGTAACACACATATAAGGTGATTCGGAACTCCTGCGCAGAACTTTAGGTGGTGTTAGAATACGATTTAACAAGCTTAAAACGCCATAAAATGCATAATCGTAACTCAATCAGTAAAGCGATATAGGCCGCTTTCTGATTGTGGAGAGAACCATTTTACCTATACAATATCTAACAAATTATTGCTGATTTTATTTATGCGGAATAGTATTACTAACTATGATGCTAATATGGATGAAAATTAGAAGAAATAAATAAATCGCAAAGTAAGTAAGTAGCTCAAGTGTGTGTGTGTGTGGAGGGGGGTGGCTGTATCTTGAAATGAACCTGAGTTCCTTCAGAGATTTTGAAGGCGAATCAGAAATCATGGGAAAACTTTAACCGGTGATAGTACACATCTAAACAAGCTATTCGTACAGAATGCATGGGCAAGTGGAGAACCGCTAGATGGCGCTGTCATTAAACAGTACTTGTTATGATGCTAGCACTATATAACTAATATACTTATACTTATAACTATTATGTTATACTTATTATAACTATTTCACATTCAATGGTAAATATTATAAGCAGAATCATGGAGCCCCAATGGGACCACCCATTTCAGGTTTATTAACTGAATATACTCTTCGCCCATTGGAAACTAAAGTTTTTGGCACAGTTGACTTAACGTCTCACACTTGGCTCAGATATGTTGATGATATATTTATAATTTGGCAGTATAGACTTGATGAACTTAAAATAGTTATAAATAATATGTTAAACTCAATTGACAATAACATTAAATTCAATATTGAAATTGAACATGATAAAAGTTTTCCATTCCTTGATGTAATGGTAACTAGAACAAATAAATCTATCAACAGAGCTGCTTTCTAAAACAGTATGGCTAACCAATCTGCCTTAGCAAATAACGCATGTTCTCCATTTACATACAAAATTTCAGTCAACATATTTTTTCATAAGCCTTTATACACTATATTGCCAAAGGTGACCGGTCACTTGCGATTTTAGACGTTTTGTTAACTATCTAGAAAAATACACGACGAATCAAACTGAAACTGCAGGTGTGTAAACAGTATAATATAGGTTATATATTTCCGCGAAGATTTTTTCACGAAACCCCATAGCGGACGGGCAACAAATTGAAAAAGAACGAATATCTTTTGGATAACTCTGTAAAAACTAATGTAGGAAAGGCGTTCAAACTCGAGATTATTAATAAGTGGCTTATTGTAATATACTGTGTTCATTTTTATGAGGATAGCATGTATACTCGTAGATAAATTAAGGTTTTTATAAAAACAGTCGCAAATTTCGCCTAGTTCTTTGCTTATAATTTGCAGACTTCTTAATATAAATAAAAGTTCTTTTCGGAAAATATGACAAACAACATTGTACATAATACTCTGCAATCAAAATTAAAAAATAATAAAAATTGGATGAATAATGAGCAGGTTTACTAAAAACCGTTTGACTGCGCATGCGCGAATGCAATCAAAATATAATATGCATAATGTATTAGCTAAGTATATAGAACAACTTTTGTGAAAGCCTCAAAATCATAGCTTGAAAATTCTGAAAATTATCGTCGATAGAATAAGCTCGAAATCCGTTGTTCCCCCCCAAAAAAGCAAAAAGATGAGGGGTTGTATCAAATATCTGTTGATTAGTGCCAAGATAGCGTACACAATATTGCACGTACTACTATATTTGGATACAACCCCCCTCATTTTTTTGCTTCCTTTTGGGAACAACGGATTTCGAGCTTATTCTATCGACGATAATTTTCAAAATTCTCAAGCTATGATTTTGAGACTTTCACAAAAGTTGCTCTTTATACTTAGCTAATACATTATGCATATTATATTTTGATTACATTCGCGCATGCGCAGTGAAACATTTTTTAGTAAACCTGCTCATTTTTCATCCAATTTTTATTATTTTTTAATTCTGATTGCAGAGTATTATGTACAATGTTGTTTGTCATATTTTCCGAAAAGAACTTTTTTTTATATTAAGAACTCTGCAAATTATAAGCAAAAAACTAGGCGAAATTTGGGACTGGTTTTATAAAAACCTTAATTTCTCTACGAGTATATTAGCTATCCTCATAAAAATGAACACAGTATATTACAATAAGCCACTTATTAATAATCTCGAGTTTGAACGCCTTTGCTACATTAGTTTTTACAGGGTTATTCAAAAGGTATTCGTTCTTTTTCAATTTGTTGACAATCTCCTATGGGGTTTCGTGAAAAAATCTTCACGGAAATATATAACCTATACTATACTGTTTACAGATCTGCAGTTTCAGGTTAATTCCTCATGTATTTCTCTAGATAGTTAACAAAACGTCTCAAATCGCAAGTGACCGGTCACCGTTGGCAATATAGTGCAGTATGTACTGAAAATAAATTGAATAATCAATTAGATAATATTCGTAAAATTGCTTGTAATAATGGTTTTAAGGTACGCCATATTAACAAATTAATCATGGATATCACCAATAATAAGAAAACAGAAAACAAAGCTGATTCGCAAAAATACAAACTTTATACTCTTCAATATTATCGAAGCTTTTTTGAAAAATTAAAATACATCCTTAAACGTTTCGATATCTGCATAATAGGCAAAACCCCTCAGCAATTAAAGAATATCATTTGCAGTAAAATTGACTCAAATAATTTTCAGAATTAATCAGAAGTAGATGAAATACCTTTTATTAAAGAAGACGGATCTAAGAATTACTATATTGGCATGACCAGCAGGAAATTTAGTTACAGAAAAAAGGAGCTTATAGCTGATATTAAGCATAATAGTAAAACCACACACCTGCAAGATTATATCAAGAAGAAACCATTCAAATAAATTTCAATGAGAGTAAAATAATTTTTCCCCCCAGTCTACACTATCCATCCATAATAAGAGAAACCATAGAGATACTAACACGCAAAAATACAATATGTAACGATGCAGCATCTTTTAACTTATCGAAATTGTGGCTCGAGTTACACCATGGTTACAGATATAAAAGTAAACAACTAAGTGAAAATAAAAAATAACGTGCGTATTTTTTAAAAAGTACATGAAAATCAAATGATAGCATTTAAAATAATGACTACAAAAACCGTGCAATTATGGAATATTGTCATTTTGTTTTTGAAAATGGCTCGGAGTGAGTCGAAACATGTCAAACAACCTAATAAAAGTTATTTTACTGTGTATTATGTTGTTAATTTACACCTTTTAGCATTTAAAAGAAATACAAAATTTGTTTGTCTTGGCTTGTATCTTCACTATTGGAGTTTGCTTTTGTATTTAATTTAATATATTGTCTTGCAATATGTTCTGCTCAAAAAAATTAAAATATACAAAAAAGGCACATAGCAAACAAAAATATTTAAATTTGAAAAATAAGTAAGAGCAAAAACAAATCAAGATTCAATATATATAAATAATTAAACTGTCAAACGTCTCCAATACTCAATTTGGTACTTTGAAGAATCCATACTATGATGTATTTTCGTATCTTAAATTTACACTGGTTATCCCAAAAGAGGATGAAACCACCCGAGAGGTAATTCCACATTAAAATTTAAGAAGATAAGGGGGGGGGGGGGATTATAAAGTTAATATGAAAACTTTGAATATACTAAATAGGTCGAGATCGCACATGAAAAATTTTAATTTCCATTAAAATTAAAATTTGTATCCCTTTTATTTGTACACGCGTTATGTTTTTGATGGAAAAGGGGGACTTTCTGTCATTCCTTATCAGAGAAAAGACTAATGGTTACATCAATATTAAGGTTAAATCCTAAATTAGGCTGAAAACAAAATATAGTAAAAAAAATGTTATTGTTGCAAAATGTCACAAAGGACTACTCCGTATGTGCGTTAGTGTTGTTGTAAAAGTTTTTTGAAGCTTTTGTGAATAACAGGTGTGTGTCAGTATAGAGGTCAACGTTAGCGAGTTGGGAAATTGTTCGAGACGTATCGACAAACCTGAGAAATTGTTCGAGATTTAGCGACTTTGGCATTGAAATTTAATTCCAATCATTTATTCGGAAAATTCCATCCATTGAAGCTTCTACAACGCATAAGATTCGAATTATCGAAAATATTTCATATCACCTTTCGAGGCCTCACAAGATTTTATCGCCGAAGCAGAGATAGATTAACAAGCATAAGATAGCAAGCATAAGATTACTTGAACAAAGTTAGTGAAGCGGTAAGTAAACTTCCTTACCTGTTATATCAGATACTTTTGGGTTTATCAAAAGTTATTTTGTCACCCTGCTTGTCCAAATATATAAATTCTACATACAAACCGAAGGATATAATTCAAATTATTCATAAAAATTGTGTCCTAGACCTTCACGAAAGAGTATGCGCATTTTTTTTTAAATACTGGACATACACATACCAAAATAATAATAAAAAAAGAAACCGGAAAAATTTGAAAAACTTAAAGGTTTCTAAAACATTTTTAGGAAAAAATATATGTTATCTGTTCAATTGATTCATGATTATTAACCACTTGTGCATTAATGACGAGTGTGATTCGTGTAAAGCAAAGCCATTAAATAATAAGCCCAGTCAGATAGTGTTAAATTTGTTAGCGACACACTAGCGCCAAACTGCTGCGGAATGAGGACAAAACAGAAGTGGGTCGCAGAGAAACGATACGATTTATTTATATCGATATTTTATACGATTTTTATCGATGTTTTTTTTTTGCACTTCCTTTAAAAGCTTGCTAATTATTGGGATCTTTTACATTAAAGCTAAAACTATAATGAAAAAAAAATGTGGAAATTTACTGGATTAATATTTCTATATAAATATAGTGGTGGCGAAGAAGTTGATTTATTTATTAAAAGTTAAATAAAAAGTGATGGAAATTTACATCACTATGCAATTAACCCTTTCCGGCACAGACAAATTATGTTCGTAAAATGTGAAATTACTGACTGACACCGGAATTTACAAACGACTTTCTTAGAAAATATGAACTCCTTATTTTAAGCTTTAATTTTAGAAGCAAAATTTTATTAAAATATTCTTGGTGCCGAATGCAGCACTCCCAACCGCTAGATGGCGCTATTTTCAACTTGCGAAAAGTTTCCCATTTATCTGACTGGGCTTATTATTTAATGGCTTTGGTGTAAAGTAAACCAGAGTTGGCAGCGTTCTTAAATTTTCTAACTTTGCTACGACTATTTTCAAAATATATCTTTATTGTAGACTTCTATTGTATATGCTAAAGGAATCTACGTAATGATTTTTTATTTGAAATAGTGGTATGACGTGTAAATGTAGAAAAATTTAGGAACGTTGTGATCCCTGAGTAAACTTCGTCTTGTTAATCAATCATGAGTGTGACCCATGGTAAGTAAAAATACCTGGTAAATCATACACGAGTGTGACTCGTGATTAATACGCAAGGGAAATAATTATTCTATATACATAACTAATTTAAGTAACTATAACCATAAGAGGTAAAGTACGAAGATTGTCTGTAACTTAAGATTTTTGTTTTGCAATATTGCGACCTCTACATGGTTGCCACTAAATACTAGAAAAGTTCCCTTTTTTATTTCACGCTATATTTACATCTATTTTGCATAAATTTTATGATAAAGTATGCTTCAAGAAAGTTCCTTACTTGTTTAAGAAAATAAATAAATAAATAAAAAAAAAATTCATGAAATATCTGAGCTATATCATTTTGAAAATACATATTACGAATTATTTGACAGTAATAAAAAAAATGCTAAGGTTTATTTAATTTAAAATACGAAACTATTTCTATTTTGTGAAGCAGTTAGTGACAGCGTAGTATTTTGTTACTAGAATTTCTTTCGACGAAAATTGACTCTGTCATCTAAATAAGAAGTAACGAAAACTGAGGTAATTCGAGAAAACGTGCTTTTAGCGAAGCTACGAAACACTATTGCTGTGACAAAAGACAGGAAAGGAAGCTATTGGAGAAAAAAAATTAGAAAAGAAATGTCCTTTTAAGCTGACATGTCTGTTTTATATAATTGTTCTCACCAAATTCGGCAATTAATTGATTACTACCGATGTCAATGAATGGAGATGCTGAATAAAATATTTCTAAAAAAATGGCTTTTTTAGTCTAAAATAAATAGCGATTGATTCACAAGTGAAAGTGATTTGACAATTACAATTATTTACAGAAATAATTTACTTTAGTGAAAGTGCATTACATTATCAATAGTTTTTTTTTTTTTTTTTTTTTTTTTTTTTTTTTTTTTTACTTAGTAAATCATTCAAGAAAATAATGTGTCTTGATTTAATTTAGTGCTTTTGAAATATAATAATGCATATTTTAAAATGTATTCAGTGTTCTGTGACATAGGTATATTGCACCAATATTTGATCATTTAGTGGAGATAGCTTCAAAATTTTTTTTCTGATGAAATTAGTGACACACGTTTTTGCAGACTTCCATAAATATTAATTAAGGTGTGAGGATTCATAATTCGGAAATAATTTCCCATTTTGATTTCTAGAATTTAAATTATTTACAGTATTGTTTAGAAAATGAGTTTTACCAGTAATTGACCACTTCTTTTTCTGTGTAAAAATCAAAATATGAATGTTCGAATTAAAAACTGCTGCTAAAAACATGTATACCGGACGATTAAAAATTCAGGAACCATTTTAAAACATAATAATTCACAAACTAATAAAAATAACAATTTTAGTAACTCTACCGTGATAACATTCAAACACATCTTTAATTGCAACTATAATTTACATATAATCAATTTTTTGAATGTTAGATATATTTTCATACAACCAAAAATAGAATATATGCTCATTAATTTTCGTTTTCTGCAGTTGTTTTATCACTCTAAAAACGACATTTTCAAAACTGAGCAAAAAATACTCAAATCTGAGTATGTCGCATAGTCAAAATGGCTCCGAAACAAAATTACTCAAGTTTGAAACATGTATATACTCATTTCTGAAAACATGCATACAATCAATAATAAAACATTATGTGCTCATATTTGAGTATGTCCATGTTTCAAAAATGAGTATGAACTGACCCTAATCATTTTTGAGTCTGTCCATGTTTCAAAAATGAGTATGAACTGACCCTAATCCTTTTTGAGTATGCCCATGTTTCAAAAATGAGTATGAACTGACCCTAATCATTTTTGAGTATGTCCATGTTTCAAGAATGAGTATGAACTGACCCTAATCATTTTTGAGTATGCCCATGTTTCAAAAATGAGTATGAACTGACCCTAATCATTTTTGAGTATGTCCATGTTTCAAGAATGAGTATGAACTGACCCTAATCATTTTTGAGTCTGTCCATGTTTCAAAAATGAGTATGAACTGACCCTAATCCTTTTTGAGTATGCCCATGTTTCAAAAATGAGTATGAACTGACCCTAATCATTTTTGAGTCTGTCCATGTTTCAAAAATGAGTATGAAATGACCCTAATCATTTTTGAGTCTGTACTTGTTTCAAAAATGAGTATGAACTGACCCTAATCATTTTTGAGTCTGTCCATGTTTCAAAAATGAGTATGAACTGACCCTAATCATTTTTGAGTCTGTCCATGTTTCAAAAATGAGTATGAACTGACCCTAATCCTTTTTGAGTCTGTCCATGTTTCAAAAATGAGTATGAACTGACCCTAATCATTTTTGAGTATGTCCATGTTTAAAAAATGAGTATGAACTGACACTAATTATTTTTGAGTATGTCCATGTTTCAAAAATGAGTATGAACTAACCTCTATGTGCTCAGTTTTTAGTATGTCCATGTTTCAAAAATGAGTATGATCTGACCTCTATGCGAACAGTTTTGAGTATGTCCATGTTTTAATATTCTGAGTATTTCTGGTATTTCAGAATTGAAAGCTTATGGTCGTCCTATTTGAAACAAAATGTTTCATAAAAAAAAGGAAAACATCGATTTACTCAGATTTGAAAGTGCCATTATTTCTCAGTGATATTTCTCTGGTCAATTACTGGTGCACTCACCCCATATTATCTATATTCGTGCGTGAATTTTAATATTAGACACGCTTTTGCAAAGTGATTTGGATCGTAATTTTTAACATAAATATGCATAAAAAGCACCATTAATAACATTTTCTAGAAAACAATTCTTAGAGTTCTGAGAATTTTTTCAAGACAAATATAGATAATTTGAACCAGGAAAAAATATTTTAATGAAGTATTTCTTGTTTCTAAGTGGTTATTATTTAATATATTTTACTTTATAAAATATCTAGATTTAGTTGATTAAAAATATCTATAAAGTTGGTGAGTAGTCTTTAATTTTGTTCCTTTCATAAACTGTTTTATCACACCGTTCACTTTGCTTCCAACTTTTGGGACTAATCATTATCATTGTAATTGCTTCGATTTATTTTTATCTATCTTATTAGTAACAGCAACACCTGGAAAAATTCTCACTCTTACTCAAAAATTACATAGCTTCTAAACTTAATAATATCATTAGACTATTCATTTAGTATTTTATCGGATAAGCTAGTTTGGCTTCCTGCAAAAGTCCACCCTTTTACTTGATCATGTATTGTTCAGTGAAAGATATATTTTCTAAATGCTTGCCACGATGTCAGTCAACCATCTTTAATATCCTTAACTGCTTGTTAAAATTCGTCGCCCTTTTAGAAGGTCACTTCATTATTTTGTTAGCTAGAAAATACATCGTGAAAAAAATTAAAATAGTAATGGAATTGTATTGAATAATCTATGTTTATCCCATATTAAAAATATTTAAAAAATCTAAATGAAAGGTAGCTAAATATATGAGCCTCTAGCTTCTAGGAAAATTGGTAAAAATAACTTTTGCGCAGCCCTCTACTCCTTGTTTTTAAAACTTTATTAATATAAATTTTTCTTTATTGATCATTTGAAATACATAATTAATCTATTTGTATCATTAGTGCATATATGCATCAATTCAGGAATTTATTTTTTATATTAAAATTTCGAATTTATACCAGAAATTCGGAACAGTAATTTTTGCTTTATTTAATGACAAATGTTTAATGAGTACATAAAGTAAAAATTCTTTTTTCTCAAATTCTGATATGGATTAGAAATTTAGAATAAAAAAGAATTTCCTGAAATGCACGCCACTAATGCAAATAGGTTAAAGACTCCACCAAAAAAAAAAAAAAAAAAAAAAAAAAAAAAAAACAATAATATATTGCTAAGTGGAAATTCTTAAATATATTAATTCAACTATTCACAATTTCTGCCTTCAAACATATTTTAATTTAACATATGAAAATACACTGATGTCGAGAAATTAAGAGTCAGTGTCCAATTTCAGACGTTTCGTCGAATATCTAGTGAAACTCGCGAGGAAATGCCCGAAATGCCCTTGAACTTTGAGGTTGTGAAAACTTGTTTGACTTCATATATTTTAGTGAAGATTTTGTCGCGAGGACAATTAGGGGAGGGGGGAGGCAATAATAATTTTAATGATAAAATAATATTTTCGATCACCCAAGTAACAGAAAATTCTAAAAATGGTCTGTTACTGTAGCAAATGACTATGTAGGTCCTGTTCAACATTTATCTGCATTTGTTTAAGCATAGCACGTCCCACATAACACAGATTCGTCCAATTTTGGTTTAAAGTACGTAATTTGGACGTATGGACGTGTCCAATTTTCGTCCAAAAGTAGTCTGTACTTCATCTAAATCTCATCAATTTACGTTCAAATGTCACCACCTTTTACGTAATAAGCACGTCTTTTAGACGAGAAAATGAACGTAAAATGAACATAAAATGAACATAATACGGACGTCCAAAATTCGTTCATATTACGTCCATTTTATGTTCATTTTCTCGTCTAAAAGACATAAAATGGACGTAATATGAACAAATTTTGGACATAATATGTACAAATTTTGGACGTCCATCTTATGTTCATTTTACGTTCACTTTCTCGTCTAAAAGACGTACTTATTACGTAAAAGGTGGTGACATTTGAACGTAAATTGATGAGATTTAGATGAAGTACAGACTACTTTTGGACGAAAATTGGACACGTCCATAGGTCCAAATTACGTACTTTAAACCAAAATTGGATGAATCTGTGTTATGTGGGTTCCTATAGGGAAGGATAAAAATTAATAAAAAGTAAAAACTTTTTCAGTCAAATTTATTGTGCTTTTAATATTTTAAAACTATATATATATTCAAAATATTAAGAGTATATAAATATTTTTAAATATTATTGCTAATAAAACTTATTTAACTTTACTTTTAATTCTGGAAGACCTTTAAAGAAACTATTTTAGTTAGTGTCCTTCACCTGAACACAATTATTTTTTTTAATTAATTTTATTTATTGTTATAAAAAAATGACATAAGCTTTAATATATAAAATTTAGACTTTAAAAGATGTATCAAAATTTGTGTGAATTTAAAAGGTTCGTTTAAAAATTCAAGTAAAATTACTTTTGTTTTGTCTTCTAAAGTGTATTTACACATTCAAACAATATTTTTAATTTTTCAATACACAGTTAAATATATCATGCCTTCACTGAACTTATATTATGCATCGAAATATATTTATTTTAATAAATTAATCTTTTCCATCAAAATGATTTATCTTTTGCTATCCAAAATCATGTGTATGATTACTTTGTGTCATTTTATTAAAACTAAGTGAATGTATTCAAATTGACAATATGATTTCATATTGGGTAACAATAACTTTTTATGATAAATATAAGAAATGGAAATTATAAGATACCTTCTGGCTTTTATCCATTCTCGATTACTACAAATCTATGCACTTCAGCTGTTCACATTTTTATTTTACTATCTACTAAAAAAAAAAAAAAAAAAAAAACAACTGTTTTTGGTTTTGTTCTTATATCATTTTGGTCTCTCAGCATTGTCATAATATTCTCATTAGTAATGATGCTAATATGATTTTTAACCAGCACTATTTTTAAACGGAAGTTTTCGCCTTATTTAATTGCAGATATTTGAGATTAAGTATTGCAAAGATTTTCATTAGAAATTAGAGGTGGCCCAGTTGTAAAAATTTATTATATTCATTTATTAGCAGACAATACTGCCCTTTGCAATGTCTTGCATTTGGCGAATCCTTTTTTCCCCCCCATTTAAATTGTCAGTAAAATTACTGCTTAAAAACTATTGCACTTTTCTTTTTCACTAAAATAGCTTTTTTCGATGGCACTATCATATTTTTTCCTTTAAGTATGGTTATACTAAGAAGTCAATGACAAAATGTATCAAAGAATTGGAGTACTTTCCGTCTATGGGTGGTAATTGCTGAAATCTGGTTTTCAAATGTTTTATGCATTTTCTAAAATAATTACTTAGGTATTTTATTTGCCTTATTAAATAGCGAAGTTTTGTAAAAGCATTCTGAAAGTGTTTCATAACAGGGTTCATATTCATTTCCCCTCAAAAAATCCCCTGATATGTATTTTCCAGAATGAATAATTTTCCCATGTTGACAATTAATGACATTTTTTAAAACTTAGTAAGTATTACCCCCCCCCCCCCCAATAAATAAAGAGGTAATCACAAAAGTTAAGTTTTTACATCAGAAGGTTAAAAAATAAATATGTATAGATATATGTACAGGTACCTGTATGTATTTTTCCCAGATCACCAGCAAATTTTCTAGGTATCAAGATTTTGTTATGTTACACACAAAAATCTTAAGAGTTGTGAAAGTTCCACTCTCAAGTTCACAACTGATTCTGAAGCACAAACTACTGATTTGTTAAAGAATTTTTTGCAACATTTACAAATTGTTGAACATTTTGCAGATACATGCTTTTACTTCACAAAGCATGTGAATAGCAGCGAGTGCCCTCATTTCCCAGAGTAGCCGATCGTTTTGCCAAATTTTCCCAGGTTTTTGGTATTTTTTGGAAAATCTCCTGAGATTCCCCTGATTTTTAAGACACAAAATTTATCCCCTGATTCCCAGGTTTCCCCTGATGAGTATGAACCCTGCATAATCTATGCTTGAAGCATGATTTTTCTTTTTTGTATACTTTTTGCTGTATTGTATTCTACTCATGATTAGAAAAAGATTACCCAAATGCAACATTTTTGTGTCTAAATATTTTAAATTACATCAAATTTATTCTTTTAGTGTGAAAATTTCCAGTTAAATCTGATGATATGATCTATCACAGCAGTTTTTAATTTTTTATTTACTATAGACCCTTTTTCACAGATTCCCAGGATTTAAGACTGGATATACTGATTCTTTAGAACAGGTTTCTCTAACCTTTCAGTAAGCAGAAGTGCACCTCAGAGGATGGTCAAGTGAAGGAAAACATTATTTACCTGACTCAAAACATGCAACAATATTATCTTACTGTAGTACTGGAATTGGTACACAAATGTCTTATATGATGCACATACATCAGGCCTCTAGGATTTAAGAGCTCCGTGTAAAAATAATTTAGACAAAAATAAAAATAAATCATACAAAATATAAATCATAGTAAATTGAGAATTATATTTTTCCGAGAGAGAGCCTTACACAGAACCCTGATTTAACGAATAAAAATTTTGGTCCTGATGAATTCATTAAATCAGGGTCCGACTGTATAAGCAAATTAATTGTATTGCATTTTTTGACAAAATTCTTAGTGCAGTAAAACATATGAAGATAGAACATGTCTCTAACGGAATTCTGTCTTAAACGAAAAAATTCCATGGTCCCAATGAGAAAAACACCGGACAAATGTACCTGTGAAGACAGAAATCTGTCTAAAAAATAATTTTATCCTGATTCCATGTTCACAGGAATACATTGGAACAGTTCTACATTGCCTTTTATTTTACTCATTAGATTAGTCACCGATTTCAGAAAATGAAAGTTTTTATATTGAACACAGGGCCTTCATGGATCCCCTGAAGAACCCTGTGGACCACAGCTTCAGAGCCGCTGATGTACCATATTTTCTGCTGAAAATTGAAGTCACAGTCTTAATCTTTTTTTTCCATCTCAAAAACTTCTTTTTTGCTTTTCGTTGAAAAAATTCCTGATTTATTCACTGATAATAATTAAATTTGTAGATTCCAGAATACCAAATATATACAAATAGTAATTGGATACTTATTATTTTTTAAATTATTAAACAATTATGTTTAAATTATTAAACTATTTTGCAAGGTCTTGCATTTGATGAATCATTCCCCCCCCCCTTCCCCCCATTTAAATTGTCAGTAAAATCATTGCTTTTAAACTATTGCACTGTTCTTTTTCACTAAAATAGCTCTTTTCGAAGGCAAAATCATATTTTTTCCTTTAAGTATGGCTATACTTAAGAATAACAATGAATAAATGTATTGAAGAAAAAGAAGAAATTTTAGTTTTTCAAATATTGCTAACTCATGGAGGCAAATGAGATATTTCTTGCCAATTTTCGTGTATTGTGTATAAAATTTTACATATTGAAATTTGTAGGAAAGTATGCAAGAAATGTATTTTACATGTGGTAACTTTTTCAACCTGACACCTCATTCCCTAATATTCTTAAATACATTCCTTGAGTACAAGATTGTACTTTCATTACACATGCATGGATAAAAAAATCCATAAGTTCAATTTCATCTACTTTTGCCATTATTAAATTTCTTTAGCATATTTGATTTTTAATTATACATAAAAAAAAATTATTAAATAATTTTTTAATTGCACAGCAAATTAAACATATATATATATATATTAATCATTTTAATTATTTATTTTGTTAATTTATGAAAAATATAATGGCTTAAAGGTTTACAAGTAATGCAGATAGTTAAAGGTCATGATTGTTAAAAAAATTTACTCTTTGAATAATCTATTTTAAAATCTATTTTATTAATATAATAATTAATGAATTTTTAAAAGATTCAATGGGTAAAATTATTCATCCTACATCATTGTTTAAAAAATATACACAATAAAAATTTGCAAACAAAAAATGCTTTATTTATTTATTTTTTATTATCCAATCGACGTTTTGCATGCCACAACTAATTTGAGATAACTTTTTTGATTTGGCACTCTAATGTTTCATCCCACTTTACATGAGTCTTAACAGCACCTATGAGAAAAAGATGAAAAAAAAAAAACACATATTTAGTTAATACATAAACAGAAGACATATGAAAAAAAAAATATTTACTAATACGTATATGAATTTGACTATTTCAGCATCAGCATTAATTCGATTCCATAGCTTCAATTGGAAATTTTACAAATTTAACTTCCTGAATAACGAAATTAAAAGGCGAAAACACATGAGTGCAAGAAGCCATAAATAATATAAAAAAGAAATGAGTTTTGCATAATCATTTATAAATTATATAAATTTTTCATTGTACAATGAGTTTTATATAACAAAACATTTTAATTATTTTGTTAATTTATGAAAAATAAGCCATGGCTTAAGGCTGATTTTTAAAAATATTATCCTTTAAATAATCTATTAAAAATATATATTTAATACTTTCATTAATATAAAAATAATGCATTTTTAAAATAATCAATCTATAAAATCATTCAGCCCATGCCACTGTTTGAAGAAAAATATGCAATACAAATTTGCAAACAAAAACAGCTTTTAAATCCCCCCCCCCCTAATCAGTCTTTTGCATGCCACACCCAATTTGCAATAACTTTTTTCAATTTGGCAATCTGACGTCTCATTTGTCAAAATAGAAGTCTCAACAGCATCTACGAAGAGAGAAAAAAAAGTAGCTATAAAATACATGTTTAGTTAATATTACAGAAATAGAAGACTTCATAAATAATAAAAAATATCTACTTATATAGATATGAAATTTTACTATTTCAGCATTTGGGTTTTACCATGACTTTGAAAAGGTAAATTCGGGTTCCGCAACTTAAAGGTGAAAATTTCACATTGTCACCTACATTAATTTTGCAATTTTAGTTTCCTTAATATTGAAATTAAAAGGAGAAAAGAAACAGAAATTTTACAAAGTATTTCAGTATTATTTCAGAACACAAACTCAAAAAAATTATATATAAATTTATATATACAATTTAATGTTACTTTGAGTTCTGCATATTCTGAAAAAATGTGAGAAAATTTTACAATTTTGACCTTACTACTTCTCTTCCCACAGACCAGAGAATAGAATTAAAAAAAAAAAAAGACTTTATCTGAGTTACTGAGAATTTGAAAACTAGCATTAATTTACAAATTTTAGCATTACACTGGGCAATAAAAAAAAAAAAAAAAAAGGTTATGTCTAAATTTTAGATTAAGTTGATTTGAATATAATATAATATTCTAGACCACCCTATTGAAAATTTCAGTTTGAAAAAACTACCAATTTCTTATGCTTCAAATCAAAATAATTCTAGAAAAATCATGAATATATATATATATATATTAAGGGTTTTTTTTTTTCAATAAATAATCATATTAATATTGTTTATAGCTTTCTTTTAAACATATTAACTTTAAAGTTAAATAAAAACAAGTATCTTACACCTTTGCAAAATAGTTGTTTTATCTTATTTATCTACTATCTTTAATTACTAAACAAGAACGAAAAATCATGCATCAAGCATAGATTATGTAACACTTTCCAACGCTTCCAAAATAATTTTACAAATCATACCGTTTAATAAGCTAAAAAATAACATCTAAGTAATCCGAATACTTTTATTCAGCCCTGTATAGGATCTATAGATTTGTATATATACTACATAGGATGTTAAATTTTAGTTGAGTTAGGAAACGCGTAGCACAGTTTAAAATTTTCCGTCTGGAGTTAAATAATACGGAAATGTGTTCGTGAACTTTTGTGCGTCCCTGTAAATGAACGATGACTGCTGTACACACACTATTCTGTAGTAAGCCTCTTGAAATACACCTTAGTGATATATATAAATTTCAATGCGTTTAAAATAGGGAAACATTATTTAAATAAACCGCAGACGATTTTTCTCCATAGACGTAATGTAACAGAATTCTTTTGACTGTCCCTGTAAACTAACTATAAGTGCTATGCACACCCTATTCCATATTAAGCTTCTTCTAATGCACCTTAGTGATATATATAAATTTCAATGCGTTTAAAATAGTGAAACATTATTTAAATAAACCGTCAATGATTTTTCCCCATAGACCGCAATGTAACGGAATTCTTTTGAGTCTCCCTGTAAAAAAACTATCAGTGCTACACATTTCCGTTGAAATAGGGAACATGCTATAGATAACGACTATAACATATAAAAATTGCAGAGCAATCCGAGCATATTTACGGGAGTTAGAGCACGGACAGACGGCAGACGGCCAGACAAACCGAAGTCATAAACACTTTTCAACTAGGTTGGAAAGTGTTAAAAAGGAAAAATATGATGATGAAAAATTTTACTTTTAGAATCTCAAAACAACCAATCAGGATAGAATGGTTCATTCTGAGCTAAACATGTTCTCTGCAGGCTGTAAATAATCAATCCAGTGCTGTTGTCTATTAGAATAGAAGAGAAGCTTAAAATTTGTTTATATAAATAAAATATTATATTAGGGGATGGTCCACTGTGCCCATATGTCCAGTGTGTACCAATCTCCCCTACATTCAAACAATATACATTATTTATGTGTATACTTCATAGATATTTTATTTACATACATATATATACTACATATATGACTATAATTTGGCAATAGAATAATAAAATGTCATTACATCATATACGACTATAATATGTGATACATCTTGGTTACTTGGCAATTCACCTTCGAAGTCTGCTATAACAAAAAAGTACCTAAAAATGAAATAGATGAGACCAATAATCACCAAATTCCCCACAAAAGAAAATTATCTTGTACTTTTTAATGTATATATATATATATATATATATATATATATATATATATATATATATATATAAATTTTTCATAAATTATTCTTAATACATAACTAGCGAATTTTGCCTGCTAGTCAGCGGAGCTGCTAATTACATTGAGAGCTTCAATTACAAAAAATTTCCTTCAAAATGAATTTTGAATCAAATGAATCTTTTACAAAATGACCAATAGGCAGGTAAAGCCCATTTCAAAATTCAAATTTTGTATTACACTAAACTATTCACCATAAAATTTTTCAACAATTATCTGTATTGGAAAAAATTAGCACTCGCTAATCAGGGAGTAATACTTAAAATTTGACAATTGACTTTATTGCCACCACAGGCCAAACTTAATAGTCACACTCACCAAAAGCGATGATTGAATGGAAAAAGATTTTTTTCCGCTGTTGCTCGACGCATTTCAAAACCATTTGGTGAACTTCGCGATTTTTTCCCCGAAATAATTTGACGAATTAAGAGTTTTTTTCTCGAGGCTATTTGATGATATTCACAATTTTTACCTGAGACCATTTGACGATATTTGCAATTTTTTTACCTGGGACCATTTGACGATATTCTAAATTTTTTTACCTGGGACCATTTGACGATATTCAATTTTTTTTACCTGAGACCATTTGACGATATTCTTATTTTTTTTTTACCTGAGACTATAGGTGCATATTCCCAAAATCTGGAAGGAGCCAGTGGCTCCTAAACCCAAAAAATCCAGTGGCCACATTTTGACACAAAAGCATAAAAACAATATTTTTTCTCTTTTAAATTTGGACAGCGGGATTTTATAGACTCTTCCCACCATAGTTGTATATAAACAATTCCCTAAAATTTTTTGTTCTATGAATAAACTCCCCCACCCCACCCCTCCCGCACCAAAAGAAGAAAAAGGTGTTTTATATAGCTGAAAATAAACACTCAACTCCTTGACGAAATTTGCGATTTTATTTCGCAACTGATTGACGAAATTCATGTTTTTTTTGCGACTAATAATCGAAATTCTGTATTTTTTTTTCTGCGACTAACGAAATTCAGGATTTTTTCTTCTGTGACCGATTGATGAAATTCACAATTTTTTCTGTGATTGATTAATATATATACATTTTTTTTGTAGCCGCTTGATGAGATTTGCGTCTTTAAACCATGGGTAACTGACGAAACTCGTAATTTTTTTCCTGGACTAATTGGCGAAATTCACATATATATATATTTTTAATCGACTGATAAGTTTTGCTTTTTTTTCTGCTACCAATTGATGAAAGTAACGTTTTTTTTTCAATCGACCGATTGTTGAAATTCGCGTTTTTTTTTAATTATTATTTCTTGGAGACCAATTGAGGAAATTTGCAGTTTTATTTGCGACCGGTTCACGAAATTTGCAGTTTTATTTCATGAGCGATTGATGGAATTCATGGTTTTATTTGCCGAGCTATGAAATTTGCTGGATTTTTCCGTGGCCGTTTTCACAAAGTTCGCGAACGATTGACAAATTCATTTTGCAGAACTCTAACTACCGTATTTACCTGCGTATAAGTCGAGAAATTTTGGACTAAAAAACGGTTTAAAGTTAGAGGGGTCAACTTATGCAAGGGTCCTTTTTTTTTTTTTCTTTTTAACCAGAAGTCAAAAATGCCCTTCTGAAAGGCAATTGTTTTCTTTTTGCATTCCATAACACAATGGCGTCGTTTACTGTCGATTTCCATACCAGGAGAGAAAAAGAGGAATTAATTGATTTTCTTTATCAGCGCTGAGGTAAAGGTTTGGAGACTGAGTAACGGGTTTGGTGCTGATGAATTTAAGTCTACTACTCCCCTACCCCCCCCCCCTCCATCTGAAAGATCAGTAGATAAAATTCCGAGAATGTATCACCCCTATGTGCATGTGCAATTGAATCGTCCGCGAGTGGCTAGAAACATGCGACTCTCTAAAAACACGTGACCCGTGTTCTATCTTGCATGTTCTTGATAGTACACTTATTCATTATTTCTTCGTTTATCTTACTGCACTTTTTCTCCTTGTTTCTACTGATATAGTTCATTTAGTTATTAGAAAACAGAAACGCAATTCATACGCAGCTGGATTTAAACTTAAAGTTATTTCTTTTGCGGAAGAGTCTAACAACTGTGCTTCTTCTCGTCAGTTTGGGGTTCACGAAAAATTGCCCAGTGGGTTAAAGATGCGTCGAATAAATTTCTTCCGAAATGATTATAAAATCGTTCAAGAAATGCTGCATAAGCAACGAACTAGACGGCACAGAAAATTATGCCATTTTCGAAAGTGATAACGACGAGGAAGAATGTAGCGATACAGACGTGTATCATGATGAGCCGATGACGACGAAAGATTTTTGTGAATTGTTTGGCGAGTCCGGTAGTGAATTGGAACTTGAATCAGTTTAACTTTGTATATTACTTTAGTATATTATTATCTTCATTATTGTATATTTAGAATTTTTTTTTCAGATGATTTTGAATAAATGCACAAAAAAAAAATCAAAGTTTCTTTATTATTGTATATTTAGTACTTTCTTTTCTTTCCAGGTGATTTTGAATAATGTATTTTTAAAAAAATTCAAATTTCTTGCTCGGTAAAGGGCAGAGTCGACTTATACGCAGGATTTAAGAAAATTCAAATTTCTTGATTGGGAAAGTGGGGGGTCGACTTATGCGCGGAATCGACGTATAAGCAGGTAAATACGGTAACTAAATAAATAATGATAATTCGAAGAGTTCTGCTTATTCATGGAAGAATTGCATGCTGATATCTATGTCTACTTGTAAGAACATATCGGAAAAATCCCAGAGCTACAAATTTAATGAGTGGGATCTAAAATTATTGTATACTCGTTACGAATTTTTTTGTGTTGAGAGCTAATTGCGGTATGTCGCCACCACAGAGTTCATTCACAGCGCATATCAACATGACTTTTTTATTGCTATTTTTTCTTTTTTAAAGAAGTAAACAAAAAATTTGTGGTTCAGCAGAAATGTGGCATCTATGTTAAATCGTATTTATTTAATTATGGCCTGGAAATTACATAAAATTGCTAAATATTGCAGAATTATGGAGGACAATCAGCGTATTTGATCAAAAAAAAAGATTGAAAAAGAGTATACCTGTAAAACACATGGCGATTTAGACATTGAAAGTAAGTGGCCAAAGCAAAAAATTTAGTCGCCACGTGGCGACTGGCGACCGTGAATCTGCACCTATACCTGAGACCATTTGACGATATCCACTTTTTTTTTCCTGAGACCATTTGATGAATTTTGCGATTTTTCCACTATCGATTGACAAATTTTGCGATTTATTGACTATTGATTAACGAATTTCATGTTTTTGTCCCATCAATATTCAACAAATTGCACACTTTCTTTCCGCTGATGTTCAACGAATTGCACACTGTTTTCTGCTGTCATTCGACGAATTTTGCAATTCTGTTCCTCGATTGTTTGACGAGTTTTGCGATTTCCCCCCCCCCCCTGATATTATTTCTTAAATTTCGCAATTTTTTTCCCGAGACTATTTGACGAATTTCTCGAATTTTTTCAATCAAGTATATGTAAGTTTGTTAGTGGCCAGTGCTTAAAAAAACTGCTGAGTAAAAAAATCCATGTACTGGCCAGTGACCAGTGAGTAAAGAAGTTAATTTTTATCTATAATTAACTGTAATATTAATACTTTTACAATTTGCAGGCATAGCCTGATCCCCCGGCCAAAAATTTATTTTGTAATATTTAGATATTAGGTTGCAACTCCAAAAGACAAGATGCGAAAGCATGTCAATTTACCGTTTTTTTTTTAAATCATGCCAACCATTGGCAGAATGTAAATTTTCAATGAATATAAGAGAAGATGTTATAAGATATACATAAAAAATTCTTTAAACTGAGTTGTAAATAATAAATAAACTAAAATAACAATGTTTTTCACTCATTACATTTGAAATACGAAAAGAAAAAGGTTTAATAAGAAATAACAGTTACTTTTCTCCATTATCCCATCAACCACTTTCCATAAAAACTATTGCCAAGCTATAACACTAATGCCAATAAACAAATAAAAGAATGTTGTCCTTAGAATCTAAAAAAAAAAAAGAAGAAGCCCGTTTGAATAAAGTATCAACTTTGGCTAAGCTATCATATTCACTTGTGGTCCGCCATCTTGTTTTTTAAAATCAAAATGTATTAAACTTTTATCATTATATATAAATAAATGAGTCAATAAAATTAAATAATGTGTTTCTAATAAGTAAATATCACGATCATGCATTTTTGGTGTTAAATCCCATAGTTTGGTGAGTTTTTTAATGAAAAGTGAACATCGGGATAATGGAGAAGTACCAAATACAGTAGAAGACCACGAATCCGCAGAGCTTGGTTCTGAGTGTTTTGCATATTTGAGACTTTTTGTGGATTACAGATTATGTCTATTTAATCTTTGTTTACATATTTTTTTAACTTATTACTTCGGATGAGTTTAGATTGTTAATACTGAAAAATAAACAAAAACACACAAATAAAGTAAAAATTATTAATAAAATAATTTATCTATATTTATATGTTTTAAATCTATCATCAATAGTTGTTGGTATTAAAACATTTGGTTTATGTTTTTATACTGTATCTTGCAGCCTACAAATGGGCATAATTGTCTACTGAATCACAAAAGTTTGTTTTTTAGTAATTTCGGTATCCTTGGCAAACTATTGTAAAAAATATATGTGTGAGACAAATACATTTTTAAAAGGATTTTTTTTTTTTTACATATAAATGGTTAATTAATTAAAATACTTTTATATATATATTATCATTTTAAACTATAAAAAAGAGTATTAAATGAAAGGTGATAATATATATCAGAAGTAAAATTAAAGTTGAAGTGAAAAAAATAATGTTATTGATAAATATTGGTTTTAAGAATTAAATTTCTTTGTTTACATTATCATATGCTGTGCAGATTACAGACATTTGCGAATTAGAGGTACTCTACTGTAATACCATAAACTAAAAACTTTTCTTTTTATTATAGATATGTATGTGCGTGTGTGTGTATATATATAGTCAGAGTTTCCCCCAGACAGTTTCGGAAGGGTGCTGCACCCTGCCTGCCCTTTGGTTTACAAAATGGCACCCTTCTTGCCCCTCATAAAATAAATTAGCACCATTCTTGTGCCCTAGTAAAATAATTAGCACCCTTCTTGCCCCTCAGTAAAAAAAGTGTACTTTCTCCTTTTTGCATTCATAGTAAAAATTAACTCAATGTTGTCTTGAAAAGAGTGCTCAGGCTTTTAACTATTAAAAGTGTCTTTAAAAAACAAAATAATACCTTTAAAAGTTAAAAAAACTGCCCTTAAGAATCTTAAAAGTGCCCTCTAGAATTCAAAAGGTGCCCTATTCTCACCAGCAGCACACTGCCCTTTTTTTAAACTGGAGGAAACTCTGATATAGTGTATAATTTATTTTTTACTTGTTCAGCCATTGTAAGAATGTCCCAAACTTTCATTACAATTAAGCATATTCGAATCTTGTTCATATAATCAAGATTTAGTTGTTAGAATACCACATGAAGAATGACAAGAAATGCTTGCAATGTCAACGATAGCATTTCAAACAATATTTGACGATTTATCACCTGTGCTAGCTTATATTCAACAAAATTAATGGAGTACTATTATGTTAGCGGCACACAGGTAATAGATCACGAAATAATATTCCTATCATTAATATTGTATTCATTACCTTTGAAATATAAACCTTTCATTTGTTTCATTTAAAATACACAACTTTAATTTAAAACACATTCTTTAAAATACATGACTTTCACTTATTTCATTTAAAATACAATGTAATAAGAATAATAATACCATAAACCAAAACATTTTATTTTAATACCTAACCATCATTTCTAATTTACTTATAGGAAAAATAAAAGTTGCTATTGGTAACTGAAAAAAATATATTGAAGTTAGTATAATTTGTGCCCAGCTAACATAAAAGTACCAAATTATTCACTCTTTATGGAAGCAGAAAATTAATATATATATTGCAAAACCTATTGTTACCGCTTCCCTTGACCTTGGCTGTTGCGCGCGCCTCCAAGGCGCGCGCCTCTATATCTATTGTAGTTTGTGTTTTGCCGTTGGCAACATTTAATATTCGTCATTCGTTTGTTTATCGGCGATCTAAGCGGACCTATGGTGCGTTCGCTGGATCTACAATCTTTGAATAATGTAAAAGCAACATGTATATATTATTAGTGTACATAAATCAATTTTGAAGCAATATTTAGTTGTAATTGAACCAGCGACCATTCGTATTCACTCGCAGCATCGACAGTAATATTGGTCCGCTCGCGGAGTAATTTGATTCTAATTAGTGCTAGTATTATAGTTAGAAATTATAATTAGTTCATAATGACTACATTGGTAACTTTAAATCGTGTTAGAGGTTCTGTAAAGGCACAACTCACTAGATTAGAAAATCTAGTAAAGGATGAAACCGTTCAATGGACAAAAGTAAAAATAGAAACGAAACTGAAAGTGCTTGAAAAGATTTCCAGTAATGTGGATACACTACGCACTGACTATTATGGAACAGTTCCTGAAGATCAAAATATGACAGATATAGACAATTCATTACTCGAATTGGAGGACAGATTACAAGATTTAGAGGTAGGTCTCCTTCAATTAAATTCTGATGAATATGAAAATAGAAATTCTCAATTCAAATTACATAGTTGTAAGATAAAATTGCCAGAAATTCCGCTTCCTCAATTTAGTGGGAAATATGAGGATTGGAATATGTTTAAAATTGAATTCAATAATATCGTTACAAATAATGACGAACTGTCAGACGTTCAGAAATTACATTATCTTCACTCCGCATTAAAAAATGAGGCTAAACTGTTAGAAACTCCAGAAGATACATTTAATTCGTTGTTCACAGCTTTAGAAAATAGATTTGAGAATAAAAGAATTATGGTTAATATTCATTTAAAAGCTGTACTAGAATTTGAAAAAATTATGCATGAGTCAGCTAAAGAATTAAGACGTTTAGTAGATGCGATAAATAAAAACATCAGGGCTTTAAATAACTTGGGATTTGAAAGAAATAAACTTTCAGACATTTTGATAATAACTATCATTTTAGATAAACTGGATAAAGACACGAGAAAGCAATTCGAACTGTCTATAAACACGTCAGAAGTACCAAGCTTTGATAATTTAATGACCTTTCTCGAAAAGCGAAGTCAATCGCTCGAAAGCATAAACAAAAATATATCTACAAGAATAAAAAACACTAATGAAATGAAATCGAAAGCATTGGTCGTTAATTCAAATTCTTCCGAAAAACATTGTGTTATTTGTGATTCATTTCACCCTCTTTTTAGATGTAAGAAATTCCTTGACATGAAATTTGATGAGCGATTTGCGATCGTTAAAAAATATAAACTTTGCCTTAATTGCTTCTCACCGAAACATCTGGCAGCAAATTGCGGATCGAAATATTTATGTAGGCATTGCAATTCAAGGCACAGCAGCCTTTTACACAGAGAAAACGCGGTTGTTCCCAATGATTCATCACGTCATCAAAAGCGAGAGATAGCAATTAGGAGAAAGAAATGTGACGCCGGATATCGTTTCGCAAAATCTTTCGAACTATTTACTTTCAAATAAGAATGTTATTTTATCAACTGCAATAATTGATATTAAAACTGTTAAAGGAAATTTTATTCGAGGAAGAAGTCTTTTAGACTCTTGCAGTCAAATTAATTGTGTATCATTTGACTTTGCAAAAAAATTGGGTTTAAAGAAAGTTAAGGTTGTCGCCCCTGTATCAGGGTTAAATGGAACATGTACAACACTTAATCATAAAATTAAAACTATAATTTCAAATAAAAATAGAGCTTTCACAAAGGAACTAGATTTTTTTGTAGTGCCAAAAATAACAGAAATAACGCCATTAATGCCCATTCATATAGAAATTTCTGATATACCTACACATATTTCGTTAGCAGATGATACATTTAATGTACCAGGAAAAATAGACTTATTATTGGGTGCCGAATGTTTTTTTGATTTATTAAAAGCAGGTCAAATTCGCTGTTCTTCACAAAACCTATTATTTCAAGAGACAGTGTTCGGTTATGTAGCTAGCGGTGTTGTGAATAATTCCTCACCTGATTCTCAATACTGCGGTCTACTCACTCAAAACGGAAAATTAGAAAAGTCATTGCAAAAATTTTGGGAAATAGAAGATATTAGTGATTCTAATTCTCAGCTTAGTAATGAAGAACAATTTTGCGAAAAGCATTTTGAAGAGACACATTATCGAACATCCGACGGTCAATATGTAGTGAGTATGCCTATGGAGGATGCTACATTTTTAGGAGAATCCAGAAAACTTGCTGAAAAAAGACTCGATCAAGTTTGGCAGCGGTTAGATAGGGATTCGAACTTGCAACTCCTCTATTCGACATTTATGGAAGAGTATAAAAATTTAAATCACATGGAATTAGTAGAGGAATCTGAACCCGGAGAAGTCTGTTATTATATACCTCATCATGGGGTATACAGACCAGAGAAAAGCACTACACGCTTGCGCGTTGTTTTTAACGCGTCAACGCTCACAACGTCTGGGTTGTCATTGAATGACATCCTTTTAAAGGGTAAAATTCCGCAACAGGAATTGATTCAGATTATGATTCGCTTTCGAAAACACAGGTATGCGTTCACAGCTGATGTACAAAAAATGTATCGAATGATATTAGTAGATCCCTCACAAAGAAACCTTCTTAGAATTTTGTGGAAGGCCAGTATTGACGCGCCAGTACAAATTTATAAGCTGAACACAGTGACTTACGGGACATCAAACGCTCCTTACTTAGCTACTCGTGCTCTTAAGCAATTAGCAATAGATGAACAAAACAATTTACCTCTAGCATCGTCGGTCGTCTTAAATGATTTTTACGTTGATGATGTTCTTTCTGGAGAATCAACTCTCGAAAGGGCTAAAATCCTTCAATCTCAATTAATTAACCTGTTAAAACTCGGAAACATGAAGTTGCACAAATGGTGTGCAAACCACCCAGAATTGATCGAATCTGAAAATAGGGTTGCCACCGAATACAGTTTCGATGATCAACCAGAGTGTCCTTCGATAAAAACCTTGGGTGTTCTATGGGATCCACAGAGTGACTGTTTTCAATATAAATTAAAAATTTCCGACAAGGACCTTTATAGTAAACGAGATGTTCTCTCTCTTATTTCGAAAATCTTTGACCCACTGGGTCTACTTGGTCCTGTAATAACAAGAGCCAAGATATTTATGCAGAAGCTCTGGCTAGCCAAAATCGATTGGAATGAGCCATTGCCGGATTTCCTGGCAAGAGAATGGAATGACTTTGTATCCACCCTCTTAGAGTTAAAAAACTTAAAGGTTCCCAGACACGTTTTTCGAGAAGATCGCATAATAATGCATGGGTTCGCTGATGCTTCGTTGTCAGCATATGGAGCTGCAATCTATGTTCAATCCTTACCGGTTGAAGGATCTCCTACTGCACAACTTCTGTGTAGTAAATCCAGAGTGTCGCCCATAAAGACTGTGACAGTTCCCCGGCTGGAATTGTGCTCTTGTCTTCTATTAGCTAAGTTGATGTATAAAGTTCTACCATCACTGGACGTTCAAATAGAAAATGTTGTTCTCTGGACTGACTCCACGATTTCTCTCGCATGGATTAGAAAACCCCCACATCTGCTAAAAACTTTTGTTAGTAATCGAGTTGCCGCTATTCAAGACCTTACGGACTCGTACCAATGGCAACACATATCATCGGAAAACAATCCAGCTGATGTTATATCTCGACGACTGGATGCCAAGGAACTGTTGACCTGTGAATTTTGGTTTTGTGGTCCGAATCTTCTTCGTGAAAAAATTCAGCAGGTAGAAAATCATCCGGTAGATCTTGACAATAACATTGACTATGCTGCAGAACTTAAACCAATTCAGGACTATACCTTCGCAATTAAGACTGAATTTTCCTTGTTTAATTATTTATTTACTTTGACTAATAATTTTCTAAAATTGATTCGTGTCATAAGTTATATTTGTAGGTTTGTAAATAATTGTCGAAATGCTGAAGAAAAAAAACATGGGCCATTATCCTCTGCTGAGTTAAAGAAAGCTGAAGTATTTCTTATAAAACAGGTACAGTATTCTTCATTTGCTGAAGATCTAAAAAATTTGAAGAACCAGAGGAACCTTTCAGGTAATAGTAAATTAAAATTTTTGAATCCATATTTAGATTCCGAAGGAATTATTCGTGTAGGAGGTCGCTTAGACAATTCCAGTCTGACCTATGATAAGAAACATCCTATTGTACTACCTCATAATCATAAATTAAGTGATATTATTTTTGAATATTATCATGTAAAGTTTTTCCATCTAGGGCCGCAGTCATTATTGCATCATGTTCGGCAAAAATATTGGATACTAAATGGAAGATCTTTGGCTCGTAAAACAGTACACAAATGTATAGCCTGTTTTCGAAATAAACCCATGGGGGCAAATCAAATCATGGGAAATTTGCCCTCAGAAAGAGTAAATCCTAGCCCACCATTTGAAAAATGTGCGATTGATTTTTGTGGACCCTTTCTGATTAAATACAAAAACCAAAGAAAGGGAAATTATAATAAAATTTTTGTAGCATTATTTGTTTGTCTCGCCACTAAAGCAATCCATTTAGATATAGTTACCGATTTAAAAACCGAATCATTTATTGCTACCCTGAAACGGTTTTTCGCCAGAAGAGGTAAAAGCTTAATTATCATGTCAGATAATGGAGCTACTTTTGTAGGTACTAATACAGAGTTGAAAAAATTACATGCTCTGGTATGTAAGCCTGATGAAGAATTGTCTAATTATTTGGCCTCCGAGGCTGTCACTTGGAAATTCATCCCTCCTCGTTCACCCAATTTTGGTGGATTATGGGAGGCTGGGGTGAAATCTTTCAAGTACCATCTTAAAAGAACCTTAGGCAATTCTCGAGTCACACTCGAAGAATTTTGGACATTAACGGCAGAAATCGAAGCAATTTTAAATTCTCGCCCCTTAATACCCTTGTCGCCCGATCCAAATGAAATTGAAGTCTTGACCCCTGGCCATTTTTTGATAGGTCGACCCATCACTTCAATTCCTGAACCTGATTTGACAAAAATTAATGATAACCGACTGTCAAATTGGCAGGCAATCACAAAAATGACACAATTGATATGGAAAAAATGGAAAAAGGATTACCTGAACCATTTACAGCAAAGATCCAAATGGTATGTTGAAAAAAAAAATCTAAAAGAAGGATGTATGGTCATCCTAAAGGATGACAATTTACCCCCAGGCAAATGGGCAATGGGTCGTGTTCTAAAAGTCATACCTGGATCTGATGGAAAAATTAGAGTTTTAGAAATTAAAACAGCAACAAGTGTAGTTACGAGGTCCATCTCAAAAGTTTGTCCTCTTCCATTAGAAACTTGAAACATTAATGCAATTATATTAGTGTCATTTATTGTTTGTATATATGTATATATGTTTTCTAATTTTTTTGAAGGGTTGTTATGCATATTAAGTACTATATTGTTTTAACGGTTAGACATGTATAACGTTTTAAAAGTTAAGTATGTAGGTGTTTTGGAACTTGTATGTAATTGTATTTTAAATAATTTTTATTGTAAGCAATATGTTTAAAAATATTTAGTGTTATATTTGTTTGAATGTTGGCACATGTCAACGGGGGCCGGTATGTTACCGCTTCCCTTGACCTTGGCTGTTGCGCGCGCCTCCAAGGCGCGCGCCTCTATATCTATTGTAGTTTGTGTTTTGCCGTTGGCAACATTTAATATTCGTCATTCGTTTGTTTATCGGCGATCTAAGCGGACCTATGGTGCGTTCGCTGGATCTACAATCTTTGAATAATGTAAAAGCAACATGTATATATTATTAGTGTACATAAATCAATTTTGAAGCAATATTTAGTTGTAATTGAACCAGCGACCATTCGTATTCACTCGCAGCATCGACAGTAATACCTATAACCATACAAGATAACATTTTATTTAATAACATTTATAGATTTTAAAAGAAAGTTTACCCTATTCAAAGTTCGATCCTGCTTGAAATATTAGAGTCCATCCTTTAACCAATTATCTTGTATAGGACTTTCTTGCGAAGGATCTTAGATGGTAATCACTTTCTCGAACACATAACTACTCATCTAAGATCCTCTGGAAGCAAAAACAACTGAAGCAAGATTGACATCTATTCACAAGCCAGACGATTTTCTAAACACAAGAAGCTTGTAACTGTTATTTGAAAAAAAAAATAATTAGCGAATCCAGCAACCTTGTTCTAAAGCAAAATGCATGAATTTTGCAAATGTTGTGATCACTGTAACTCATGTATGTACAATTTACTCCCATAACAATACAATAAATAAATAATAAATTAAGATGCTTATTCCCTATTTTTCCTTCCCTGGTCGAGAACCAAACATTGATCAAATATCTTATTCAAGAAACGAATTGATGTTCGATCTTGAATGTTTAAATGAATAATCAACAACCAATGTACACTGTGTACTGTAAAATAATGTATAAGCTATTCAGTAATATAAAAATCTCTAGCAACTAAGAAGTACAGATGTCACCACTCACTCTTGTTTATAGATAAAATTTTATGCAACTCAGTTCATGAATGTAATATTCTTTAGAAGAGGTTATTTGTAAAAATACTGAAATAAATTATCTGTGATAAAAAATGCATATGAGTGCAATAATAGTATGTTTGTTTAATTACCAATACTGATATCTAACTAAAAAGAATAAAATATATTCATAAAAAATATATTACAAGATTTTGTTATTAAAAAGTAAACAACTGCTTTTCTTGATTTGATTTTTTTTTCTGTTTATTATGATTTCTAAAATCATTTAAAGTACTATTATTAATTTAGACAGAGGCACAAAATACCTTCTATATACTTAAATCAAGTAAAAACAATACAGCTTTACAAGATATACAGTAATCCCTTGTTATATTGCACATTCGGCTATTTTGCTCTTTTTCAGTTATCCCCCGATAAATTTAGTTTCTCGAAAAAGCATGTAAAACTTTTGGGAACAGATGTGTTATACTCACGCACTGATGTTTGGTGACTTTTCAGTTTTCAAGCCTGCGCCAAACCAATAACTTAATACAATAGCTAGGTTGCCATTAAAGGAAAAAATCCCCTAAATTTGGCAACTTTTTTCCTTTTTATAACCAATTAAAAAAAGAAAAACTGTGCATGAGTGTATGACATCATAGCCAACTTTTGAAACGACGAAATCTAAGCAAGTAACTGAAATGCAATTAGTTCATTTTTGTTCTTTAATTTCCAGTGGCAAGCAGACAATCAAAGAAAATAAAACAACAAACAACTCTGGATTTTTATTTTCAGAAAATACTGTAAAATGTAAATAAATATGTATACTGTATATGTATGGTTTTGTATTTTTTCAATGTTTTACCATCTCTTTTTTGTTGAACTCGTAGCTTGTTTAAACAAGTATTATATCGAAAACCTCATATCTAAATTTAGAGCTGTTTATTTTTAATTGATAAACATTCTTCTCCCCTCCCCCCCCAGTATATCATGTTTTTTTCTTATCTCCCAAGTAGCACGATATATTGAGGGGTTACTGTATTATGTAAAACTGTAGTAATAAGTAAAATTAACCATGAATAATTTTTATGATTTTTGTGTTTTAAAGAACAATACAACTTTATTTTTAATTGGATTAAAGGCTTATAATATAGTATTTCTACTTAATTACTATTAGTGTGCACAAGAGTAGAAACTAATTACAAAATTTTGTTATTGAAATGTAAACAAAAAAAAAAAAAAAAACAAAAAAAAAAAAAAAACAGCCTTTTTTTCCGATTTGGATTTGATTTTTCTTTCGTTTACCTATGGTTTCTAAAATCATATAAATTATTATTAATTTAATTTCGAGGCATGAAATATCACATATTTTCTTAAATCATACCAAAAAATTGCATCTTAACTAAATATTGCATAAATCTGTGGTAATAAAAGCATTTTTACAAGACTAGATTTGTTTTTAACTGACAATCTTCTGGATTTTTGTGTTTTAAAAAACATTAAAACTTTCTTTTTAATTGGATTAAAGACTTATAATACTTCATAACATAACATTTCTACTCATTATACACAACAATACAAAATATATTACAAAATTTTCTTATTCAAAAGTAAACAAACTTCTATTTCTCTACCACTTACGTATGACTTGTAAAACATATGAATTATTATTAATAAGTATAAATAAGTAAGAAAAAAGAGTCGTTACAGAAATGTTTTATGTAAAGTACACACATCACCACGATAAATCTAGAAAACAAAATGTAATATTTACTTACCAACTTTCGCCGCGCCAATTTTTATGAATATCAACAAAAAATCTTGCAAACAGTGATGGATTGATTGATTAGCTGAAGTGGAGCTGAACTAAACGCAATATATTTAAAAATGGAGATGGCTTTACTACTAGTTTAAATAAATTTATAGAATAAATAAAAATAAATTCTAGAAGTCTGCAAGGTTTAGCAGTTGAAAAGTTCGCAGTCATAAAAAAATGGCGGCTAAAAGGTTCAATTTTCATCCAGTTTGACGAAAATTGGATTAGTACCGTTTTCATCCAGTTTACGTCCGTAAAACAGAAAATGGGGACAAACTTGTTAAGATTTGGTTCCGGATCTGACGAAAATTGGATTAGTTGCGTTTTCATCCAATTTATGTTCTAAACTGATGTCCATAGTTTGTAGATATTTCGTCCATAGGTATATGGCGAGAGTATGTTCGGTTTTCATCCAATTTACGTCATAAAATGAAGTCCATATTTTGTAGATATTATGTGCGTACGTAATGTCAAACATTTAACAAAATCTGGACGTATTTTAGCTGGCTGTCTACGTCCAAAATACATCTTTAGACGTATTTCGAACTTGGTAGATGAAAACTGGATGTAATATGAACGTATGTGCTGTGTGGGGTATATTCGTGAAGATGTTAACTTTTCTGTGAAAAATTCAAAAGTTTTTTTTTTTTTATAGAATGCAGAGTTTTCAACCGAATTTAACACCGCTTTCCAAAAATTTGACAAAAAATTATAGAAATAGTATACTGCAATTAAAATATTAATATGTTGAATATTTGATGAGATAGGGGTATTTGCATGAAATAAATTTTAACTGCGCATGCGCGAACTACAGCAAAGATTTCTTATCATGATTTGATAGTCAATACTATAGGGCAACTCATATAAAAAGACCAGGGAAATCTCATGAAAACTCAAAAAATTACAACAATAATTGATAAATTGAGGAGAAAATATGGGATTTCCTCCTCAATTTATCAATTATTATTATTTTTTATTATTTAGGTTGTTATCATTTTTTCCGACGAATAATATAACCCTTATTTAATAGCGGATAAAATAATGCAAATATATTGTTATTCGAAAATAGTGGAAACAATCTGAATAAAAAATTTCCCAAATGGCAACACTAATGTACTTATACTTTCTGATGTTTGCCATCTCTCAGACACGGTTAGTGCAAGTGTGTGTGTGCAAAGTATATTTTCCACATACGTGTTCGAACAACTGAATTAAACATATGTAAAATGTCAAAGGCTTGGCGGGCCACAGATAAGTTGTCGTTTGGCCAATTGTGTATCGCCTGCCACGTTTTTGACATGCCTGCTATAAAGGAAACAATGCCTGACGGACTCCAAAATTTTAAGTGTCGTCAGAGTATGAATGCAATAATAAAAGAAAAATGTACAAAAGTTTCATTTTAGACTTAATTACAGATATCCTATGCATTAAAAAATATTGAAATGTAAAAACAAACTTGCAGAGAACGCTTCCATTGGTTTAACATTGACTTGACAGTATCGCATGATGGCCAATATGTCATCTACAGAACTTCATTGTGTAAAACGTGTAATTAACCCTTAACTACTGCTTAACTATCTCATGATGGCCAATATGTCATCTACATAACCTCATTATCTAAAACATGTAATTAATACCATGGAGATATAAATAGATTAGGAGAATTTTCCCCTATGGGATCTTCCTTGCAAACTTGAGCCTAACGCCGAAGTGGCCGCATGTGGCGCTGCGATCTTTAGCTGAGTCAAAATAACATTGTTTGCTATAGGCGTGCATTATTATTTCTTTTATAAAATATTAATTTTACATTATATTTTAATGTAGCTCGGAACTGTTTTGTATATCGATGTGACACGTGCTATGTGAAAGGCAAAAGATGGAATAAAGAATTGCTTGTAAGAAATCCATCATTGTTTTCTGCTGAGCTTATGTATGTTGTTGATCTAATATTTAACAGATTTTTATTTTAATTTCAATAAATATTGTTGAGTGAGCAAGACAAGGTCTAAAATAACTTCTTTTAATTCTTGCTAAAAGTGTTGTTTGAGAATCGTATTCAAAAGTTTAATTAAAATTTCGTAACAAAACTTTGACAAGTTTGTAAACAGAGGCTTTTTAATGAGATATTTAATGCAAGTATGTAAAATAAGACCTATAGTATTTGCTAAATATTTCTATGACATAAAAAGTGGGTTTTTTTGTTCGAAGTCTTCTTTAAAAGTCTCATGATATAAAAGTTTTGAAGATATAAAGATTTTGACAGAACTATTTAACAGGCTTTATTTTTAAACATGGAGTTATTTTTACTTCAGAGCAGCAGATGGCAGCACCAGCAAAAGTCAATTTTCTGATATTTATAGCTGAGTAATTTTTGAAATTCAATTTTCTGTATGTTCTCTTGAAATATTTGTTAATTGTTTCTTAAATAAAGATTTGCAGATTTTTTTTGTGTGTAATCTCTATTTAAATACGCACACATAGGCACAAAAGTTTCAATTTACCGAAATATCTTGTTCATATGCAATAAACACACAGACATCAAATTATGTTTTGATTTGAAAAAAAAAAATGATGTCAATAAATTTACTTGAAATAAGAAGTTATGACAACAAGTCTTGAATGTGTAAAATTATTCATTTTATATACGTGTATTAAGTTACAGAAAAAGTTAATTGTATTTGTATTTATATTACATGTAATATAAGAATAAAATTACAATAATCGAGCAATAGATAAAAAAAACATTTTCTCTTTTCCAGGGCTTGGATCAGGGTTCACTTTCCTGTATTGTCACAAAAATCAAAGCATTTTCAATGCCTTAAAGTATCCGTAGGAGTCTGTAAATACGTATTTAGATAAATATATTTAATATTATCCTACTCTAAAAGTATAAAATATGAGCTTTAACGAAAATTACATGCCAAATTTGGGAACCTAGGGCCACGACCCAATTGAATCAGGTTTCAAATTTATTTTACATTTGCAATAGGCATATGTTTTTTAAAATCTCTCTATTGTCTTAATTACTTTAAATAATTTGAGTAAAATACAATTTATACTAAAAAAATTTACCTTATTCCAGTACTTGTTTTGAATAAGAATTGATATTTTTTTTGCTCATTTTAAATAATACAGCTGAAAAAAAAAATTTTAATTTTTAGTTTTTTACAGTTTGTAAAATTTACTATGAATATTTAACGATTTCTTAAACTGAATAGTTCTTGTTTTCATGTTATTATTTTAATTTCTTTTTAAATAATAATAATAATAAAACGCATATATAACATTTCAGCATTTGTTTTAGTTAGAAAAAATAAAGTTAATTAAAAAAAAAAAAAAAAAAAACGAGAATTACATGATAAATCCGGGTTCCGGGTAATCCGAGTACAGTAAAATTTAAAGGGAAAAAAATATATAAATGAGTTCCAAGCTTGTCTTGAATAAGATTTAATATTTTTTGTTCCTTTTTAATAACACAGTGGAAAAAATATGTATATTATTTACAGTTTGTACAATTTATTATAAATATTTTACAAACTCTTAAAATAGTTCGTTTTCTGTTCTGTTAATTAAAAAACTCGTAAAAAAAATCGCAGAATTTCTTTTTAAGTGTAGCTTAAGAAAAAAAAATAAGTTAGATAATGCTAAATAAAATCTTTTGTTCTTAATTTCGATTGTAGACAATAGATGGCGCTCCGGCCAGTATACGAGTTATCGCGCATTACCAAACTTCATTTCGGAGTCAAAAACGTAGCACGGTGTTCCCCTACCTGAGGTATTCTATTACCATGATTAATACTTAACTACTGCGACGGAAATTGCTGCATAGCTACTATGGGAGGTCTCTCAGACTGCTTGATCGACAGATGAATAAAATGATAAGATACTTTTCCATTACCCCGTCGACCACTTTTCATAAAAAAAAACTATCACCAAACTGTAACACCAAATAAACAAATGGAAGAATGTTGCCATTAGAATATCAAAATAAGCAAATAAGTACATAAAATACAAGAAATTCGGAAAAGCCCCAATCATCAAAGAATCAACCATCAATAAATTAAAAAAAATTATATAATAACCCTTTCAGGGGCAGTGGTATGTTTATGAAACCACTTAATTTTAATTTCCAAACGCACCAGGATTTTGCTAAAATATTTTCCATTTAATATGTATGTGAAATAGAGCCTTTTTTTTAATTTATTTACAAATTAATTTGCTTGTAAATTCCGGTGCCAGTCATTTTTTTCAACATTTTAGCACTGAAAGTACTTTGTCCCTGAAAGGGTTAATGAAAACAGAAAAAAAAATCTTGGATATTAATTTATTTACATTATTTTTCTTAATTATCCCTCTCGGCTGGTGAATAAATGTTTGTGACGCAAGTTGAAACTGATCTATTGCACGTAACTTTGCATAGTGTGATGTTTGGATGACGTCATTCGTTCTGAGCCGAGGCTAACTAAAAAAACAGGCTATCGCATATTTTCCGTCTCCACCGCCGATTGACGATTGGGATTATTACGCTTTATGATTGGTTGTAAAAACGAACGCTTCTTAAGTCATTTCCGATATTTGAGAGGATTATGAAGATTGAAGAAGATATTATATAAGAAATTAATAGATATTATTACATTATAAAGAAATATTAGATAATATAGAAATTACTTAAATTATATAATTTATTATATTATATTATTTTATATATTATATTATATTATTTTATACATTATATTATATTATTTTATATATTATATTATATATTATTATATATTATAATTTTAATATTAAAGAAGATATTATATAAGAAATTAATAGATATTATTAGATTATTATAGAAATTAATTGGATTATATAATTTATTATATTGTATTACTTTATATACTATATTATATATTAATATTATATTAATTATATATATATATATATATATATATATTATATATGTATATTAATATTATATATGATATATATAATATTATACATTAATATTATATATTATTTTATATATTATATCATATTATATTCCATTATTTATTATATTATATTTAGAAATTAATTAAATTATACAGAAATTAATAGATATTATATAAGAAACCAACTTCTACCGGAAATTACTTAAGAAGCGTTCGGTTTAACAACCAATCAGAAAGAGTGATAATCGCAATCGTCTTTCCGCGGTGGACAGAGAAATTATGCGCATTCCACATCTTTTTTTACAGACCGCTAAAGTGACGTGATGCTCTTTTCGTACACTTGTATTGGTGCATTCGAGCATCACGTGACTCCCGCGGTCAGTAAAAAAAAGATATGCATAAAGTACCGCGGTAGCCTTTCTTTTTCGCTAGCCTCGTTCTGAGCCCTGTGCACCGCTGGTCACATGACGCGCGGGCGTGGGAGAGAAAGGGTGAGATGCTAGTGAGAGACGAGAGGTGGAAATATGGCCTGCCTGCGTGCATGGCGGTTTTTGGTAAAAACAGAAGTGTTTTAAAATTAAGTAAGTTCTTCGGGCACCGATACTTTAATGAGTCGAAAAGAGCAGAGTAGTGAAGTGAATTAGTGAGGAAGTGTGAATATTCTAATGTGAGAATTTATATATGTATGTACTTCATGTTCTAATTTTGTGTCCTCATACATTGTGCTTGTCTACCTGTGTTCTTCAGATCTGGAAATAAAAGTGTTTTCGTTTTTTTAAAAAAGTGAAGTACTTTGCGAGATTATACACTGTTGATCTGATTAGAGTAACAAGTAATAAAAATAAAAAAAAAAAACGCACGAGCGTGCCCCGGAACGATACAGAATGTTAAAAGGCATTACACGCTTTCTTACGAGAACCAGAGTTTGGATTTAGGAATCAAGTATGTCGCATGCATTTTTATGTTTCTTCATGAAGTAAATAAAAAAAAAATGTGAATAGAGACATATTTGAGAATTATTTAAACTTATTATTAAAAAAAATGTGTTTTAGTATTAAGAGATTTATTTGATATGCGATTTATAGTTGTTGAGTGTACAAATTAGTAGATAAGTCTTTAAGAGTATAAACTAAAATGTTTAGTATTAAAGGGCTAAGAAAAGAAGATTTAGTTGTAGTGGCCACTGAATTGCGCCTAAAAGTAGAGATTGACCACAGAATAATAGATTTGAAATTATTAATTGAGGGAAGTGAACAGTACACAAAAGACAGTGATTTTATAAAAGAATTTTTAAACACAACAGTAGCAGACCGTACCGAACGGGAAAAGCATGACGCAGAAGTTGCTAAATTTGAGAAAGAAAAAACAAAATCGGAACAAGATACTGTGTTGTAGCTGGAAAAAACAAAACTAGAATTAATCAAAGCGCAGCTAGAGATGGCGAAAATACAGAATGATAATAAGAATTCTGACACAGGGGGGAATGGACAAAATTTCAAAACTAATTCGTTAGAAGCCCTAATTAAAAGCGTAAAAACATTGACTATCGCAGTCCCCACTAGGCCCGAATCGTGGAATTTATTTTTTTCTTCGCTCGAGAAGGCCTTTGAAATAAAAAATGTCGCGGAAGATTTAAAAGTAGAAATTTTATTTAATTTAGTAGGTGTGAGAGCAGCACATTTATTAGTTTACGGAAACACCGAAGAAATGAAGGATTATCAGAAGGTTAAAGCTTTAATTTTAAAGGAATTTCAACCCACACCAGAGGCGTGTCTAGAAACTTTTCTCTTTGCAAAAAGGGCAAAAAATGAAAACCTTATGCAGTTTGCGAGTAGGCTTAGAGCGAATTGAGATTTGTATTGTGAACTTAGTAATGTAAATGATTTTGACACGCTTAATGAATTAATTGTTAGCAATAGATTCTAGATTCGGACTATATTTGGAGACGCGAAGTTATGTCAGGATAAAACAATTATATAATTGGTTAAAACCACGACAAATTGCCGATTTAAGCTATGATTGGTTCACCTCAAAGGGACGAACATTTTCGGAATTATACGATAAGCCGGTAAAACCCCGCAATCACGATGAATCGGGGACTATAAGTTACAGTAATGGTAAATATGTACAACTCTATGTCAGAAATAATTTAATTTTCATGGCGACAGAAAGATAAATGCGTCTACAGAATGTAGGCTTTGTAAACAGACAACGCATTTGCGGTTTTTACCGAATAATAAAAAAAGAGAAAATTGGAAGTTCGCAAAATCAAACAATAAAAGATTCTATTATCGGAAAAAATAAGCAAGACCATAAACTAATTGCTAGGGTTAAAACATTCTGTTTTGGAAATGAGCCAATAAATATGCAACCTTTGCAATACGAATATTTGTGGCTGGGGGGGAAAGAAATTAAATATCTTATAGACAGCGCGGCAGAGATTCCTACCATAAATTCTAACCAATTACCGGATTCATTTAGAAATAATGAAAATTCAAAAGTTCAGTTGATATAGGCTTTTGGAGAAAAAATAATCGCGGATATTGTAACATTACCAATAGCTTTAAAATCCAGAGAATCAAATTGTTTATTTAATAGTGTAGATGTACTCTTTGCAGTCACGGATAAATGATATGGAACATGTATTATAACACTGACAGTTCATGAGATATTGCAGTTAACTAGTAACGAGGGGGAAAGGAGAGACTCAGACAGGAATGTTCTTTGGCGACAGTGAATGATACGCAATCAGAGAAGGGGACTGAAATTGAAAAGCACAGGGGGGGAAGACAAATAAATAGAGGGGAATGGTATAAATAATGAAAATTTTTGCTGGCGTGGTAAAAATCAATGCGCGGAGAGAGAATTAATGATTAGCTGTATTGAAAAGAAAAGCGATAGTGGAGATTTAAATGCGGTCAGAGGTCAGATGAGAGTATTTACAGGGAGCAACAGAAAAGTCGGAATTCATTACAGAGTGCTTTTAAGGATGCGGAAAAAGGTAAAAACGGATTTGTTATAGTAGATAATTTGCTTTATTATAGAGAAAGGGTTTCGGGAGAGCAAATTATGCAGTTAGTAGTATCAAAGGTGAGAAGGGGGGGAGATTCTAAAAATTGCGCAGGAATCGATTTTCGCTATGAAGCGCGCTTCTTGGCATGAAAAAAACAAAAGAAAGGATTCGTGATTCGTTTTATTGGCAGAATATGTCACGGGATGTAGAGGAATATTGTAAATCTTGTAAAGACTGCCAGTTATGTTGTAGAGAGAGGGCCAGCGATCAGATACCCATTGTCCGAATTGAGAGACCGGAACTTCCGTTCGACGTTGTAAATGTTGACATAATTGAAAAAATGAACCTCCTTCAGCGTGTAAGCATCAATATGCACTTACTTTAGTGATCAACATTCACGGTGGCCGGAGGCGGTCCCGTTAAGAACAATTACTGCTAAAGCTACATGCGATGCATTATTAGAAATATTTATGCGAACAGGGATACCCCGTGTAATAGCGAGTGATCAGGGCAGAAATTTATTTTCAGGTTTAATACAAGAGTTTCATCCTAGGCTGGGGGCGTCTCCTAGATTTGCAACGCCAGGGCAACCACAAAGCTTGGGATTAGAGGAGCGATATAATTAGGTTTTGTAACGCATGTTACACCATATAATTCGGAACGACCCCAAAAATTGAGATAAACACATCCCCTACTTATTACTTGCTCATAGGGAAATTCCGAATAGTACCGCGGGAGTATCACCATTCAAATTAATGTACAGAAGGGTGGCCAAGGGGCCACTAGCGGTATTAAAATCTACATGGTCAGGAGAAATCCCACTACCCATAAATCTGGGAAAGAGCGCAACCGAATATCTTCAGGAGTTAAAAATTAATTTAGAAAGGGCGGCGGAGCAAGCGGCAATAGTAGCGGAGGATAAACAAGGCTCGTATGCGAAGTACGCTAATCGGAGAGCGATTTACAAGGAATTTAGACAGGGGGACCAGGGATATTTATTAACTCCGGATTCCACGAACAAATTCTACGCTAGGTGGACAGGACCAGCCGAAATTGTGGCACGCTGTAAGCCTGATTCTTACAAAGTAAAATTAATAAACGGGAATGTTAGAATATCCACGTAAATAAGATAAGAAAATTTGCTCCTAGAGGACAGGCGGTGGGAGTAATCTTCGAAAATGAAGAAGAATTAGGGGAAGTCCATCCCAGTCTAGTGCGAAAGATAACTCTACCTTATTTAACATAGTAGAAGTTGATTTAATTCATTTAGAAATTGTGGAAAAGAAAGAGATACTAAATTTATTGTATAAATATAAAGACTTATTTTCAAGAAAAGTGCAAATAGCCAAGGTAGGAGAGCACAAGATTAGGTTAAGCGGCGCAGAAATGAAAAAGCCCTATGTTTATCGAATCCCAGAGGCGTTGAAGCCGCAAGTAGACAAACAAATTGAAGAGTTTGTTTGCTGGAGTTGGGACTAATTGAAGAAAGTGATGGGGAGGCGCCACACCGGTAGTGTGCGTGATGAAGAAGGATGGGGCCCTTCGCCTGTGTGTAGATTTTAGAACCTTGAATGCAATCACGAAAACTGCTGATTTCCCGATGGAGAATGCAACTGATCTGTTATTCAATATGGGCAGGGCCAATGTAATAACCGCAATCGATTTACTCAAGGGGCATTGAGCCATACCATTGGAAGAAGAAAGTCAGAATTTAGCCTGTTTTAAGACGCACATGGCTCAATATTGCTTCAAAGTGATGGCCTTCGGGCTCCGGAATGCAGCTGTGACCTTTCAGAGAGAAATGCATAAAGCGCTTTCCAAATACAAGAATTTTGCTAAAGCATATATTGACGACATAGCTGTTTTTTCGGAAACATGGTCTAAACATTTGGCGCATCTTGACACGATATTTTCAAATCTACGAGAATTACGGTTCTCAGTGAACCTGAAGAAATGTGATTTTGCGAAATGCCAGATTAAGGATTTAGGACATGTCATCGGGTCCGGAAGCCATCGAACCGACCCAGATAAAGTTGAAGCTATTCGAAAATTAGCCGTACCACAGACAAAAAAGCAACTAAAGAGTGTTCTCGGATTATGTAATTACTACAGCGATTGCCTGCTTAAGTATGCTGAAACAGCATACCCTTTGACAGAAATTACAAAAAGAATAGTCCTGAAAAATTGTGCTGGTTGGGAGAACATGAAAAAGCATCAAACGAACTAAAGAGGGGTCTCGTTGAGGTACCTAGCCTTTATTCACCATTTATAGGGCTTCCTTTTACTATACAGTGTGATGCATCCGCAATAGGCATCTGTGCATGTCTATCTCAACAGAGAGATGGGAGGCTATATCCAGTCAGTTAGTCAGTCAAAAGCTCACCAAAACTCAACAGGCTTGGCTGACAATTGAACGGGGGGCCTATGCAGATATCTGGAGTATGAAGAAGTTCGAAACTTAGATTTTTGGTTCACCCGTGGAACTTATCACCGATCACAATCCATTAACTTTCATCACCAAAAATGCCCCCCCAATCTTCCAAACTGCAGCGATGGGCATTGGCGTTACATAAATATGACATTGTGATTTCGCACTGGCCTGGTGCAAAGTTGACAGATGCTGATGCATTGTCTAGACTGGAAATTATAAAATAGAAAAAAACTTTCAAAAGCTATATATAATTTAGATACTGTATCCGTAATCATACATCTGCATTTGAAAAAATTTCTCTGATTCTGAAAAAAGAGAAAAAAAAGAAGTTAAATTTGCTAAATTTAAAGTGAATTACTTTTAAACTATCTAGGAATTTTTGAACCAACCTGTTTTATACTTAATGTAATCCATTCTTAGAAACAAATATTGTATGCATGATTTAAACGAATTGATAAAGGGAATTACCGGTATTACAAGCTCTCTTCTAGAATATAACAAGAATTAAAAATCATGCGTCAAGCATAGATTATGTAACACTTTCAACACTTCCAAAATAATTGTACAAATCTTTACCGTTTAATAAGGTGAAAGATGATATCCAAGTAGATAATTTGAAAAACTCATAATATATTTAAAAACCCAATTTCAGGAATTACCAACACTAATCGGATAAGTATCCGAATTGTTTTGTACAGCACTGTATATGATTTAAGGATTTGTATATATACTACTTAGAAAGCAAAAATTTAGTTCATTTAGGAAACGCGTAGCACAGTTTAAAATTCCCCTTCTGGAATTTCCACCAATAAACAGAAATGTACTCGAAAACTTTTGGGCTGCCTTGTATATGATCTATAGAATTTATACAAAGTAATAAACAAAAAATCATCTAAGTTTAAGAATGCGTACAGCAACTGAAAATGCACTTCCAGCAATTATTGTTAACAGACAATTTCGAAATATTTTGTGTGTCTTTGTAAACGAATGCTATACTCACTATATTCTATAGCAATCCTCTTGTAATTCACCTTAGTGATATTATATATCAATTTCAATATGTTTGAAATAGTAGAACATTATTAAAATAAATTGCAAATGATTTTTCTTCATAAACCGTGATGTAACAACATTCTTTTGAGTATCTCTCTAAAGGAACTATAAGTGCTATGCACACCATATTCCATAGTAAGCTTCTTGTAGTGCACTACAGTGATATATATCAATTTCAGTATGTCTGAAATTGTGTAACAACATTAAAATAAACCACAAATGATTTTTTCCCATACATGGTAATGTAACGGAATTCTTTTGAGTGTCCCTGTAAAAAATTTTTTCATTGCTATACACTTCATTTTAATACCGAACATGCTATTGTAAACCGCAATAACATATATATTTACATGACAATCCGAGTATATTTACGCGAGTTAGAGCAAGGACAGACAGACAGATAGACGATAGACAGACAGACGATAGATAGACAGACGATAGACAGACAGACAGCAGACAGACAGGCAAACCGAATTCATAAACATTTTTCAACTATGTTGAAAAGTGTTAAAAAGGTAGTTTTTCATTTTTTTTTGACGAATGAAATTTTGTTGGAATATCATTTTAAGTTTATATTTGATACCCACCGTCCGTCTTTATAATTTTAATATATTATACACATCCCTTTTAACTTTCTTCAATGAAATATACAACATAGAACCAAAATAATTCAATATCCATGTTAAAAAAATGTTCCGAGAAAAGTATTATAAGAACCTTTCTCAAACAGATATTTCAAATCAGGTCAGATAGGTCACATTTTACTCATTACCGAGATGTCTGGTCAACATTAGAAGACTGCTCCAAAGTTAGAATTCTGCAATTTGAATCATTCAAGTTCTAATCATTTTAGCTAAATGTGTAAATAATTATTCGACTAACGAGGATATGTCACTTTGATGCACTACGATTTCCAAATTCATTTGAATTGCTGATAGACACGTAGATTTACGAGACTTAGCGAAATTAAACTCGCATTTTGAAGAATCGTTATTGGATTAACTAAAGCAGCCAAATATCGAAATCATTATTAACTGAAATGTTTTGCCTGTTAATTGAAATGTAAAAATTAATTCTGCCAATTGTTTGGTGTACTAGGATGTTCATGAAGTACCCTAAAATTTATAGAACTTTCAATTTGGTGACTAAATAAAATTCACCCATTCATTGATTTTCTATTAAATAGAAAGGGGCTGTAGAAAACGATTGCTACTTCTCAAATTTTAATTTAATCAGCATTAATTAATTACTGAGCATTCGTTCACTGAGCTATAATATGATTTCACATTTAGTTTGAATTGCTGATAGGTTCCCTGATAGATTTTAATGTAGGAATTCTGTGATTAAATAAAGCGAATATTTTAATGCAGAAATAATGCTAGTATTTTACTTAATTATTGAGCATTCACCACTTTGGAACACTACGATTTCGCATTTGATTTGAATTGCTGATAGACATCCTGGTAAGTCTCCAAAAACGCAGAAATTTTACGATTAATTAAAGCGAATATTTCTTTTCAGATATTATGGTGTTTAGTGTCTAATATAAGTACTAGATGGCAGCACCACAGCCGATTATTCAGTAACCTATCGGTAAAAGCTTTGTTTACTGTAAAATGTATATGTAGCTTGTCTGTGTTCGATGTACGTGTTTGTGATTTATAAATGTAAATTAAACGTCTTTCAAGTCCACCTCGAGTTATCCATTATGAAGTTGCTTCAATTACTTAATTTAAGTATATAATATAGAATATTATGGCGACGATGAAAATCAAGTTTCTTACCTGAATTCAAATTACAAGAAATTCCTCCTGATTCACAAAATGGCGAAACTTCGTGTTTTGCATCTACAAGAGTATATGCTGTATTAATATTTTGAATGCGTACATCATTTCGAGGGTGGTAAGTGCTGACATTTTTTTTTCTTCTCTGCAATAAATAAAAAGTAATAATGTTTTCTAATTTTAAGGAATACAATGATTCAATAGAATCGTTCCAATCATACGTTAAGAGATTGGAACAGAGTTTTTTATTACATGATGTTGAAAAAAAGGTACCTGCTATTATTTCCTGTATGGGGCCTAAATTGTATAATTTGCTGTCTGATTTAACGTTTCCTAAAAATCCGGAAGCATTAAAATATGAGGAAATAGTTGAAATTCTGTTTAAGTACTTAAGCCCCGCCCCTAATAAATTTTGTTCTAGAATTAAATTCCGTAATTCTTATCAAAATGAAAACGAATCGATACAAGATTTTGTTTCAAAATTAAAGAAGTTAACTACATTCTGTGCTTTTACTGGTGAAACACTTAATGAAAATTTGTTGGAACAATTTCTGAGAGGTTTAAAAAATGAAACTATCCAAAGTAAATTACTTTCACAAATAGACGATTTAACTTTTGAGAAAGCTATTGAAAAAGCAATTATTTTGCAAAATAACGAACATGATATTTCTGAATTGAAAAACAAAAATGTAAATGTTAATAAATTGGCATATTCTAAAAATGTTCAACCGAATAAAATTTCAAATAATTTCCAGAAACCGAAAATAAACAATGTAAATAAGGGGAATTTTGATGTAAATAAAAATAAATTACAATGTTATCGATGTGGAAATCTATCACATCTTGCCAATAAGTGTAAGCATACTGTTTGTAAAAAAAGAGGCCATCTTGGTAAAGTATGTAAAGGTAATTCTCAGAAACAAAGAAATGTATTGCAAACTGTCGACATTTTATCCGTGAGCCATGATAAAAGTTCTATACCTATAAAAGTGTGGGTTTTAATTGAAAACAAAGCTAAAGCTGAAATGGAGGTAGACACGGGCTCCGGAATTTCTGCGGTACCTGTAAATCGTTTTCGGAGAATTTTTCCGAATAATAAAATTTTTCCACCAGACGTTCAGTTGAGAACTGTAACGGGTGAGGTATTTACACCTGTGGGGTATGTAACAGTAGATGTTTTTTATGCAAATATTACTAAACAGCTTAAATTGTATTTAATTAAAGAAGATAATTCCCCACTTTTATTTGGCAGAGACTGGGTAGCTGCATTTAATTTGTTTCCTACTAACTTTAAATCTGTGTATGTCAATGAAATTGCAAATTCTACTGATAAATTAAAAGCATTATTAAATGATTTTTCTGATTTATTTTCGGATAAAGTAGGGGAAATAAAAGGTTTGAAAGCAGAACTTTACCTAGAAAAAGGTTCTACGCCCATATTTTGTAAGACTAGAACAGTCACGTATGCTCTACGTAATGCAGTAAATGATGAAATCCAAAGGTTACAGGATGAGGGTATTATTAAACCTGTCACCAGTAGTAAGTGGGCAACTCCTATAGTTCCAGTGGTAAAACCAAATGGGAAAATACGTTTATGCGGAGATTTTAAAGTTACAGTAAATAAATTTTTGAAGGTGGAAAAATATCCTTTACCTAGGGTAGAGGACATCTTAGCTACTTTAGGTGGTGGTTTACATTTTACGAAAATAGATTTAAATCAAGCTTATCTTCAGTTACCTGTAGACGAAAAATCACAGGAATTGTTAACTACAAATACTCCGAAGGGCTTATTTCAATTTTTAAAGTTACCAATGGGTCTTACTGGCTCTCCAGCAATTTGGCAAAGATCTATTGAACAAATATTAAGTGGCATTGATGGTGTCACTGTGTTCATTGATGATATTGGTGTTACAGGGGAAACGGATGAAATTCATTCAACAAGGCTAAAACAAGTCTTAGAAAGATTACGTGAATATAATATTAGGATAAATAAAGATAAATCAATTTTTCTGGATGACCATATTACATATTGTGGTTATAAAATTGATAAGCAAGGTATTCATAAAACGCAAGATAAAATTGAAGCTATTGTCAATGCTCCTAGACCAATTAATGTGTCACAAGTTAAAGCTTTTTTAGGCTTAGTCACATATTATTCTAAATTTGTACCAAATTTATCTACAATTGCTCATCCTTTAAATAACTTGCTCAAAAAGAATGTAAAATTTATTTGGTCTCCTGTTTGTGAACAAGCATTTAAAAATATAAAAAATGAAATTATTTCAGAAAGAGTTCTTACTCATTTCAACCCTAAATTGCCTTTAGTGTTAGCAACAGATACTTCTCCATATGGTATCTCTGCAGTTCTTTCGCATGTGATGCCAGATAACGTGGAAAAACCAATTGTTTTTGTGTCCAGAACGCTTATGAATGCAGAAAAAAAATAGCCAGGTGGATAAGGAAGCACTAGCTATTATCTTTGGAGTAAAGAAATTTTTTCAATATTTATAGGGTAATAGGTTTACTTTATTTACAGATAGCAAACCACTCGTGTCCATGTTTTCTCCAAATAAAAGTATTCCTGTTCTTTCAGCTGCTCGGATGCAAAGATATGCATTATACTTACAAGCGTTTAAATATGATATTCGCTATAAGAAAACATCCGAAAATGGAAATGTCGATGCTCTTTCACGACTTCCATTACGTAGTGAAGATTTACTCCCACAATTAAATTCAAGTAATGTAATTGATGAATCTGAATTTTTTCAAATTAACCAAATTTCTACATTGCCTCTAAACGCCAAATCAATTGCTGTAGCTACAAAATCTGATCCTTTATTACGTCAACTTTTTCATCATCTAATTTCTGGTCCTCCAATTCCTAAAAATTTACTTTTTGGTGGAAAACAAGAAGAATTTACTCTTCAACATAGTTGTATTTTAAAATGATGTAGAGTAATTATCCCAGAAGTTCACCGTAAACAAATTTTACGTGATTTGCACTATGGACATTTCGGTATAGTGAAAATGAAGTCCTTACCTCGCAGTTTTGTTTGGTGGCCAGGGATTGACCAAGATATTGAAGATTTTGCACGAAATCGCACTACTTGTATCAATTTAAAAAATAATCTTCCTAAGGTAGATACTCATCATTGGGAATGGCCTACAGCTCCATGGCAAAGAATTCACATAGATTATTTTGGTCCTGTAATGGGTAAAATGCTTTTGCTTGTGGTTGATGCTCATAGCAAATGACCTGAAGTGTTTATTGTTCCTAATACAACATCAGAACATACAATTACTTGTCTTTCTTCTCTTTTTGCCAGATACGGGTATCCTATATCTCTGGTATCTGATAACGCAAAACAATTTACTTCTGAAGAATTTGAGACATTTTTGAAGAATCATGGTGTTAAACATAGGTTTAGTGCTCCATACCATCCAGCTACAAATGGTCCGGCAGAGAGATATGTGCAGATTCTTAAAAAAGGGTTAAAAGCCTTATCTTCTGAAGCTGGTACTTTACAGATGAAAATAAATAACTTTCTTTTACAATATAGAAAGATGCCTCAAGTTACTACGGGGGAAAGTCCTGCATCTCTATTTCTAAAACGAAATATAAGAACGAAAATAGATTTGATCATTCCAAATGTTACAAATTTTGTGCATGATAAACAAAATGCGAGAAAGGCCAAGTCTAAAGTAAAAGAATTTCAAATTTACCAGAAAGTGGCTGTAAGAAATTATATTCCAGAAGCCAAGTGGAAAATTGGCCGCATTATTGCAAGAGAGGGCAAGTTGCATTATAGAATTCAAGTTGGTTCGAATATTTGGAAAAGGCATGTTGATCAGATAACTAATGTCGGCACGAAGATACATCTAACTAATGATTCAAATTCTGAAGAGAGTGGTACAGAAAGTCACAAAAGTGATAATGCAGTTGTTAATCAAAGTGATTCTCAGCTAATGCCTCCTAGTGTCCCAGATTTTCGACCAGCTGACTCTGTTGTCCCATCTACTCCAAGTCCTCAACCAGATGATTGTGTTGTCCCACCTCCTCCAAATCCTAAACCAGATGACTTTGTCCTCCCAAATACTCCAAGTCCTGCTCCAGTGGACTCTAAAGTGATCCCTTCAGTTCCAAAAACCACGGTGCCCAATACTTCTGTTGATGATGCTAAAGATACTTTAATTAACTCTTCTTTTTCCCAACAGGTACCTAGAAGGTCCACCAGGAAAAGAAAAGCTAACACCATGTTTCCAAATAAGGAGGGGAGACTTATGGTGTTTAGTGTCTAATATAAGTACTAGATGGTAGCACCACAGCCGATTATTCAGTCACCTATCGGTAAAAGCTTTGTTTACTGTAAAATGTATATGTAGCTTGTCTGTGTTCGATGTACGTGTTTGTGATTTATAAATGTAAATTAAACGTCTTTCAAGTCCACCTCGAGTTATCCATTATGAAGTTGCTTCAATTACTTAATTTATGTATATAATGTAGAATAGATATAGTAGTATTCAAAATATGATGCACTTGTAGGAATATAAAGCGATTGTTTCTTCGAACATTTTAACTTATTGAACTTTATTTAATTACTAACCATGCGTCACATTGATACACTACGATCTTGCATTTAATTTAAATTGCTGATAGACGCCTGAGTTTTCGCGAAATCATTTGGTAGAATCATTCTTGCCTTCAATAATGCAGCTTAAGATTTAAGTCACAACTAGATTAAGTACAAATTACAGATAGTGTTTGTGATGCCAGGATGCCGATGAAATATGGATAACTTTGTGCAAATTCTCATTTGACGCCTAAATAAAATACACCTTTCGATTTGCTATGAAATTAAAGGAGATACGGTAAGACTATACCTATCAAATGCTCTGGATTTTAAATCCAAGTATTGCCCAATAAAGGTATTTGTTTTATTTAATGCAGATATTCCGGACCATTCGGAAATAATGTTACGCAAAACGCGGACGACTTGTATCTAAAATGATTGTTTCTTCGAATATTTTAACTTACTAAACATTATTAAATTATTGAGCATTCGTCACTTTAGTATGCTACGATTTCACGTTTCATTTGAGTTGCTGATAAGCTTTTGATTTTTCACGAATTCATTCGGCAGAATCCTTTTTGGAGTAACCCCTTTGCGGCGAGCGTTTTTTAAAGAATGCTTAATCTTCTATCACCACTTTTAAAAACAATTAAAATTTTGCCTAATTTAAGTTAAAAAAGGGGCTTTGTTTAAATAAGGCAATTTTTTCCATAAAAAATACTGGTAGGAGTAATCAAAGATTCTGACGACTTTATGCGTCACGTATGCATGACATTTGTCGTGAAGGGGTTAAATAATGCAGCTAAAGATTTAAATCTCCATTCGTTATAATATAAATTCCAGATTGTATTTAGATATAAGATAAATATTAATTCCAGCTAGTTCCTAATCATTTTTTATAAATATGGATAGTTAGTTTGGCGCTGTTGAAATATGTTTCTGCCTTACCTTGAACTAAATGAAACTCACCGATTTTCATAAAGGGACATAAAAAAACCAATCTAAAGATAATAAATTTCAATTTATAACATCACTAGCCGTTAAAATATGGAGTGAATAAAAATTGTTATTCAAAGGAAAAAAATTGTTGCAATGCACAAAAAAATCAGTAAAGAATCAATCAAAGAAAATACGCCAAATGTAGCCAGCGAAACAACTATTACATCGAATATGGATGATTTGAAATGCAAAGTACACATTTGCAAATATTTCAATTTAATTTTATTAAATGGTAACATATATTGGTGTTTTATCAAAACAAACGAAAAAGATTGCAATGAAATGTATTCCTTGTTTACAGGTGTGCATCAATGAATTTGATTAGGTAATCGTCAATGTGCTGTGATGTTTAATAATGCGTGTTAATGATGTTGTTCTTTAAACGTACTATTTCTAAACTATTTATGCTAAAGGTTTATTCTACTACTATTAAAACATTCAAGACTGTTAAATTTGTCTACGTGTTTATTAACCTTCTGGCATTCATGAAAGAAGTTTAATAATTTTATCAAACACTTTTAATACTAACCGATTGAATAATTATATATTTTTTAACTTTAAGAATGTATGCATGCTGAGTTTCGATAATATAACAATTTTTCGTATCGACTTTTTAGATCTTACCATCCATAGTCCTACAAATATATGCCATTACAAAATTTGGTTTACAAAATTGTTTTATTCAATTTAATAGATAAATATGATACTTCAAGCACTTTTTGTGTTTAAAAAATTTTCATATTTTGCAGTAAAATTTTACACAATTTGGTTGTATTGGAATTTCATGCGATATTAATAGGATGTGTCTTCTTCCGGAACTCTTAAAAGGGATGAGCGTGGGATCTCATATGTATCTTCCTAGCATGTTTCCAATCAAACTATGTACAGATCTATGCGCAAACAAACTATATTGATGAAAGGGATTTTGTACAGTTTAAGAACACGTTTCGTTCTGTTGACAGAGTGATCTAGTATATTCTGGGGTAATTTTCATCACTTCTACACAAAGCTCACCTGTAGCTCTCAAAGTGTCAGAGGAGGCCTTACCCGAGCAGCAGCACGTATGCCTAAAACTTCCGATGCATGATGTGTTGGATTCAGGTCGGAGGAGCATGCTTGACACTCCATATGTATGATGATATCCTGCTTCAAAAACCAGCTTTCCACAAGTGAGATTGAGAACTATCATCCATTTTACTAAGCGTATATCGGATTGTATACGGTAAAACAAAATGCTTTTGTTCCTGTACCTTCTACTCATCAAACTGCTAATCCGAATGACATACCGATCAGTAGGTCTACTGTACTTATTCCTGCCCAAACCATTAGTCCAGTACCTCAATATTGTGATCTTTCACGCAGAATATTAGAATTATTTTTCTCAATATAAAGATACGATAATTATCTTATTACAAACAAAATTCTTGACTCGTCTCTGCAGAGATTTCGACGTCACTTTGCGCTACTACAACTGCTATGCTCCTGCGTCCAATTTTTACTCGTCTTACGATGTTTTACGAATGAGGGAACGCAAATTATGTACAGGTCTATACGCAAACAAATTATATCGACGAAAGCGACTTCTTACAGTTTGTGTCAACATTTTTGTCCTGTGTCTCCGGTAAGTTCCTATTTTACTGATAAGTGGCATTTCTTGTTATGTTTCATATGGCTGTTATGGACAGACAACGATATTCAGGTCATGTTATTCTGCGTAGGCGAGCTTGCCCGAACGTTCTATGAACATGTCCAATAGGTTGGAATCGGTTTCAAAATCAGCACGTTTGATACACGAAAGAAATTTTCCGCTTGTCTTTGTAATGAACTCTGTGGAGTTAACCAATTGCTCGCTAGGCTCTTGATTCTGGTAAATCATGATGTAGAGACATTGATCAATATCAACAAAGAAATTTCAATAAAGCTAATACGGCGCAACGCAGACAGCTTAAATACAGGATTTCTTGTCTTCTATCTGTTTTCCTGAATTTTGAATTTTTTTTATTTTGACTGCATTGATGCTGTTTTGCATATAGAATCTTCTTCTTCTACTGTCTTTAAAGCACTGTGTACAAATTAAATACATTTTCAAAGGTTTTAAACGTTAGGGGATAATAACGTTGCAAAAGCAGGGTAATTTCAGGGTAGAGTGCGTAAAATTTTAATTTATTATTTTAATATTTTAAATTAATAATATTTTAATTTTGTGTGTGGGTGTGTAACGTATTATGAATTTATATAATAGCATACCTGTACATATTCATGAATCACAGCAGCTATTATTTAATTAAACGGACATTGCCTCATATTCTAGGTTTTGTATTTTCCATGAATTTGAGCACCATTTATTTTCAAATAGTAATATTCGTCTTATTTAATAACAGAAATTATGAGATTAAATAGGGAAAATATTACTATTCGAAAATAGTAGTATTTGAAAATATAAATACTCTTGCATTCTTGTCTGAAATTTATTCACATAGGATTTTGCATATGTTACAGATACACAATATTTTACAGTTATGGATATCAGTTTCACTGATCTCAATGGTAGTTATTCATTAATCTACGTATATCTATAACTTCAATAAAGAGAAAAGAATTATCCTCTATTCACTGAAATTTTTGCAAAATTACTTTTATCTATTTGAAAAAGCAAGATGCAATGTATATCTATGATTATTTGCGATATGTATTTGTTAAAGATTGTCATTTTCGAATATTTTTTTCTAACTTGATATAAACATATGCTATACTCGAAGAAAATAAATATGAAAACTGAACCTGGAAATGCATTGAGGGAATAAATCAAGAAAGAATGGAAGAAAAGTAGTCCATTTCTACCGGTAGATATTCGATGCATGTTCTTCTTGCATGTAATACCTACTTTGATTGATGTGACATTGACGGTAAAAGTAAGCAAGAATAGAATAAGTAATATTCTTGAATAAGAAATAATGAAATGAATAGTAAAAGAAATACTGAATATGGCGAATAAGTTGCAGAATTATAAGAAATGGGTGGTAATAAATCTATTAATTTATCGTTTTTCGTGAATAAAATTTAAATATGGTGAGTGAAGATTTTAAGGTAGCCATGAAATGATTATTTAATTATGTAGAGTTCGATGTAGCTGTCAGATACGCAGGTTAAAAATAAAAGAATTGTTAAGAAAATACATATTTAGGCAATCAAATACTTCAACAAATTGTATTTTCTTTATTGTACTTAAAAGTGAAATAAGAATAAAGTCCTACGTTCCACTATCCAAAAATGTTCCGGAGCGGTTCCCCAAATTTTCGTTAAGCAGCCAGAGATACCAGAAGCGAGTGTCAAGCTTTTTGTGAGATAAGCACATAGGTCAAGCCACAATTTTTGGAAAAAAGTGACCGTTACATTTTAATATGTGGGTGAATTTTATTTTAGTTGAAAAAGCATTGGACGATAATTAGACAAGTGCCAGCAAGAGAAAATTGAAGAAAAGTATTCGTCGACCGTTGGTAGTTTCTTAGTTTTATTAAATGCATCTTAAGGATACCCCCCCCCCCCACTCTCACAAAAAAATAGCGAGTGAATTAAAAATATATTTGTTGAAGTTTTGTCACTTCGAACATACTGATATCTTGAAATACATAACTTGAGGAAAATGAATATAAAGATTGCTACTCTGAATTATTGAAAGGGAAATGGATGAAGTAAAAACCTATTTTCGCACATTTTCAGTTATCGCATCTATACGGCTCTTTGTGAGGAAATACAACGTATATCTAAATTCATTTTAAACAAAATGTTAGAAACTTGATATTTTCTTCATTTTTCGCATTAAGTCCCATTTAAAGTAATGAGAAAAAAAAATTAAAATGCTTTTCTCTCCTTTCTTCTTGGCTGAGATCTAATATCTGGAAATTAATAGATCTTTCCATCCAGGCTCTAGGTACTTATGATCCGCCTATAATCCCTATGAGTTAGGCATTTGAGTTAGTTCCCTATTTTTTTATCTATGTTTTGCTACCGTACTTAAACATAATACACAGATTTGAGACTTTCAGTCTGTAGAATAACATGCTATTTCAAAATTACATGATTCCGCCATCAAAAAAGGTATGCATTAATGGGCACTATATGATACTTTGTTTAAAAATGGATAAAAAATGGCGATGCAACATAGAAAATTGGGACATGCATGAAGAGAAAAGGAACGTGGTTCGATGGTTTGAAAGTTAGATTTTGGACTTCAATAAGGTTTACTTTGCTGGTCAAAGGATTAACATTGATTAAATGGAGAAAAGAACAGCTGGAATTTCAGTACGGCATGTGATTGATTAAAGCAATTACCTAAAAGAGGTTTGTACATACAATCTTCTAAAAATATATTCATGAAAAATCAGAAGGCTTACCAAAGAATGAAGAAATCGATGAAAGTTCTATTATGAAAACAGTGAAAAAGCAATGTTAACTGATGGGTCGAATCCTTCCATAGCAATGGAAGGATGTGTGATGAACACGAGTCGCTTCATTGTAAGAGTTCCAAATAGAAATGCGGCTTTCTTTTTTCACGGATGAAATAATAGAAGATGTCTCTACTTTTTTCAGGATTCTTATAAAGCCAACAAAACTGGTGATTTAAGAGCTGCGAATCTTTTGGAACATTTCGAAGTTAGTCACCTGTATAATCTTATAGATCCCGTTACGGGTGCACATAATGCAAACATCGTAAGACTGTGAAATAATTTTATGTTTAATACTTTTATGTTTTAATGTTTGTTATTGTGTACATTCATGCAGCATCAGTGGATAGAATGGAGATGTATCTAATCTCAGAAAAGATTGGACATTCATTGTTTAAGCCACCTTTGCTGTCAGGATGTAGAACATGATGGCGTTCAAGGTTGTGACATGAGCCCAGTGGAACATTTTTTACTTGTTGGCTGGTTAGTGTTGTGGAAGCGTTTTTGAATAATTTGTGTACGTATTGTTGGAGTTCTTGAGTTTCGCAAGCGATGTTAAATTTTACACACTAGTAAAAAAATCACCCGTGAGTAAAATTGCTAGTCACTGTTATTCTGATTTGGCGATTCGCCCGGATATAATTTAATCTCAGTACACATTTTGTTATAGCTTCTCTTCAATATTTCTGTTCCAACTACTGTAATAAGCAGCGTTGAACAGTGACGAAATTTCTACGCTTTTGACGTTTAGTGAATTGCGTTTAGTGAACGTTTAGTGAATTGCGGAGCGAAAAAATAAAATATCTGAGTTTAAGAAGTCTTTTCATGTAGATTTGCGATAATTGCAAATTAGCTTCACGTCTAAGGACACAAGACATCACAATTAAGGTAGAAGATTTAAATTGATTTTCGAAGTTTATATGTCAGAAAGCAATTGTTTTACATTCGGCCTTTTTTATTACTGAATCCCTCACACATCACTGGAGTTTGGAGATTGGTAAACTAAGCATTTCTGTATCTTACCCAAAACTCCTCACTATTTTATAAATATTTGCGACTTTAGTTTTTGTACTGTATTTTTAATCTTGAGAAGTGTAACTGCAAAGAATTTCTATTTCTAACAATTGGTTAACACACCTACTTTATTAATTATAGCCCTATATACAAATATTTATTTTAAAATTTTGTTTTTCTAAAGAAAACCTATTTTTAACCTCAGGCACCTTTCATATTCAAAGTGATTTTGAATTTACGCAAAGTCTTTCAAGATATATAACATCAAAAGATACCACATGAAATGATCAATAATGTGATCAATTTAAAAGAGTTCATTTTTATTGCAGCATTATTAAAAATCTCAAAACTCTTAAAATGTTTAAAACTCTACGTTTAACATATACATTAATAATGATAAATCACCTAAAAATCAATAGAGAATTCATCTGTTTAAAAATGTACCAAGAAATCTATTTTTGAATATTATGCTTGAGAAAAACAATTGAAATATAATTTTAGAATGGTACTTCAAAACAATCTTTTTACTATTTAGTCATTCTTAAGGGGTTTTAGTACTTAAAAAGCACTTATAATTATGTATATAGGTCAAAAACGTTTCTTAACAAAATTAAATTTGAAGTTCGAAATTCTTCTATCAATGTTTTCAATGTGGAATAGAAAATTATTAATTCATACGTGCATCTAAAAATAAATTATCAATGACATCTATAAATGTACTTTAACTATAACCGCATCTTCATTTATAAATAGATAGGTTTGCATTTTATATAAGAGAAACGTAATTTCATTAAAACTGCTTTTAAATGCTAAGAGGATTAAAATTCATATTTTGAATTTACTAGTTTTTGGTCTCATTTCTTATATAATGAAACAATATGCTTTGCATTTACAAGTTTTAAATCTTACGTTTATTTATCTCAAAATGTTAAAAGCATTAAGATGTTTTGAATGTTAAATGGCAAAGAACACTTTAAAAGTTTATTTATAGAACGACAAAACTGAAATTGTAAATGAGTTTAAGATGTTATTACAATTTGTTGCTTAAAAGGTACCATCGTTCAAATGTTTCTATTGCATTTAATCAGTTTAAAGTGTATTTTAAAAGTAAATTCGCATGCTGTGTACATTAAATAATCTTTAATTATTAAAATAATAATCTTTTAAGAGGTGCATTTTTAAGTTTTAATATTTACATCATTTAAAATATTCATTTTGAAGTATTGTAATATGGAACATACTTTTTAAAAATTATAAGTATATAAGTACTAGACAATAAGTATCTACTATATTTTCATGATGTACTTAATTAAATATTTCCATAATGAATTGTTATAGACTTTTATTGATTAACAATTCTTTCTGTTAATGGATATTTTTATGCTAATGGACTATGTATTGAAATTCATTTTTAAATTTGCATATGCATATAATGTAGTGAAGAATCTCTAATAAATAAAGAATAGAAAATTAATTATATCATTCTCTTAAGAAATAAAAGTCGTTCCAAATGTGAATTATATTTCTCAATATGACTAAAAATCATTTTGTTGTAATATCTGATCGAAATTTACTTGCATTATAATGCAGAAACGCACAGACGAAATGAAATTAATGTGATCTTTCGGAAGTACTGTTGATATAATGTTTTGGCATTGATGCATACATATTACATCTTCTAAACATAATATAAGTACAGAGATGGTAGAAAAATACATACACACTTTAATTGTTTCTTGTGCATATTATTGTATTGAATACCGTGCTGAGAGCGTGAATGCATCAAACTGCTGAACAAAAGATGCTTTACTTATGGCTGTGAGTGATCGGCATGAGCTTCATTTATGCATAACCATCATGTTCCACATATTAAGGAATAAATGAGCAATTGTAAAATAGCACAAATGTAAGTATATGTGAAAATTACAGACAGCTGTTTTGGAGCTTCTAAATCTTCATCATCAGTGCAAAGGTTAAAAATAGATTAAGTGTTTAAAACATGTAAATATGCAAGCGTCTTCACTCGCGGCCAAAGCAAAATGGCGGCGAGTGTTGAAAAACAAACAGCGGCATCAGGAGTTTCCGTGTGACGGAGGAGACAAACCAGACACGCTTAGCCAGTCTGGACGAGCTTAAACAGGGAGGAGAAAAAGGGTACGGGGTGTGTGAAGAGAGTGAATTAAAGAAATAGGAGCCAGACATTTGAAAAATTAGTTGTAATGAACATATCATTAACCACTAGGCATATTAACATTTCAAATGCTTGGCTCCCATTTCTTTAATTCATTCTCTTCACCCCCCCTACCCTTTTCTCCTCCCTGCTTAAGCTCGTCCATACTGGCTAAGCGCTTCTCATTGGTCTCCTCCGTCACGCGGGAACTCCTGACTTCGATGTTGTTTTTTCAACACTTGTCGCCATTTTGCTTTGGCCGCGAGCGGACACGCTAGCATATTTATATGTTTTAAACACTTACATCTATTAGGTAGCTTTCATTACAAAAAGCTACCTATTGCAGCCGTTCGGAGGAAAGCCATTCAAAAAATTTTTGGTATATTTTCACCAATCATGACCCCAAAACCACCCTCCGTTCAAATGTTGATATACATATATCTGACATTTGTCATGCTGTAACTCTGTTATTTATGAGCCAATTTGTATGTGACTGAGTATGTGTATATGACATACCAAGGTCTCAACCGAGTTCGTTGGCTAGCGTCATTCGCCCTCTTGTTTCAAAAGAGCGACCAATTAAATTTTTTTTAATTTTTAAAAATTCAAAAAGATGTAGAAAATAATTATAAATTCAAAAAATTGTTTCCGTTAAGAGTTAGAACATAATACAAGGATTCTGGAACAGGTTTTGTTTTGGCTATATCTTAAAAAATAGCTGAGATATGGCAGTTTGAAATTCTAAGGTGGCTGAGTTTTTGAAACAATCGGATATTTGTTATGCTGTAACTCTCGTATTTATGAACCGATATGAATGTGACTGATCATGTGTACAGAACATACCAAGATCTCGATCGAGTTCGTTGGCCAGCTGCATGCGCCATCTTGTTTCAAAATGGTGGCCACTTAAATTTTGAATTCTTTTCTAAATTAAAAAAAAAATGTATAAAAATGTATAAACTAAAAAAGTGGCGTCCATTAAGTATTAGATCGCGATACAAGGATTCCGGAACATTTTGTGTTTTGTCTTTATCTTAAAAAAGGGCTGAGATATGGCAGTTTGAAATTTTAGGGTGGCTGATATTTTTAAACAATCTGATTTTTGTTATGCTGAAATTCGCATTCAAGTTCAGTATTAAAGAAAACCGGGATTGATTCTCCTATAACAGGGTTCCAAGCATTTTAGCTTCGTAAAATGAGTTGAATTTTTAAAAACACTGACTATGAAAGCTACCTTTTTCTCCCGATACTGGCCGGAAGGATTTGTTTTAACCTTTGCACTGATGATGGAGCTTTAGAAGCTCCAAAACAGCTGTCTGCCATTTTCCCATATATTTACATTTGTGCTATTTTCACGTTCATATATTCTTTAATATAATGGCACGAAGTTCAATCCTCGCATTTTAACCATCATGTTCCACCCCTTTCAATGTTATCACAAGAGCGAACAATGCTTAGACATGCTAGCGGTTCAATTCCATACACATTCTATAATGGTTGCATAGCATCAAATTGCGTCATGTCTATTAACGTGACGTCACAATACTAATGTCACTGAATTTCTGTGGGTAAAATGAGTGAAGACCGAGTGATAACTCTGCCGGATTTGAACACTGCAGACTAGGTAACCCAGACCACGTGATGTCGTTCCTGCGAATTTTAGGTTTTGTCTGAATGAAAACAGCAATACATTCATATTAGGAGAGTCAATGAATTTTGAGAGGATAAGACGTTGGGTTCTTTGGCTTTACCTGCTCTGAACTATAGAGGTAGTAAATATTTAAATTATTTCCTACTTCTGTGTTTTGAACAGTACCCACTCCATTTAACATCCTTGACATCCGGTGACCCGAATGATATATTGTGAACATATCCAAAGTTTATTAATTAACTATTCAAAATTATATAAAAGCTAGATAACACGCATAACTGCTAATATTACATTCTTTATGAAAGCCATTTTCGAACGTACATGCATGACATTGGATATAGGATAAATGTTCTTCGTGCAGCGATAGCGCACATGTTAAAATTGCCAAAAATTGTTGTCATATACTACCATTGGAAAAAAGTACGGAATCAGCACTCTAATATGGCTGGCTACTAACAATAAAATATATACATTTTACTCATATTTGAAAAGCTGTAATTTTTTTAATGAACGATCATGAACATTAGCACGGTATGTAAACATAAAGGAAATTCCCAAATAAGCACTCACTAATTTTATAATGTTTTTGCTAAACCTTGTGAGGGAACAAAATTTTTAATCACTCGCTTGTTTATGCAACTTTTCATATCTAACGATCACATTAAGTTCACGTAATGGTCTTGGCCAGTTCCATTTGATGCGATTAAATCTACATTAGGCCTTTTTTTCGTTTTCTCATTTTAAACCAGTGGATGAAATAGCGCCTGCGAGAAAGCTTGATTTGAAAACGATAGAGGCGATTGTCAAGCTGCTAAAGGAAGGAAAATTGCAGAGAATAGTAGCAAAGATATTTGCATGCTCACAGATTACTATGTCCAAAATTTTTAGAAAGTTCATGCAGTTTAAAAGTGTGAGAAACTGTCCCCGTTCTGATAAACCAAGATCTACATCAGCACGTACAGGATCGAACTTTATTAAAAATACGCAACAATATGAGACGAAAAACCTCTAAGACAGGAATATTAAATGCTTAAAATTAACATATTAATATTAAGTATCCACGGTCAAAGTATCAAATATAGAACATTGCATAACAGGTTAAATGAATCTGGATGTCATTATCGTAAAGTCAAGCCGAAACCCAAGCTGACAGTACGGCGCAAACAAGCCAGATTACGATTCAACAAAAAAACAAACAAACACCGGAACTAGTATGTTGATGACTGGAGCAAAGTGGTGCTTAGCGATGAATCTAGAATTTGCATTGTTGCAGGTGACGGCAGAGAAAAATTCGTTTGGAGGTTGTAAAATGAAAGAGAGAGTGAAAATTTTTCCAACTTTCATCTTAAGTTCCAGGATTCAATCATAATTTAGGACTGGATGTCTTCCAAGGAAACTGGAAGGTTGTTTTTAGTAAATGAAGAGAAATATCTTTAAATTTTAGAAAATTTCCCGATTTTCTGTTTAGAAGATAAATTTGCATATAGTGGTGTAATATATGTGGATGACAATGTTTTGTGCTATATATTTCTGACAGTGAAAAAAAATTCTTTTTGAAAATAGTGTCTCTCAAATGGAGTGGCCAACTTCAAATCCAGATATCAATTGTATTGAAAATATGTAGTATATTTTGAAAAAAAGTATTTAAGCTCCATCTAAGTTCAAAACAGGAACTAAACAATTCTCTGCGAAAAGCTTGGGAAGCCATCGATCCAAGTAAGTGCAATGACCATATTAAGTCTATGCCTTACAGAACCAAGGCGACCATCAAGACAAAGGGGGGAGGGGAAACACAAGGTAGGTAAGTGTTTAATTATATATTTTGACCAACTATTCCAAACTTTTTTTTCAGATAGGACGTGATTCTATATTATTTCGTTTGGACAAATAAAATTTTATAAAATAACTGTGCAGTCATTTTGCAATTTCTTTTTGAGTTTATGTATTTTAGATATGGATATGAATCTTTAATTACAAAGAAAGTTTTACCAACTTAAGAACTTTACATAAAAATTGTTCACATTTTATTTCTCGTTGGAAAATGTAGATGCTTATACCATACTTTTTGTCAGGTGTAATATCATCTAACAAATCTGACAGCCACAAATTCCTGTTCATTTTCCTGTCAAGCTGTTTTAAGACACTCTGTATTTTAATATCTCAAAATCACGAAAATTGATGAAAAAACCTTTTGTTAAGTATAATAAACACGTAGATACGCAGACACCGACAAACCTATACATATTTATTTTTATTTTTATATAGGGGGAACTGGGGCACATTGATGCATGGGGCACCTTGATACACCCCCTCTACTGTTCACAAGGTCATTACAGGAAGTTTCCCAACAGCTCCAAAATATGGCGCTAGTGTACACAACTACCTACAGAACGTCTTGGCGTGATTCAGTAGTTTGATGAAATGAGACGGGTGATTTAGTGTTTTTGTAGGTAAAAAGTAAATTTGAGTTGCACAATTGCAGTGGTATTATACAGCTGTTCCAGTATTTTCAACAGGAAAGAATACCCTCCCTGGTAAGTAAAAGTACTCTTTATCAGTTCCTCATCCTTTTTTGTTAGGTAAATTATGAAGTTTTGGATTTGAGACTCATATTATTCAAAATGGCTACTTGGGGCACATTGATACAGCCTATGTTGGGGCACATTGATGCGTATCAATGTGCCCCATGATGGCTGCTAAAAACCTATATTCATTTTAGTTCATTTTTTCATTATCTTTTATTATTTTTTTTCTCGTATACTCCTTAATTCAATCATTTCCGACCAACAATTTCTAATATTAGTTTTTATTGAAGTGAAAAAGCTCCATTATTGTATACTAGAAAATTTAATAGTACTTTCGCAAACAGTGATTTTTAATTTTTCTTATCCCATGGTTACTACTATGATTAGCTCTTACCAAAAAAAAAAAAAAAAAAAAAAAAAGACCGAGAGAGCTGAAATCAACGAGGATGGAGTATCTAAAGCTATGAAAGCTGCTTTAGAGGGAAATTTGTCAATCCGGAAAGCTGCACTCATGTTCAACACCAAACCCGCTACTCTGCTGTATCGTCTGGAGAAAATGAAAGCAAGAAATGATGAAGAATGAGTCAGGGGTCGCGTTCTAAGTATTCCTCTCAACAGGCACTTACCGCCAAACAAGAAAAACTATTAAATGAATACCTTGTTAAATGCAATGAGTTGCATCACGGTCTAACGCTGAAACAGATAAGGCCCTTGGTATATGAATTTGCTAAAAAACTACGCTGTAAGTATCCTGAAAGTTGGAATGGTAATGAAATGGAAGGGGATGTCTGCAGATTTGTTCTTAATAGTTTTGAGGCACGTCAAACAACATACAAATTCGTCAATAGAAAACCTACTGTTGCTATGAACCTACTGAAACCTACTATTGCTGAATATACTGTTGCTATGTGATAATCATGAGTCACACGTTTCTATTGATGCCATTGACAACTGTCGTGCAAATGGAATAATTTGTCATTCCTCCTCACACACCTTTCATAAACTGCAACCATTGGACGTAGCAGTGATTGGTCCCTTTAAAGCAACGCTGAAAATTTCTTTCAACGATTGGCACCTGAATAATCCGGGGAAACACCTATCAATTTATGACATTCCAAAGTTGTCTAAACTTGCAAACTTAGAATCATTCACTCTGGAAAATATTTTGTCGGGTTCTGAGAAGACAGGCATAGTGCCCTTCAACAGATTGGTATTCAAGGGTCGATCCAGACAAAATTTGGGGCCTATTTAGGGCCCCTTCACAAAAATAAATTTAATAAAATGGGCTCCTTCACAAAAATAAATTTGATAAAATGGGCCCCTTCAAAAAAATCAGTTTGTTAAAATGGGGCCTTCACAAAATTCCTTTTAACAAAATAGGCACTTTCACAAAATTTCATTTTATAAAAACTTACTATTTATTATTTATTTATTATTCTTTGACTTTTAAAATGTATAATTTGTAAACAAACAAGATCACCAGAGAGGTAAACTTCAGCAAAAGTATTTAAAAAAGTTTTTGTTTTTAAATGCTTGGTTTGAATTTGATTAACTGAGTATCAACTTTCGTTACAAAATGTTATTTTTCACAAAAATATAATAAATTTCACAAAAATAACCTTTACTTTTCACAAAATGGGCCCCAAGAAAAAAAACCTGCATCGACCCCTGGTATTTCCTGACTCTGATTTTTCTCCCAGCACAGTTTTCATACCTCATTCTTACTCTGATACAGTTCACTGTCAGTTGTCACACCCCCTCAAACAGACTCAGCAACTCCCTCAACTGTCTCTCAGTCACAAGATAGCAATGTTCCACAAAGTGCTGATGCTACCCAGACTCCATGGCCAACTACTTGTTCAAACAAATCTGTAACTCCTGAAGAATCACGACTTTACCCAACAGCTTTTGGTAGTAGAACTAACAAAAGAAAAGGACGACAGCCTGGTAAATCTCGAATTTAAACTGATTCTCCAGAGAAAAAAAAAGGCTTTTCGACAGGAGAAAAGTTCAAGAAGAGAAACAACCTACAGCACAGTAAAAGAATAGAGACAAAGAACTGAAAAACGCAAAAATGCTGCTGGGGATAGAAGACACCAAACGTTTGAAGCGACAGACGAAGAAAAAGGAGGTGGAAGAATTATATTTATCAGATAAATCTGAAACACCCTTATTACAGTGGTGTGACTCTACATCAGATGATTTCAAAATAAGTGACCTGCTAGGTGAAGAAGCAGATACTTTGGAAGATGATACAATGTAAGATGCAGATACTTCTGACAAAAATATTGTTGATTATGACTTTGTTATAGTGCGGTTTGCAAAAAAGAGATCGGTTATTCACTTTGTAGGCCAAGTTAAACAAAAAACTGATGATGGTGACCATCTTGTCGGGTTTATGAACAGAAAACCTGGTAACTTTTTCATTTTACTTGAGAAAGAAGATAATTGTGGGGTTGAAGTGCCAGATATAACAAAATTGCCCCAGTCAACAACAAGACAAGGAACAACAAGAACATCAGCTCGTTATACATTTAATTTGGACTTTGATCGCTTTAACATTCCTTACAAATAAATTGTGGGTAATCTGAGTTTCTTTGAATAAATATAAAATGGTTTGCTAACTTATTTTCTATGGAAAATATGCAGTAGCTGTTATTTTTTCACCACTTTTCCCAAACGTAGCAAAGTGCCCGATGAAGTGTATCAATCTACCCCGGGGACGGGGCACATTGATACAAATGATTTTTTTAGTTTTTTTTAAAATTACACACAGAAATACTATATAAAACAACGATTGTGCCTGTTAATAACACACTACACTAGTTTTGCTGACATCACATGGAAAAATAACTTGAAATTTTTGTTTTCTGGGTACCAAAAAAATTCTTAGAAAAAAACCGCATCAATGTGCCCCAGTTCCCCCTATACACTGCTACATTGCAGAAAATTGATCAATATTACCTGTTTTCTCAAAATTTTCTTTGTCTAAATAGCTTCAGATATCACAAAGAGAAATGCATATGTAGTACACCTAGGAGACCATAAAATATGATTTATTTTCTAAATAGCCAAACTGGATATTTTTCTCAGCTTCATATAAAAACATGTAACATAAGAAAAATGAAATGTGAACTGGAAATGCTTTAGATGCATAAATCAGGAAAAATAAGACTACATAAAGGAAGTTAAAGATAAATAACCTTTTCCTGCCGGCAGATATCCGATACATGTTTTATTTCTAAGTACATAATCCACTGATTAATAAAAACATTGACAAAAGAAAAAGCAAAGAAAGCAATAGAGACAGAAGTAGGAGTAAAAAAAAAAGAAGAGTAAATAAGAAATAAAAGATAGTTATAGAGTACATATTGAAATACACTAATGCATATAACGTTGCTAAATGCACTGTTACACTGTAGGAATCTTACATTGAGAATAATCCCAGTTTTCTCGATTTTCTATTATTGAACATTATCCAGTATCACAAATATGCCTGTAGTATAGCTAGGAGACATTACAGTATGATTTCTTTTAGAAATAGCCAGCATGACTGTTTTTTTTCCAGCTTCATATTAATATATGTAACATAAGAATAAAAAAAAATTGAAATGTGAACTTTAAAATACTTTAGGCTCATAATAAAAAAAACTTATTACATGGATGGGATGTTGCGGATAAATGTTTTTTTCTGGCTAGGTCGTAGTCAAGTTAAACGTTTACATGATCACACGACCCTTATATAATGTCTGTATATAGTGTCTGTATATAGTGTCAAAAATCTATTTTACTAATGAAACAAGTACGTAGTATTTCAAGCATTCGCACACCCATAAACTATATTTTTCTGTTTACACATTGTTATAATACAGAAATATATAGCAATAACCCAGTTTTCTCTATTCTGCTTTTACTAAATACAAGGGGAAATCTAAACATAAGTTTCCCTTACAGTTTTTTTCAAAAAATCGTAAAACAATGGGGAAAACAAGAGGTAATCTCTGGTTTTCACTCCCCTCTCATTTAGTTTCGTACGACCTAGATCTTGCAGGTAGTGCCAGCAGAAAGATTGGATGAGCGAGGCATTTTAAGCGTGACAGATATAACAAGAACGGAAAATCATGCATCCGGCATAGATTATGAAACATTTTCCAACACAAACAGAATATTATTAAGAAATTTAATTTTTTCATTCTATTAAATGATATATCTAAATAAGCAATTTAAAAAATACACAACTCAGTAAAAATCCATTTTCAGCAATTGCTGCCAATATTCGAAATATTTCGTGCAGCCCTGTATATGACCTGCGGCTATTGTAAACAACACGTAATACACTAAAATTGTATATCACTGCGGAAAGAGAACTTCTAACAATTACCTATCATAGTCAGTCCTTTAACCGAATTTCCTTGTGCGTCTCTGTACATGAACGATAAATCCTTTACACTCCATAATCTATAGAAAAAAAGTTGAAATGAACCTCAGTGATACATTTAAATTTAATTATGTTTCAAGTATCATAACATGTTCAAAATGCAGCACAAACGATTTTTTTTTCACATAGATCATAATGTAAAGGAATTATTTTGTACTTACCTGCAATTGAACAATAAATACTACTAATTGTATATTCCGCTAAAAGCATGCTGAACATATACTTCAGTAATTCATATTAATTTAATTATGTTTGAAATATCGTAACATCGATAAAATGCGTCTCAAACGATTTTCCCCCATTGACCATCATGTAATGGAATTCTTTTGTGCGTCCCTGTAAATGAACTGTTAATGCTACATCCTTCATTTTCGATACCGAACATTCTATAGTAAAATTCAATAATGTATAACATTTGAATGACAATACGAGTAGATTTACGAGAGTTAGAGCACGGACAGACGGACAGACAGACAGACGGACTGACAGACGGACGGACAGACAGGCAAACCGAATTCATAAACACTTTTCAACTATGTTGGAAAGTGTTAAAAAACAGACGTGTTTTGCAGTCGCGGACAAAGAACAAAGTAAGAGCGGTATGGCGCACGAGTGCTGAAATCCATAACCAACTCATAGATGCGTATGAATCAGGTGCAAGTAAATGGAACGTTTATGATACTCGAAATTCGATGAGGGATGTGACCATGTCCTGGACAATCTGACCTTATACCAGGCAACCCACTTCTTTCCTTCATTGAAGAAGGCTCTCGCATGAAGACATTTTGGCACTACTGAAGGAATGCAGATTGCCTTGAAGCAGTTCTTCCGTATGCAGAATACGCATTTTTATCAACAGGTGTTTTTAAAACTTGTTAAGCGTCATAGCAAAAGCATCTGTCTAAATGATTATGTAGAAAACTAAAGTAAGTATAATTCTTATAATGTTTTATTTGTCTTAAATATAAACACTGCTATAGCAGCTTAGAGAAACTTATTTATAGACTTCTCCCCAGTCACAAAGAAAAATGAGTATAGTGCGCCTAAACCGCTAAAACTGTGATGCAAACTGTCCAGCCATTCAACCTTTTAAAAGACAAAGGTTTCTTGATCATATTATGAAACGTGTCTGACCATAATATTGACCAAATTATAGTCAGAATAGAAATAAATTATGGTTATGTAATGTAACCGTTTTCTATAAAAATGGTTGAATGACTGGACATTTTGCTGAAAAATTTTAACAGTGTAGGAGTGCATAAAATATGATTTTTTTACAGAAAAGGTTGTCTGGATGTTTTTTTCGCTTGATATAAATACATATACAACACAAGAAGAAAAAGAAAAAATGGAATGTGAACTGTTAATTCATTAGGTGCATAAATTAGGAAAACTTATAAGGCATGGGGAAAAAAGTTAAAAAGGAATATTTTTTCCACCCTTTAGCATATTCAGTTAAAAACACCACATTTAACAATTAGTTCATTATAAGATTACATGGCTCTTTCTATAATTTAGTGGCTCAAAATCATGAAATTCTAGAAAAGGTGATTTCACAAATAACACACATGTGGGGAAAAGCAAAAGCTCATAAAACCTTAAAGTATTCTTTTTATTCTTATTACTATTACAATGCAGAATAATATAACAATAATTCTAGTTTTACCTATAATTTTTATGAAACAGTTTCCGGATATCAGAAAAAGAAATGCATGTAGTATATCATGGTGAGCATAAAATATGATTTATTTTTAAAATACGTAATCTGGATATTTTTCTCACCTTTTTATAAACACAATTTAAGAAGAAACGAAAAATGAAACTTAAACTAGAAAATACTCTAGGTGCGTAAATTAGGGTAAACTAAGCTACACTGGAAAGAAAGTAAAAAAAAAAAGTAGTCTTTACTTTTCGAAAGAAGTCCGATGAATGTTCTACCATTAACTCCATAAGTCTCTTAATAACAAAAACATTGACAAAAGAAACTAGTTGGATGTTACCAATCCCGAAACTTTCTTCTATATCATACGAGCTAATACTTCGAAAATCGTATATTTTTAATTATGCATTTTAGAAACAAAAAAAATTAATAATTAATAGATATGTTATTTATTTATTTTAAACTAGCTGTTACCCGTGACTTCGTTCACTTATCATTAAAAGAAGAATAAATGCATTAATTAAGAAAAATATTTCATTCCCGATAATTAGAAACGTAAATAATTAACTAACTCTTTATCACATTCCATAGGAGACAATACAGTATTTCTATGTTATAGAGACCTTGACATAACTAAGTTTTAAAAAAGTGAAATTTTGTGACAAATAATCACGAAAAGGAAACTGCAACCAATGAAAAAAGGCGGGCCAAATAAAATCGTGGAAATCGGCGAATTGTGTAAAAACATATGTCAAGTTTACCTGGTAAACCATTTTACTTTTAACGCCTTTGTGAAATTTTTAATAGCCATCCTTCAAAGATAATGTAAATAGTATATTCTTTTTCATTAAATTCAATTCTTGTGAATAGGGACCGATTATTCTAGACCTAAATGCAAGAAGCTTAAATTTGCCTCCTTGATTTAATATATAACTGAAAAAAAAAATCTTTATTTCTAAATGAAAATATGTTGACAGACGATTTTTGTTCTTTAGAATAAATTGATTCATGAAGTTTGAATCTGTGAAAATACGTTTTTATTTTTCAAAAATTTTACTGTAATCAAGATTTTTTTTTTTTTCACCCTCTATTCAAATTGAAAATAAATTCTTTTTTTCAGAAAAAATATATTAATCCGTTTTATTTCTTCTTTTTTATTCACAAAGGGGCGCGTTCACAGGCCGAACCCCGAGTTACATAGGGTAACACATGGGTAACCCGAAGCGTTCAGAGAGCGAAATCACGTGACTTTTTGCGAATTATCCGTAGCGTTCAGAGCTGGAAATTACTCAGACTTCGGGTAACCCACATTACCTGGAGAATTTTGTTGAGTAAATTGATCACGTGGTTGGAAATCTGATTTGTTTGTTTGCTTTATAGCTAACTGCAACTGTTAACTGTTGTTCTTTATGACTCCTACTGTACACTTGAGTCCTGAGCATTTGATTGGTCTACCTTTAACAGGACTATGATATAATTGGCCAACATTGGCTAGGAAGGTTCCTGAAATGTTGGTACAATCAAAATGTAATGGTAGATTGGTTGACAGAAGTGTTTGATTGTAAATATACCCATAACTTTACCCAAAAGCGTTCACAGCCGTTTTAACCCAACTTTACCCTGAGAAAATCAGATGACGTCATTCCCCAACTATACGAGTAACCCGTGTTTCGGTCTCTGAACGCGCTCAAAATTGGGCTGGGTTGGGTTGATTATTGATGGCCAATAATCTACACTAGGGATATAGGCCCGGGGGGAGTGCCCTCCGTGGGGGTCTTTCTAAGGGAACCTAACCCGTATTTACGCATGGATAAATCCACGGCTCGAAGAAAACCACGAAAACTCCGAACGATTAGGCCGACGGGCGCGATTGGGATCGAACCCAGCACCTCCCGTCTAGCTTCGAGAGCACAACCTCTCAGCCACTGGTGGGGCGCGCTCAAAATTGGAATAATTTAGTTGCCATTTTTAGAGAAACTTCGTTAAAATTTACAAAATAATAATAATAATAATAATAATAATATCTCGGAATTTAAATCATTTTTTTTAAATTCTGAGAGTTTATGTCATCCTCGGATCAATGATAACCGGTGTTAAGTAAATAGCATTGCGTTCGACAATCTGAAAGGAGTAGTTGCGAAATACAAACAGGCGGTCAGATTTTAATATAATAGATTCGTATTTATTTTTATTTTTCTAATAATCATGGTGTGGTTTTTGGCAAAAAACTCTCATCTGTATGTAACTGATATTCATGCTTAATAATCGGTATAGATAAAAAAATAATAATAATAATTTTGCGTTTTAATTATGGCGTGAAACTCATCTACTTTCTAAACTTACCGATCCTTGTATTATTAATGTAAGGAATCGATTCCCGCTCCTTGTAAACACATTTGAAAATTCCCGTTTTATTTCAAATATGACGTCACTTTTTCATCAGAGAAATCTCTTTTTAATGGCATAATTCTTGTTAATTTTTTATTCTGGCAATCAGGACGTAAATTTTAGCAGAAAACTCACATTTGTATGTAACTGGTATTCAAGCTAATTATTAATCAGTATCGATAAAAAGTATTTTAGTTTTTCATCTTAAATATTACGTCCATTATCTATCTACTTTCATTATTACATTGATATTTATGCTCCTTGTATTATTACGAATATTTGAAAATACATGCTTTATTTATTACGTCATATTTTTCCAAGCCGAAGAGGATCCTTTTCATAGTTCCATGGTCCAAGCAAAATCTATTTTTAATAATATAATTATTGTTCATTTTCCTTCTAATGATAACGCAGTTTTTGACAGAAAAAGATCTTTTTAATGTAACTGATATTCATACTTTATGTATAATAACAATTACTCCATATTTTTGTTTCAAATATCATGGAAATTCATCTTCTTTTGAATTATTTTTAATTTTCAGTTTTCACGTGAAAATCGTTGATTTGAAAATTAATTGTTGAGGAAAACGTATTTTTCCGTGTTTTTATTTATTGGCAACGATCAAAGCCCTAGCAACGATAAATTTAAATGGTTAAATTGTATGGAAAAATGTCCATGTATTCTCTTTGAAAATAATGAAATTTTTAATTATTAAAGAAAATATTTGAATAAAATAAACAACAACCAGCCTATGTTCAGATGAGGGTTATAATCAACATATATGCAAAGAAACAGGATCATTAAATGCTCCATTTTGACGCTGGCTTCAGCCTAACATTTGCACACAATCAGATTTATAATATTATTAGGATTACACTTCAAGTTTTTTGTCACTAAAGGTTTCAAAACCATGGGGGATAGAGGAATAAAATCGTAATGAAGTCTAATCAACGGGTAATATATAGAAAAGCATGAAAAAGTTTGCGTATTACAAATATGCAAATGAAACCTAGATTGGACAATTGAGTGTTTTAGTATGATTTTTTTAACAGCTACCGCACCTCAAAAATTCTCAATCAGAGCACCATCTTCAGACAGATTTTCTCTAAACTTTGATACAAAATCTGCCTTTTACATCTAAATATAAAATTTCGTCCAAAAATATTCATAATTTCTTCACATAAACTGCAAAAAATTGATAAAATCGCACAAAAATCTTTATCCCAGGCCCCTACCGGCGGAAAATTCCCAAATTCAACTGGAACCTGCTGACCATAGTGAAAAACATTTCACGTGTAGATGAAATTTGGTTCAATTCCATGCATAGTTTCATACACTTTTCGATGATACAATATTGAAAACGGCACAAAAAAATCGCTATCACAGAGCTCCCTTCTAGTGGAATATTCCACAAATTCAACTGGGACCTGCTGGCTATAGCCAAAAACGTATATATGAAATTAACGCTCATAAACGCTTTTCAATTATGCTGAAAAGTGTTAAATTTGAATGTATTGCTTTAAACATAATCCTGGTCCTTGTTGTCATAGAAAATTTTAATCTATAAATATATACTCTGAAGTCCAGAAAAAAATATATAGACGACTAATACCGGGAATGCAGGCAATGTTTGCCAGTTACAGGCATTTATAGATGTAGCAGGGCTCCCGCGATTTCCAGCCAAACAAAACCTAAATTATGACGGAACCCACACCAGCTGGTACGGTGCTGTTTTCAAGCGTGATCCACGGCATCATCGAAGTACACTATCATAAGACACGAATCCTTCCAGACCAGCCTACTTTTTTCACTCATCAAGTGTCTAGTGGATGTGTTGCCGTATGGAAGGGAAATCCATAGATGTGTAGTGAAATGATCAAGTAGACTCGAGCTAAGCGGCAGTTGTTAAAGACCATATACACAGTGTACGTTGCACAGTCCTGATGATGGTGCTTGTCGAGGCTCCTTTATTGAATTACGATTGTACCAGTGACAATGTGCACACAAATCAAGGTGAAACAATTCTTGATAATCAACGATGTTCACACAAAGTAATTTTATTGCCAAACTTATGTAGTAAATTGATGCTTTTGCTAAATTCTCATAGTATCGGTACACTTGCAATGGTCGTTTGTGAAAATCTGAATTTACCTTCTATCTTCAAAATGCTATGGTCCATCTCCCGAATGTCAACAGAGAAATCTCGTAAACTTTAAGAACACTGGCGGCAATGTCCGTGAATTAAAAAACAGCTGCTAATTCCGGAATAATCACTTGATTAACACTTGCGTCACATTTCCCTTCTTCCCAAAGACATTTAAAATTTGGATTAGTGTTCAAAAATGTACATCAAAATTCTTTTCCTTCCTATTTCATTATTTTACTTTGCCATCTTTACATCACTGGCATACAGAATACGCCGCCCATATTTCTAATTTTACATGCATAAGCCATATAAACATTATATTTATGTGGGAGGTGATGCAATTTTTCAAAAGTTGCCAAAGTCCGAGGGACAAAAATTGTAATGTAATTTTGAATTTCTTATTTTTCTTGTTTGAAATTTGTAATGCTGCAAATTAATTGTTCAACACATTTTTTATAATTTTTGGTTATCCTGATTTTGATTGAATTAATTCTTTTTGAGTTTGATGTTTATAAATTTTATACTCTTACAAAACGTTGCAATAAATAAGGATATCATTAAAAGTTAATACTTAGGCGTTAACCACATCGCGACGAGCGTGTTTTACACTTCTTTTAATTTTTCGGCATCAGTTTCTTTGAAAAGAATTTTTTTACCATATTTAACTGCTAAAAATTTGTAATTAAATAAAGCCTTATTGCAAAGCCTTCCACAAAAAAAAAAAAAAAAAAAAAAAAAAAAAAAAAAACATAGTATGTAGAAAAACAGATCCAACAGAACCTGATCAACTTGCCGGTGTTTATGAAATCCCATTCACCAAGGCAGATGGAACAGTACAATACTATATAGGAATGACAAACAGAAAATTTAAAACAAGAATAAAAGAACATATGACAGATATCAAACATGACAGGAGAAAACCTGCTTTAGCCAGACAATATAGAAAGGAGCAGTTGCAGATTGATTTAACAAATTGTAAAATAATTTTTCAATCAACAGCTTATTTTCCATCCATTATCCGTGAATCTATAGAAATATATTTGCGAAAATATTGCATTTGCAACGAAGCCGCTTCCTTTGAATTAGGTAAAATTTGGCACGCGATGATCGATAGATTGAAAAGCAATAAAAATAAAAACAAATAATAATTTTCACGTTTCCCAGTTTGGCCAACTTAAGCCCCTGCTAGCCTTGGACATGCGATCTCGTGATTTATGTTTACCATTTTCAAAAATATGCGAGAATATTGTATTTATCATTTAGATCCAAAGATGTCACCGATAGTGTGAACGAAACATATGTAATCTACATTAAAATGTATTTTAAATATTCCGTGTTATGTATTTTATCACTTTAAGCATTATTAGACTTTAATTTAAAGTTAACAAGTGATTGTATTATATTATTTACAAAATTTTCAGTTAAAAATTATTGGTGTTTATATTCAAGGATTTCGTGCACTCTACATGGTACATACACATGCCGCTCATCGCGAAGGGGTTAAAAAACGTTGGCGTACTGAGTCGCCACCTGTGTTTTTATGGTACTACAAATTGAAGGTGTTGAATTGTATTTCACATTTTCATATCAAAAACAGTTCTAAGAGCTGTCAGGGATATCTATAGGATATCTATATATATTCATGCACTGGCGGACACAATGCATATGAGCATAGGTGGTGTTGCTATACTGGATGATTCGGAACTCCAGGGCAAAACTTTAAGGGGTGATAGAACAGGCATAGACAAACTCAAAACACCATACAAAGCGTAATCGCAACTCAAGCAGTGAAGCTCTGCAGGGCGCCTTCTAATTCTGGAGAGAACACTGTTTATTACACAATTATGTCTTCCAGAGCACTCACAACCGCAGTACCATGCACGAAATGCATTGCCGCGTTTTCCGGATTAGTAAAACCAGCCATTCTTTTTGCAATCTACTGTAGAAATGATTATGTGTTTGAATACCAGCGCTTTCTGTGTTTAATGACAGCGCTATGTTCGAAGTTTGTGAAATGCCTATGGTGAAAATAGCTTGTTTAGATGTTTTCTTTCACCCCTGAATGTTTTGTACATGAGCCCTGATTCAGCCTCAACTTCTCCGAAGAAAATTTGGTCCAATTTAAGGTTCACACCCCCCCCCCCTCCTCTGTTGAGCTACTCAATTTGAAATTTCTTTATTTCTTCTTCTAATTTTCATCCGTATTAACATCTCAGTTAGTAACACTATTCCGCATAAATAAAATTAGCAGTCATTTGTTAGATATTGTGTAGAAAACTGTAGCGGTTCACAATTTGAGTTACGACCATGCATTGTATGGTGTTTTAAGCTTGTCTAGGCGTGTTCTATCACCTCTTAAAATTTTGCTTGGAATCAGGAGTTTGGAATCACCCTGTATATTTTCAATACCCTCGTCTGAGTAGTTGCTTTGACAGTTCGGTATACTTCATTTAGAAAAAAAAGGTCAGGCAGTGAACAAATTGCTTCAAAATTTGCATATTAGGTTCAGAACCAAAAATAACATATATCCGAGTAATATAATGCATCCCTCATAAATGTACTTTAAATCTTAAATTACTTTGCACATTTAAATATACAACTTTGGTAGAATTAAGAATCTTTTAAAATGATTGTTAAAAAAATTACCTTTTATTACGCTGGCTGTGTTCGGCACGTAGACATTCCCTTACTTTTAATTTTAAGTAAAAATTTGGGAAATGGTGGTGATAAATACAAATATATCCTGAACTTCATTTTTTTTAAAGCCTCAGTTATTTATCGTTGGGGATACACGAATTGGAATATAAATTGTGGTTTCTGTTTTTGTCTGGGGTAGCATAAAAGGAAAAATATGAAGTATTTCATAGAAATCATAAAATATGCATTGGACAAAAATATCAAACATGAGCATTTTTCTTGTGTTAAAATAAATATATATAAAGAATAGAAAAAAAATGGAAAGTGAACTCGGATATCATCAGATATATGAATCGAAAAACTTTAACATATGAAAAAGTACTGTATAGGTGGAAGATTGATGAAATTTATTTTCTTAGCAGTATATTTTTATTATACGTATAATTTTTAGTATACGCATTCCACTCATTAGATCGCAATCAACTGATTAATATAGAACTGATACAAAAAAAATATTTTGAATGAACATGGAAATATTTATATTTTAATCTTTTTAGGAGCATGAATTTCTTTTACTGTATTGATCACAACTCATCAGAATTTACGAACTACTTCTTTTTTTAAATAAATAAATGCAATTATAAATTTCTTTTCACGTAAACTGTAAAAACAACGTTTTATTCAAAATTTCTGCTAGAAATTTTCGTTAAAATTGAAAAGTATGAAAAATATACCTCCATCTTTCAAAAAGTTAAATATTAAAAAATATAACGAAAACGAAAATTTAAAAAGAAAGCAAGAGTGTAAAAAAAAAGTTTTATTAAAAGATTTTATTTACATGCATGAGTAAATAACGTAAGATAAGTAAATGCTCTTTAATTGTTAAGCTACTTTTATTTTAAATATTTTTTCCCCCAAAATAAACCTTTGTTGGTATTTACTGTACAAGAGTTTCTTATCCTCCACATTTCATGATTTTAGAATCGCTGGTTGAGTCTGGTCGTTAATATGTCCGTTTGTGTTAGTAGTTCATGTATCAATTGCATGATTTTTATACAAGATAACGCAACTAAGCAACTAAGTCCATTGAATGATGTAATAAGATTTCGCGGAGCTGCATGAAAGTTGGTTGGTTGATTTATGACTGCCGATTATCTTCTCCAGGGAAATAGACCCTAGGGGGGTATGCCCTCCGTGGGGGTATTTCTAAGGGATCCTAATCCGTATTTACAGGCAAGGTTCGAAGCAAACTACGGAAAACTACGAACGGTTAGGTCGACGGGCGCGACAGGGGTTTGAACCTAGCTCCTCCCGTCTACTAGCTTTGAAAGCAGAACCTCTCAGCCACTGGTGGGGCCGAACTGCATGACAGACGAAGCACAGAACAGATACTCCATAACATATTTTCCCATGATTGAGTGCAATTTTGGAATAGGCAATTGATGGAGAGATTAATAGAGATTTTGTTGTTAACACTCTAGCATGAAGGATGTATAGCTGTGGCTATAGCAGCGAACAAATTTAAAGTTCTGTTTCAAACTGGGTCAATCTACAAAAGAAAATTATAACACGTTGAAGCAAGTTTATGGAGATGGATTCAGTTCTTTAAAGTGTATTTATAAATGATGTAACACATATGGCCCTAAAAGAGGGGCCACCTAACTTTATTGACTGACAATCCTTTCAAGAAGTATCGACTGTTTATCGACTGTCCACACACAGGTCGTACTCCATATTAAAACGATTTCATTGAGGCATGGTTTCTTTTCAATTCAGGGTTGCCAGTTTGGCCTCATTTTTTATTCAAAAATTCCAAATTCATGTCAGAAATTCCAAATAGTACTTTTTGCTTCATCTTATGACGGACATTTTGTGATTACAGAAAGTAAAAATTTCTTCTTTCGGAATTTCTGAATAAAGAAAAAGAGGCCAATCTCTCAATTTTGCAACGACGACTTTTAAGGATGCTTTTCTAATATTAAGTGAACAATGCATTTCTGATGGCGACTTAAGGTCTCTAATGCAAGAAATAACATTTTGTCGCTAATAAAAATATATGTTCAGTCTAAAATATCACATAAACTATTATATTTGACTTATTCTGAAATTCTTCTTAAATTAAATATATGATTCTGCATTCAAGTGAGTTCATTAAAAATTTAATATCGTCGAATCTAAAATGCATTTATATTATTAGATCTGAAAACTAGTACTTATCAGCGTTATATAACATGCTTAAAATATTCATATTTTACGTAAACGCTTTGCAAATTGAGAAGTATATACACCCACTAAAAGAAAACAGTTATTTAAGAGAGCTTTTAAAAAGCTACTTATTTGAATTTTGCAATGTGAATTACATTCTTTTAATGTTACTTAACTTTGAAGACAACTAATTTTGTCTAATAGTATTATTGGAGTGGTTTCCATATTTTAAAAAAGATACATTAAATATTCGATAATTTTTATTCGGAATTTATCGCTTACAGAAATTTTCAAAGTTCAAAAGGATTTTTAAAAATTTAAATTAGATTTTAACTTAAAAATATAATATTCAAGGACGATTCAGTCTGAGTGAAACAGAAAATTATGAAGACAAGATTTAAAAATGAGATGCATTAGAGGCTTAAAAATCTTTAAACTGAAACTGCACCACATTTGACGATGAACTCATAAAAAGGATTATACTTTAGATAAAAGGAAATTCAGGCATTTAAACATTTTTCTAGAAGTAAGAGGATAATTTGTCCTTTTATGTATTTATTGTTTACTGCTCTCATTTCAGAATTAATGAAGAATGCAGATAAATTTATCTCTTAAAATTTTGTTTTTTTAATATTTTTACAAATTCATATGTGTAAGAATTAAGTATGCTGTTCTAAATTCAGTAAAATCAATGCATGTTAAATTAAAATTCCGTATCTGAATAAAAGGATCAAATGAAATATGCATTAGTTTTTTACATAACAGTTTTTATAGAATTTAGGTATTTTTCAAAATTTTAAAGAAAACTCCTATGTAATCACTTCTTAATGTATTCATATTGTTTATTGTTCTTAAACATCCATATTATAGTATCACTAGTCGCTTTCATTGGCTAGTCGGTACGTCATGTAAATGACATACGCGTAACACAATTAACTTGTGTACTTGTGTGCGAAACAACTTATACACCACATACTAATTCTGCCTCAAATCATCGTACAAAAATATGTCTGGCATCAACTGATTAGTAATAACTTCTACTAATTAATGCTGTGCTTAAATTGTCTTTAGGAGATCGTCTTCAAAAAAATTTGAGCAAACTTTGAAATTTTCAATACCAACACCCACCTTTAACATCATATTTGAAATTTTTGCAAAATTGTAGCTTCGGATACCAAACTGAAAGTCATTCGATGAAGTAGTTTAGGAAATACTAAGGTTTAAAGCTTGAAATTCCTAATGTTAAATTTAAAAACATTACACAAAAATGTTTAAAAATACCTTTCAATATAAAGATAATATGTTTCATGCGTTCTAACGGTGACTTCTTCAAGATCAAAATGATAAATAAACTATTTTCGCAAAGTTTTTGAAAATGATAAACACAAATCACGATATCACATGTCTAATGCAAGCAGTTACTTAAATTGGTCAAATTGGAAACGAAAAAATTATTATTTTATTGCTTTTTTAATTTGTAAATCATCGCGTGCCCACTTTTAGGTAATTCAAAAGAGGCTGATTCATTGCATATGTTCTCGTTTCAAAAATATATTTCTATTGATTCACGGATAATGGATGGGAAATAAACTCTTAATAGAAAAATTATTTTACTATTCTTGAAATCAATCTGCACGGGCTCTATTCTATGTGGTTTGGCAAAGGATCTATTTCTTCTTTCATATTTGATATCTTCCACATGTTCTTTTATTTTCGTTTTAAATTTTCTGTTTGTTATTCCTAAACAGAAAAGTACTGTAATGTTCCATCTGCCCTTTGCAAAACTTTGCGAAAATAGTTTATTTATTATTTTGATCTTGAAGAAGTTGCCGTTAGAGCACATGAAACATGTCATCTTTATATTAAAAGGTATTTTTAAACCTTTTGTGTAATATTTTACCACTTTAAGCAGTAATTACATCTTTAATTTAAAGTTAACAAGCGATAAGGAATGACAAATTACAGACCATTCCTCCAATAACGTTTTGAGCTATGCCAAGAAAACTACCCGCATAGCAATTTGTTTTGCAATAATTACAAATATATTTAACATTACGATTTGCAAACATTAAACCTTCATATTTCTCAAACTACTTTATGGAATCACGTCCAGTTTCGTATATGAAGGTATAATTTTACGAAATTGGGTATTAGTATTAAAAATTTTAACGTTTGTTACAATTTCTACATGCAGACGACCTGCTAAGCAAAAATTAAATAATAAAAATTAAATAATATTATTATAATTAGCAGACGTTTTTACTAATCGGTTTGTATTATCAGTTGTTTGGTTGATGATTTGTGGCAGAGTTAGTATGGGGTATATACAGGGCCTTACAAATTTGATAAAATTTGGTCGCCAGACAAAAAATACTAGCCACCAGTAAAAATATCCCCCCCCTCCTCTTCCCGTCATTGATTTTAAAAAAACACAAGAGCTTTTTATGAATTAATTGAGAAAAAATAATAACAAGCATAGTTTAGAATTATTAGTTACATAGTTTAGAATAGTACATAATTAAAAAATATAATTTAAACTATGTTTTCGAATGAAACTTATAAAAATTATAATCATGTATGTGTAACTTATATAAACACAAAAATCATATTTGAAACTTACAAGAAAACGTGAACAGGTTTCAGCATTGCATCCAATTTTAGATGCCACAGAGGCTCGATTGACACTATTTCTTACTGTTTTATTGAAATATTCCCTGTCCCTCTACATCCTAATCACGTGACATTATAATCAGGTGAAGAGGAAGATCAGTGCTTGTCGCGCACGACTAGGGGTAGGGGAGACAAAAAATATCATTTGTACACATTTCTTATGTCAATTGTTGTACAAAAATCCCCCCCGAAAGATTAAATAACTTGGTCGCCAGATCAAAAAACTTGGTAGCCAGTGGCGACCTGGCGACCGCATTTGTCAAGCCCTGGGTATATATATATATATATAACATGGACTCTACCTATATCTTAAGTAATTTGTCTTGACAATTATATGGGTAAACAGGGGTACTTTCTCCATAGGCAAGGTCTTTTTTCCCATCTCCTAATTAGCATGCTAATATTAACTGTAAAAAAGTAACTTGTTAACAGAGCATAATTGCTGTTATTTCAACATGAATTCTTTAACTAAAGAATTGTTTGTATGATGATTTGAGGAGGAGTTAGTATGGTATATATATATATATATATATATATATATATATATATATATATATATATATATATATATATACAGTATATATTTTTTTACATGGACTGTATCTATATCTTAAATAATTTGTCTTGACATTTATCAAGGTAAGCAAGGGTACTTTTTCCATACGCAAGGTCTTCTTTTTACATCTCCTAATTAGCAGGCTAATATCCAGTACAAAAATTAACTTGTTAACGCAGCTTAATTACTGTTATATCAACAAGAATTCTTTCACTAAAGTATAACGGATTAACAATTGATAGTACAGTGTTGAAAAACAAAAGTTATGAGGCCCTTCTAACTCTGTCGCAAATCAACGTATAAAAAAATGATTGGTACCAATAGATTAGTAGTAGCACCAACTAATTAATGCTATACCTAAATTTTCCTTAGTGGATCGTCTACATATAAAATTTGTAATAAACTTTATTAATAATAAACACCTAATTGTGATATTTGGATTCTTTTGTCAATTTTACCTTTGAATATCGAACAGGAAGTTCTTCGTTTAGAAATTATACATTATACAGTAGTTTAGAAATTATACATGTTTAAAGTTTGGAACTTCATAGGGTTGAATTCATTTTTAATCGTTGTAAAACAGGTTGCAATACGAGTAGTTTTTAAGCATTTTTTACTAAAACAACCTTGAGGAATGAACTGTAATTTTGAATTCGCATATTTGAAGCTTGTAAAAATCTATTTCTGTTAAAAAAAGTTCATAGTTTACAATTCATGTATATTTCGAAAATAAATTAAAAAATGTATATTTCTTTGAAAAATAAGATAATAACCTTCGAAAAAAATGTAACTTTAGAATTTTTCTATAGAAATCGATTTTTAGAAGCTTCAAGTAATCGAATTCAAATTCTAATTGAAATAAGTTACAGAAATTAGAAAAGAAATTAGTGAATAATAATACTGTAAATGTCCGCTGAGGTAATTTACTGACATTATTGAAAATATTTGTTTGAGAAATGTAAAAAAAAACTTTATTGTTTTGAGGTAATTTAATATTTATATAATCATTGGCGCTTTCGATATTAAATATACGCCATCATCTGGAAACCCAGTTGAAGACAATTAAAAAAAATACTAAATGTAAAAAATGGGATTCCAAATGTCACAAAAGAAATAAAATTTCAATATATTGAAAAGTAAATGTAGGAGCACGAAGCGGCTTGCACAGAACAGAAACTAATGGGATTTGGGTACTTCTCTATTATCCCGTCGACCACTTTTCATAACAAAAAAGTATCGCCAAACTGTAACGCCAAAATAAAAGGGAGAACGTTGCCATTGGAATATCAAAATAAATAAATAAATAAAATATAAGAATTTAAGGACACAATTGTTATTTTAATTAATGAAATAACTAATAAATCAGTAAAACATAATGAAAAATACACGCAAATGTCGAATTAAAAACCACTTGATGACATATCAAACACGTATAATGCTTCTGACATAAAGTAAATGGGACTGCATTTTTGGCGTTTAATCTTACAGTTTAGCGATAATTTTTTGTTATAAAAAGTGGCCGACGGGATAATAGAGAAGTACCGGGATTTGTTTATAGCATAAAACATTATTATCATAATATCTTCATTTCTCATCATAGTGGCCCCAAAGGACCCCCCTCACAACACTTCCCTACCCCAGTCGACTGTCGCTATATAAATACCATGTGACAGGATATACAGCAGAAATCCCTTTCTAAGTTCTGCAGAGTATCTTGCCATGTTTCACAGCTACCATTCTCACTAAATGGCATCCTTAAAGGAACGTTTGTAACGTTTCTAACATTGTGAACTGTTCTGCGGCGCGGAAGAATTTGCGGGCACAACAGACAAAATCACTTATTTTTGGGAAATGAATTTTTTATAACAATAAAATTTTCGTCATTATAGAAAATCTAATGTCTTTCTGTGTGTTTCTGTGAAAACTATTCTCAATAGTTTTCGAATTATTGAAGTTTTATTTCTTTTGTGACTTTTGGATCACCCCGTATATAAGGAAAAGAGGTAGAAGCTTTCAGTAAGATAAAACCGCATATCTCAGTTTTCACTAATGCAACGTACCTTTTAACCAATTCAACAAAATTTAATATCAATTTTATATTTAATCCAAAAAGAAAATTTGAGTAGCCTTCTAACGGGTAATGGATGGAATATTTAGCTCTAAGTCAGGAGGAGAAGAAGCGGCTATTACGGTATCTCCATATGGAAATTTTTGTATAAGAAAGTTTATTTTATCTTTTACCGTTTGTTATTTTTCAATATGTTTAAACATGAACAGATTTAAACATTGAAAATTTTATATTGTTCTGCGTATTGAAAATTTTATATTATTCTGCGTAGCATATTTAAAAAGAATTTATTTTTGACAACGTTAACATTTATAGGTGTAATTTTACGACTTCCTTTGCCATCATTATTCTCTTGTAGTAAGACCTGCTATCCTAAGTACGATAAAACCGGTTATGATTGAAGTAAAGGCTGCCAAAATGACATGGACAAGACTGATTATGATTTTCCTAAAGCTGAGAACGAGTGAACTTCTTTTCTACAATTTATCAAACGGTAATGAAAATAAATACATTTTTGGCTTTAAATATTAAATTATCAGACTTAAAATTTAAATACTGTTAGTTAAGTTATTTAGTTAAAGTTGGATTTAAATATTGCTAGTTAAATCTTTTAGTTAAAGTTGAAAAATAAAATATTTTGCTCTTTTTCAAAACAAAATCTAAACTCTTTCATTTTTTTTAACATTAACATATCCATGCGGTCTTTCCCCACTGGCACGGTAAGAATGATTTGACTTTTAATAAAAGAGCATATATTAATAAAAATCTGATAAACAAATACCTATAAATATTTCATTTTCAAAGGTAACCCAATTATTCCCCTATTTCCCTTTAATATAATTACGAGCATATTCTAATGCAACGTACCTTTTAACCAATTCAACAAAATTTAATATCAATTTTATATTTAATCCAAAAAGAAAACTTGTTTTCTCCTTGTCAGATTTCATTGTAGCGCCAAATTTTATATATCATATTTAATAGGATTTTATGAACGCGTATCTCCAAGAAATAATGCTAAAAGCACCATCCTGGTACAATAGTCTCTAGGGTTCTACAGAATAACTCGTGGGCAGTATACTATTATTATCGTTCAGGGTTTCCCTCTGGTGTGTGCTATGTGTCAACTCATCTTCAGCGATTACTCCGAGCGTGTTTGCTGTGAGGAGTACATACGATGAATTTCCACGAAACAGATGAAAATATATGTATTTTCCCAAGATTTCCGAAATATTTAGTGCCGTTCTATAAGTCCCACAGCACGAGATACCATATATGTTTCTTCCTTTACATACTAAATAGCCCACTTTTTAGAAAGAAATGTGAGACAGTTTCAGAGAAATCATAGTGAAAATATGACTATAGTACGCCCATTTGACATTTAAAAAAAAAACTTTTCTTTGAGAGAATCGCATCCTAAAAGAAACCTGCATGTTAAAATTAAATTTCCATCCCCAAAAGTTTCTGAGTAATTATGATTGTAGAGCGTTTCAGAAATCATTTCATCCTTTTAAAACTTAAACATTTTAACAAACGTTCTTAAAAAGTATTTACGTCTTGAACGTAACCACCATATACATTTCATGCTTTTAGACTGAACAAAGTGAAACAAAATCCGAATTTTAGCACATGTTTCTCTGTTCCACTTCCTTCAGGGTAGTTTGTAAAGATATAAAATATATACTATGTTTAATCCCAGAGGGCTATCTATATTATCGTGAGAGAAGATTTAGGTTCAGTAGTACCAAAGTAATCGTATTTTGGAACGTTTTCTGCTCATTGCACCCTTTTAATTTTCAAAAGTTCAGAAACTAAGAGAGCATGTACGTCTTAAATATAACTACCATGTCGAATTCATGTTTGTAGCCCTAAGAATTCCAAAAAATCACAATTTAAAGCATTTTCAGAACATTTTCGGTTTATTTTATACTTTTAAATTTTGAGTTTTTAGAATCGTTCATACCGAGCATTTACATGTTAAAAGTAACCACCATATGACACTTTATGTTTCTAGCCTCAACGTATAAAGAAATCTTAATTTTAGAGCGTTTGTCTCTCTTGCACCCCTTTGAGGGTAGTTGCACGTAGATAAAATTATCCCAGTTTTAAGTAAAGACTGGCACCAATATTATCCAGAAAGAATTTTTGAAATCAGTTCAGTGGTTCCAAAGTAATCGGGATTTTAGAACAATTTCCGCTCATTTTAATCTTTAAAATTTCGGGTTCTTTTAGAAACTGTATTCTACGAGCATTTTAGAAAGTTCTTAAAGTTTTTAAAGGTAACAGCCATGTCAAATTTCGAACTTCTAACCCTAAAAAATCAAAATAAATAGTAAGTAAGAACAGAACAGTTTTAGAAAATGTTCTACTCATTTCAACCATTTAAAATTCGAATTTTTTGGAGACCTTTATTAGCGAGTATTTACATCGTAAAAGTAACCACAATTTCAAATTTCAAGTTTCCAGTCCCAGCAGCATCACAAAAGTCGCATTTTTAGAAAGTTTTTTTGTTCATGGACCCCCTTGGGGTCATGGTGCTGACATAAAATATAGTCTGTGTTAGAGCAGAGACTGTCGCTATCAGTTTGGCACCATTATGTTTTAAATCGGTTCGGTAGTTGTAAAGATAACTCCACCCCTGAAAACAAACAGATAAACGTTTCTTCTTTATAATATTTATAGAGATTTTCCCATTGTATCTTAAAAATAAAAATTTCCAAGTTATGACAGTCTTTTTAGTAAAGATGGTCAGGGACGCAAAATTTAATTTTTTTATTTATAAATATTTATTGGCCAATTTAAAAAAAATGCATATTTATTTATATATTTCTTTTCAAATATAAACTCTTTAAAAAAGTTTAAAATTTAATTTTTGAACGTTAAAATTTTCGATTTTGTGCTATGTTAAAAATTTGATATATCTTCTGAAAAATAAACTCTTTTTGCACAATTTTATCATTTTTGAGTGCAGAAAAGAAGAAATATTTATTTGTTTTGCGATTCACAAATGCATATATTAGAAAAAACTTTTAAAATAACATATTTTCTTATATGAGCATTTTTTACTATGAGACTCTCAAAATAATTCTCAAAACTAAAAATCCCGAAAGCAATTTAAATTATATTTAACTGAAAACTATATAGACTGTATCATAATTTTATCGTTCATAAAAGTTTAGATATAGCAAAATATGATAAATTTTGATACAGTGCACTCTCAGATGAATGGATTTAAATTCTGGAATAAGAAACCATGGACAATACATCATAAAAAAGGTTATATATATATTTTATCTAATTATTGTATTTTCAGTTTATTTTAAAAGCTGTAGTAGAATGTTTAAGCGAAAAAAGAAAAAATATAACTTTTCTGATTGTTTTGTGTACCGGACCAGGTTAAAAGAGCAATATAGGGGAGAGTTGTATACAGTGAGACTTATTTTTTATGTGTTTCACCGACACATTTAACATTCTCTTATTTGACATTTGTGAAGAGAATTATGAGTATCTATATATTAACGGTCGCATTCAAGAACGTTTTAAGGGATCTAAAAACTGATATATCGAAGGATTGGAGTTTTAAGTTGCTATGTGGTAGTAAGGTGAGGAAAGTACCTCCTACTTTTATAGATGTAAATGTCTGAAGGACATAAAAGCATTTTACACAACCATATGATGCATATTTTTCCTTATAGAATAAATATAATTGTAATGTTATATAGTTTTACACAATTTCACAGTGCACCAGTGTTTCCTGTCTGACTATTTTCCAATTCGATTTGTTGGAAATAATGGTTACACTCTAAAACAGAAATGTGTAATTTTGCTACCTTTACATGTGCATATTTTTGCACATTTTTTAAATTGCATGCTTTTCGTAAAATTTTACATGTATTTATCATATATTCTAATACGAACAAATCCTGTGTGTGCGTGATTCGATTAGTGGGTCATTTTTTGGGTCAACGCGGGTCAAGTTAATTTTATCTAAAAAACGGTTCTAACGATTTTGATTAAATTCTGTCTCCTACGAATTTCGGTCACGAGAAAATCATTGGGCTAGGTCACATGTCAGAGAAAATTCGATTAGTGGGTCATTTTTGGGTCACTGTGGGTCAAGCTAATTTTATCTAAAAAACGGCTCAAACTATTTAGACTAAATTTTGCATCTTATGGTTTTCGTGCACGCGAATACTGTTGAGCTAGGTTACATGTTAGAGAAAATTCAATTAGTGGGTCATTTTGGTCATGGGTCATTAAAGGTGAAGCTATTTTTATCTTATAAACGGCTCAGAGGATTTGAAATAAATTTAGTATCCTACAGTTTTAGGGAACGAGAAGACTATTGGGCTAGATCACATGTTCGAGAAATTTCGATTAGTGGGTCATTTTGGTCATGGGTCATTATGGGTCAAGCTATTTTTATCTTAAAAACGGCTCAGACGATTTGCACTAAATTTTGTATCCTACGGTTTTGGGGCACGAGAAAATCATTGGGCTAGGTCACATGCTCGAGAAAACTCGATTAGTGGGTTTTTTTGGGTCCTCATGGGTCAAAGTCAAGCTAATTGTATCTAAAAAACGGCTCAGACTATTTTGACTAAATTTTATATCCTACGGGTTTCGGGCACGAGAAGACAATTGGGCTTGGTCACATGTTCGAGAAAATTTGATTAGTGGGTCATTTTGGTCATGGGTCATGATATCTGAACTCAAAGCTAATTTTGACCGAGCATAGCTTGGTCTTCCTGCTCGTTTTTGTTTAGCTTATGTATGGAAGTGTGCAGCTTGTTATCACTTCTAATTACTCAGACCAATGTGTAATTGTAGAAAAATGTATGGATTTACCCGAATTGACGTATTATTGTAATTTACACGTACTTATGCGTTCAGAAATAACTGTGTAAATTTTAAATACCATTATTACGTAAATTTTAAATTGTATATGTCGGATAAAAAAAAAAAAAAACTTTAAAAAAGAAACAGCTATAACTCTTAATATATTTTTTTTCTGCATGTAATACCTAAATTAGTCGTTGGGGCCCACCGTAATACAATACTTACCCATCATGGATATGCATAATGTAAAATATTAAAATAAAAATGTGTAAACTACTTATAAAATGCATTGCAATTCAAATAAAATCGTGGCTAGATGACGTCACAAACTTTAAAGGCTCGATTACTGAATTGCTTGAAAGAGGTTTTTTCCTTATAACTCCAAAAATAATAATCTTATTAACTAGCGGTTTATTGCATCTGATTAAGCGTCAAATTTCCAATTAAAATATATCTTTGAAGTGAAATTTGAATGAAATACAGGGTCATGAAAAATCAAAGAGTGTGGAAAATAGGATTACAAATATCTCGGCAACTAATTATCCGATAAACTTCATGCTTTATGCAAAATTTATGTTTTTTTATTGTCTTTTATATTCATTTTTTAAAATAAACAATTTTGAAAATTTTTATATACCTTTTATCAGAACGAATATTTCGAGAGTCCGAAAAAAATAGTTCCGGTTAATTGAGGTTATTGAAATGAAATAGGCTCCTTCTCATTATTTCATAATAAGTACATACCAAATTGCAAGTCTCTATCTCAATTTTTTCGGGAGATAGAGCGGCAATTTTTTTTTCTAAAAATATATTTTTCGGAATCTCCAGTGTCTGAAACGTGTAAATCCGTCAAAATTTTTTTTTCGATTTTCAAAACGATTACAAGACGTACCCTATACTATGTATGATGGGTAAGTAAAAGTTAAAATGTACCTTTTATAAAGCATGAAGTAAAAAATCCAAGCATTCAAAATTTTTGAAAGAAATTATTTAAAACGTTTAGAAAAATACATACTAGTTTAAAAAAAAAAACCTCTATCAAAATTACTTTCCTTATTTTTGGACACCTTGCATGTACTAAAAAAAATCTAAAATAAAAAACAATATTTGAAATCACATCTTGTATTGTAGCTGAATGGTCAAGGAGGCCTTTTGGAAAGTCACAGTTCCAATCTTATCTCGTTGCGGATAAATATTGCTTGTTTACTGTACGTTGAATTAGATGGAGAATTTATCCTCTTGATATAAATGTGTCTTTGATAAGTGCTGACTGAAATTCTTAGAGATGTAAGTTTGTCCTGGAAAAGTTATATGTTGTCCTTTAAAGGTCTTTTTAACGGAATATTTTTTACAGTACGTAATTTCAAACAATCCTGTTTCTTATAAATTTTGGGTACACTGTTCTGTGGTCTTAAAACAAATCTGCTAGAAAAATAACAAACACTCTAAGCATATGAGTTTGTTCTTCATCTAATGTTTTGTCTTGCGAGCTTAAAAACATTTAGTTTACAATTTACACACCAAACTATAAGCTATGTACACATTAAGCAAGGTACATATTATACACTATTGTGCATTTTGCATATTACACTAAAATCTGTGTATTTTGCATACTACGGAGAAATATGTGTAAGAACAGAATATTACATACATGTGTACTCCTATGAAATTTACAAATTATACTGTATATTTCAGAGTTATCATATAAAATTTTGCACATTTAGACAGGCTAAAGTGTTACCATCAAAATACAAAGGACAATGTGTATTTTGAAATCTACGCACCATCTATGTATTTGGCAATTTAGAGCTACTTTACACATATAGACAGATCTGTTTTTGTTATCAGAATACATGTTTTAATGTGTAAATTTACTCATTTATTTTTTAGAGTGTACACACCTCTTCCTTCGGCTTTTACCAGTTAATTCCGTGGTGTTCGGTGGATAAATAGTACGGCATATGTTTATTCAAATTTAAATACTACACACAATTAAACTGAATATATATGATCTGTAACAGAATTTCATGAATAATTTTCTCTGTCTCACTGTGTATGAAAATATATTTTCATTTAGTACATTTCAATAGATCAAACACCTGCGATTTAAATGTGGTCGTTAAATGCACCAAACAAAACATCAAGTGACATCAAGCGATACAAACACAAACTCCTTTATAAAACACTAGCAAGCTACGCCCGCTACGCTGGTCAATTTCTTATAACGAACATTTAATCCAACAAAATATTGACATTTCATAATTCACTTTTATATTTTAACAGAATAATAAGGCTACTATAATTTTTGACTCGTGCTATAGCCCATATACACGCCAGGACACGTCGCCCTTATAATAATCTTTTTAAGCATGAAGGTTTTGCTATGGTACTCCATTGTGAAATTTAGTAATTTTTCAAATTTAATATTTGAAAAATGGCATAATCATTAGATTTGAAATTTATATCAAGAAAAATACAATTTTTTACCTTTCAAACGCAGTTTGCCTAACAATTTTCTGACAAATACTTTTCGAGCTACTATTTTTTTTCAGTAACTTCAAATGTTTCATTTTCCGAGATTAATCTGTGGCAACAATTAGCGAAAAACCCAGTCGTCAGAAACGCATAGTTTTTTTTATTAAAGAGGCTGTTGGAGCAGAGATTGTCACCACCAATTTGCCACCATCACTTTTGAAATTGGTTCGGTAGTTCTAGAGATTCCATAGAAATTGTAATTTAGAATGTTTTTAGAACGCTTTTCGCTCATTTCACCCTTTTAAATTTCGAATTTTTTTTATTTTGTTTTTAGAGAGCATTTACATTTTAAAAGTAACTACAATGCCAAATTTCAAATTTCTAGCTCCTTCAGTATAAAAAAAAATCGCAATTTTAGAACGTTTTTCGATCCTGCACCCTCCTTGAGTTAGTGACACCAACATAAAATATAGCTTATGTTGGAGCAGGGGTTAACACCATCAATTTGCCACCATCATTTTTGAAATCGGTTCGGTAGTTCCAGAGATTCCATAGAAATTGTAATTTAGAATGTTTTTAGAACGCTTTTCGCTCATTTCACCCTTTTAAATTTCGAATTTATTTTATTTTGTTCTTAGAGAGCATTTACATGTTATAAGTAACTACAACGCCAAATTTCAAAATTCTAGCTCCTTCAGTATAAAAAAGATCGCAATTTTAGAACGTTTTTCGCTCCTGCACCCCCCTGGGTTAGTGACACCGACATAAAATATAGCCTATGTTGGAGCAGGGGTTGTCACCATCAATTTGCCAACATCACTTTTGAAATCGGTTCGGTAGTTCCAGAGATTCCATAGAAATTGTAATTTAGAATGTTTTAGAACGCTTCTCGCTCATTTCACCCTTTTAAATTTCAAAATTTTTTTTAAATTTTATTCTTAGAGAGCATTTACATCTTATAAGTAACTACAATGCCAAATTTCAAATTTCTAGCTCCTTCAGTATGAACAAAATCGCAATTTTAGAACGTTTTTCGCTCCTGCACCCCCCTGGGGATAGTGGCACGCACAAAAAATATATCCTATGTTGGAGCAGGGGTTGTCACCTTCAATTTGCCACCATCACTTTTGAAATCGGTTCGGTAGTTCCAGAGATTTCATAGAAATTGTAATTTAGAATGTTTTTAGAATGCTTTTTGCTCATTTCACCCTTTTAAATTTCGATTTTTTTTTGTTTTTTGTTTTTAGAGAGCATTTACATCTTATAAGTAACTACAATGCCAAATTTCAAATTTCTAGCTCCTTCAGTATAAAAAAAATCGCAATTTTAGAACGTTTTTCGCTCCTGTACCCTCCTTGAGTTAGTGACACCAACATAAAATATAGCTTATGTTGGAGCAGGGGTTAACACCATCAATTTGCCACCATCATTTTTGAAATCGGTTCGGTAGTTCCAGAGATTCCATAAAAATTGTAATTTAGAATGTTTTCAGAACGCTTTTCGCTCATTTCACCCTTTTAAATTTCGAATTTTTTTATTTTGTTCTGAGAGAGCATTTACATGTTATAAGTAACTACAACGCCAAATTTCAAATTTTTAGCTGCTTCAGTATAGAAAAGATCGCAATTTTAGAATGTTTTTCGCTCCTGCACCCCCCTGGGGTAGTGGCACCGATATAAAATATAGCCTATGTTGGAGCAAAGGTTGTCACCATCAATTTGCCACCATCACTTTTGAAATCGGTTCGGTAGTTCCAGAGATTACCCCCTACAAACAAACAAAAAGCAATCTTTACTCCTTTATAATCCTCTTTAAAAAAAGGTATGCGTTGCTGACGACAGTGATTTTCGCTAAACGTTGCCACAGATTAATCTCGGAAAATGAAACATCTGAAATTACTGAAAAAATTAATTGCTCGAAAAGTATTTGACAGAAAATTGTTAGAAAAATTGCGTTAGAAATGTAAAAAATTGTATTTTTCTTGATATAAATTTCAAATCCACTGATTATGCCATTTTTCAAATATTGAATTTCCAAAATTACCAAATTTCACAATGGAGTACCACAGCGAAAACTTCACGGGTAAAAAATATAATAACAGCAATGTGTCAGCACGAGTCACAAATTATAGTAACCGTATTATTCTGTTAAAATATAAAAGTGAATTATGATGTCACGAGTGCGTGATTTTTATTTAATTCTCGATAAATACTAGATGAGCCATTTCTTTTTAGTTGTGTAGAATATAGGTTAATTCACGTTATTAAAAAATGTAGCTATAAAACATATAAATCAATGGAAAACGGTAGGTAATAAATTGTAAACGTAATATAATAAACCGTATTAAAAAACATAACTTAGTGAAATAAGTATCCGTTTTTATGTTATTTTAGGATATTCCAGGTAAAGGTACAGATTACTTTAAAATACAAGGTTAAATTCACCGATATATTTCGTGTGATTCAAGGTTCTTTTGGAGAAACCGACCAGCGCCGCTGGCGTAGTCTGCTAGTATTAGTATAGATTCTCTGTTTCACTGTTTACATTGGCTCATTGTGTGCGGCTCTTCCCTACTTGTCTATTTAATTAGCTTTGTATCCTTTTTTATTCTAATTTATATTAACATTTGAGCATGTTCTTTCTAAATTTCAAATAAAAATTTAGCATAATTTGCAAAATTACTTAAATTTAGTCATTTCATTTTTTTAATTCAAAATTCTGTTTCCTTTTGCTTTAAAGTTTCTCCAGATAAAACCTCAATTAGTTAAATTTTCTATTTATACTAATCTAAATTTTTGCCTTTGAAATTTTTAAATTTATTTTCCGTCTAAATCGTAGGATATTTATTATATAATGTCGCATGAATGTTTCCTTTAATGCGTATTTTTAAAGCTTTTCATTATTCATTTTTCTTATGAAAGTGACGCAGGTGCATTGTGCCTGAATTTCGCTGGAAAATTGAATTTGAAACTATAATGGCATTTCACATTTCCATTAGCAAAACAATAAGATTTCTATAAATACGGGGAAAATGGTACATAAAAGATAAAATGAAGAAGTGGGGATGAAATAATATTTGCTCACTTTGATGTTTATTATAATAATGTTTTGAAAACTATTGTGAAAAAGCTTTCCCCGAATGTTTGAAAAGAGTTTTACATCATATATAATATACGAATTTGGAACAAAGAACATTTTATTTGTGACAATTTATGAAGCGAGAAATCTATGAATGTTTTATTGGTTACAAAGAGAAATAATGTATTTAAGTAGTAAAACAAATTTCCAAACATTGTCACTTATTACTTACCCATCATACGTAGTATAGGGTAAATCTTGTAATCGTTTTGAAAATAGAAATTTTTTTTGACGTATTTACACGTTTCAGACACTGGAGATTCCGAAAAACATATTTTTTTAGATTTTTTTTTTTTTTTTTTTTTTTTCCCGTCCGTCTGTGTGTCTGTGTGTCTGTAAATGCTCTATCTCCCGAAAAAATTGAGATAGAGACTTGAAATTTGGTATGTACTTAGTATGTAATAATGGGAAGAAGCTTATTGAATTTCAGTAACCTCGATTATCCGGAACTATTTTTTTCGGACTCTCGAAATATTCGTTCTGATAAAAGGTATATAAAAAATTTCGAAATTGTTTATTTTAAGGAATGAACATAAAAGACAATAAAAAATCATAAATTTTGCATAAAGCATGAAGTCGGTAGGATAATGAGTTGCCGAGATATTTGTAATCCTATTTACCACACTCTTCGATTTTTCATGACCCTGTATTTCATCCAAATTTCAACTCAAAGATATATTTTAATTGGAAATGAGACGCTTAATCAGATGCAATAAACCGCTAGTTAACAGGATTATTGTTTTGGGAGTTATAAGGACGTTTCTTTTAAGCAATTCAGTAATCGAGCCTTTAAAGTTTATGACGTCATCAAGGCACGATTTTATTCGAATTGCAATGCATTTTATAAGTAGTTTACACATTTTTTATTTTAATACTAGCAGACTACTCCCGCTGCACTGGTCGGTTTCTCCAAAAGAACCTTGAATCAAACGAAAAATATCGGTGAATTTAACCTTGTATTTTAAAGTAATATGTACTTTTATCTGGAATATCCTAAAATAACATAAAAAGGGATACTTATTTCACAAAGTTATGTTTTTTTTAATACGGTTTACTATTACGTTTACAATTTATTACTTACCGTTTTCATTGATTTGTATGTTTTATAGCTACATTTTTTAATAACGTGAATTAACCTATTTTATTCACAACTAAAAAGAAATGGCGCATCTAGTATTTGTCGAGAATTAAATAAAAATCATGCACTCGTGACATCATAATTCACTTTTATATTTTAACACGGTTACTATAATTTGTGCCTCGTGCTGACACATTGCTGTTATTATTATTTTTTTTACGCGTAAAGTTTTCGCTATAGTACTCCATTGTGAAACTTGGTAATTTTTGAAATTAAATATTTGGAAAATGGCATAATCAGTGGATTTGAAATTTATATCAAGAAAAATACAATTTTTTACATTTCTAACGCAGTTTGTATAACAATTTTCTGTCAAATATTTTTCGAGCAATTAATTTTTTCAGTAATTTCAAATGTTTCATTTTCCGAGATTAAACTGTGGCAACGATTAGCTAAAATCCCAGTCGTCAGCAACGCATACCTTTTTATTAAAGAGGATTTTACATTATGCATATCCATGATGGGTAAGTATTACGGTGGCCCCCAACGACTAGTTTTTTATTAAGAAAGAAACACGGATAATATGTAAGTACATATACAATATACGAGATGTGACTTACAGGTGTACAGTAGTTGATGATTAAACCGCTAGTTTTAGAGGCATATTTCCAATTTCGAGAATATTGTTTCAAGAATGTTGTTTTAAGAATGTTGTTTCAAATGTTGTTCTTCATCATATAGAAATACATTTATATCAAAATAGATTTAAAAAAAAGTTACGAATTTAACTCTATGACTGTGCACTATAATTACATAGAAACGAACATGTGATATTTTAGTGCCGGAGAGATCCGAAATTTCATAAAATTCGAAGTATTATAACTCGGTGAATTTTGGTCGTAGAAGAATGGAATGAGTACTGTTTTGCTTGTGAGATTATGGGGAAAATCTTTCTACTATCACTTATAGAACCCATGGACAGTATAAAATATTTAAAAATTTAACCTTTTGAAAATTAGTAGCAGGGTTATTTCACAATTATAATCCAATTTCTACCTTATGTTGAACACTTTTGCAATTTACATTCCCTACGTATCTCCAACAGGTAAGATTTAAGCGCGTTTTAATCTTTTTGGAACACCCTCTCTCTATATATATGTGTGTGTGTATTCTGAATTTTTCCTTCAAAGAAAGAAATATCACATTTTAAATAACTATATTTCAATCATTTCATGTTATATATGTTTAATGTGATTTGAAAGTTTTATTTGGCTGTAAGACAGAAATATTTATTGTTTAAGACATTTTGTTTGTTTTGAAACTTCTTAAGATGTGAATTTGCCGTCTTTTTCATTTAGAAGAAAAATTCACCCCAAGTCAAACCTAAGTAAGATTTTAATACAAAACGTCTGTGGTTTTTGATAACATTTCAATATTTAAGGATAAAGAATAAGATAATAAAAATCAAGCTCTGATATACACTCTGAGAAAAAACTGTAAATTTATGAGCGTTTGCTCTTCAATTTTCACGGACAACAGCCTTATTTGATGAAAAATGGTCTGATCCACTAAATAAGCGGCATTATCCCTTAGATACTTAGAAAATTAAGAGCAATTCACATATTCTTACAGTTCTAGCCCATATGTTAGCAAAAATACGGTACGACTAGTCCTCCGCTAGGGTATAACCCTTCATTTTACTCGTGTTTCGAAAACTTTAACACACCAAAAAAGCGATTCTGTGTTGTTAATCTAACGTGCTACGTGCTACGTAACAGTAAGAAAAGTGTTATTGTGTTTTAAAGTGCATTATATCCTGTGCATTATGATGCTGTATTACTTTGCCCGTAAAATTACGGGCTGCACAAAATGATGGGCATTGATTTTTTTTTTTTTTTTTTTTTTTTTTTTTTTTTTTTTTTTTTTACGGGGTATGACTGGAATCTCTGCTGCCGGCCTCTGCCCGTAATTTTACAGCAATTTTTTTCTGAGTGTACCACAACAGATTTAATGTTGAACAACAAGACAATATTTGTTAGTTCCAACGTATAATAATGTGATCAATGAAATCTCATTTTGGAATGCTAAGAATGTGTTAGAGAATGAAAGGATAAGCCTAAATAAAAATAATTTATCTGAACAATAATATTTTACATCCATTTCTATTCTATTCGTTCAACAAAACATATTCTAAAAACTTGAAATAAATAGAATTATCAGGGATGTTATATATTTACGAGGAGATTCTGCCACCTGCGCCCTTTGTGTGCCAACTACAGGACATTTTGTTTGTCTGCCTCATCATCTCTCTATCTGTACACTGTTAAAAAAATTGCAGTAAAATTACGGGCAGAGGCCGGCAGCAGAAATTCCAGTCATACCTCGTAAAAAAAAGATATCCATGCCCATCATTTTGTGCAGCCCGTAATTTTACGGGACAAAGTAATATAGCATTATAATGCACAGGATATAATGCACTTTAAAACACCGTAACACTTTACTTACTGTTCCGTAGCACGTAGCACGTTAGATAATCATCACAGAATCGCTGTTTCGGCGGGTTAAAATTTTCGAACACCAGTAAAATGAAGGGTTACACCCTAGCGGAGGACAATGTATGGGTTCGTACCATTTTTTTGCTAACATATGGGCTAGAACTGTAAGAATATGTGGATTGCTCTTAATTTTCTAAGTATCTAAGGGATAAGGCCCCTTATTTATTGGATCAGACCGTTTTTCATCAAATAAGGCTGTTGCCCGTGAAAATTAAAGGGCAAACGCTCATAAATTTACAGTTTTTTCTGAGAGTGTATGTTTGCCTGTTTGTCTATGTGTCTGTCTGTATTTCCTTTTATCTGTCTGACGTTCATTTAGTTATTGACATTCATGCCTTCCTTCCTTCATTCATTCAAATTCATTCTTTCAGCCATTTATTCTTTCATCCATTCCTATTCATTTATTCATTCATTGACATTCATTCAACAATTAATTGAATCAGTGACATTCATTCATTCATTGACATTCATTCAATAATTCAGTTGTTTATTCATTCATTGGCATTCATTCATTCACTCATTCATTCTTTCATTACATAGATTCATTTATTCATTCACTCCTTCATTCCTTCATTACTTAGATTCATTCATTCATTATATTCATTCATTGATTCACTGATTCATTCATATCGACATTTATTTTTCAATGTATTCATTTATTCATTGGCATTCATTCATTGATATTCTTTCATTCTTTCACTGACATTCATTCATTGACATTCAGTGAAATTCATTCACATTCATTCTTTCACTGACATTAATTCATTTATTAACATTCATTCATTCATTGACCTTCATTGACATTTATTCATTGACATTCAGTCTTTCACATTACTAACATTCTTCCTTTCAAAATTATAATACAAATTCTGAATTTAAGCGTTTCATAAATTCGAGTCATATTTTCGAATTCATATATTAGTTGTTTCATAAAATCGTTACACAAATTTGTTTTTTTTTTAGGATTTTATAAACAGATGCTAGATTTAATTATATGGTTGACATTTTTAATGTTATTGAATTTATTTGTTTTTAGAATAAGCAAAATTGACAATTATTAATTTTTTTTCTTTCTCGAGAAAATTTCGCGAACGAATTTTAGCACAACGTTCTCGCGTACTTCCCTCGAATCTCCTCTCTTATTTTTTTTCGCGACAAACGTTTAATCCTACACACAATTCACGAGGTATTTCAAAATTAGTTAACACTGGTCCTCTTAAATTTATTGATAAACGCTTCGATTGATGCAAAACTTCATGGATTAGCCCCATAAGATACATTACATTGAGGCTTTAGTTTGTATTTAAACTTGTATTTTAGAGGACGTTACCCGTGTTCATAATATTTTTCGAAGAACTATTTTTTTTTTCATTGTGAAAAATGCTTCATTTGCATTTCTTCAGCTTAACTGATCTGTGTGAAGTTCAGAGATATCTGAATTTTATTTCAACATTTGAATATATTCTAAATTTCTTGTGACTGACCAAACAAAATGTCCAAGCTTAATAAAAAGCTCAGATTTGCTGGTTTTTACCCTTAAATCAACTCAATCTCATTATTAAAACAGTAAAACATATGTAAATACAGAGGTGAAATATATTTTAATGAAGAAATTCGATAACTGCTCAGGTAATGTTTTTTATTCTATTGCCTTAACCTCAATGAAGAAATTACTGATATAGAGAACCGTCCTCTAAATTCTAGAATGTTTTCGTTAAAAAGTCCTAATTTTAGCTTTTTTTGAGAGTTTTTCTTAAATATATCAAAACTTAATTTTCTGCAGTTAGGAGAGTTATGAAATAAACAATTAAATTGTAGGGTAAAATAGAAAGTTTCAATTCAATAATAGCCTTAAGAAAGAAAAAAAATATTTCAGATTAAAAATATAAACAGTGCATAATTTTACTTGTACTTTGTACTAAAACGGTGTAAAATAGAAAAGTTAAAACGTATTTAAAAGTTAAATTATTCCAACAGTTTCGGCTAAAATTTTATAACCATAATCAGGGACATCAAAGGACTAAACTGGTGAGCTTATAGCTTGAGGGAGAAATGAGAAGTGGTAGGGAAAGTGAAGGGGCCAACAAGAATGAAAAAAGGGGGGAAAACACATAATATGCTGGAGCCATCAGTGATGTTGTAATAGGAACAATTAACATTATTTATGAGAGATACAAATTAATAAATGCTATTATATTATTGGAATTGCCAACATTTAAAAGAATAATGATACCTGATGAAGATAATGATGAGAACGAGGCTAACGAAAAAGAAAGGCTACCGCGGTGCTTTACGCGTATCTTTTTTTACAGACCGCCGGAGTCACGTGATGCTCGAATGCACCAATGAAGGTGTACGAAAAGACCATCACGTCACTCTAGCGGTCTGTAAAAAACGATAAGTGGAATGCACCGCGGTAGCCTGTCTTTTTCGTTAGCCTCGGATGAGAATTGGATTATTTTTGCATGAATATAATATAAAAATGAGTGATAAATTAATAATGACTGAATTTATAGTGGAAGAAAAAAAATAAATGTTTATGTTAACGTAATTTAAAAATGAATAATTTAACTTTTAACTAAGTTTTAACGTTTCCATTTTACACAGCTTTAGCAAAGTACAAGTACAATTATGTACTGTTTATATTTTTAATTTGTATATTATTAATCTACGATGTACATGTAATACTTCAATGTTGTACTTCAAATATTTTTTCAATGATCCTTGTTATATCATTTTATTTTTCTCTGATTATCATATATTGTAGATTTTAAAACCGTTGAAATTTTAAACTGAAAAAAAATATAAAAAAGACAAAAATATCGAAATAAAAAATTGAAATTTGACAACGCTACAAAAAAAAAAAAAAAAAAAAAAAAAAGAGAGATTGGGACGGTGGACTTTTGTCACACCTTCTTTGTCATTTGTGATTTTGTCATACCTACTCTTTCTCGAAATCGAAAAGCGGATTTTATTTTATGACAGCATTTTTCATCTTTTGTAAAATATCAGGACAATACTTTATATTTCAGTTTTTTTTTTCGTTTATAGATGTTTGATCAATGATGGTCAGTGAATCACACTCTCAGAGAGAAGACAGTTAAAAAAATAACATAAAAATCTTTAAAATGTTAATGCAATGGAATAATCATACTCACAATAAATAAATAAATAAATAAATAAATAAAAATAAAACTGTTTGTACTCACTCAAAGTGAAATGAACATTTAAAAACTCGAAAAACGATAATCGTACTATTCGAAATTAAGTAATCAAAAGTAAAAATTAAAATACAATTCGGAGCAAATTGTGATGTAGCATTTTTTAAAACCCAAATTTACTTAACTTGATACTAGATAGTACCCGTCCAAATTTGACATGAATGTTCCTTTAGAAATATGCTTTTATTTCTAATTAGCTTCTTTTAAATTAATTACTATTGAAAATTCTATGAATTGTTATATTGTGTAAGCGATTCATATAGATATAAGAAGATAGATTGTGTTGTCAGTTCAGCATACTAAACTAATGAAGTGAAATAATTTTAAGCTTGTAATTTACATCCTGTTATACTTGAATTAATTTAGCAAGAATTTAATTAAACTATTAATTGAATGATTTATTTTTACTTACTACAGTCTTAATTTTTTTTTTTTAAATACATCAATATTTAGTATTTTCTATTTTTTTTTAAAATTATGCGGTCTTTAAAATTTCATTAATTTTATTTTTATCAGCCTGACTCTAAAACTCAGATAAACCATGGATATCAAGGTGATTTATTTTATAATTCTTATATGGATATTTTTGCTCGTTTCTTTCTTCTCTTCTTTTCTTTTCTTTTTTTTAAGGAGAATAATCGTATACTTTTCTCAGTTATATAAATATATCTTATTGATAATGATCATACAAAATATAGATAAAAGTTCAGATCTCTTTATTTAATCAATAACTACATGCAAAATCTTTTAATTTAAATATTTATAATATAAAATAATTAATTAAAAAAATATTGTCGGTTTTTAAATTTTATTTACCACAGTCCCAAAATTTTGAAAAAATAACAATATTTAGTATTTCTGTTTTTTTTTTTTTTTTTTTTTTTTTTTACTTTTTTCTTTTTTTTTTTTTTTTTAAATTTTTAAACTACACGACCTTTAAAATTTTTCATTAAATTATTTTTTTTTTCAGTCCGATTCTAAAACCCTGAATTTAAAATTTACTGTTTGCAGCTAACGATTTATAATACATATTTTTTATTTACTTGAATTTATATTTTCCATTTTCACACATTGTTTAGTTGTTAAATCATGGATATCAAGATAATTCAGAGTTTCTGTATGAATATTTTTCCTTCTTTTTGTTTCCTTTCCTTTTATTATAAACTAGCAAGCTACGCTGGTCAATTTCTTATAACGAACTTTTAATCCAACAAAATATTGACATTTCATAATTCACTTTTATATTTTAACAGAATTATAAGGCTACTATAATTTGTGACTCGTGCTATAGCCAATATACACGCCAGGACACGTCGCCCTTATCATTATCTTTTTACGCATAAAGGTTTCGCTATGGTACTCCATTGTGAAATGTGGTAATTTTTCAAATTCAATATTTGAAAAATGGCATAATCATTAGATTTGAAATTTATATCAAGAAAAATACAATTTTTTACCTTTCAAACGCAGTTTGCCTAATAATTTTCAGACAAATACTTTTCGAGCTACTATTTTTTTCAGTAACTTTAAATGTTTCATTTTCCGAGATTAATCTGTGGCAACAATTAGCGAAAAACCCAGTCGTCAGAAACGCATAGTTTTTTATTAAAGAGGCTGTTGGAGCAGGGATTGTCACCACCAATTTGCCACCATCACTTTGGAAATCGGTTCCGTAGTTCTAGAGATTCCATAGAAATTGTAATTTAGAATGTTTTTAGAACGCTTTTCGCTCATTTCAATCTTTTAAATTTCGAATTTGTTTTATTTTGTTTTTAGAGAGCATTTACATCTTATAAGTAACTACAATGCCAAATTTCAAATTTCTAGCTCCTTCAGTATAAACAAAATCGCAATTTTAGAACGTTTTTCGCTCCTGCGCCCCCTGGGGATAGTGACACCGACATAAAATATATTCTATGTTGGAGCAGGGGTTGTCACCATCCATTTGCCACCATCACTTTTGAAATCGTCTCGGTGGTTCCAGAGATTCCATAGAAATTGTAATTTAGAATGTTTTTAGAACGCTTTTCGCTCATTTCACCCTTTTAAATTTCGAATTTTTTTTATTTTGTTCTTAGAGAGCATTTACATGTTATAATTAACTACAACGCCAAATTTCAAATTTCTAGCTCCTACAGTATAAACAAAATCGCAATTTTAGAATGTTTTTCGCTCCTGCACCCCGCTGGGGTTAGTGACACCGACATAAAATATAGCCTATGTTGGAGCAGGGGTTGTCACCATCAATTTGGCACCATCACTTTTGAAATCGGTTTGGTAGTTCTAGAGATTCCATAGAAATTGTAATTTAGAATGTTTTTATAACGCTTTTCGCTCATTTCACCCTTTTAAATTTCGAAATATTTTTTTATTTTGTTCTTAGAGAGCATTTACATCTTATAAGTAACTACAACGCCAAATTTTAAATCGGTTCGGTAGTTCTAGAGATTCCATAGAAATTGTAATTTAGAATGTTTTTAGAACGCTTTTCGCTCATTTCACCCTTTTAAATTTTGAATTTTTTTTATTTTGTTCTTAGAGAGCATTTACATCTTTTAAGTAACTACAACGCCAAATTTCAAATCGGTTTGGTAGTTCTAGAGATTCCATAGAAATTGTAATTTAGAATGTTTTTAGAACGCTTTTCGCTCATTTCACCCTTTTAAATTTCGAATTTTCTTTTATTTTGTTCTTAGAGAGCATTTACATCTTATAAGTAACTACAACGCCAAATTTCAAATCGGTTCGGTAGTTCTAGATATTCCATAGAAATTGTAATTTAGAATGTTTTTAGAACGCTTTTCGCTCATTTCACCCTTTTAAATTTCGATTTTTTTTTATTTTGTTCTTAGAGAGCATTTACATCTTATAAGTAACTACAACGCCAAATTTCAAATTTCTAGCTGCTTCAGTATAGAAAAGATCACAATTTTAGAAAGTTTTTCGCTCCTGAACCCCCCTGGAGTAGTGGCACCGACATAAAATATAGCCTATGTTGGAGCAGAGGTTGTCACCATCAATTTGGCACCATCACTTTTGAAATCGGTTTGGTAGTTCTAGAGATTCCATAGAAATTGTAATTTAGAATGTTTTTATAACGCTTTTCGCTCATTTCACCTTTTTAAATTTCGAAATATTTTTTTATTTTGTTCTTAGAGAGCATTTACATCTTATAAGTAACTACAACGCCAAATTTTAAATCGGTTCGGTAGTTCTAGAGATTCCATAGAAATTGTAATTTAGAATGTTTTTAGAACGCTTTTCGCTCATTTCACCCTTTTAAATTTCGAATTTTCTTTTATTTTGTTCTTAGAGAGCATTTACATCTTATAAGTAACTACAACGCCAAATTTCAAATCGGTTCGGTAGTTCTAGAGATTCCATAGAAATTGTAATTTAGAATGTTTTTAGAACGCTTTTTGCTCATTTCACACTTTTAAATTTCGAATGTGTTTTTGTTTTGTTCTTAGAGAGCATTTACATCTTACAAGTTACTACAACGCCAAATTTCAAATCGGTTCGGTAGTTCTAGAGATTCCATAGAAATTGTAATTTAGAATGTTTTTAGAACGCTTTTCGCTCATTTCACCCTTTTTAATTTCGAATTTTTTTTTTATTTTGTTCTTAGAGATCATTTACATCTTATAAGTAACTACAACGCCAAATTTCAAATCGGTTCGGTAATTCTAGAGATTCCATAGAAATTGTAATTTAGAATGTTTTTAGAACGCTTTTCGCTCATTTCACCCTTTTAAATTTCGATTTTTTTTATTTTGTTCTTAGAGAGTATTTACATCTTATAAGTAACTACAACGCCAAATTTCAAATCGGTTCGGTAGTTCTAGAGATTCCATAGAAATTGTAATTTAGAATGTTTTTAGAACGCTTTTCGCTCATTTCACCCTTTTAAATTTCGAATTTTCTTTTATTTTGTTCTTAGAGAGCATTTACATCTTATAAGTAACTACAACGCCAAATTTCAAATCGGTTCGGTAATTCTAGAGATTCCATAGAAATTGTAATTTAGAATGTTTTTAGAACGCTTTTCGCTCATTTCACCCTTTTAAATTTTCATTTTTTTTATATTTTGTTCTTAGAGATCATTTACATCTTATAAGTAACTACAACGCCAAATTTCAAATCGGTTCGGTAGTTCTAGAGATTCCATAGAAATTGTAATTTAGAATGTTTTTAGAACGCTTTTCGCTCATTTCACCCTTTTAAATTTCGAATTTTCTTTTATTTTGTTCTTAGAGAGCATTTACATCTTATAAGTAACTACAACGCCAAATTTCAAATCGGTTCGGTAGTTCTAGAGATTCCATAGAAATTGTAATTTAGAATGTTTTTAGAACGCTTTTCGCTCATTTCACCCTTTTAAATTTTGATTTTTTTGTATATTTTGTTCTTAGATATCATTTACATCTTATAAGTAACTACAACGCCAAATTTCAAATCTGTTCGGTAGTTCTAGAGATTCCATAGAAATTGTAATTTAGAATGTTTTTAGAACGCTTTTCGCTCATTTCACCCTTTTAAATTTCGAATTTTTTTTTATTTTGTTCTTAGAGAGCATTTACATCTTTTAAGTAACTACAACGCCAAATTTCAAATCGGTTCGGTAGTTCTAGAGATTCCATAGAAATTGTAATTTAGAATGTTTTTAGAACGCTTTTCGCTCATTTCACCCTTTTAAATTTCAAATTTTCTTTTATTTTGTTCTTAGAGAGCATTTACATCTTATAAGTAACTACAACGCCAAATTTCAAATCTGTTCGGTAGTTCTAGAGATTCCATAGAAATTGTAATTTAGAATGTTTTTAGAACGCTTTTCGCTCATTTCACCCTTTTAAATTTCGAATTTTTTTTTATTTTGTTCTTAGAGAGCATTTACATCTTTTAAGTAACTACAACGCCAAATTTCAAATCGGTTCGGTAGTTCTAGAGATTCCATAGAAATTGTAATTTAGAATGTTTTTAGAACGCTTTTCGCTCATTTCACCCTTTTAAATTTCAAATTTTCTTTTATTTTGTTCTTAGAGAGCATTTACATCTTATAAGTAACTACAACGCCAAATTTCAAATCGGTTCGGTAGTTCTAGATATTCCATAGAAATTGTAATTGAGAATGTTTTTAGAACGCTTTTCGCTCATTTCAACCTTTTAAATTTCGATTTTTTTTTATTTTGTTCTTAGAGAGCATTTACATCTTATAAGTAACTACAACGCCAAATTTCAAATTTCTAGCTGCTTCAGTATAGAAAAGATCGCAATTTTAGAACGTTTTTCGCTCCTGCACCCCCTGGGGTAGTGACATCGACATAAAATATATATCCAATGTTGGAGCAGGGGTTGTCACCATCAATTCGCCACCATCACTTTTGAAATCGGTTCGGTAGTTGCAGAGATTACCCCCTACAAACAAACAAACAAACAAACAATCTTTACTCCTTTATAATATTAGTATAGATAAAAATTGCAGACCAGTTCAATTTATTTAACAACATTTATTTAACGACAGAATATAGATTGGCCACCCACGGCTTTTATCGTTGAGATTTTTTCAGCCAAGTCTAACTCGTCAAAAAAAAAATGTTTGTTAGCATAAGCCAGCTTTTCCACTTTAGAATCTAGTTACCGCTCTAAGATTTTTTGTGAGGCTGGTGGAACATATTAGGCACGAACACACCAAGTTTTAAAATGATTCGGTGACTAGAAGTATTTTTAATAAATATAATAGTGAAAAGATGTGGCTCCAAAGGACTGAAATGTGGCGAGGTAGATGTTTACAAATGTGCTGGCTTAATGACACCCTTTAAACTTATTTTTAATGGTTCAAGACACTCTAACACTTAATAGATAACCTAAAAAAGGTAATGAAAAGTTCTATGATAGCAGCTTTTATGATGGATACAGCTAAGAGAAGTTGTTTAACAAATGATGAGTTAGCATTAATTGACGGGATCTTGGAAAGCGGTGGGGGAGAGGGGGGAGCTATACAAAACACAAGTGCTCTACGAGACTCGATTTAAAATGAATCCTCACTTGCAATTGAGAGATGGGACTTTAAAAGGGATCCCCCCTTTTCGTCCCTCTGACGGGCCCCCCGAAGAGAGATACGTAAACGCCGAGGGCGCCAAAAGAAACGGGGGAGGGGGGATAACCTTTAGGCAGTTTACAGCTAATTTTGATGAAATGTTGGAGCTGTCCGGCCCATAGGAACAGAGAAAAATGGAAAAAACTAAAATAAATATGAGAAATTGAAAAAAATAAATAAGAAAAGTGCTCCTGACAGGAGACGAGAGAGAAGGAGAGGGAGAGTAGAACCAGACAAAAGTGCTTGATGAGATCAAACTTTTGATATGGTACATGACGGGGTTTGAACACCTTGAATATCTTCCCCGTGGGGGGGGGTAACTCCAGTCCTATGGAAGATAGGGCCTCGGGAGCCTCTTAGAAATGTCGGCTTCGACGATTTTAACTTCGTTGGATCCTTTAGAAGAGGTCTACGTCCTCTGTGGGGCTTAAAGGGGCTGAGAAAGATGGGAAAAACTAAAATTTAAAAAGAGTTGAAACAGAGAACTATGTTTCTTAAGGGATGGGGGAGTGAGAGGCGGAGAGTAGGACCATACCATACTGCTTGACGAGATCTATCTATTGATATGTTACATGAAGGGGTTTACATGGGGTTTACATTTGGGGGGAGCACCAAAAAGGTCTTACTGAACCTTTCCCATGATTATGCCAAGGTTGCAGTTATGATTTCGTCAAGATCATCGCAAAGCTTATATTGGCATCCTATATACGCATATATATATTCCAAACACTCCTATATGTGCCATATACGTCATTATACACATATTATTGATGTTTTATATGTCGCATATACATCATATACACATGTCATATATATATGCATCATATATGGCTATAACTTGGCCACATACGTACAGAAATGTTATTATATCCTATATTATTGTAATGACATGCATGCTTTATAATTTGGCGATAAATCTTGGCTGCTTGGCAGATCATCCTTGGAAGTCGTTATAACACGAAAGTACCAAATTTAAAATATATTAATGAAAACAGAAACAAAAATATTTCATGCTTGGTGACTGCTATAACACGAAAGTACCAAATTTCTTTTTTATTTTTCATATCTGATAATTTGCATCTATCCTTTTTTGTAATTTTAACATTTTTGTAACGATTTTATGCATTTCTATTGCTTATTCAAAGACAAAGTCTTCTAAAGTTAGAGAATTTCGTTAAAAACGTTTAAAATAGTAAAATGCGAACATCGTTTGGTCCATTCTCGACCGAAAGCAACAACCGTTATCATTATCTCTTTACGCGTGAAGGTTTCGTTATGGTACTTCATTGTGAAGTTTGGTAATTTTTTAAATTCATTATTTGAAAAACGGCATAATCATCCGATTTGAAATTTATATCAAGAAAAAAACAATTTTTTTCCTTTCTAACGCAGTTTCTCTAACAATTTTGTGACAAATACTTTTTGAGCTATTAATTTTTTCAGTAACTTCAAATGTTTCATTTTCCGAGATTAACCTATGGCAACGATGGATTGCTGTGACTTTTCATAAACATGAAAAATGATAGAGATTGAAAGAATAAGCCACCCTGTGGGTGGCTAATAACTTTTAATCGTGAATTAAATATGCCATTATTAAAATGAATTATTGCCAATAAAATAAGAAAAGTCATTCTGTCAAAAGCGGGTATCGAACCAACACGATGATCGAACAGAGAACCACAGCGTCCTATACCATTCTGCCACCCTTTTCTCGTTCGAGTGTACTCTAAAACTGGTTACGTTCCAGATTTAAGTTTACACATGCGCAAATTGGTCATTTTCGTGTGAAAAGTAAATTTGACGGAAATCCCTTTTCGTTTTAATATACAGGACTAGCTGACCCGCCCGGCGTTGCCCGGTACCGTGATAATAAATAAATAAATAAAAAACAAGTTTTTAGAATTTTATATCTTTAATCCGATCTTGCATGAAATTATATTTTAAAATGAAAAAATTGCAAAAAACATTGATGTTTAGTGATAAAAGCGCTCATTTTCTTGTTGCTTTTGTCCGAACTGTATGAAATCTTTATTGGTTATAAATGAAACGGTTTTACAGCTCGTGTAAAACTTTCGTGAAAAAATATTGTTATCTAGTTGTAAAATAATTGTTTTCTTCTCTCTTTTTTGTTTGTTTATTTGTTTTCGCGTCGGCTCCTTTAAAATAGCAATAAAAAAATAGTGCTCATCTTCCGAACTCTTTGAAATTTCAATCGGTTAGAAATATAACTGTATGCAAGCTCTCTTTAAAATTTCACGAAACAATATGCATATTTAGTAGTGAAAACATGAGTTCTTTAAAAAAAACTTTCAACGCAATAGCCATATTACGCCATCCGTTTTCAATCAAGTCCCACCAGTGGCTGAGAGGTTCCACTCTCAAAACTGGTAGACGGGAGGTGCTGGGTTCAAACCCCTGTCGCGCTCGTCGACCTAACCGTTTGGAGTTTTCCTTGGTTTTCTTCGAACCTTGCGTTAATACGGGTTAGGATCCCTGAGAAAGACCCCCACGGAGGGCACTCCCCCCTAGGGCCTATATCCCTCGTAGGGCCTATATCCCTCCCTAGATAATCGGCCGTCATAAAATCAACCAACCGTTTTCAATCAACTCTTTTCAATCCCCTTAGGCTAAACAGCTCTAGGCAAAACAGGTGAGGGCTAAACATGTTTCCCGTTTCTGAGGGTAGAAGTCTTAAAAAAAGTTGAAGCATGAGCAAAGAGACGATTTTCGTGTGGAACAGAGAGTGTGAATTTGACAAAATGCACTTTCACTTTCAATATATCCTAATCCTAATCCTAATCCTAATAATATTATAAATCTGATTGTGTGCAAATGTTAGGCTGAAGCCAGCGTCAAAATGAAGCATTTAATTATCCTGTATCTTTGCATATAAGTTGATTATAACACTCAAATGAACATAGAATGGTTTTTGTTTATTTTATTTCAATATTTTTCTTAATAATTCAAAATTTCATTATTTTCATAGAGAATAAATGGACATTGTTTCGTATATTTTGAAATGGTTGGTTGGTTTGGTTGGTTTGGCCCAAAGGACCCGGTTTTGCAGCTTTTTTTAAAATGGTTAAATTTATTTTACCGTTGCTGATACTTTATCGTTGCCAATATAAAATAAAACCCCTGAGTAATAATTTTTAATCAACAATTTATTTTCAAGTGAAAAATTTCCACGTGAAAAATGAAAATGAAATGAATTATTTAAGAAATCAACAGAATATGAAATGATGTCATATTAGAAACAAAACGTGCGTTTTCAAATATTTGATAATAATACAAAGTGCATAAATACGAGTAAGTATGGAAAGCAAGCGAATATGATGTCATATATAGAAAAATAAAACAGATTAAAAAATTATTTAAAGTAATATAAACAGATTTGTTTTGATGTTGAAATAAAATGATCTTGGGTTATCAAATTATTTGTGATTAATTTTTCTTGTTTTTTTCTTTTCTTTTTGACATGAAAGAAATTATTTTAAATGTACGTAATATATGTATTTTAAACGTATGTGTTGTAAATTAAAGTTCTGTGTTTTAAATGAATTGAGTGAAAGATTTATATTTTTAATGAATTCAATACGAATGATGGGATAGGTTGGCAATTTATCGTCTGCACACGGCTAACATAAAGATACCATATTTTTAATTTAAATTTTAAAAAGTAAAAAAAGAAAAATATTGGATGGCAAATGTCAATGATATGCATCGCAAAATTATCCGTATCGAAAATCAGAAAATCTTAATAAAAAAAAACTATATTTTTTTAAAAGAAGTTGCTTTTCTCATAAAAGCTAAAGATTTAATATGATTGTGTCGAAGTAACAGCATTTTTCCTCTATCATTTTCCCCCAATCGAAACACATTTGCAAATCGTCGTTTCGAACCGGAATTTATTTTACATTTCTTTTAGTTTTAAAATAGGAAAAACTTTGTTGTCGTTTTTAAATATAGCTTTTTTTTTTAAAGTTGTTTCATAATAGATTTTTGTAAAGTCTTGTAGGACAAGAAAAATTGCATAGATTTTAAAGCAATGTTTAAGTAAAATTACAATACTGTTTAAACTTAAAAAACAACAATGTTATCGAAAAGAAACTTGATTTTAACAACAAATTCGCGTAGTGCAAAAGCAAAGAAGAAATCAAAAAGTAATGAATATTTTCTTCCAGCCGAATTGTGTAAACTTGAACAAGCCGATCATGCCAATTCATAACATTATAAACGTGAAAGCGCGTTCCATATAGTAGAATTTGTTTTACATATAGGTAGAAAATTTGTGAGAATAACAAGGTTAGGGGTCTGTAATTAAATCCATAGTCAATTTTTTTTTTTTATTTACCAAGTGAAATTTGGCGCAAAATTAAATACATTGTTGTAACCAGATTTGTCTTTTGCGTGGTAAACATTTAATGGTATTTTAGATGATCATTTTCCCGCTCACCTTTGATGCCAACTATGACTGTAAAACATATTAAAAACTATTAGCCGATAATTTTCTAATTTTCTTATTGCTTCATGATGGTTCATACTTTAAACCTGAATCGGTCATGCCATTGTCGTTCAATTTTTATTCCTAATCCTAACCCTAATCGCATCCTATCCTAATCCTGATAATAACTTTAAAGAATATTCTTTGACACGAATAGGTAAATTAAATCAATATCCATAAATGGAATGAATGGAAAATAGAATAAATAGAAATGGCAAAATAAAATAACAAGAAAGTACATTTATTCGACACCTAACATTAGAGAAAGCGTAAAAAATTTCAAGCGCATGAAATAAATTAAAATAATCCTATATATACTAACAAAAATATGTAAATTTAGATAATCAGATTTGTGTTGTCGGTATTTATTTGCTAATAGTGTTCTTGACGCGATAGAGAAAATATCGAGGTTAAATTGGACAGAATTTAAAGTACTTTCTAGCAACCTTTATTTACATTTTAGAATCGCATCAGATTGTTATATCTTTGTGAAATATCTATCAATGTATAAAATCCACAAGCAGTTTGTTCACTATTTACACCACTTAGCGTGAAACACTTAATTTAATATATACATAAACAAGATAATGTAGTAAGAAATATATAACATATGTCTATGCAAATAAACAATATAATAATGCCCATTTAGCAATGCACACATATACAAATTGTACACCAAATACCACCTAAAATGCACTGTTGTATAGAAGAATTCTGCCAGTGTTGTTTTTCGTTTTACGAAAAGGAATTCTTCGATTTTCACGATTTTACTGGGTCCTCCTTTTTTCATTAGTTGCAGTTTCATTTTCGCGATTGTTTATATTATTTGGCATGAAATTTCACTTTTTTAAGACTGGGTTATGTCACGGCGCCTATAGCAAAGAAATACAGTATGGTCTCCTATAAAATGTGATAAAGCTTTGGTTAATTATATATGTTGTTAATTATCAAGTGAAATGTTTTGCTAAATTAATGCATTTATTCTTTTTTTAATGTTATGTGAACGAAGTCACGGGTAACAGCTAGTAATATCATAAATCTGATTGTGTGCAAATGTTAGGCTGAAGCCAGCGTCAAAATGGAGCATTTAATGACTCTGTATCTTTGCATGTAGGTTGATTATAACCCTCAAATGAACATAGGCTGGTTTTTGTTTATTTTATTCAAATAATTTTCTTAATAATTCAAAATTTCGTTATTTTCATTGAGAATAAATGGACATTTTTTCGTATAATATTTAAAAATGGTTAAATTTACTTTACCGTTGTTAATACTTTATCGTTGCCAAAACTAAATCAAAAGCCGGAATAATAGTTTGTACTGAACAATATAGATTGAATTGAAAAATTTTCACGCGAAAAATGAAAATTAAATAAAAAAATTAAATAATTAAAAAGAAGATTAAATAATATTATTAGAAATAAAACGTACTTTTCTTAGTTTTTGATAAATAATACGAGGTTTCAATATGCGTAATCAAAGGAAACAGGCGAATATGACGCCATACATCGAAAATAAAGCGGATATGCTTTGATGGTGAAATAAAATGATCTTGGGTTTTTTTTCTTTTGTATGGTAACAATACTTGGCGTTTTACCGTCTGCGCACGGCTAATATAACTATACCGTATTTTTTATATAAATTTTAAAAAAAGTAAAAAGAAGTTTGAAAAGAAAATGGTTAGCAAATGTCAATAATATGCTCCGCAAAATTATCCATGTCGAAAATGATGTCATGGATAGGGAAAAATAGTTATTTTCATTCTTAAAACTAAAAGAAATAACTCGATTACCTAAAAAAAAAAGAGAAATGTTACTAGTTCCATTTTTGTTGACAAAACCTAAAGATTTAATATTATTTCGTTAAAGTAACATAATTTCCCCTATGTCAGTATTTAAATTAATTGCCTGGAAAAGAAAACAAGAATTATGTCATTAAAAAGGGATTTATCTGGGGAAAAGAGACATCATATTTGAAATAAAACGGGAATTTTCCAATATGTTTTAAAATGTGTGTGAATCAATTCCTTAAATTAATAATACAAGGATCAGTAAGTATAGAAAGTAGATGAGTTTCACGCCATATTTATAACGAAAAATTTAAATGTTTTGTTATCGATACTAATTATTCAGCATGAGTATCCGTTATTTCGTTATTTCTTTCCGCATGAGTATCCGAGTTTTCTGCTAAAAATCACATCATAATTTTAAGAAAAGGAAAATGAACACGAATCTATTATATTAAAATCTGACCGTGTGTTTGTCTTTCGCAACTACTCCTAGATTATCGAACGCAACGCGATTTACTTAATACCGGTTATCATTGATCTGAGGATGTCACAGAAATTCTCAGAATTTAAAAAATTAAATTAGATGACAAGATTTTTTTTTTTTTTTTTTTTTTTGTAAATTTTAACGAAGTTTCTCTAAAAACGGAAAGTAAATTACTCCATATTTGTGTATAAAAAGGAGAAATAAAACAGATCAGTATATTTTTTACACCATTTTCTCATTAAAACTGAAAAACAGAATTTATTTTCACTTTGAATAGATGGTGAAAACAAAATCTTGATTTCAGTAAATTATCCAAAAAATAAAAACATATTTTCACATATTCAAACTTCATGAATCAATTTATTCTGCAGAACAAAAATTGCCTGTCAACATACTGTCATTTAGAAAACAAGATTTGTTTCAGCTATACATTAAACCAAGGAGGCAGAATTGAATTTAAAGAAAAAACATATACTATATACAAATTAATGTTTTATTTTTAAGGATGGATGTTAAAACGTTTCAAAAAGGCGTAAAAAGTAAAATTGTTTATCAGGTAAAATTAACATTTGTTTTATCCAATTCGTATATTTCCACGATTTTATTTGTCCCTCCTTTTTGCATTGATTGCAATTTCATTTTCGCGATTATTCGGCACAAAATTTCACCTTTTTAAGACTGAGTTATGTCAAGGTCCTTATAACAAAAAATACCGTATTGTCTCTTATGAAATGTGATAAATAGTTAGTTAATTATTAACGTTTTTAATTATTGGGAGTGAAATATTTTGCTTAATTAATGTATTTATTCTTCGTTTAATCTTGCGTGAACGAAGTCACGGGTAACAGCTAGTAGATTATATTTTATGTTTAACCCATTTGCATCATTAGCATACACGGGTTTCCCAAGTTACAAAATATAAATGATTTTGTTTTTGAAAAGTCTAATAGATGTTATTTCAATTTAATACACAATTTTTAGACTGCCAACTAACAACACTAAAAATCATTTTTATATGAAAAATAATAATTATGTATTCAAATAAATATTTTAAATAAATTTATTTTTGTGGAATATAAGCCCGAAACAAATTGTGAACAATTTATATTTATTTAAGTGCAAGCAGATTTATTTATATTTTAATCGACTGCTCACGGTAGAGATACATTTAAGCAAAATTCATGCTAGAAAATTATTTTAAAAACTATAAAAAAGAGTAAATTTTGATACTGTTTTCAAACTAATTGTGCATGAAAGTACATTTTCCTCCTATACGACGGTGTAAAAGTAAAAAAAAAATGCAGTAAAAGCGAAATTTAATCGTCTGGGGTTGGCAAAGTTAAAATGACATCAGTGTTACGCACGGGCACGTTTGTCTTTTATAATATAGATATGCGTGCATTTCAGGAATTCCTTTTTACTTTCTTCTATCTTTACAAGAAGAAAGTATTGGATTCATGAAAATTTTCAACTTCCGGTTTTCGACGGATTTATACGTTTTAGAAGGTTCTGAACACGATTCGACCATTTTTAGAAAATGTCTGTCTGTGACAAAAATTTTGTGGGCGCTCTATCTCAAGAACTAATGCACGAAATTTAATAAAACTTTATATTCAGTTAGTCCCTGATATAACTTGTTTCTGATGACTGTTTGGTGAAAATCGCTGATAGTTTAGTGCGTCGGATTAAGCGTCTCATTTCCAATTAAAATATATCTTTGAATTGAAATTTGAATGAAATACAGGGTCATGAAAAATCGAAGAGTGTGGAAAATAGGATTACAAATATCTCGGCAACTCATTATCCGATCGACTTCATTCTTAATGCAAAATTTATGTTTTTTATTGTATTTTATATTCAATCCTTAAAAATAATCAATCAAATAATCAATCAAATTCAATCCTTAAAAATTTTTATGTACCTTTTATCTGAACGAATATTTAGAGAGTCCGAAAAAAAATAGTTGCGGATAATCGAGGTTATTGAACTTCAATAAGCTTCTTCCCATTATTATATACTAAGTATATACTAAATTTTAATTATCTCAATTTGTTCTAGAGATAGAGCGTTTATAGACACACACACACAGACACACTCAGAGGCACGCACAGTTTCTTTTAAATATGTTTTTCGGAATATCCAGTGTCTGCAACGTGTAAATCCGTCAATTTTCAAGATTTACCCTATACTACGTATGATGGGTAAGTAATAAATGTTATTTTCATCTGAGTTTCCAAAATGCCTTCGAGACAGTGCAGCTAAGAAAGTAGGTAATTTTCGTATTTCTTTAATTAAAAAAAACTTTACAATAAAAGTTTTTGAGGATTTGTAGATTATTCACATATTTAAAGCCGTTAATTTTTTTATTGTATAAATTTTAAGTTATTGATAATTAAATTTATATTTTTGAGGGGATAATAATTTTAGATTCATATTTGTGAACCTAAATAACAAGTCCCTTAAAACAATCAATTAAAGATTTTTTTTTTTTTTTTTTTTATCTATGATGTCATTTTGTTTGCTTGTAAAAGTAAAGAATGAGTATTTGTACTATTACTTTAACTTCGTGTCTCAACAGATTTTAAGTAATCACGAAACATCCGTCATTAAATAAATAAAGTGCTACTATTCAGAATTTCTGGTATCAATTCGGAAGTTCTGAATAAAAATAAATTCGTGTAATAGACGCATATATGCGCTAATGACGCTGAAAATGTATTTTACGTTGAAAGATTTCTGTTTGGGACCATAGTGCGGTATCTTATGATTAATCCGATCTTATGGTTAATTTACTATATTCTTTTAAATTTTCTCTAGGTAAATTCTCCCACTACTAAATTTATAACACTCTCGTTTAAATTTGCCAACTGGTGCTGAATAAGTAAATAAAAGAAAATAGGCAATGTTAATAACATCAGTTTCTAGCGCAATTGCAAGTAAATCGTATATAATTTACTAAATTATATTTATATAATTATAGAGAACAAATGTTTATTGTTAAAATATATTTCTATAACAAAATCTTGACTAAAAATTATTTAAAAAAATTATAAAATGACTCTAATCACAAATTCGAAATAGCCTCATTCGAAAGTGCATTGTTTTCTCTATTCGTTGATATAAAAACTGAAAGCAGGCGATATACTGCCAGGCAGCGGGTGTACAATCGAGTGTGGGGGGTTGTTACCATAGCATCATCGAACAGCCCTCTGTAATCGAAATGAATGGCAACTCGATTACTGATGTTACCTCGACTCAGAAGCATCATCAGTAATCAGGTTGCCATTTATTTCACATTTCAGGGTATTGTGCGCCATATTCGTGCCTTCCCGGGTTACAGAAACCATTAGATGAAAACCATTCTTTTTTATTGAAAACTCTATAGAATTTTTATTCATGTAATATATTTTTTTTAGATTGTGCACTGATAATACCAAAAATCATTTTTATGTTAAAAATATAAATTACGTATTCAAATAAATATTTTAAATTTATTAAAAGTGATACTTTCGTATTATCTGAAAAAGCGTCAAAGGTTCTGCTTCTTACAGCAACCTTTCTGTTTCTGATTATTTCAGTGCTTAACCACGTAGTCCGATTACATATGTGTTAAATTTAAGTTTCATTGATATTATTCATTTATTTATTTATTTATTGATAAAGCGTTAATTTCGTCATGCCAGCCAGAAAAAAACGTTGAATTATTTATATTGTTTCAAGTGCAAACGGGTTAATCTTCTGTAATCGAGCTGCAAGCGATAGATATATTTTTTAAAATCATGCTTGAAAATTATTTTAAAAACCACAAAAAATCAAAATATCCAGTAAAATTTTCAAACAAACTGCATTTGAAATTACATTTTTCCGATATTCGACAGTGTAAAAATTAAAATCATGGGATATTTAGAAGTAAGTAAATTTTCGAAAAAAGGGAAATGGATGGCTAAGAACGTTGCCACCGTCGCTATGACGTCAACGTTACTCACGGAAATGTTTTTGCTTTTTAATATGCGTATGATGAACATCTTAATACTCAAGCAGAATATCGTAAATTGTTAACGAAGACATTTATTTACAGTAGACAAGGATCAAGGCGAAGTAAAAGAACATGTATGAGATAAAGAAAACTCGAGAACAGTAGGTAATTGTCGAAATAACACAACACAGCTACTTGTTTCACGTCTTACACGTTACTCGAAAAGAACACATCAACACTTTAGTTTTTAATAACATCAAAAGCTTAAAATTACAAGTACATCTTCAGTAGCGGAATGCTACTTCCAATACTCTGGCTTACTTTCCCGCTTTAACCTCGTAGCAGGTTATCTTCGTTCGTGAGTGCACTGGCTGCGCCGTCTGGTGGTAGCATCAGACCCCACATAGATATTAGTTGCAAAATTTGCCCATTCGTTATTTATTACTATCTATTACATATTGCTATATCTTCAAAACAGGAAAAAACATCAAAAATTTAAAATAAGCAGTTACAAGATTTCTTATTTTTACTTTCTTCTATCTTTACAAGAAGAAAGTATTGAATTCATGAAAATTTTCGACTTCCGGTTTTCGACGGATTTATACGTTTTAGAAGGTCCTGAACACGATTTGACTATTTTTAGAAAATGTCTGTCTGTGACTCTGTCTGTCTGTCTGTCTATCCGTCTGTCCGTCTGTCTGTCTGTCTGTCTGTATGTGACAAAAATTTTGTGGGCGCTCTATCTCAAGAACTAATGCTCGGAATTTAATAAAACTTTAGATTCAGTTAGACCCTAATATAAATTGGTGCTGATTAGTTTTTGGTAAAAATCGCCCGGCAGGTGGCGCTGCTATGCAGCAATTTTCGCGATTTCCGCAATAGCTCTATCTCAAGAACTAATGCTCGGAATTTAATAAAACTTTAGATTCAGTTAGTCCCTGATATAAATTGATGCTGATTAGTTTTTGGTAAAAATCGCCCGGCAGGTGGCGCTGCTATGCAGCTCTTTTCGCGATTTTCGCAATAACTCTATCTCAAGAACTAATGTTCGGAATTTAATAAAACTTTAGATTCAGTTAGTCCCTGATATAAATTGGTGCTGATTAGGTTTTGGTAAAAATCGCCCGGCAGGTGGCGCTGCTAAGCAGCATTTTTCGCGATTTCCGCAATAGCTCTATCTGAAGAACTAATGCTCGGAATTAAATAAAACTTTATATTCAGTTAGTCTCTGATATAAATTGGTGCTGATTAGTTTTTGGTAAAAATCACCCAGCAGGTGGCACTGCTATGCAGCATTTTGAAGGATTTACACGATTTTGGGGATAGTCCTATCTCAAGAAATACTGCACGGAATTTAATAAAACTTGAGCTTCAGTTAGACCTTGATATAAATGGGTGCTGATTCTTTTTAGTGTATGCGAAACCTGTGTGAGATAGAAGAAAGTTTTGGGATTGACACATCCGACTAGTTTACAATCTTGTACCGTATTTAAATGCGTGTCCGTTGTAGCTTAAACCATATCCAAACAATTCACAATTTTATTCCACACGTTCAAATATAGTAGTAGTTTGTACAGAATAAATCGACTGTAGCTTCAGTTTTTGAGAGTTATTTGCAACTTTGAAAGTATATCGTCACCTATGTGAAAATTTGGAACCAACTTAAACCTTTTCGATCATGGCAAGTACTTTTATCCATAACTTTCATTCTCGAGCGCAAATTGCGTGATTTTTACTTTCTACTATGTATACTAGAAAAAAGTTCTAGATTCGGGAAAAAATTCGACTTCTGGTTTTCGACAGATTTATATATTTTAAAAGGTCCTGAACATGATTTGACTGTTTTTAGAAAATGTCTGGGTTTGTCTGTCTGTCTGCTTGTATGTCACACACATTTTGTGTGCGGCCTAACTCACGAACTTCTGTGCGTAGACTAGTATGACATTTCATATGAAGTTCCATCCATTTGCGAACTGGTGCTGATCAGTTTTTGAATACAATCGATTTTTTGTTCGATTTATTTGATGCTTTGTATTTACAGATTATGTGTGCAGAATTAAACGAAACATCAAAATTAAAATCTTCATGATAGGATTTTGGTTACGGTCATATGAGAAGGGGTGCGAAAATTCGCAGATTTGTTCGAAATATGCGATATTCAACGAGACTTAACACTTAATTTCCTAAATGTGGAAATGCAATTGAATTTCAATTTTAGTTGATTTGTTCGAAAAAATGCTTTTATCTCCGGTTTAAATGCACACAATTCAACGAACCTTTAACTTTAGAATACTTATTATGGAAATACATTGCCATTTAATTTTTGTTGCAGAATTCTTAGAAGGAATGCCGAAATTCGATGATTTCTTCGAAATATGCGATGCCAATATATCTTCAGTTTAAATGCATGCAAATAAATTTGTTTTCCAGCATAAAAAGGCTTCATTGTCTACGATTCCATAACAATATTATGCGTTTATAAATACTAGGGCATTCAACCCGAGCTTCCCGGGTTAGAGAATATAGGTGAAAACGATTTTTTTTTTTGAAAACTCTAATAGATTTTTTTACATTTAATATCTTTTTTATAGATTGTCCACTAACAACACAAGAGAGCAATTTTATATGAAATATGTCAATTATATATTTAAATAAAATTTTGAAATTTATTAATTTTGTATTGGCCTCATGACAGAAGTTAATAGCCGAAGAATTCGCCAAAAATTTCGTTATCTACAGCAGTTTTTTTATTCTGATAATTTCAGCGGATTTAAGTGCTTATTTCAATTACATGTCAGTTAAATCTGTGTTTTACTTATACTATTTTATTTATTGCTTAATGAAATTTTAATTTCGTTATTGAATATTAGCTGGAAACAAATGCTGAACTTTTTATCTTGTTTCAAGTGCAAACGAATTAACATTTTGTAATCATCTGCAAGCGTTAGAGATAGATTAAAAAAAAATCATGCTTGAAATTTAATTTAAATGCTATAATAAATGAGTTAATTGCAGTACAGTTTTCAAACAAATTGCATTTGAAAGTAGATTTTTTTTCCCTGTATAACGGTGTAAAAATTGAAAACATGCGATGCTTATAAATAAAAAAAATTGCAGTAGCAAAAATCGCAAAACCGAAATTTCATCGTCAAGTGTTGCCATTCGCAAAATGACGACAGCGTTACGCACGGACACGTTTGTCCTTTATAATATAGATAGATATATAACCTATTTGCTATATCGATGTACTTTTCTGTACTATTAGAATCATCTAATTGATTTGATTTATATAGAAGAAAATTTTGTGATGGCCACAACATACTAGTTCATGCAATGCTTATTTAAAACTTATCTCAGAAATTTTATTTCTTCAACGATTGTATAAGAAAACCTTTTCAAAGATTATGAGGACATATAATGTTTTTCAGCAGTCATCTTTCAAACAAATTGGTGTAATAGAAGACTACTATTGTAAAGAAGATCTTCCAGCTTTTGTTGAAAGACTTCGTTAAAGTTATTTATGAAGCTATATTTTAAAACTTTTCTTATTCACGACTTAAAATATGAACATACAATTTCCTTAGTAGTTGCAAAATTTGAACATAATTTAGGGTTATCGCCAAAAATTGAAACTACCAAGGAGAGACATAAAGGAATATAATTAGGAATTTACATTTACGAAATAGTAACACAAGTTCTTAATAAAATATATCTTTTTTTTTTTCGCTGATTATTTCTTTTTGGAAAAAACATACACGATGCAAAAGTAACGAGTGAGTACCTGAATTTGCGTGAAATACAAACTATTGAAGAGAAATATGAGAAAAATTTTCAACATTGTTATAAATAACGATGTAATATTTTTTCTACAGACAAATATTCCATACGTTTCTGAAACACATGTCCACATACGGTATTCGCACACCTTCAGAGGTGATTTTTTGAAATTTTTGGAATTTTCTCTTTATACCAATTTTTTTCTAATGACATTTAAGTTAAAACTTTGAAAAATATATAAACATTTTATAAATTACACAGAAATGATTTTTTAAAAGTGAAAAATAGTCAAAATTATGTGAAAATGTGACATTCGTTCAAAAAATGATAACTCAAAATGAAATCAATGCATTCACATTTTGTAAATTCCATAGTACAGAGAATAATTTTCTCTAGAACATAGACTAGCAGCATTATAATAGCATCTCTATCGATAAAGCTATAGTACTTGAAGTACTAATGTAATGAAAAATTCGTAAAATTTCTTGCAACTTTTTAACTTATACCAGTGTAAATATAAAAGTAATTAATATATCATGATTATAGTCTATTCCTTCAATAAACATTTGTAAAATAAGTAAAAAAAAAAAAATTCAAGGCATTTCATGCATAATATTTTGTTATAGGATGTTTTGCATACAGTAAAAATCTGAATAACTTCGTTTTGAGAAAAGGCTAAAAATAACTTTTAAAGGCGGTTCTTGCTATAAAAATAATTATTATTCTTTAAAGGTGTAATTCTATATTTCATGTATTTTCTTGAACATATAATCCAACTTAAATGCTAAATATCGAAAAAGAAGAAAGTAAACATACATTTCAGCTTACTTCCGGTTTTCAGAACGATATTTCCGGTTGTAAAATTCTTCGGCAAGCTGTAAAACATATAACTTTAAACGGCTATAACTCAGGTTCTAATTCTGATACAGACACAATTAAAGCAGAATTCGATAGATAAAAGATGGAATATTAATATTATTGCAAAAATGAAAAATCGATAGTTTCATCGAAAATGACGTTTCAAAGGTGTGCAGATACCTTAAAATTTTTAATGTTATAATATCAATATTTTAGATATTTCAATATGATTGATACGCAAAAGGAACACAAATGCATGAAAAAATATCCATAAAACAATTTTTACTTTGAAAAACAGAAAATTTAAAATTTAGTTTTTTATGCTTCTTTGTCACTTTTACTGTAAATAGATAGGGAAGAGTAGGGTAAAACCGGGTGTTCTGTGGAAGCTGCCCTGTGGATAACACCCGTCTTAACTACATGCCTTAGCGCCCCTTAGCAGTGTGCCATCGGCTTTTGAAGTGAGTTAATCTCTGTGCCCGCGTAGTGCTATTGGAAAGAAATTGACCTCAAAAGTTTTAATTATTCGCCGTTTTTTTCTGCTCTTCAAATAAATCCAGTCTAACGGATCGGGTTTAGGTAAGCAAACCACTGTTTAATGTAGCTTTCACGCGATTTTTTGATGCCAAAAGACGTGTGTACTTTCAGCTATCCAGCAGAATGACCATGTTGATTTTTGGTCGTCTGTTTGGGCCAAACCGGGTACTCATGGTTTTGCATTGAATTCTGCAATGAATAATTTCTTCACTCAACAGATGGTGAAGGATGTATACAATGTTTATTCTGCAAAGAATGGACACACGAGGAGTACGGCGGATGCGAGAAGTAAATATGAGAAAGCCATTACATGACAACATTACAAATTGTTTGAAAACCTGGATTTTTTTCCGAACTTAAAAATCGTACATTGTGATTATAAAAAAACTATCCCGACATTTGGGCCCCTAACTATCATACCATTCACAGAAACTGAATGAAATTTTGGCAAAAGGTATTTTGAGGTATGCGCTCAAGAATGACATGGAAAACAACAGTGTCACTCAAATAGTTACGGTTACAGTGAGAAAATTTCGAAAAAATCAAATAGCAACACCCAGTTTTTTGTATTGGAATGTGATCTCCATTGTGGAAAACCCTAAATAGCGCTGGAACGGCAACTGTAGCATAATAATCACTGGAACTAGGCAAGGGAAAAGTAAAAAGGACTTTGCCGTGCACCAGAGCATTAATTTTCGTTTCATTTACTTCACACGTCACACCGTTTCTTTGGCTGATATCCCGGCCTGATTAGTTCTCCACAAAACGAGAAGAAGAAACCAAGAAACGCAAATTTCGGGTTCTACGTAAGACACAGTCATGACTGACATCGTCACGCTAGGTGAAAGAAAAGGCACTGCGAAATGCGAGCCGCGTATGTTCCTTTCTGCCATTCCGAACAAGATGCCGCTTTCAGGAACAGAACGTGGGGAAATCGTAAAGATTTATTACCTGAATGGACAAAATGCCGCAGAGACATTGCGTGTTTACCGCATAAACCATGGATTACGGCGAGGCCCGTGCACTGTCAAAGCTGTACGGGACTTGATTCATAAATATAAAGAAACTGGTTGCACATGCAATCGACCTCGGTCTGGACGACCTTCCGTTCCTGTGGAAGCTGTTGAAGAAGTCCATCAGACGATAAGCACAGTTCGTCTCGCAACTGCACGCGGTGTTTCATGTGTTCTGGGTCTGCCGAATTCAACTGTACGCAAAATTCTGCGCTCTGTTCTAAACATGTTTCCGTATCGATTCCAGCGTGTCCAGATGTTGGAAGCGGGAGGCTATCAATTACGGCTGGATTTTTCAAATCAATTCCTTATCCGGTTCGATGAAGATAGCAGGTGGCCTTTACGCATTCTGTGGATAGATGAGGCGCATTTCTCGTTAACTGGTAACGTGAATTCGAAAAATTGTGTGCACTGGGCAGAGAATAATCCACATGATGTGCATGCACGTCCATTATACGAGGAAAAAGTAACTGTGTGGTGTGGTATAACGAGTACGTTCATCCTCGGCCCTTACTTTTTTTAAGAGGTCTGCCGGTGATCTGCAAATGTGTACAGTAACGAGTGCTCGCTATCTGGACATGTTAACTCATTACGCGATTCCCGCATTGCAACGGCAAAATGCTCTATCTGAAGTTGTGTGGATGCAAGATGGCGCTCCTCCACATGTTGGGTCTTCAGTCAAACGTGTCTTAACTCAACAGTTTGGTGACAGAGTTATCTCCCGTCATTTCCCGTTTCGCGATTATTCGTTAATTGTTTAATGGTAACGCCCGAATGAACGCATAGCATTGGATATTGTGTAAAAGTCCTTTGGCAGGATTTAGGCCGAGGTAAATTCTTCTTAGATTTAGACAAAATTTGCCATGGATTTAATTTAAATAAATTAAATTTTCAACATATTTATAGATAGATATAAAAATAATGGCTATACTATAATGACTTCTATCACTTTGATTCAGAATAAACGAATTTGTTGAGGAGATTCAAACCAAAGGTTCGTTTGGAAATCGCTGTTCGGGCATGTGGGGACATCTCTCTGACATTTTTTTAAATATATCTTGTTAAAAATTAGGAATCCGGTTTCAATAGCAAATTTTCAATAGCGCCCTAATATTGCAAATTTATCCCTCCACGAGTTTTGAATTTTTAATAAGTGAAACGTGTAATTCTGCCAAGACTTTTCTTACAGAAATCGCGATTATTTGTTAATTGTTTAGTGGCAATAACGAAGTTTTGTAAAATGTTTCACATTAGCATTTCATAAATCTTAATTTGTCATATATCAAGCCTCGACCTTATACCGATATGCCATTTAGGTTCAACCGTAAGAACTTCCCTGACCTTTTCATTCTTTAAAAGTAAGTGTAATAATTTTCCCTGACAATTTCATTTTTTAAACGTAATTTAATTTTTTGTTCTATTTTTCAATGACGGTCGGCCCGGGCAACGCCAGGCGGGTCAGCTAGTTGAGTGATAAACACAAAATTCTTCATTTTTACGCAAAGAAAAATTTTATCCATTTTATTGGAAAATTCATCTCTAATTCTATTATACCTGTTTGATTACGTAAAAAAAATATATATATCATTTTTTACATATATGTTTAAATTTAAGCATTTTAGAAGGTCATAAGAAATTGCGAACTGAGAAAAATGGATCTAAAAACTGGAACTCTGATACACTTAAATGGAAAAGGATGTAATGAAAAACTTTTTTCATATATCTATATTATAAAGGATAAACGTGTCCGTGCGTAACGCTGACGTAATTTTGATTTTGTCAACACCAGACAATTAAATTTCGCTGTTATTGCAATTTTTTAAACTTCTAAACATCGTACATTTTCAATTTTTACACCGTGGAATAGTGGACCAAAATGTACTTTCAAGCGCGATTTGTTTGAAAAATGTATCGCAATTTGTGTTGTAATTTACTTATTTTTTAGGATTTTTAAACTAATTTTCAAGCATGATTTCTTTTAAAATCTATCTCTATCGCATGCAGACGATTACGAAAGATAAATAAATTTGTTTGCAGTTAAAAGAACATAAATAGTTCAGCATTTAATCCCGGCTTACATTCCACGAAAGTATCACTTTTAATAATTTCAAAAGTTTATTTGAATACATTGCTATTTTTCATACTAAAATGATTTTTGGTGTTATTAGTGGGACGGGCATCTAAATAAATATATGAAATGTGAAAATTCTATTAGAGTTTTCAAAAGAAGAAAGAAGTTTTTCTCCTGTTATATTTTGTAACCCGGGAAGCCCGGATTGAGTCCCCTAATTTATAATAATTGCATCTTTACGTAACTTCGCCAGAATATAGTAAAGGATGTCTAAATACTTTTTAAACAAAAAATTAGAAATTTGATATTTTCGTTCTTTCTTTTCAAAGTGAAAGGTACCGAATCCCCTTGAAGAAAGGAGGTTATCCTTTTATAAATCTCAAAGTCCCATTTTAATCTATGGAGAAACACAGGATAAGTTTTTACCCAATACAATTATTTTTACAATACATAAAGTTTACGTACTACATTTTTAAAAACATTTTATTTAGATTTTAAAAATTTTAAAGACAATAAATTTAAAACAAATAATTGGATTTGAAATTTAATACGTTTTTAAAATACTTAAAATCAGTATAAATTTTTTAGAAAACGTAGCATGTGCTGGTATTATGTAGCAAATAATCGTGTGTTTAAATTTCCTCATAGGTTAACATAGGGTTTAGCTAGGGTGCCACGATATGAGAGTGGCGAGATACGGATATAAAATTTGATTGGTTGAGGCAGTTCTGGACAAAAGCGTATCGCCAAGCCTAACGAGTAAGTTTGTCATAGTTTGGACAAAAACGTCTGTTTAAGCACAGTCTTGGCATTTGATCTGTGCGTATGTCTCCAGTCTCTTATAGAGACACGCTAGTCTCACTCGTCTGATCGAACTTATTCAGGCGATTATCACTAAGTTCTGGAATATACAGGGTGTCCATAATTAAACGACCCTACTTTAAAGTTGTCTACAGATGAAACTATTGGTCAGAAAGTTGTGGAATTTTGTGAAGGACATAATGAAGGAATGGGAATTTGTATAAGCGAAAAAAAAATAGTTCAAAATTTCGTCACCAGATGGCGTGTTTAATAAATCGATCGCATTTGAAACATTTGGTAAGTCATGATAAACCAAGAACATTTAATGAATTATACATTTAGCATACATTTTAGATAGTTTACATATTTTATTGCAACAAAACGTGTTCCACATGTCGTCCATCATTTTCAGCTACCATCTGGAATCGTAGGATAGCATGTTCCACAGCTGCCAACAGTGTGTTTTGGGAAATGCTAAAAACATGTCGTGTACATGTCTTTAAGACCAGGTAAAGTTCTTGGTTTATCATGACTTACTAAATGTTTCATATGCGATTGACTCATTAAAAGCGCCCTCTGGTGGCGAAATTTTGAACTAATTTTTTTTTCGCTTAAACAAATTCCCATTCCTTCATTATGTCCTTCACAAAATTCGACAACTTTCTGACCAATAGTTTCGTCTGTAGACAACTTTAAAGTAGAGTCGTTTAATTATGGACACCCTGTAGATTTGCCCTAGTTTGGGCAAAAACGTTTGTCCGATCACAGTATGAGCGTGCCATAGCTTCAGCAATCAGCAAGGACCGCTGAAGCTAGAGCGTCTTTAGAAGAGAATGGTGACACACGGTCAATAAAATTTGATTGATCGAGACGATTTTTGGCAAAAAAAAAATTGCCAAGCATCTTGTCGACCCTGTCATTACCGCCATGCTAATGCTTGTTGGTTTATTTTGTTTAATGGAACTTGTGCAGTCGAATATAGCCAAGCTCTGGAATGTGATTTGTCATAGTTTGGGATAAAAACTTCAAGCCGAGTGGGCGCATGCGTGTATGCGACTAATCTCTTATAGAGGTAATCTTTTGAAGCATTCTCATACGAAAGTAAGTGAATTGAGACCAATACAAAAATTGTTAGTTGTAAAGGGCTCTTAAAGTTTGTTAACTTGGCACTAAAACATTTTGAATTACTTTCCCAGGATATGCAAAGTGAAATTTTTTATCATACGATCAAATTATGTGGAACAAATTAATCGAATTTATACTTATAAAAGAACATGTCGTAATTGTCTCATAAAAAACGCAGAACATCAATCGTTGCTCGTAGAAATGAAATTTGGAAGATATGTTCTTTATACAATGTAGGCATCCACTAGGAAAGGATTTTTGGAAATTTACCCACTAACGGGATTAAAGGGGAGGGGGTCGAAAGTTTTAGGTCATTTCACCATATCTCAGCAGCAGTTTTAGGTAGGAGCGTGAAATTCGGGATAAGAAATTTACTAAAAAATACCTAAACACGTATTTCATCAATTTTAGAACTAACGATTGTGTCCCCAATATCGGCTATGAACCCGATTATGGAATATTAGACGACTAAGATAACTATTGCTGATATTTTTATTAGATATTTTGCGTGACATTTTTCCAAGGAAAAGTTTTTTTTAAATTTCATGTTTTATAAATTGTTTTTTGTCTTTTAGCGATCGGATTGCAATTTTTATACAAAATATAGTACATTCTCTCCTCTTTTCAAAATACATTTTTTGAAAGCAAAGATTTGGGATTTAATTAGTCATTGCCATATTTATGCGCTCGGTTATGAACAAGGCTTCGGTATAGTGATTGCCATATATTCAGTTTACAGGCGTAAAACCCACAAGGCTCTGTTAAAATGACTGTCATTTTAACGATTTGTGCACGTAAAATTGACAGGGTCTCGTTATAGGGATAGCTGTATTAACGATATATGTCTGAGAAGCACACAAGACTCCATTTTTTCATCACTGTATCAACAATTTATGGGCGTGGAACCACATTATCCATTTACAATGATCGCCATGTAACTTAGGCTATCGAAGTTTTGTTTATTTTATCTGAAAGTTCTCCCTTTCCTCTAGATCAGGGGTCGGCAACCTTTTTCAGCTGCGGGTCACAATAATCAACCAAAATATGTGTATTAAGAAGACGTCTCGGGTCAGTGTTATTTTCATTTTAAAACAGTCTTTTTTTGGTGAATAATAAGATAAATTTTATTGAGGAAATAATTATTATACACCTTTTTAAACTTTAAACATAAAAAACGAAATTATAATTATTATAAAAGGAAACATAACTGAATGAACTTTACCTTCTCTTCAATGGCTCCCCTGATGCTAAACTTTTCACATCAATTCATTCAATTCTGGTTTATACGTAGTTAGTCATCTTAAGACGAATACAAGCATCTGAATTTTCAGTAGTTAAGCTGTTCCTGTTCTTATTTAAAATAAATTTCATGTGTGAAAATATTTGCTCACATTTATAATTTGAACAAAATGCGGAAAAATGGCAAAGCCAATTTTTTTCAGAGATGAAAACTTCGTAGGAAGTGATGCCCAACACGCTGATATCGTGGAACGATCTCGATCTTCTGATTTTTCCAAACCTTTCCGCAATGTTTTGAATTTATCCGTGCATAACGCTGAATTTTTAAAGTCAATCATTTCTTAACTAAAATTGTCAACTTTAAGAAGAAAATACTGCAAATCTAAAACATTTTCTTCTATTTCATCGGGATTTATTATAAAAATAAACATTTCGCCGTGCTTCTTAAAAGTTTTAAATCGACTTTCAAATTCATGTTTAATACACAAAATCCAACTTTCGAACATATTAAGATTACTCTCATCGATATTTTCTTTTTCGTGTTGCTCTTTTAACAAGGAAAAGAAACGAAATTCTTTCTTTTTTATGTCCGTTTCAAGTAATATTAATTTTGAAGAAAAACTCTTCCATTTTTCGTACATTTTAAAATTGTGTGGTCATTTCCTTGAAGACGTAGGTTGAAATCATTATAATGGTTCATTATGTCTGTTAAGAACAAAAGTCTTACAAACCATTCAGTATCATCCAGTCCGAGATCATGTTCACCGATTTCGTAAAGAAATTTTTGTATCTCATCAAAACACTATCTATTAAGAACTTTGCCTCGACTTAATCATCGTATTTCCGAATATAACAGCAAATCTCCATATTTCTATTCAATTTCCTTCAAAAACGCTTTGAAGCGCCTGAGAAACTAATGCTGATCGTGCTACTATCATATCTACAATCTTAACAACTTTTCCCATTACAGCTTTAAGTTGTTGTGTAGATGCCTTTGCAAATAAATTTTCTTCATGTATGATACAATGAAACGACAAAAGTGAGCGGCCAAGTTCATTTTCCATTAGTTTCACAAATCCAATATTTTTTCCCCTCATAGATTGAGCACCATCAGTTATTATGGAAAATAATTTACTTTTTAAATCCAATACTTGCCCATTTTTGAAATTAGTAAACTCTTGTACTTGACGAAAAATGTCAGTGCCTTTGATCGTGTCATTCATACAAGCAAGAACGCAAAGTTCTTCATCAACTTTTGAACTATTTATTGATGCATATCTCATAACAATTGCAAGGCATACCCATACTATTTATATCGGTACTTTCATCGAGTGCAATTCTAATTACGTCACTAGATAACAAATCATTTTTGACCTGTTCATCAATATTTTCGGCCATATCTTCAATGCAACGCTGCACTGTTCTAGCTGACAAAATGGCATTTCTTTAATTCTCTCAATGATTTGTTTTTTATTTGCGAAGTCATTAAATAAGTATTCGGAACAATTTAAGAATTCGTTTTTAAAAAATTCGCCGTCTCTAAAGGGTTTTCCTTCGGTACCAATACTAAGAACTGCAACAAAGGTGGCAGATGTAGCGTGATTGTGACTAGTAACAAATTTCTTTATGAATTTATTTTGTTTTCCAAAATATAATGCAATGTATTCAGATTTTTCTTCATTTGGCATTTCACTCACATTTTTATGTTTTGAATGAAAGTGTCGCTGAATATTGTAAGTTCTGGCAGTAATTACACCTGTGCTGTAAGTATATAATCAAGTTGTCATCATTTTTGCCACATCCATACATTTTATTCCACGAATATTGAAACAATCTCTTTTTTACTTTTTGTTTGCCCATGGTAATAATTTGTTTTAAAAAACTGAACAAGTTCACAACTGAGAGAACTAATGCTCCTAACCGCCAAATTGTAGCAGTAGTTAAAGTCGACTTATTGGACAAAAAGTGAGGTCGCGGTGAATGTGTCGAAGTCAGCGATTGGACGCTACCTTCCGCCGCGCCTTCGTTCGTCCAATCGCTGCATTCGTTATGCAGTCGTTCATTGTTTCAGGGGAAGCCAAATTTATACCAACTCAATTTCCGGAGAATGCCTTTTTCTCTCTTCGTAATTCTTTATTTTCCTGTCTCAAAACATGATTTTTATAACAAATAAGTGCAATTTTTTGTTATGTTATTTAATAGTTTGGAATTTCCGAATTAAACTAAAGCTCCAAACTAAAGCTCCAACTGAAACTAAAGCTCCAAACTAAAGCTCCAACTGAAACTAAAGCTCCAAACTAAAGCTCCAACTGAAACTAAAGCTCCAAACTAAAGCTCCAACTGAAACTAAAGCTCCAAAATAAACTCAAAATATTTTTTCAATAGAATTTTATTTTTTTATACTTTTTTTCGGAACTAAAGTGGGTCAATTGAAATTATGAAATGGGTCACTCGGTGACCCGTGGGTCATAGGTTGCAGACTCCTGCGCTAGGTAATCTGGTGCTGGGCCGAGCTTTGTCAGGGGACTCATAAAAAATATGTATATATCTCGCGAAATCTTTATGCATGTGCTTTTTTGATATTTTTATTAATTATTTTCGTACAGTTTAAAATAAATTATTTTATTTATATTTTTCAGTTTGCATGTAAAATGCCCTTTCTGGGCCCCAAGCAAATTCCGGGCTGTACGCTGCAGTAGGCATCTGGGCCCTACACGGAAGCGACCGTATGAACTGAAATTTGAAAAGCATTTTTTTACTTATCTAATTACAGAATTTCAGCGATTAAATACCGTAAAAGATACCATTTGGAAAAAGTGGTGTCAAAATCTTAAAAGATGTATATGGATTACCATTCGTCGCGAAACCAGAAAAATCAAGTTGTAGGAATTACAGGGTGTGTTTACAAAGTTTCAAGACTTATTGTTTCCTGAGTAGGGGCACGCGCGCATACCCGTTCTACCGACGCGACAGGGTGAGGTAGTGGGGGTGTGAGCTAACGGAGTGCACCCGCGTCAGTTGCCTCCGAGCCGTTGAAGTGAGTAGATCACTGGTAGAGTGAGTGCATGTCATTGATCCCGGTCGAAAACTGTTTGTGTGGAAAATGCAAAATCATTTGAGCAGCGTTATTCTGTAAAATTATGTGTGAAACTTAAGAAAACCGCGACAGAGACTGTTCGTATGATTCAAGAGGCCTACCAAGAAGAAGCCATGTCACGTGCGATGGTTTACATGTGGTGCAAGATGTTCGAAATTGGTCGCGAGGACGTCGTTGAAGAAAATCGCGCTGGGAGAAATTCAGCAAGCCAAACTGATGAAAATCTGGTGAAAGGGCATGAACTGTTAAACACGGACCGTCGTCTTAGTGTTAAATTGATTGTCCGCCAAGACATCAGAGACGATTGGATTGTTCACCACGACAAAGCGCCCTCTCACACGTCACTCGCCGCCACCGAAGTCTTTGCTAAGTTTAACGTGGCAATACTGCCGTATGCTCTCTACAAACCCGACCTCACTCTTAGTGACTTTGTTTATTCCCTTGGATCAAGAAAAACTTGAAAGTGAAGCTATTCGACATGATTCCAACGATCCAGGCAGCTTCAACGAGGTCCCTTAGCAGCCTTGCGCACGAAGACTTCCAGGGAGCCTATAAATAATGGAAAAAACGCTGGCAGCGGTGTGTTGATGCCCAAGAGTCATATTTCGAAGAATTTTAGTCCGCTGTACAAAAATGTTTAATAAATTTTGTATTCTCAAACCAGTCTTGAAACTTTGTGAACACACCCTGCATTATTCAAAATAGCTATCACTATTTAGGAATAGTAATCTTCTCTTTATTTAACAGCAAACATTCCGAGATTAAACAAAGCGGGGATTATTAGTCGAAAAAAATGGTAGACATTTTGAATAAAAATTTCGACAATCTGGCAACACTGCGGTTTAGGGGTTAATATAAAACACTCTGGCGCATATGAAATTCTGAATTATTTTACGATGTGATTTCGCATTGAAACATTCTGATCAAAATAACATTGAACAAATAAATTGAATTTCTTATAAAAATGAAAAAAAAAAAAAAACATAGGCATCATTATGGAGACTGCACCAGCAACGAAAAGCTTTTATTCGAAAATGTAATAAATTCTTGTAATTGGATTTGTCATAAAATATAATAAATGACAGTTTTCACTTTAAAAATTAAACTCTACTTTATTTTGATTTCAGCACGACATCAATTTCCTATGCCTTGAATAAATATTTATTCAGAGAATGATCACCTTCGGATCTGATAATTTATGTTCTGCAAGCAAAGCATTATAAATGAGATAGAGGTGCAGGTTTCCAATGAAAATTGAAATGAGTATAAGTTATCTGAGAAGCAAAAATAAAGTATTGTGATAATAAGGTGTCTAGAATAAAGAGTTAAGTCGTTAGTATTTGTTTTCTTTTAGTAGATATATTAACCCATTTGTTCACAGATTGTTTTATTGTAATTTTTTCGAATTCAAATTGCGTGATAATTAACACTTTTTTAAAATAGTAATATTGGCTTCATTTAATGTGTCATTACACAAAGCGAAATTAACTATATCACAAAAGTGGTAGCAAGCATACAATCTGAAATAAATTCCGCCCCCCCTTCCCCCGCCTCCTGCTGAAATGGTAACACTGCTCGGCAGGAAATCCTGTCGTACGGATATGTTCTATCCACGTGAAAAAGATGCATGAATGTTCGAAACATTTATAAAATATTTGCATTGATTAAAGGAAGGTAAAGAATGAGACTGAATTTAATATTAGTGATTTCATGTGTGGAGGTAAGCAGTAAGCACTGAATCCGTTTACGACGAGCGGTGCGCATACGTGCATTATACACTGTTCAAAATCAGCATCAAACTGTTCAATCATTCACCCGTTTTTAGGTGCGTTCGTAATTATATAAATACGTAGCACCTATAGTCGTCGTTTGGTCCGTCCGTCTGTCTGTCCGTCCGTCCGCATATAACAGCGCAAAACCTACCCAACAAAATGATTTGAAACTTAAGATATATTATCTTTGCAAAATTTTGTCGAGTCATTTCAAATTTTATGAAAATCGATTCAAAACTTTAGAATATCTATATATTTAAAACGCTAAGCGATTTCTTTCGACAATCCGTGAGAACAAACTACTGCATCAAATTACATCATTGTTTTTTTAAATGAAAGACATTGGGCACAGATTTGTTATCGTGCATTCGTTTGTTCGAAAATTTAATTAATTAACCGTAATTTTCAATAAAACTTTTACTTCTGCTAATGACGTCATAATCAGATAACGCCTAACTGTTCCGAAGCACAGAGTTTATTTTCTAAACTCTGTGGTTGAATAAAAGAGAAATAATAAATATTAAAAGCACGCGGTTTTAAGGCCGAATTTGTTAATTTGCAAGTTAAATTTCGGTAAAAATACATATCCGCGTGTTTTATAAGCGAATAAAAATTCATATTTATTGTGACGTCACGGGAATATTGTCCATTGGGTTTATTTTATCATTATGCATTATAACTTTGTTGATGCCATTTTTTCATTACAATTAAATACAAAATATATTTATATTTGTGTGCATGGTGTTTAAGCATTAATGTAAGGTATATGAAGTACGTGTGAAAAGTTTGCGCCGGTGAAAATGACGTTATGCTTAGCTTGAAGTGCATTTTAACATTGATAAAACTAAAGAGAAAAATGTATATGATTGTGTTAACATGACATAATTTTACTGATTTTTGCATTCATAATTATAAAGATTAGAATTGGAGCCGTCATTGATTTCTTCATCTTGATTGCATGTTATCAATTGCTTTATTTTTAAATTATTGGATAGAAGATTTCCCTTTTTAATTAAAAAAAATCACAAAAGTAAAGGATTTCAGGAAATTTAAAGTTATTAAAAATAGTGTTATGGTAGAAAAAAATCTTGAAATAATGATTGTATTTTTAGCAAGAATAAACAATGTAAGACTAATATTTCATAGGAATTATTCTGGTAGATTTATTATAAGTTCATTTAACAGTTCCTTATTAGCGCAAAGTCCTATTTCTTTCACTGTGAATTTCTCTTTCGATGTCAAAAAATGTTTTTCCACTTTTGGACGCCAGCCAAAATACAGTAGCAATTTTTAGAAATGTACAACAGTTGTGACAACAAAGGCGCTATCGCTTTAGCTTTCATCGCGCTTACATCACTTCGAAATACTACAAATTTCTATTTTTACTACATTTTACAATTTCAATTCTTACATCATCAATTAGAAAAAAAAATTAGCTTTCGATTGAAATTTATCTGAAAACTGCCGATTAATTTAACGACTTTTTAAATAATTTTCAAGCATGAAAAGTTTTTCAATTCTATCTTATCAATGACTACCAGTTTACTTCAATAATGTAAAATAGCCCCTGTGAAAGTTGCCAAATTGAAAATAGATTTCCCTAACCATCATAAAAAGTGAATAATAATTTTAAAAAAAAGTGATAAATCATAAGATCAGATTATCCGTAAGATCATTTTGGCGCTAAACGAAAATCTGTCAGGAAAAAAAAAATAGTTTATGTTGAACATAAAATTGATATGTTGAATTCGTTGATGAATATGTTCCATCAGATATTAGGATATGCAAGGAATTACATTTTTAAATTTTTTTACATTTGTCAACTGTATAAGAGGAAAAATAATATCCCCGACTGTGATGGAAAAGGGATAATCATCCTGATTATGTCAAGGAACCGAAGAAATCATACAAATAAATTACACTTGAAAACATTAAAAATCTCCCTCATCTGCAGATAGATTTATTACTGTAAAAAACTTCTTAATCTTTGCATAAAAATTGATTAGCTTAAAACAATGGATGCATTTTAGAAGATATGGATTTGAAACGAACAATTATTAAAGAGGACATTTTAGAACTTTTAATTTAATCATTTTAAAACTTTTTTAAAGTCGAATTTCGACGGTGCTTTTGGACAGATGCAATGCACATGCGCATAGGAGCTCATTCGGTTGCATTATCACAGGAGGGGGGAGAGATGTGTGCTTTATTTACTATGTTCTGTTATTTACTGAACATGATATGAACGTAGGAATATACTATTTGTATATACTTCATAGGTCCATGAATTTTTTTTCTTGCCGTGGGGAATATGGTGGTAATGTCAAACTGATTTGCATTACACAGTTATTTACGGATTGGTTGTTTGGAGTTTGCATCGGAAATAGTACTGTGCTTGACTGGGGAAAAAAATTAAATAAAATATTTGAAAGACTGTTTTATACGCACCCCTTCATAAATAATAAAGAAGCTTATTTTACTGATATTGTAATAGTATTTTTTTGCGTCAAGTTTTGACGGGTTCCATCTAGTCTATATATTTAAAACGCTAAGCGATTTCTTTCGACAATCCGTTAGAACAAACTACTGCATCAAATTACACCATTCTTTTTTTAAATGAAAGATATTAGGACACAGATTTGTTATCGTGCATTCGTTTGTTCGAAAATTTAATTAATTAGCTGTAATTTTCAATTAAACATTTACTTCTGCTTATGACGTCATAAAGTTGACAACTCCCACTTTTGAGGGCATAGAGTATTTCCCTGAAACCTGTAGTTCGCCAATCTTTTGACATTAACTAATATCAACTAGGTAATATTTTAACATTGTAGTATAAAATCTTTAAAAAAAAAACTTAATTAGCTGGAATATAATCATAATAAAATATCTAAACGTAAACATATCAATATGAATAACAAATCTCACGTAAAATGTTGCAGTTTAAATGTTTCCAATTGAAACAAGATTTGGAGAGTTATCCTTGACGCCCAGCTAACATAAAAGTACCTATTTTATTTTATTTATTTACACACATATTCAAATTTATTACAAAACACCAGGTTGCCATACAAAGCAAAAATCGTCATTTAGGTGCCAAAAAATAACCTAAGTGCGTCTGCGATATCTGTGCTGATTTAATCAAAATTATTTTGGTTGCACCGCATATTGCAAAATTAATTAAATCCATGATTATTGTTTCTTTCTCAGATTAAAAATAAGAAAATTGGTACTTCTCTATTATCACGTCGACCACTTTTCATAACAAAAAACTATCGCCAAACTGTAACGCCAAATAAACGGGAGAACGTTGCCATTGGAATATCAAAATAAATAAATAAATAAAATACATGAATTTAAGGACACAATTGTTATTTTAATTAATGAAATAACTAATAAATCAGTAAAACATAATGAAAAATACACGCAAATCTCAAATTAAAAACCACTTGATGACGTAACAAACACGTATAATGCTACTGACATCAGCCCCACCAGTGGCTGAGAGGTTCTGCTCTCGAAGCTGGTAGACGGGAGGTGCTGGGCTCGATCCCAATCGCGCCCGTCGGCCTAATCGTTCGGAGTTTTCGTGGTTTTCTTCGAGCCGTGGATTTATCCATGCGTAAATACGGGTTAGGTTCCCTTAAAAAGACCCCCACGAAGGGCACTCCCCCCGGGCCTATATCCCAAGTGTAGATAATTGGCCGTCAATAATCAACTCAACGCTTCTGACATCAAGTAAATCGGACTGTATTTTTGGCGTTTAATTTTACAGTTTGGCGATAATTTTTTGTTATGAAAAGTGGTCGACCGGATAATAGAAAAGTACCAGAAAATTTAATGTTTAACGAAATTCAATTATTTGATCGATCGCAAATTTTGGTTCTTTTCCGTTATACCGACACCATGCCATACATGTAAATATATGCTTGGCGACAATGGTGTCCGTATAATGGAAAAGTACTCAATTTTTTCTTAGTTCGGGCTATACCAAAAACAAACATTTTACAGGTAACAAAAAAATCGCCGAAAATGGCTGCTTCATCAGCTGTTATGACAGCAAAGTTGGATAAAATCTAATAACCTGAATTTTACAACGTTTATGCGAAACACCACAGAGAACACACGCTATTTTTATATAAGTAGGGTATATTTAAACGAATAAGAGAACTAACAACCTTCAATAATATAATGCATGAAAAAGTAAACAACTAAGTGATTCAGCAAATCATAAAAATATGTATTTCTTAATATAACTATAAAATACAGAAAAATATTCTGGTACCATAAAAAATATTCATTATCCCGTCGAAATTCCGTGCATTATCCCGTCGAAATTCCGTGCATTATCCCGTCGTCCGATTAAGAAAAAAAAACATGCAAATTATATGCAAATTAGGTACTTTTCGGATAGCCGGCGCCAATAAAGTATATATATATATATATATATATATATACACATAATAACAAACTCCAATGGAAAATTACTTGCAGAATCATTATCACAAAAGCCAACCAAAATCTATAAACCACATAAATTCAATACTAGAAAAACAAAACTATATACATTATATATATTTGTATCTATGTATGTATATACTATAGATATATATACTTCATTTGCGCCCTGCTAACCGAAAAGTACCTCAAATAATTCGCCAAACTGTAGCGCTCAATAAACAAACAGAAGAATGTTGCCATTAAATCTCAAAAAAAGAATAATAATAATAATAATAATAATAATAATAATTAAGAAAAGCCCCATTTACTAAAGTATCATTTATCAGTAACTTTTAACAATAAAATTTACAATATATTAATGAAAACAGAATCAAAAATAATCTTGGATATTTATTTATTTACATTATTTCTCTTAATTATGGAAAAGGAATAATCATCCTGATTATGTAAAGGAATGAAGAAACCATACAAATAAATTACACTTGAAAACATTAAAAATCTTCTTTTTCTGTAGATTGATTTATTACTGTAAAAAAAATTCTTCATCTTTACATAAAAATTGATTAGCTTAAAACAATAAATGCGTTTCAGAAGATATGGATTTAAAACGAACAATGATTAAAGAAGACATTTTAAAAATTTTGATCAAAACATTTTAAAACTTTTTTTAACGTCGAATTTCGACGGTGTGTTTGGGGAGAAGCAATGCACATGCGCATAGGAGCTCATTCGGTTGCATTATCACAGGGGGGGGGGGAATGTGTGCCTTATGTAATATGTTCTTTTATTGACTGAATATGAGATGAACGTGCTATATGCTATTTGTATGATACTTCATACATTCAGGAAATTTTCTTTCTTGCCGTGGGGAATAGGGCGGTAATGTCAAACTGATTTCCATTTTGTTTACGGATTGTTTGTTTGGAGTTTGCATCGGAAATAATAACGTAATTCACTGGGGGAAATTTTTTTTAATAATATATTTGAAAGATTGTTTCATAAGCACTCCTATTTATGTAATAAAGAAGCTTATTTTACTAATATTGCTATTGTAATTTTTTTTGTCAAGTTTTGACGGGTACCATCTAGTATTAATAAAAATATTTATTAAGAAATTTGAATTAAAAAAAAATCGGTGCTTTCTTGTTATAGGAACTTCCGAGGTTTAGTGGTCAAGCGACCGAGATACTTATTTTATTACAGAAATGAATCTGCAGACGATATAATTCATTTCATAGAATTAAAAATCATCAAGATCTGAATATTTATATAATTAGCTATAGTTCGAACGCACCTTGTTTGTCACGTTTGACGTACAATTTCCAACTTGTTATAGCTAATTGTTACTTGACCATACATTATGAAGTGTTCTCATTGGTCAGAATAGAGATAAATTACGGTCAAGTAACGATTTTCTATAAAAACGGTTGAATGACTGTACAGTAATTGCAGTAATGCAGATAGATCTTTGATAGTGTAGGTCGCGCAAAATATTTGAATTTGAACACCACTATTTTTGAAAATTCACTTTATTTATCTAATTACGGAATTTCAGTGATTAAGTAAAGAAAAAGTTAATATTTCTAAAGAAAACCAATAAACAAATCTAGTTGTTCTTCTCTAGATATGCTTCGCACATAGGTAAAGAAAAGACCGTTGGGATATGATGGGTATGACCCCAAAATGGATGAAGAATATATCAAGAAGGACTTATCAGTGTATGTTGCTTTTCCTAGAATTTAGGCCTAATAAATGCTCATTAATAAAGCTCTAAAATGTCTTCTTTATTTTTTTACATACCTAAATTTACCTCTAGAGGGGCAATTTAAGTTAAGTTTTAATATAAAACACATATTTCTTTAAACGATTTATAAACCACTTCAGTGTAAAATTTACCTTGAATAAATAATTTAAAAATTACAAAGCACAATTCACAAGTGTACTCATTGCTTGGAAGTGCTAAAATCCATTTATTGTTGTCTAGAATCAGAAACACTAAAAACACATTCTCCAAACGTTTTCAGCCGTCACTCGGCCATCCTCAGGGATTATCTCGAGAGGATTGCCGAGTGACGACTGAAAACGTTTGGAGAGTGTTTTTTTTAGTGTTTTTAATATCTAGACAACAATAAATGGATTTTAGTACCTTTAAGCAATGAGTACACTTGTGAATTGTATTTTGTGATTTTTAAATTACATATTTCTTTTTAATACACATTGTATTCAAATTCTTTCACCCACGAGGTAATGTAATATGGTTACATTTTTATATATTTTGAAGTAGTAATAGGGCCAATAAATGCAACTTTTACATAGTTTTATTTTAGGAGAACACATTTATACAATTGAACAACAAAAAATATAAAACCTCTTCTCATTTGCAGTACATGTAATATTTTAAATTTACGAATATGAGATTTTTATACCCAAATTATTGGAACAGAGGATATAGCCAATATCTTTACTAGGCTGAATCATTGATTCGCAACTTAAGCGCAGTAGGTTATAATGTGTGACGCTGTAAAACAAAAGTTTCTTAATGTAGGAAAATATAATATAACCGAAAATATACAATAACTTCATCCGAGTTACCCACGATTCAGAAAAGTGTTCTTTACCGTCAAAAATCTCAGAAACCAATATATTTCCGATATTTAAAGACGCATTTACACTATTATTATTATTATTATTTATTTATTTTGCTAAGACTGTTTTTTGAAAACGTTTACGAGTTGTTACTTACCCATCATACGTAGTATAGGGTAAGTCTTGTAATCGTTTTGAAAATCGAAAATTTTTTTTGACGGATTTACACGTTTCAGACTCTGGAGATTCCGAAAAACATATTTTTAGAAATAAAAATTTTGCCGTCCGTCTGTGTCTGTGTGTCTGTAAAGGCTCTATCTCCCGAAAAAATTGAGATAGAGACTTGCAATTTGGTATGTACTTAGTATGTAATAATGGGAAGAAGCTTATTGAATTTCAGTAACCTCGATTTCTGGAACTATTTTTTTCGGACTCTCGAAATATTCGTTCTGATAAAAGGTATACAAAAATTGTCGAAATTGTTTATTTTAAGAAATGAATATAAAAGACAATAAAAAAACATAAATTTTGCATAAAGCATGAAGTCGATCGGATAATGAGTTGCCGAGATATTTGTAATCCTATTTCCCACACTCTTCGATTTTTCATGACCCTGTATTTCATCCAAATTTCAATTCCAAGATATATTTTAATTGGAAATGAGACGCTTAATCAGATGCAATAAACCGCTAGTTAATAGGGTTATTGTTTTTGGAGTTATAAGGATGTTTCTTTTAAGTAATTCAGTAATCGAGCCTTTAAAGTTTATGACGTCATCAAGCCACGATTTTATTCGAATTGCAATGCATTTTATTAGTAGTTTACACATTTTCTTATTTTAATATTTTACACTATGCATATCCATGATGGGTAAGTATTACGGTGGCCCCCAACGACTAGTTTTTATGGTGTACTAATAAGTTTTCTCAATTAGTAATGTAGGTTTTTCATTCTCAAGTAAATACTTCCATGCTCATAAACATATTTTACAGACAAACATGATAAGTTAACAGCACTAACATTAACATTAAAATTAATATTATTTTGTTACTCTTGCATGTATATAAATTCTATTATTGAGCTGAAAATGTTTACTTAAGAGTAAATTGCAGCCTAAAAATCGTTATTCTGGTTTGACAAAAGTGATTAATATACTATAAAACTACTCGTAGACGTTTCCGAAAATCAGTAGCAGCAGAAGAAACTTTTTTTTTATAAATGCTTCTTTAAAACTCTGAAATATATTGTTTTCTGAGCCTTCTAAAGATAAATAACGCTTTTCGAAATAGTGGGTAACTAGGAAGAGGTTATTGTATATTTTCGTCCGTGGTTATATTATATTTTCGTAGATTAAGAAACATTTGTATTTTTTTATAATGCATATTACATATCGTACCACAACTGAAAGTAGTTCTTAAGAAAATACCGAATTCAAAAGAAAATACTGTAGGGAAATAAAAAGTATAAAAATGAAAGTACCGCTCAAATTTTCGACGGATTGTATGGACGACTGAAATTCTTGAAATTTTATTTGAAAAATGTCATACAGAGCTTGTTATAAGCAAACGTTGCAACTGTAAGCGTTGTGGAAACAATGGCTTCTTAAAGTTAATTATCTTCAAATCTTCAATTTTACTGTTATTTGATTCCAATGGCTAAATAACAGACCAGTCAATTTTCTTAAGAACTGTAAAAATTGAAAAAAAAACAATGATTCGTATTTGAAAATAGTGCATGCGTCAAAAATATTTTATCTTTATGAAAATTTGCCCATTGTCTCTGGCCATGTTGTGAGATTCCAAAAAAAAAAAAAAAAAAATTCGCTCTCACGCTCACTCTTAAAAACACTTTAACCCTTTCGGGGTGTCGTGCACTATTGGGTATTATTTTGTCTGAATTATTATTTTCTTTATTATCTTTCGGAAATAATAGTAGTATATGTCTATACATTTACTATTATGAACTCCTTATCTTTTTTGCTTTAGCATTCAGTAGTAATAATAATAATAATAGTTTTCTTAATTACCTTTGCACCGTTGGTGATTCTTTTATTTCAACCATATGTTTCACTCTTTAACCCCTTCGCGACAAGCATCTTTTACAGAATATTTAATCTTTTAACACCGGTTTTTCAAAGCAGAAATTTTTGCCTAATTGAATCGCAGAAATGCTAGGATTACATAAGGCAAATCTTACAATAAAAAAATAACTGGTGGGAATAATCGAGGATTCTGAGCATCTTATGCGTCACGTATACGTGTCGCTCGTCCCCAAGGGGTTAAATTTAAAATTGGGGCTACTTTTCCGAACATATAAATTGTGATGAAATATATAAAATATTAGAAAATGTTATGCCTGTTTAATACTGTTTAATAAGACATTTTTCCAAACGTCTTCAAAATTTCATCCTTAGTCTATTGTCCCATGAATAACACGCAAAATAATTATCTATCTATATATATTAGGCTATCGTACGTGGCACAGAAATCGCGATTATTTATCATTTGCCGATGGCAACGAGAGGTTTGTTTTCACTAATTTGCGAATATTAAGAAAAGTATTTGAGGTATCGATTTAAAAGTCACTACACATATGTAGAAAAATTTTTTGCATCCGAAAATATAATTTTTGTAAAAATTGGCCGGCAATTTTTCTTATTTATTTTAAAAAACTAGCTACTTTCTAAAAAGGAAAGAAAATAAAGTGCGAAATCAAACCAAGAAACGCGCCATTTTGTTATTAAATAAAACATTGACTCCATTGTTGTACCTTATGCGGTTTAACCTCATTGTTGTCCGCATCGTTATGACGTCAATGTTACGAATGCACGTATTTGTTATTTATAATATAGATTGAGTAATAACAAATAAATAATAATAATAAATGAATAAAATAATCTTATTGGGTGGAGATTTCCGTCAAGTCAGTCCTACCTGTCATTTTTAGAGGTTCAAGATCACCAACAGTTTCAAGTTGCATAAAGAAGAGAATATTTTACATTATGTAACTCAAAGCAAATATGCATGCCTTTCAAACAGAGAGAGTGTTAGCAAGTTCGCTGTTACAGGTTGGCGAATGTCAAAGTGGGAAAACTATTGAGTTTCCCCCAATTTGCTATCCAGATATACAAGATCCAGTGCAGCAACTTTTTAATAACATTGATTTTTCAACGGTGACACCCTAAAAGCTGAAAGGACGGGCCATACTAACAGTGACAAACAATTTGTCAATTAAAATTAATAATAATATCTCTGAGCTCTGAAATTTACAATTGTGTATATAAAGACGTTTTCGAAGCAGAAAATTTTAAAAAAAGATAAAAACATTTTTCTAATTGTGAATGGTGTAGATATTTTCAATATAATATGTATACACTTTTTTAGTTTTAAAGAGTATCCAGCAACTATTGTGTGCATGCAAATGTTTTTTATATGCACGATGCTGGAAAAATACCTCTGTTTTCATATTTCTAAATGGTGTCCATATATTATGATGTGTATATATTTTTTATTTCAAAGTTCCCAGTCCTAAGTTGAGAAGTTTTTATGGATGATATTTATTATACATATAATGCTGAAATTCGTGTATTCTAATATGCATATAGTATTTAAAAGAGTAGGCACTAGAGTACAGATACTCTGCGCAGGGTCGGCTAGTTTTTGTTAAATTTCAAGAAATGACATAACTGTTAAATTTCAGTAATCTTTAAATTTTGTGATTTGGATAGCTACTTTTAATATTATTAAGGTAAAAGTAAATTGTCACAAAAATTGAAAAAAACTTCGGACCCGAAAGGGCTAAAATTAAAATTGCGTAAAAAAAACCCAGTTCTTATCTGATATATTTGAAGAAAATGACTTGTAAAATGTAAAATTAATACGTGTAGATGCAAAATTTTGACCTCCAAATGTTTTCTTTATCGAAATTACCCCATACGTTTTGCAGTAAAATTTCAAAAATAATTCTACGTTATTTACTCTGTCTTACTAAGTTTGTGGGAAATTGCATTGCAACTGATGGAGCCACAGATAAGCAATCATAAGGATTTAAATCAAAACCGCACACAGGGTTTGTGTTAGATCTTTGAACTTTAAATACTCAGACCCCACAGATCGTATTTCAAAAATCGCGATGCCTTATTACCAAAACCTTATTAAGATCTGTGTTTGTGGTATATTGAACTGTGGTAATTCTGATACAGAAAAAAAGTATTTTTGCAAAATGCTTTTCATGCATGAAATTTTTTATGCTGAAAAAAGGGTTTTTTTCTGTATTGATAAAAAACAACTTTAAAGCTTGAGTTGAAATCTGCCCTGAATTTTTCTTTAAAAAAAATCTGTCATTTAAATTAAAGACGAAGCAAGAATATAATTTAAACAATTGTGAAAATATAATAATTATTTTGGGTATCTAGCCATTCGAAAATGCAAATGTGCAATCTGATAATGAAGATATTCGAAAGGGCAGATATATTCACAAGCAGTGTTAAGACTATAAAATACGCACAAATTGCTAAAAGCAGTGTATGATGGGAAACGAAAATTTAAAATATTTAAAAGGTTGTTAAAATTCTTAACAGTTTCGGCACAAACCACTTGGCCATCATCAAGGGAGTTTAAATGTCGAACTGGCAAAGACTGATAATACCAACAAAATATAATGGAGGGAGAAAAGGAAAAACATGAGGAAAAATTTTAACCACTGGTGCCATCTGTTGATGAAGAGAAAAATAAATCAAAATTAAAACTTTCGGGAAAAAAATAAAATAAAAGGGGGAGTCAACTTTATTTCAATAAATTAATCCAAATATTAGGGATGGTGAAGGAAAAATTAGAGTTACATATGTTGTTTTGTCTTAATAATAATCTCAACAGACTCTCTTATTATAGCTTTGTAAGAATTGTTCTAGCGAGAGATAATCCTAGCGTTGTTGAATTCAATATACTTGATTTTTTTTATTGTAATACAGCCGTGCGAGAGCTGTGCTTAATCTGCTAAATTTAAAATCACTTTTATGTTCTTTTAATCGCTCAGAAAATCTTCTTTCAGTCATGCCTATGTAGTAAATTTTCTGATTGCTATTTAAGATAACAGAAATCTCATACATGCCAGAGAACTGTTATCATATTTTTAAATGTTTCCCATTATACACTGTTTTTACTAATTTGTACGTATTTTATAGTCTTAAAACTACTAAATTATTCACAGTTTAAATTCCATTCTCAAGATTTTGATGTCAGATATATTAACTTAATATACTTGCTTTTTTAAAGAAGATTTATTTAAAAAAAAATGAAATTCTGGTTCAGAGCCATCCGTAGGGGCCATTTGCTTTTAAGACGCCAATTTTGAGCTTTGTGGAAGTATTATAAAAATTGTGTAGTGTTAAATGCTCTCAGAAATAAAAGAAAACAAAATTGCGTTTAAATGGATATTCACTTTTATATTTCTTTTTACGTTCATGTACGTTTGTACTTTTTACATTCATTACTAACATAAAATCTATTGCATATATCTCATAAATATATAATTTATAACATTTTTACTATTTAAAACAATAAAGAACAATGATGGCTATTTATTTATCATTACTTATGCTAGTGTTTATCATTTTTCAAAAAATAACATCATTTCCTCTCAGTTTCTACTACATATATGCATGAAGAATGGTATACAAAAAAGGAAGCATTATTTTATAAATTACATTTTGTATCGTATTTGAGAATAAAATAAAGAAATCTATGCATGAAAAATGTACTTTAATCTATTAAATGCTTATAAAATATATTTTGAAACTGAATGTTATTCAAAACAAACCTTACACTGCAAAAAATAATTGTTGATTTTACAGTATAAAACTGGCACCCCAGCTGCCAGTATTATACCGTAAAATTAACAGTATTAAACAGTAAAAAAAGCAGTAATACGCTGCCGTGCAAGCAGTAATACGCTACCGCGCATGTATTAAACAGTAAAAAAAGCAGTAATACGCTGCCGTGCAAGCAATAATACGCTACCGCGCATGCGCGGTAGCGTATTACTGCTTGCACGGCAGCGTATTACTGCTTTTTTTACTGTTTAATACTGTTAATTTTACGGTATAATACTGGCAGCTGGGGTGCCAGTTTTATACTGTAAAATAAACAATTATTTTTTGCAGTGTAGAAAAAGGATTACTTGAGAATAAAATAGCATTTTCTTATTTTAGATTCTATCTTGAAGGGATCAACAAAATGATATGAAAATTTCTGTGCTACATAAATACCATAGAATCACACTTTATAAGATCAAATATACAATATAATCAGATATATAGGTCAAATATAAAAATGTTTCTATTTGATCTGTATACACTTTGAAGAATTGTTTCAACTTTGCGAATTATGATGAATAAAAAATGAAAAATGCTCACCAAGAAAGAAACATTTAACTAAACGATATTCATACAGTATAGTCATGACATACAGGAAAGAAAGTATTAAAAACACAACTATATTTACTAGGTTAATCAACACTGTAAATAAAAAGAAAACTGCCCAGTTAAACTGAGGGCATTGAGCTCACAGGCTATTCACACTAATTGTATATTATACTCTTATTGCAAAGAATTTGAAATAAGCCCCTCGAAAAATAAAGAAACCGACAATATATTAAGCGGGGGTCATCCGCCGTTATCTCCCTCATAGTTAACTAATGAATCCCTTAAACTAATCAGGGAAGCCTCTAATTACAATGAATATATATATACAAAATTTGAAGAAAATCGGATAATTCTGCATGAAAAACCCATTTATCTAAATTAAGGGGGGGAATTATCCCCCTTTCCCCCTTTATACTTAACCCATGAATACCCAAAACTATTCAGAGAAGCGCATTATCACAATGAACCTATATACAAAATTTTAAGAAAATCGGAAAATTCTGCATGAAAAACCCATTTATCTGTATTAAGGGGGGGATTATCCCCCCTTTCCCCCTTTATACTTAACCGATGAACCTCCAAAACTATTCACAGAAGCGCATTATCAAAATGATTCTATATACAAAATTTGAAGAAAATAGGATAATTCTGCATGAAAAACCCGTTTATCTAAATTAAGGGGGTTAGCCCCTCCCGTTCCCCTCTTTTATATTTAACCAATGAACCCCCAAAACTAATCAGGAAAGCGCCTTATCACAATGAACCTATACCTATAAACAAAGTTTGAAGCAAAACGGTTATTTCTATCAAGAGTTATCGCGTTACGTACATATACGTATTACGTACATTCAAATATCATGACCCATGACCAAAATGACCCACTAATTGAATTTTCTCGAACATGTGACTTAGCCCAACAGTCTTCTCGTGCCGGAAAACCATAGGATGCAAAATTTAGTGTAAATTGAGCCGCTTTTTAGATATTGACCCACAATGACCCAGAAATGACCCACTAATCGAATTTTCTCGAACATGTGACCTAGTCTAATGATTTTCGCGTGCCCGAAACTCGTAAAATACAAAATTTAATCAAAATCGTTAGAGCCGTTTTTTAGATAAAATTTATTTGACCCGCTTTGACCCAAAAATGACTCCCTAATTGAAAGTTCTCGAACATGTGATCAGCCCAATAGTCTTCTCGTGCCCGAAAATAGTCGGATACAGAATTTCGTCAAAATCGTTTGGACCGTTTTTTAGATACAATTAGCTTGACCATGACCCAAAATGACCCAAAATGACCCACTAATTGAATTTTCTCGAACATGTAACCTAGCCCAACAGTCTTCTCGTGCCCGGAAACCATTGAATGCAAAATTTAGTGTAAATTGAGCCGCTTTTTAGATCTTGACCCACAATGACCCAGAAATGACCCACTAATCGAATTTTCTCGGACATGCGACCTAGCCCAATGCTTTTATCGTGCTCGAAACTCGTAGGACACAAAATTTAATCAAAATCGTTAGAGCCGTTTTTTAGATAAAATTAATTTGACCCGCGTTGACCCAAAAATGACCCACTAATCGAAAGTTATCGAACGTGTGACCAGCCCAATTGACTTCTCATGCCCGAAAATGGTCGGATACAAAATTTCGTCAAAATCGTTTGAACCGTTTTGTAGATACAATTAGCTAGACCATGACCCAAAATGACCCAAAATGACCCACTAATCGAATTTTCTCGAGTATGTGACCTAGCCCAATGGTTTTCTGGTGCCCCAACACGGTAGGATACGAAATTTCGTCAAAATCGTTAGAGCCGTTTTTAAGGTAATTTTTGCATATATATATATATATATATATATAACCACCCACAAGATTTGCTCGTATTAGAATATATGATACGTACATACAGAACGGGCGGGCACATTAGCTCTCAGGCTTTGATAGCCCGTGAGCCAAAAAACAACGTGAAATGTTTTTCAATCTACGAAAATATAATATAACCACGAACAAAAATATACAACAACCTCTTCCCAATTACCCATGATTCCGGAAAGCATATATATCTATTGAAACCTCAAAAACCAACATGTTTTTGAGATTTAAATAAGTATTTTTTAAATAAAAGTTCCTTTTGCTGCCACTGATTTTCAAAACGTTTCCCAGTAGTTTTGATAATGCATTAATCAGTTTTCTAAAACCGAAATATCGGTTTTTAGGATGTCATCGATTCTCAATTAAACACTTTCAGATGTGTAATGGAATTTATACATTTAAGGGTAAAAAATAATATTAATTTTAATGTTAATGTTAATGCTGTTAAATTATCATGTTTATCTGTAGAAACATGTTAGTTGAATGGTGAAAATGTTTACCTGAGAATTGATAGCATTCGAAAAATCTATATTCCGGGTTGAGAAAGCTGATTAATACGCTATAAAAACTGAAAACGTTTCCGAAAATCGGTGGCAGCAAAAAAACTTTGTTTTTATAAATGCTTCATTAAATATAAAAAATATATTGGTTTCTGAGGCTTCTAAAGATAAAGCATGCTTTTCGGAATCGTGGGTTACTCGGAAGACGTTATTATGTATTATCGTTATATATTTTATTACATTAAGAAACATTTGTCTTTTTTTTTAGCAGTGAAGAATTCCTTTTTGAAAAGTTCGTTTGCCAAAAATAACTCTTGAGTCTCAATTTTGAAAAAAAAAACAACAACAAAAAAGAAAACACGTTCTCATTTCTTTTTAAGTGTATTTCACTTTTATATAAATTCGCTTTTACGAATGTGTCCATGAAAAATAACAGTACCACAAGAAATATAAATTCAACTAAACACTTCTAATCAGACATGAATTCAATATATTAGCCGTGAGATATAGTTCGTATGGTTTGAAGTGCGATACTTTTGTTTTCTAATATTATCTGACAAAATATTCTTAATATTATGCGTCTATATTTATTAAACAGTTTCTCTTGAAATCTAGAAAATATAAAAGAAGTAATAAGGTCCTTCTCAAAAGTTTAAGCACGAGCATAAAATGTTGATTTTTAAAGAATAATAAAAAGTCAGAATAAATAGCATTTTTTCATTTGCGGATTTAGCAACTTCATTTAAATAAATGGCGTCAAAAGTAGAAAAAATAAATTACCTAATTCTAAAAAATATTATTTAAAATATCTTCAAACGGAACTGTCTTAAAAGTTTATGCACAATGGTAAAAACAACTACATTTATCATTTTAAAAGAACTGTTACATACAAATTATTTTTCCTTGATTTTGGATTAGTTCAAAGAAACGTGCGTCTATCGAAATTATTAAATTTTTAGGGTTTCTGGTGGCAAAGAGTACCATGCTTTCTCAATGGCATCTCGAAGTTCTTCAAAAGAGTCACACTGCTTTCCATTGCTGTAAAAACGATGGGTTAAAATGCCTCAGACATTCTCAAATGTGTTTATGCCTGGACGTAAAGCTGGCAGGTCAAGAATTTTAATATTTTTCTGTGAAAGACACAGTTTTGTAGAATGTTGATTGAGGCATTAAGTTGTTGAAACATCTATTCAAATCCCCCCCCCCCCCGAAAAAAAAGTGTTACCGAATGGAAGAAAATGTTGGTTTGGAGTCTCTATATATTTTTGGGATTTTGTCTTCCTTTTGGAAAAGCCAGAGTGGTCTTTGCCGTTGAAGCCGAACGCCCCCCCCCCCAAACCATAACAGACTTACCGCTTTGCTGCCTGCTGAAGAATGAATGCCCTTGGTTCCTTTCGTAGATCATGACAATGCGTGTTCCACCCATCAGGGCTATCTAAGCTCAATTATTTTCCTATCACAGAAGAAAACAGTAAGCCATTTGGATTCCCATAGGATTTTGTGTTTTTTTAGGCCAGTTCATTCTTGCCTGTTTGTGGTGTAGTTTGAGACACGGTTTGTGAGCCATTTTATTTCGTATGATGTAATCACATTCTTTAATACGTCTATGTACAATGCCTTTACACACCTGTATACCGAGATTATTTTTAAATTGTTGTATGGACAAATTTTGTTTAGAGACCAATCTGCATAGTCTAAGATCCGTTGAAATAGCCGTCATACGTGGTCGTCTACATCTTATTTTCTGGTTGAAATTATAATTTTTAGAGAGTAATGGATATATACCTTGCGTTGATCGATTTAAAATTTTTAACAATTTCAGAAATAGTTTTACTTTGCGATTTCAGTTTAGAAGCTTTTAAAATTTCCCTTTTTGTGACTTCTTTATCCTTTGACATTTTTTAAATTAGTGGGAATGATTCCTTCACTTTTATACTTTTATAAAATTGGAAAGAGACGTCATACAGCGCCATTACACCCGTTCAATCCCGTGTTTCTAAAATAATTTTTATAAAGGGCTTAAACTTTTGAGACAGTGTTTCTTCAAGAAAAAAATAAATAAAACAAGTAATATAAATTTTTATTAAAAAGTCAATTCCTACTTTTTTATTATAAATATATAAAATAAACCCGTGCAGCATTAATGCCCTACATTATCATTATTGAACAATTTTTTATAATCATCTTTGCTGTATTTTATTTTTGTGGCATTACTAATTTGAGGAAATTCTTTCATTTCATTTATGAAAACAATGGGAGAAAATTTTTTCTCCCATATAAAACTAAAATTAATTAATTAAATTTCTTTAATGAATTAATATTTAAAAAAACTGTATTAACATCGAGTGTCATCCGCTACAAGTTTAAAAAAATGTATTTGAACTTGAGTGGATGAATAGAAAATATTTTATTAAAGATTGAAAATTTGAACAAGATATATAAATATATAGAGAGTGTGAGCTAATAGTAGGAATTTAAAAAGAAATTAATGTAATTTTTATTTTAACCAACAAAAATTGCTTATTTTATTTTATTTTGATTAAATGTCAAGTATTTATTATATTTTTATTATATTTTTCTTCAAATTTTTAAACTAGATTTGCAGAGTGCTTAAACTTTTGAGACGGACTATATGAGACTGTACTTACATTTATCGACAAGTTTATATTAAATAATTAATTTTAACTTAAAACTATTTGTCCAAAAGTAACCGGATGCTTTCGTTTTTAGATGTTTTGTCAAATATCTAAAGAAATACTTGACAAATTGTTCTTGAACGTTGAGGATGTAAAGAAAATGTTTGAACATGCATTGTTCAGAGAAGATTCAGTTACAAAGGCAGTTAGAACATGAACAACAAACTGATTAAAAACAACATTTTCTATCATCATCTATCATACAAAACTCGAAATGATCTTTAGCTAGTACAAATGATTATGTAGACCCTGTACAATATTTCCATGCGTTTATCTATGTACAGAACATATATTTATGAAGATATAAACATTTATTTTCAAAATTCCGAAAATACCGTACATTGTTTTGTTTGTAACATGCAGGGTTTTCTATAAAATTTAACGTCGTTTGAAGAAAACTTAATAAAGTGCAGTAGAAATATTTTATTGCAATAACAAAATAAATATAGTGAATATGTTACGGTCAATATCATTAATCAGGTCATTATTAATAATAACCGGTTATTATTAATAATGACCACGGTTATTATTAATAATAACCGGACATTATGACCGGTCTTCCTTCCCCTTTTTATTATCTTAATAGATATTAGCCAAGTATTATTTTACTAGTAAGAAAATAAAAAGGGGAAGGAAGAGCGCCCTCTACCGGAGAAGATGTGTACTAAAACGAAGTGGAGCAGGAAATGATTACGGGTAAAAAGGTGAAAGTTGCATGGAAATCGGATAATTAGTAGACAAGATAACGAAGAAATACTATATTCATATTTAATACTTTGAAATTTTTCTATAGAAAATTTCACACGCCTTGCATTCATATTATTCAAATTTGTTTTGCTTAATAGGCGTACAGCCAACATAGTGAAAAAGTACCCAAGACGGACTCGAACCCGGGTCATCAGTATAGGGCACAGATGTTCTACCAACTGAACATATTGGCTATACGCCTATTAAGCAAAACAAATTTGAATATTAGAAAAACTATGTGCTCAGTAACAAAAATGCCAGATGGTGGTGGGGACAAAAATCTGCTAAAGATTATAAAAATTGTCTGAAGGAAACACAAATTTTGAAAAAGATAGGGCATAGGCGCAGGAGTCTAAAAAGGTGAAACAGAGAATAGAAAAACAATATAAAGGGAGAAAGAGTGAATTTTTTTTTAATGAAAGGCAAAATCCCTTAATATCTCCCAAACTAAGGTTCCTATTGAAAAAGGAAAGGCAGATTTAAGGACGACGTCCTACTTGTATTATATTGGGATACCCCATAAGCAGAGTGGAGTGAAGGGTAAAAATATTGTGTTAAAATAAATATAAGGAAGGTGCCAAGATGGAATAAAGTAGGGGCAAGCTCTCAGGGCAACGATCACTGAGTAAAAGAAAGAGGGGAGGAGGAAGAGTTACAAAGAGGATTAAGAGATGAAAAAGAGAAAATATATAGTAGAGCGACTAAAATACAGCTAGAAGAAATAGGCAAACGCTGAAAATGAGCCGAAAAGAGAAAGGAGCCCCTATAGAAAATACATATGCATGCAATTGAAAGATAAATCCATTATGAGCAGAGACCCAGTGTCATAAAATCCGGAGAATCTAGACAGAACAGAAAGAAAATAAAAGACTTTCAATAATTTATATATTTGACCGTAGTATATCTGAATAATTTTGTGTGACCGTGCAAATATTTCAATAGGGAAAATAGTACAGTGACCCTCAATAACAATATCGTATCAATGAAATCTAATTTAAGAAAGTTAATTGGCGCCCATATTTAATTTTTGTCTGAGTAATCAGATTAATGATTAAATTAATCACGATCAAATTAATTTGGATTGAATTAATTAATAACATTTTTTTAAAGTAATTACTTTTTCAATTTCAATCACGATTGAATTCTTCATGATTAAATTTCGTAGGATTGAACATTTAGTCGAGTAATCAATCAACTAAAAAAGTAATCGATTAATGCTAACCCTGAATGTTAGTATGGAGTTGTAAGTGTCTCTTAGCATTGCAGTAATCTTTTTATTTTTGGAATAAAGACATCGCCACATGAACTCTATGAGCTAGGATGGTAAATAATGACGAACAACGTCGCGCTGTCTTTTATTACGTCATTTATTCTACAATACTCAACAGATTGGGTATAGCATCCAATGTCAGGGTCAACAAAATTATATTTCTGATTTACTGCGAAATGTTTATAGCCAGTATTTTGCAATCCATCTGTTTTATATCCTCCCCAGAAATCTGTGAATATAATACTCCCATCAGCTACATTTCCCCCCAATGCCGATACTAAAGTTTTAACTGTACTATGGGGAATAGAAGAAGGCAAACATCCTTGTGTGGGATACCATTGAAGTGAAAGAAATTTGCTTTTTCTTTGGGTGAAGGGGATTTGATCTACTTGTACAACTTTATTCGATCCATTAATTTTTCCATTTGCGGGTGATCGCAAAGCATTGGAACCAGGGTGGTACAAAATTTTAATTAGATTAACTATTGAAAACTAACGATTAAAAGTTTAATCATGACTAAAAATTGACGATAATAGTTCAATCGTCAATCTTTAGTCAAGATTAGACTTTTAATCGTTAGTTTTCAATAGTTAATCTAATTAAAATTTTGCACCACCTTGATTGGAACTAACTTCTATCATAAAGTTGGTCTAGTCCACTGTCTTGTTGATGTTCATTTGCAGTTTAAACTCACAAAACTCGTTCGAAGTCAGCTCTTGGCACCACAAATATATAAGTATCAAAACATAAAAAAAGAAATCTCGATCCTTCAAAACATGTCTTATTTCGTATTCCTACGCTATTGAGGCATGATCGTAAGCTATATCTCCATTGCGTATAAAATTCCTAACTCATTAATAATTTCATTTGATGGTTTTCTTAAACAAAAACTATCTTTACGTATAAAACATATTCCATAAAATTTTATTTTAGCTTCCTTATCATCAGGCAACTGCCAAATTGTAAACTCCCTCTCAGCGTCAGCTAAAAATGTAAGTTAATAAAAAATATTTTCCATTAAAAAAATAGCAAATTAAATTTTTCTGTGTAGTTGCGATTAAAGATAAAAACAAAAAACAACTAGTCGTTGGGGGCCACTGTAATACTTACCCATCATAGATATGCATAATATAAAATATAAAAATAAAACATGTGTAAACTACACTCAAGAGCCAAAACATTATGACCACCTAGAGTTGCAAAGGCTAGAAAAAACCCAGTTTAAACCTGGGAATAAACCTGGTTTTTTGGGAATAAACCGGGTTTTTTGGGAATAAATTGGGTCTTTTGGGAATAAACCTGGGAATAAACCGGGTCTAATGGAAATAAACCTGGGAATAAACCGAAATTTTGCAACTCTATGACCACCTGTCAATAACGAGTTGGCCCAACTTAGGCCCGCAACACAGCTGCAACCCACCTTGGCATGGACGCCGCAAGTCCTTGGTAGATGGCCGGAGACAGATTGTACAAGATGTTTAAGCAACGGTCACGCAAATCCGAGATATTGCGACTTGGTGGTATTTTAACTCTGAGCTGCCGTTCCATGCCAACCCAAATGTGTTCTATGGGATTGAGATCCGGTGAGTTAGGCAGCCAGGACATTAACTGGAATTCAGAATTATGTTCCTGGAACCACGCCAACACAATTCTAACCTTGTGACATGGAGCGGTGCCCTGCTGGAAGGCTCTATTTCCAGTTGGGAAGACAGACGCCATGTAAGGGTAAAACTGGTCCGCAAAGATGTTCAGACACCCCGTAGCATTCATTGTTCGCTGTACCACAACCATGGGTCCCAGAGACTTTCATGAGAACGTCCCTCAAGCATAATACCGTTACCACCAGCCTGTGTATGACCTGCTGTACATTGAGGGAGCAACCGTTCGCCTGAAAGACGGCGTAGCTTGATACGGCCATTGGCATGATGAATGAAAAACCGTGATTCATCTGACCAGGCAACTCTCTTCCACTGATCCATGGTCCAGTCGCAATGTTCCCGGGACCAGTGTAGGCGTAGTTGGCGATGACGCTTGGTCAACAGAGGGACATGAGTGAGACGTCTGCTGCGTAGCCCCGTATTCAACAGTGTCCGCTGAACAGTGTGCTCCGATAGAACTCTACTTGGACCAGCATTGTATTGGTCTGTCAGCTGAGCCACTGTCTGACGCCGGTTTAACTTCACCAAGTGGGGTAATCTCCGATGTCCTTTGTCTTTGATAACGTGTGGACGTCCAACACCGTGGCGTCTACTGCTGGTTTTACCGTCATTCATCCACTTTGCATAAGTGATAACAACTGTAGATCGCGAACAACCCACGAGTCGTGCAGTTTCGGAAATGCTTGTTCCGAGCTTTCGAGCCATTACAATCTGCATTCTATCAAATTCGCTTACATCCGCAGTCTTTCCCATCACACACAAAAGTAAGTGCAAGAATGATTCCTCAGACTCTCCAGCAGCAGTTAAATACCACTCCCAACTGATAACATACCTTCCACGTCATCCAGGCGAGTTCATTGCAAAATGTGGGGGTGGTCGTAATGTTTCGGCTCTTGAGTGTATTTATAAAATGCATTGCAATTCGAATAAAATCGTGACTTGATGACGTCATAAACTTTAAATGCTCTATTACTGAATTGCGTAAAAGAAACATCCTTATAACTCCAAAATTGATAATCATATAAAATAACGGTTTACTGCGTCGGATTAAGCGTCTCATTTCCAATTAAAATATAGCTTTGAATTGAAATTTGAATGAAATACAGTGTCATGAAAAATCGAAGAGTGTGGAAACTATGATTACAAATATCTCGGCAATTAATTATCCGACCGACTTCATTATTTATGCAAAATTTATGGTTTTTTATTGTCTTTTATATTCACTCCTTAAAATAAATAATTTCGAAAATTTTTATATACTTTTTATCAGAACGAATATTTCAAGAGTCCGAAAAAAAAGTTCCGGATAATCGAGGTTACTGAAATTCAATAAGCTTTTTCCCATTATTACATACTAAGTACATACCAAATTTCAAGTCTCTATCTGAATTTGTTCGGGAGATAGAGCGTTTACAGACACACAGACACACACACAGACAGACAGACGGCAATTTATTTTTCTTAAAATATGTTTTTCGGAATTTCCAGTGTCTGAAACATATAAATCCGTCAAAAAATGTTTTTTTCGATTTTCAAAACGATTACAAGACTTACCCTATACTACGTATGATGGGTAAGTAAAAAGGAACAATGTTTGGTCCGGTGTGGAATAAAAATCCTTTGCACTGTCAGAATTGAAAAAAAAATGGTGCATTAGCATACAATTTGGCAAGATGTTGGTATAACGGAAAAGGTTACCCGATTTTGCATGACTAGGGTAAAATTAAACTAATTTTATCTGTGCCAATAGGGACGTTTCATAATACGGTTGTGGCTGTTCTCAAAAATATTTTTCTCCGCCTAAAAATGCGAAATTTTCTGGGACATTCACAGACACGTTACACGTAAAAGTGTGTTTGAAATTCTGACTGATGAATTGATTTGTATTTGAATAGTGTTGTCCTTTTAGAATAAATGTGTTACATTTTGAATAATAATTGATTGCGTTTTGATGACGAACTTTTCCAGACTCATGTACTGCGATACGCGGCTCAAAACACAAACTTTAAAATCATTTTCTGAAAGATCGTTCGTCTTCATCAGAAGATTGGAAATTCTAGTCGATTTCTTTATACCCGAATAAGAATGTCTACAAATTACTTGCGTTTAAAAGTAACAAGTTCGAAATTGTACGTTAAACGTGACAAATGAGGTGCATTCGTAATATGACTAGTTTTACAATGTAAAAAAAATCATCGTTATTATTTCAGTGAAATTAATTATACCGTCTGTTATGAGCGAATTGAGCATGTCTTTTCTCTTATTACGTATGCCACATATGGGTTGTTCTCCAAAAAAGGGTCTATTACAGTCCTAGCATCATTTAAAAATTTTTGCTTTATTTATTTGTGATTTTTTTTTATTGTTATGAATATTTAAAGAATAAATATTCTTTTTATACAATTTACTATTCTATATCTATTTCATGTCTTAATATTAAGTAATACATGTGAAACCTCACCTCCGTGTTTTGTCCCCATTCACATATTTAAAAATTCTTCTATTACAAAGTGAAATAAATTAAATGTTAAATAGTTTTTATTGTGAATTCCTTTTTAAATGAATCTTGGCCAATCTAAAAATTTGTTTAAATAAATTAAATAATTTTTGCAAATGCATTTTTAAGTTATCCTTTTGTTTGTCCCAAATGAAATTCTCAACTCCATTACTATCAGGTTTTAGCTTCAAACCTTCATTCATTAATGGCAGTACTTGTCAATAATTTGTATTGGAACAAAGGAAAAGAAGCCTCTTTGTTAGCTTTGTGGGGAAGAACTGCCATTTGCTCTCAGTTTAAGTTTATTTTATACAAATAAATAGAATTTCTGTATTTTGTCTTTTGGGATACTCCACTCCATTACTACCAGTGAAAGGTAAGCAATGCATTATATTTATTTGTTTTACATTTGAATTAAAAAGATATTGCAACACATACAATCCTGTGTAAATGACATTAGTTTCAATTCAAATAGTTATAAACAGTGCACCATTATATGAAATATCCTCACCTCCGTACCTTTACTAATCACGGAGGTGAGAAAGTGAGATGGAGGTGAGATTAAATTAAATATGAGTACTTAAAATTAATCAAAATGAAAGTTAATTGTTTACTTAATAAATATTTAAGCAATATTGTATAATAAATGTTTATCTAGTTTATTTCTGTTACTGGATTCATCAACTGTAGCCTAGATTTTTATTTTAGTTGTTATCAAACATTTCATGGCTTTCACTGGCTATGTTTTAATAATTTACCTCTGTTGATTTAATCCTCAAAATTTCTTTACTCGAAGTAAGCAAAAAAAGTGAAAGACGACTATTATAATTCAGAATTTTTAAAATAATTTATTAAAATTTTAAGATTAATTGGAGTTCATAATGATTGTTGATAATTTTGTTTTTGATCATTTTGAAAATATAAAATTTTGGAGCAGTATATGTATTTGTTTTTATTTCAATGTGTTATATTCCTTTCTATACCCATAACATTCTTATTTAACTCTTTCAGGGGCAGTGGTATGTTTATGAAACCACTTAAGTTTAATTCCCAAACGCCACAATGGCACCAAAATTTTGCTAAAATCTTTCCCATTTAATATGTATGTGAAATATAGCCTTTTTTTTATTCCCAAATATTTTTTTTCTCGTAAATTCTGTTGCCAGTCATTTATTTCAACATTTTAGTCCTGAAAGTACTTTGCCCCTGAAAGGGTTAAAATATAATAATGGTGTGTCCAGCATGGAATGATCATCCTCAAGTGTAAAAAAATATATTCATGTTGAATGTTTTAAGACTTTTTTCTTAAGAATTTATTCAGCGCCTTTTATATACTTAAAAATATATATCATTCTTCATCTAATACTTTTGTAAACAACTGTTTTAAAAACGTCACCCAATAGATTTAACAAACTTATTTAGAAAATGTATCTCAAGTATTCATACTACATAATTTGCCATCATAGGTGATACTAAAAAATGACTTTGAATACGCTCCAAGTTAAATTTTATTTTTTGAAAATGTCAGTATTCATTTTGGCCCATTATAAAAAATCCACCCATATATTACTGCTATACTTACTGTCATAAAATTTTCTGTGTTAATTTTAGGAATTATTAGTTACTTTTAATAAATATATACATTTATAATAATATACATCTCCACTCCGTTACCACTAAATTTTTAAAATATTTTTTTATTAAATAAATAGAATGAATTGAACAAGGCCATAGATTTATTAGTGTTCTTCATTTGTTTATAAAACCCAGGAAAAAAATTAAGTAAAAAAAAAAGAGTTAAAAAAGGAAATATGCCCTTTTTCGAAGAATGACCCATTTACAGATGCAGATTTTTTTTACACCAGACAGCGCTGCAAAATTCACTATGGTGATTACGAGTTTTTTGTGTTTATTTACTTTAATGGATTGAGGTTGGGCTGTCAACCTAACTTCAACTGAAGTTATCTCAGGATCTATACATTTTTTAATGTAACTCATCTCTCAAACAAATAATCTTTTTTGAACGTTCTTTCTATAAATGTAACTTTTATGCAATTTTATTCGAAAAAATAATTTTGAATAAAAATGGCTGTCTGGCATATTAATAAAGAAGTGGTTAACCCGTATTTGTTTTCCTCAGTCACATGACTTTCATTTTATTATTATTTCATAGGTTAGGCATGATAGGATTTAATAGAATGAAGAAGACTTTTATTAATATCTTTTTAAGTTTTGATTCGATTTTCATAAAATTTGAAATCACTCGACAAAATTCTGCCAGGATTATATATATACGAGTATATTAACTTTCAATCCATTCGGCTGGGTAGTTTTCGCGCTGTTATATGCGGACGGACGAACCAGACGACGAATATAAACCTCCGTCTAAATTGATAAATTATACATTTAACTTTATATTATTTATATTATTACGAACGCACCTAAAAATGACTTCACGAATATGTCAAAAAATAAGTCATTTTGAATTTTGTAGCAGACTTAATGAACTGTTAAAAATTCCCGAATTTATTAATCATTGATTCTTATAAACGGTAACAATTACCTGTTATGAATTTCAAGAATAATTCCTTGTTGTAAAAATATGACATTACATGAATTGTTAACACATTTTATTCTTTAACAATTAAAATTTTTCAACAGTTGTCTACTGTGTGTATTCTTAATGTCAATCTCAATGTTAATCTCTTTTTTCTGCCATTTTACACAACAATCTCATACGTGTAAGGTAATTACTTAAACATCTTAAATACTGATTATAGCCTATGTAGTTGTCATTCCAAAGACAGTTCTCGTATAAAAAGAGGAGAATTTTGATGTGTTTATCAAAGTTATGCTGTATGATATGAAGTTTCGACTGAGGATTTCAGAAATATAACTAGGTAAGCTATTTCTACAAGTGCACATTTTTAAAAAAAATCTTGTATAATTTTTCATCTAATGATTATTATTATTATTTAATGATTATTATTATCTATATATTATACTTTTTTGGTCTAATAACTTTATGACACATTCTTTGTAACTACATATTTTAAAATGTATGAACTTTGATTAACTTTTGGCAAATATTTTATTTATTATGGTCCCTTGTAAATACTGCAGTGGTCGAGCATAATTGGTATTTCCGTATAATCCGTATGCCAACAATTATTCGCTAAAGATTTCATGTCATACACGCAATCATGCACGTATATAAATATTCATGTAAGCATGTGTGTATGTCTGCATTACGTAAACATAATACAATACAATAATGCAATAATACAATACAATATGTATGTATTCAAATGCATATATGTGTATGTATTCTTTAATTATATCTATGTTTTCTGGTAATGTATTAATATTTTCATTACTTCTTTGATCTAATTTTGAAAACATTCATATTTTTGGTCAGTTTTTGTGGACATGACAATCCGAGGAACGTCAACATTGACAAGCGATTGATCATAATCCAAGATGTAAATATTTATCGAAAAATGAAAAACGCTATTTGATTCCAAATCACTTCAGTAGAAAAGCTTGAAAATTTTTTGCTTTTACATATAAAAATGTCCCCACGTATATGTTAGAGACTTTCCCATTATTGAGCGAGGAAAAGTATATTTTTGAGAATAGACTTAAGGAATCTGGTTATTTAGAAAAATGGCTGATTCTACTAACCGACGATTCTTATAAACGGTTGCCTATATACGTCATGGTTTCAACAATATATCATTGTTGTAAAAATTAATACGTTACATGCATTGTTGACGCATTTTATTACTTAACAATCTTCCAACAGAGGTCTGCATTATCTATATATATAAAAGAAAGTCCTTTCTGGCTAGATGATCAACGCACAGCCAAAACTACTGAACCTACAAAGACGAAACTTGCAGGAAAAATACTTCTTAGTGTGTAGAGGCGCACTAAGACGGGATTTTCAAAAACTCCACCCTTAAGGGGGGTAAAAAGGGGAACAAACTTTTAAAAAATTCCCTAAAAATCGGGTATTATAGTTACGTGACAAATGATAACATATTTTAATGTATTTTTGTATGCTGAATCGAATGGTATCAATTAAATACTCATAAGTCAAATAGTTCGTGAGATATGGCACATTTTTCTAATTTGGCGAAGTCTTTGACGTCAAAGTTTCAAAATTTCTAACACTACAAGTGAGAATTTCTAAAAAAAGATCCGTTACTATAGCAATGGACGAGATTCAAGTTAAATCTTTTTGTTATTTAATTATTTTGTATATTTTTACAGATAGAAACATTAACTGCTGAATTGGGAATTGAATATTATTCTTACGGATATTTATGTAATTGTGTATTATTATTATTTCTACAAATTAAAAATTCACAATGTAAGCTGAAGCGAATGGTATCAATTAAATACTCCTAAGTCAAATAATTCGTGAGATATTGCACGTTTTTCTAATTTGGCTATGTCTTTGACGTCAAAATCTCAAAATTTCTAACAATACAAGTGATAATTTCTAAAAATACATCCGTTACTATAGCAATGGAAGCAATTCAAATTAAATATTTTTGTTATTTAATTATTTTGTTTATTTTTACAGATAGAAACATTAACTGCTCAACTGGGAATTGAATATTATTCTTACGGATATTTATGTAATTGTATATTATTATTATTTTAGCAAATGCCACGATTTAAAATAAAACGAGCTTACTAAAATAAAGTTTCGAAGGTCTGTTTAGTATTATATATTACTTCTTTATTTGTTTTCAGTCTTCAGCCATGTTTCCCTTTTTCTTTGGGTAGTTATTCATACGATTTCGGGCTAATTTTCCGTTATCGGATACTTCGCCATTTGGCGTATTAGCTACAATGTTGAAAGCATCGTTTATGTTTGAAGCGAAACCTTCACGATGAATCCTATTACAGAAAATCATATCATCATCTACTATGAGTATAAACCGCATATTCACATTTTAATCCGATTATTCATGATATTTTCGTAGGTTTTACACTGTTAGTTAGGTAATGTTTTTTGAAAGGTTTTAGCGTATAGCGTTTATTCTACGTTACTTTGTTATAGAGCTACAGCGGAAAGCTCTAAGATTAAGTGAACCCGATTATTAAAGATTACCTTTTTAAAAGAAATTCTACTGAACAAATTTTGATGGAAGTGATTTTTCAGGTATGGTTAATGACCCTATAACATATCCTTCTAAGTTGCTTACTGATAGAGGTAATGGGAAAGGTGAATACAATTATGAAAGATACATCTACTCTAATATAAAATAATAAATCCTAACTGACTCATAATCAACGCCGAGCCTAAACCATTGGTCCTAGAGCAATGAAATTTGGAAGACATATTTCTTACACAATATAGGCACCCACTAAGAAGGTATTTTTGAAAATTCACACTTTTAAGGGGTTAAATGTGGGTTGAAAATGTTAAGACCTTTCGTCTTTTTGCCATATCTCAGCAGCAGTTTTAGGTAAGAGCGTGAAATTCAGGATAACAAATCTACTAGAAGATAGTTAAACACATATTTCACAGATTTTAAAAATTCACAACCTAAGGGGGTTAAATGGGGTGTCGAATGTTTTAGGTCATTTCGTCTTTTCGCCATATCTCAACAGTAGTTTTAGTTAAAAGCGTGAAATTCGGGATAACAAATCTACTAGAAGATAGTTAAACACATATTTCACAGATTTTAAAAATTCACAAACTAAGGGGTTTAAAGGGGGGTCGAAAGTTTTAGGTCATTTCGTCTTTTCGCCATACCTTAGCAGCAATTTTATGTAGGATCGTGAAATTCGGGATTACAAATCTACTAAAGAATAGTTAAACATCTATTTCAGGTGATTTTAGAAATTCAACCTCTAAAGGGGTTAAATGGAGAGTCGAAAGATTTCTCTTTTTCGCCATATCTTAACAGCAGTTTTAGTTAAAAGCGTGAAATCCAGGATAACAAATCTACTAGGGAGATTTTAGAAATTCAACCTCTGAAGAGTTTAAAGGGGGGGGGGGGGTCAAAAAATTTCGGTGATTTCGCCCTTTTGCTCTATCACAGCAGCAGTTTTATGTAAGATTGTGAAATTCAGGATAACAAATTTACAAAAAAAAAAAAAAAAAAAAAAAAAAACGTATTTCAGCGATTTTAGAAATTCTACTTCTAAGGGGAATAAATGTGGGTCGAAAGTTTTAGGTCATTTTGCCTTATTTCAGCAGCAGTTTTAAGTAAGAGCTTGAAATTTAGAATAACAAAACTATTAAAAAACAGTTTAACACATATTTCATCGATTTTAGAGATTTTGTAGCCACCATCGGCTTTGAACTTGATTGTGGAAGATTAGACGAATGAGACAACTATTGCTGATTTGTGATTAGATAGTTTGTGCAAGGCATTTTTCCAGGGTTTTTTTTTTCGTTTATACTTATAAAAGTGTATATTCTGACTGACTCATAATTAACTCACAGCCATAACTACTGAACCTAGAAACATGAAAATTGGTGACAAAATAATTCTTGGTATGTAGAGGCGCACCAAGAAAGGATTTTTAAAAACTTCACCCCTAATGTGGGTAAAAAAAGGGACAAACTTTTTAAAAATTCTATAAAAATCGGGTATTAGAGTTATGTGAAAAATGATAACATATTTTAATGTATTTTTGTATGCTAAATCGAATGGTGGCAATTAAATGCTCCGAAGGGAAATAGTTCGTGAGGTATTTTCACATTTTTCTAATTTGGCGCCAAAATTTCTAACAAGTAATAATTTCTGAAAATATAGCGTGTCCGAGAAAGGTCTTTATCATTCTAAACATTAATAACAAATATACTAACAGGTGAAATGAAATGCAGTTTGCTGCAAAAGAATGCAGGAATCTGAGAGTTATTTTGCAGTACCTTCAATGTAGTTGTACGTGAGCTCCGTTAGTAGCGCAAAGAATGTCGAGCCTGTGCTCGATTTTCCTCCAAGTATTTTTTAACATTTGCGGTGTAACAGTGAGAATTGATGAGTGATGATTTCATGATTTGTCATTTCGTACCTCAGTCAATTGGTACCAGAAAAAACTCTTATATTTCTTCATTCTTTTCCAGAAAACTGCATTCCCTTTCACCTGTTAGTATTTTTTAGCCACCCACAGGGAGGCTTATTCTTTCAATCTCTATCATTTTTCATGTTTATGAAAAGTCACAGCAATCCATCGTTGCCACAGGTTAATCTCGGAAAATGAAACATTTGAAGTTACTAAAAAAATTAATAACTCAAAAAGTATTTGTCACAAAATTATTAGACAAACTGCGTTACAAAGGAAAAAAATTGTTTTTTTCTTGATATAAATTTTAAATCGAATGATTATGCCGTTTTTCAAATAATGAATTTCAAAAGTTACCAAACTTCACAATGAAGTACCATAACGAAACCTTCACGCGTAAAAAGATAATGATAACGGTTGTTGCTTTCGGTCGAGAATGGACCAAACGATGTTCACATTTTACTATTTTAACAGTTTTTAACGAAATTCTGTAACTTTAGAAGGATTTTTCTTCGAATAGGCAATAGAAATGCATAAAATCGTTACAAAAATGTTAAAATTACAAAAAAGGATAGATGCAAATTATCAGATATGAAAAATAAAAAAGAAATTTGGTACTTTCGTGTTATAGCATCCACCAAGCATGAAATATTTTTGTTTCTGTTTTCATTAATATATTGTAAATTTGGTACTTTCGTGTTATAGCGGCTTCCAAGGATGAACTGCCAAGCGACCAAGATTTATCGCCAAATTATAAAGCATGTATGACATTATAATAATATATGATATATATATATATATAACATTTCTGTACGTATGTGGCCAAGTTATAGCCATGTATGATGTACATATATGACATGTGTATATGATGTATATACGACATATAAAACATAAATAATATGTGTATAATGACGTATATGGCACATATAGGATTGTTTGGAATATATATATGCGTATATAGGATGTCTATATAAACTTTGCGATGATCTTGGCGAAATCATAACTGCAACCTTGGCATAATCATGGGAAAGGTTCATTCAGACCTTTTTCGTGCTCCCCCCAAATGTAAACCCCATGTAAACCCCTTCATGTAACATATCAATAGATAGATCTCGTCAAGCACTATGGTCTGGTCCTACTCTCCGCCTCTCACCCCCCCCCTCCCTTAAGAAACATAGTTCTCTGTTTCAACTCTTTTTAAATTTTAGTTTTTCCCATCTTTCTCAGCCCCTTTAAGCCCCACAGAGGACGTAGGCTTCTTCTAAAGGATACAACGAAGTTAAAATCGTCGAGGCCGACATTTCTAAGAGGGTCCCCAGGCCCTATCTCCCATAGGACCGGAGTTACCCCCCACGGGGAAGACATTCAAGGTGTTCAAACCCCGTCATGTACCATATCAAAAGTTTGATCTCATCAAGCACTTTTGTCTGGTTCTACTCTCCCCCTCCTTCTCTCCCGTCTCCTGTCAGGAGCACTTTTCTTATTTATTTTTTTCAATTTCTCTTATTTATTTTAGTTTTTCCCATTTTTCGCTGTTCCTATGGGCCGGACAGCTCCAAAATTTCAGCAAAATTAGCTGTAAACCGCCTAAAGGTATCCCCCCGCTTCTTTTGGCGCCCTCGGTTTTTACGTATCTCTCTTGGGGGGACCGTCAGAGGGGCGAAAAGGGGGATCCCTTTTAAAGTCCCATCTCTCAATTGCAAGTGAGGATTTATTTTAAATCGGGTCTCGTAGAGCACTTGTGTTTTGTATAGCTCCTCCTCCCTTCCCCCACCGCTTTCCAAGATCCCGTCAATTAATGCTAACTCATCATTTGTTAAACAACTTCTCTTAGCTGTATCCATCATAAAAGCTGCAATCATAGAACATTTAATTACCTTTTTTAGGTTATCTATTAAGTGCTAAAATGCCTTGAACCATTAAAAACAGTTTAAAGGGTGTCATTAAGCTAGCACATTTGTAAACAACAACTACCTTGCCACGTCTCAGCCCATTGGAGCCACATCTTTTTACTTTTATATTTATTAAAAATACTTCTAGTCACCGAATCTTTTTAAAACTTGGTGTGTTCGTGCCTAATATGTTCCGCCAGCCTCACAAAAAATCTTAGAGCGCTAACTAAATTCTAAAGTGGAGAAGCTGGCTTATGCTAACAAACACTGTTTTTTTTTTTTTGACGAGTTAGACTTGGCTGAAAAAATCTCAACGATAACAGCCGTGAGTGGCCAATCTATATTCTGTCGTAAGGTAGAATTTTTCCCGCTTGTGTTATTAATGTTTAGAATGATAAAGATCTTTCTCGGACAGGCTGTACATCCGTTACTATAGCAATGGAAGAAATTAAAATTAACTACATTTTTCGAAGTTCCATAGTTTGTGAGATATTGCATATTTTTTAATTTAACGGTGTTTTTAGCGCCAAAACCTCAAAAAAATTATAACTTTACCAATGATAATTTCTAAAAATACACGTGTTTTTATAGCAACGAAAGATATTCAAACTGTCGATAAAACGCGTTATTTTCATCGTTATCCTCTTTAATAAAACGCTACGCGTTGCCGCAGAGTTAACATAAATAATAGAGAGTAAGTAAACCGTAAAAACGGCTTGCAGTATGAAGCCGGTTATCGCTCAAATAATTTGGCCCAAACAAGATATTTCATTGGACAGAGAGAGGGTGCACGTGCACGTGGAACGAGGACTGGATTTTTTGGATGGGGAGAGGTTTTCAAAGCAAGCCGCCAGTTGTTTAGGCCGAATCTAGGGTTGCATTTTTGGCGTCACGCCAAATGTAAATATTTCGCCTCCAGTTCCTCTTTACTCCTTGATGCGTTGCTGACGACTGGCTTTTTTGCTAATCGTTGCCACGGATTAATCTCGGAAAAAGAAACATTTGAAGTTATTGAAAAAATTAATAGCTCGAAAAGTATTTGTCAGAAAATTGTTAGACAAATTGCATTTGAAAAGTAAACAATTGTATTTTTCTTGATATAAATTTCAAGTCTAATGATTATGTCGTTTTTCAAATATTGAATTTCAAAAATTACCAAATTTCACAATGGAGTACCATAGCGAAACCTTCACGCGTATAAATATAATGATAACGGCAAAGTGTCTTGACGTGTATACTGGATATAGCACGAGTCCCAAATTATAGTAGCTTTATTAATTATTCTGTTAAAATATAAAAGTGAATTATGATATCACGAGTTCATGATTTGTATTTAATTCTGGACAAATAGCATATTTTAGTCCACCTCAGTAAGGCAAATTATTTTCATTACTTCATTCAAATTCAACGGAAATGATTTTTCCCCATAGACACCATAACGTAACACAATTATTCATTTTTTTTTTAAGTTGACCTATTCCATAATAGAGTCTACAGAGAATTGACCTAATTTGGAACGAAGTTTTTTGGATACCTTTTGGTACTTTTCCATTGTACCATCATCATGCCAAAATGTATGCTAATGCGCCATTTATTTCAACCCTGAATGTGCAAATAATTTTTATTTCAAACCGTGCCAAGCACTGTGACTCGCTATTTATTCAACGCAAATCTCTTTTATTATTATTATTAATAATTAATTAATTGTAAGCATGCAAAATATTTTAATTTACTATTTTTTGAATCGTAAATACTGTTTTTTAAGTTATAACTTACATTTTTCGCTGATTCAAAAAGGAAATGTTTATAAACCTTTCGCAATGGATTTTGGCGGGACTTGCACTGTTAGTTATATAATTTATCAGAGATGGTTTTAGTATCTCCCATATTGTTCTACTTTGCTTAGTTGTAGAACTATTGCGGAAAGTGTGGCACAGATGTCATATACGCACCACATTGCCGCTATTCCTCTCCCCACCCCCCGCCAATTTGACGAAAACTTTGTTTTTGAATATTAACGTTGTAATTTATATTAACATTATAACATTAATGTTTTGAATATAACGTTATTTTATTTTCATATTGAAATAAAAAATCACGTGCTGTTATTGCATGCTATTTGTAACTAATGTTCAAAAACAAAGTTTACGCAAAATCGGAGGGGGAAAAAAACGCGCCAACGTAGTGCGTATATGACATCTGTGCCGAAAGTTTTATAATCAGATGAACCCGATTACGAAAACATAGCCCTTTAAAAAGATTCTGCCGAATGGATTTTGACGGAACCTTCACTGTTAGTTAGATGAGTTTTCAAGGATGGTTATAGTATATAGCATATTATGTTATCGGTCTTTACCAAATCCTACTGTAAATGATCAATGAAAAGAGTTTGTCCTTAACAGCCCAATTTTTGTCTGACACATTAAAAATGTAATAACGCAATGGTGTTCGTATCATTTTCAGAAATGCAGGAGGACATTCCAAGTAAAGGTTCATATGGTTTTAAAACACAAGGTCAATATTTCGTTTGATTAAAGGTTCGTTAAAAGGAATTGACCAGCGTAGCGGGCGTAGCTTGCTAGTTCATTATAAAACAGAATTTTCCTCTATTGTCTTTTCTATTCACAATAGTCTCACACACGCAATTATTTGAACACAGTAATTTCTAAAAATAACTAGTATGTAGTTGTTTTTTCAAAAAAAAATTTTTTTTTTGAAAAAAAATTACGAATTACTTTTGAGATATAGAAAGAACTTTACAAAAAGTTATGCTTGTGGATGTCAAAAACGTATCTGGATAAGATATTTCCACCAAAGCACTCCTGTAGTTTATGTTGCAGTATTTTGGATCAAATCAGGTTATATTTTGTTTATTATGTTATTACGCTTTTTTAACACTTTCCAACCTAGTTGAAAAGTGTTTATGACTTCGGTTTGTCTGGCCGTCAGCCGTCTGGCCGTCTGCCGTCTGTCCGTGCTCTAACTCCCGTAAATATGCTCGGATTGCCTTGCAATTTTTATATGTTATTGTCGTTATCTATAGCACGTTCCCTATTTCCACTGAAGTGTGTAGCACTTATAGTTTTTTTTACAGGTCACTCAAAAGAATGCCGTTACATGACGGTCTATGGGGAAAAATCATTTGCGGTTTATTTTAATGATGTTACACAATTGCAAACACATTGTAATTGATATATATCACTAACATGTATTACAAGAAGCTTAATATGGAATAGGGTGTGGATAGCATTTATAGTTAATTTACAGGGACAGTCAAAAGAATTCCATTACATTACGTCTATGGAGAAAAATCGTCTGCGGTTTATTTAAATGTTTCACTCTTTCAAACGCATTGAAATTTATATATATCACTAAGGTGCATTACAAGAGGCTTACTACAGAATACTGTGTGTATAGCAGTCATCGTTCATTTACAGGGACACACAAAAGAATTCTCTACTGTCTGTTAACAATAATTGCTGGAAGTGCGTTTTAAGTTACTGAACGCGATTTTATATTTAACTCACTTTTTGTTTATTACGTGGTGTGTATAAATTCTGTAGATCATATACAGGGAAATACAAAAGTTCGCGAACACATTTCCGTTTATTGACAGAAACTCCAGAAGGAGAATTTTAAACTGTGCTACGCGTTTTTTAACTGAACTAAAATTTAGCATCCTATGTAGTATATATACAAATCTATAGATCATATACAGGGCTGAATAAAAGTATTCGGATATTTTTCCGATTATTGTATACGTTGGAAATTCCTGAAATTATGTTTTTAATTATGTTATGCGTTTTTCAAATTGTTTACTTAGATGTTATCTCTCAGCTTATTAAACGGTATGATTTGTAAAATTATTTTGGAAGCGTTTGAAAGTGTTACATAATCTATGCTTGACGCATGATTTTTCGTTCTTGTTATTTAACTCATTTTGTTTTTTGGTTCAAGAGATGGATTTTTGTGACCGATATGCCATATATGACAGAATTATAAAAATTAAAAGATTAAAGATGTCTCAATATGATAGAATTATAAAAATTATATTCATAGGTGTGAGAATACAACATTTTAATATTTTTAGAACTTAAATATAAATTAATAAATTAATTCTTAATCCTATTTCCATTGACCGACTACAAGTGATAAATCGCCAATTATTCTTTATGGTTACAATTGTATAAGTTACAAGAACAATGGATTTAATGATGCGCCAAACTACGCCAAAGTACTGTTTAACTAAAACAACGAAATATTTTAAACACTAAAAACTAGAAAATATAAATAAAAAATAAAGAGTGTAATGCATATATATATATAAATACGGTATAATTATAGGCTATGATTATACGTTGAGAAATGAATTTAGAAAACCTTAAAAATATAGTTTAAATAATGTTTAATGTTTTCTTTCATGCTGCCATATCTTAGAAACGAAACAGAACAAAAATATTTTTTTAAAAATAAATTCACTAACTCACGCTTTCTAGCAAGCGCAAAATAACACAGTAAGTTTTACATAATCGATTTTGGTGCTCGCACCAAATACATGTATTGTAACGGAAGTTTTTGGGAAAGAAATATGAACTGCAGTCATGAAATTAGGCGTAATTTTCAAGATAAACAATGAAGGCTTATAAAAGAGGGTTTATTAAAGAAACTATTTTCACTTTTATACTTATTTTAAACTAATAGCTTTATTGGACCTTTGTTTTAATAATTTTGCAATGTATTATGTGCTGTATTACGCTAGTTTGAAATGTTTTTTTCAAAGGGACCCCTGTGAATATCACAGTGGAAGAATGTTTATACATTCTAAAGAACTAAATAGCCACTTTCACTAAAATACATACAATCGAAAAAACGCCCATATGATGTACAGGGAGTCCGAAAAGTCTTTGACACATTTTAAAATTTAATAACAGATCAAGCAATTGGCGTATAAGAGTGCAATTTGGTCGAAAATGCTTCTTATGATTTCGAATTTTGTTTAAACAAATAAAAAAATTAGTTCAAAAATTATCATAGATGGCGCTGCTTTTGTAAAGCTATCGAATATGTAGAATGCCTTTATAAATAACAGTGGCGAAAGACGCACAGTGCGTAGGCACAGTTTTTATCCAAACTATGGCAACCCACATTCCAGAACTTAACAATAATCTGAGTTCGATTAAACGAGTGAGGATGATAGACGAGTATAGGGCAATTACAATAGACGTCATGTTGGAGGTCACACACTGCAAATAGGCAGTTCTGATTGGTTTAACTACCCTGACCTCCAAGTGAAGTAAAATGGTTGATCAGCTGATTGCAACTTCCCTATTGTTAACTTCTTACACTTTACATGTGTCAAGGATTTTTGGGGCAACCTGTATATGCCTATAATTAAAGTCGTCTCAATGGCGACGTCTGACAAACCTTTTGTGTTTAAGCTGATTAAACTATTGCTGCACTCTGTAAAGATTTTCCGGTTGTATGTTCCTGTACTGACCGTAGTCTGAATATGTGGATGATTATGGGCTGCGAGTTCACTACAGATAGCGAATGCATAATTTTCCATAATTTTATTTCATTGTTCGCTACATTAAAATTTTTTTCATGTTATGGCAACATCCAAAATGTATAAAAGTCGTTAATTTGAATATTTTTAGCCTGCCTTGTGCATGATCTATAGCATTTTACACACCACATTACTAAAATTTAGTTAAACTTGAATAGGCAAAACACAACTGAAAACACTCTTCGAGAAATTATTATTCGTAAAAGACAATTTTATCACTCTTTGAAACCCCCTTTTTATTATATTTTTCTTTTCAAATGTTATTTGCCTTTTCTTGATAGTTTTTAATATTACTGTATACACAAATACTATATTATAAGCGTGTTACTGTGTATCAAAGGGCAGTAGCCACGTTTCTGTCTATTTTTTAGGTCTCAGAATTGTGAAACGAGTGTGTGGTTCCGACTTTCACTAGCTGCGTGTTTTATGGAATCACAGAATTAAAACAGGTAGCATGCAATTCTACCACTCATTTTATTTTTTTCACAATTTCTCTTTTTTTTTAAAATTTCGTCTTTCATAACTTGGTAGTTTTGTATGTTACTGGACACACAATTATTAATCCCATTTGTTAACTGGAATCAGCGAAGCTCTTTTGCGTCCACTCCAATACTTTTTTGTGACGCTACCCCTCTTAAATTTTTCAGCCGATGACCATCACAATGAGCACACTGATATCTGCCATGACAGGCATTGTTCTTGTAAATAAGTCTAAGCCAAATCATGTCCATCATTAATAATTGTAGATTATAAATGCCATATAATATTTAACGTTAAACGCGTAAATTGCCCGTGAGCGATCTTTTACACTGCTTGGAGTTTAGACAAGGGGTCTCTGTTCCATGTGCCAATACAGTTGAACAATGGTTGCATACGTTGAATAAAAAATAGGATGGTATTAACGTAAACTCTGTCATCGCATAGTTGCAAGAACATATATGAATACGATTGTGACGGAGATTTGAAATCTTAAAATTCACAGAATTTCTATGAAAGCCTATATAATCTTTATAATCTATACACCAGAGTGTATAAACTTTCGTAGACAGAAATTGTGTCGGTTTGACATAAGGTGAGTTGAAGTATATTCGCGATCTCGACTTGCCACCGACTGAGAAGGAGGTTTCTCTCGATTTGCCTTATGCAAGATACAGACACATTACATTGTACCCTGACAGACTCTCACGAAAGGCACGCGACAAAAGCCCCTTGACATGCTGTGGGAAAAGCTAAATTACGAAACTTTTTCATGTTCTTTGCGGGCAGGAATAGCATCAACTCGCTATCAGGTAAGTTGAAGTATATTCGGAATCTGCACTTGCAACCGACTCAGACGGAGGTTTCTCTTAATTTGCTATTCGAGTGAGACAGATATGCTGCATAGTACATTGTCATTCTACCATCTATGGAAAAGCTCCGACAATTAAGACAAGTAGCGTGCAATTTTATCCGTCTTTGAATTCATTTTCTCGCCTGATATACTTAAACACTAGGATACTTAAACACTGAACAGAATGTTTTCTGTTCAGTGTTTAAGTATCCTCCATTAATAGTTTCTTAAAAAGAAGTGAACTATTTTACTTTGTGTTTGACTGTGCATATGTGGGTGGTCACCCCGATTTCTCCTCTGCTTTTTATGTCTTCAAATTGTAAAAGAAGTCTGTGTTCCGTGGAGTCCAGAAGGTTAAGATAGGTAACACGCTAGCGATTCTTATTCACGTGATTTCTTACGTGATTCTTCTCTCTTCTCACGTGGCGATTCTTATTCCAATTATGAATTTGTAGAATGATCTATTGTTGAAAAAATATCATATTTCTGTCCTTGTTTATGCAGTCTATTGTTTAAAAATCAGAAAAAATCAACAATAGTTTATTTTGTTCATTCTTAATATACAATGATTCACTGTATTGATGGATTCTATATTATACAGTAAATTCATACGGGTAACTTTCTTATTTTTATTTTTGAAATTAGTTTTGTAGTTTTCTTTAAAAAACCGCTTTTGTCTAAAAAACATAAAAAAGGGAGAATATCGTTCCCCTAAACAATAAGAAACTACTTCATATGAAGTTTTGATACTAGATCTCGTGAACATATCAAGGTAAGCTAATTCTATAAATGCATTTTTCATAGAGAAAACTTCCATAATTTTGTACCTAAGCGGGTATTGTTTTATTTATTATGCTTTATTGATCGAATAACTTTATAGCACCTTCTTTTTATATATTTATTTTGAAAAACATGTTTATTCTCATACATTTAAAAAAAATTATTTTGATTCATAATGATCCCTTGTAAATATCACCACAGTGGAAGAGTGTTTATGCATTCATTGTCTATGTTTTCATGTATGTATTATTAATTTCATTATATGTCTGATCAAATATTGAGGACGTTCACATTTTTGGTCAATTTTCGAGGACGCGTAGTCCGATTAAGGTTGCAATTGAAAAGCATATCATCATGTAATACATTTATAGAAAAATGGAAAACGCTTTCAATTCCAAACACCTTCAGTATAATAGCTTGAAAGTTTCATAACGAAATGTCACCATGTATGGGTTTAGAGAAGTTCACGTTATTGAGCGGGGAAAATACTTTTTAAGAATAGCCTTAAAATATCTGCTTCTTCAGAAAGGTGGCTGATTCTTCTAACTACCGATTTTTATAAACCGTGCCTAATTTACGTCGTTTTGAACATTATTCATTGTTGTAACAATTAAGACGTTATACACAGTGTTATTGCATTTTATAACTTAACAACTAGAAGCTTCCAATAAAGGACCCTATTTTTCATTCATAAATCAGAATTTTCCTCTGTTAGCTACTAAAGGATGCGGATAACTGGTGTTAATTTCACCGCTCACCGCTTAATGGTGAATATTCACCATTTAAGGGAATAATTAAAAAAATAAATTATTTATTTAGCGTTTATGAAAAGTAACAAATAGAACAAGGAAACTTGTTAGTGGAAAGACAAATAGAAAAAAAATGGGGGGAGGGGGTGATCATCCATTTATTATGCACAAGCAATCTTATCCGTGAAACGAAATTACTTGAACATAGTAAGTTTTGAAAATAACTGTGTAGTTTCTTTTTATAACAAAACGTTTTTGTCTGAAAAAATACGAATTGTCTTTGTGAAATTGAACGTATTTTACAAAAAGCTACGCTTGTGAATGTAAAAAACATAACCGGATAAGATATTTTGCCAAAGACTTTTTCTAGCAAATGTTGCAGAATTTTGTATGAAATCAGGTTATATTTTGCTTATTATGTTTTTGTAATCTAATAACTTTCTGGCATATTCGTTTTAATAATTTTTAAATGTATAATTTACTCTCATACGCCAATTTGGATTGGTTTTTGGAATGATTTATAATTAAAATGGTCCCTTGTAAATATCACAGTGGAATAGCATATATTATATATATACATACTAAGGAACCAAATAGAATCTTTTACAAAAATACATTATCGGAAAAACGCCCATCTGATGTGTATGCGTATAACAAAATTTCTCTTAATGCCGGTATCCGGAAACCTCTTGTATTTAGGATGATTAAACCACAGCTTTGCCCTGTAAAGATTTACTGGTTGTCGGTTTTCACAGTCCTATATTGACCATAGTCTGAATATGTGGATGATTATGGGTTGCGATTTCACTACAGGCTGACATTTTGAAACAATACAGCATGATTCCTCCATAAACGGGTTTAATTTATTAGTTTCCGGGAACATGATTTTGCCAAATTCTCTTTCATTGTTGTAACCATCGTTTCAACACTTACATGCTTAACATTATATTTATATTCGCCGACGTCAAATTCTCGCCAAGCTTGACGAGAATTGATAAAATATTGCCAAATTTAGCGACAAAATACGTTCCATATATGAAGCCAACTTGGCTATGTCTGTCTAATTTGGCGACATTTTCTTTAAAATTCAGTATTGACGAGAACTGGGAATGAATCTTCTGTAATCGGGTTCCGCATATTTTAGCTTCGTGTATTTTCAATAGAATTAGCTAAAATCTCTAAAACCAAGCAATAAGGAGGCGATCTTTTCCTGCCGGTACATTCCAGAACGACTTTTCGTAGTTTAGTATAATGCATCCAGGTAACCCGACGATTCGCAAGCAGCTAAAATACAACAGAATGACGAAAAATATTGATTTTTTTTCTGGCGGCATGATAGCGAATTTTAAAGCCTTACATGTATTCGATAGAAGAAAGTTTTGGGATTGGCATATCTGACTAGTTTCATCTCACAACGCGCAAAATGTATAAAAGCCAGAATTCAACTACGTTTGATCAGTCCTGTGTATGAAGAAATTGTACACAGCGCATATTGTACACAAAATTTAACTAGTAAAAACCTTCTTCAAAAAATTATTATTCGTAACCCGCAAATCTATAAGCCATTGATTTTTCCCCCATTATATCATTCTTTTCAAATATTATCTGCCCTTCTTTGATGTTAATGTATCTCTTTGATGTTTTGTATGTTACTGTACATACAAATGCTATATTACTAGCGCGCTACTATGTAGAAAAGAGTGGTCGTCCCGTTTCTTTCTGTTTTTTAGGTCTCTGAATTGTGAAAAGACTGTTTGGTTCCGACTTTCTCTAACGGCGTGTTTCATGGAATCATACGATTAAAATAAGTAACATGCAATTCTATCACTCTTTTGTTGATTTTCACACTTTATAATTTCTTTCAAATTTTGTCTTCCCTAACTTGATACATTTGTATGCTACTATACACAAAATTCTTAATTTTCCTCGTTGTTCGGAATGAGCGAAGCTTTTGTGCGTCCACTCCAATAGTTTCCTTGTGACGCTATCCCTCCTAAAATGTTCGGCCGATGACCATTATATTGAGCCCATGGATATCTTCCCCGATTGGCATGGTTCGCCTAAAACATTTTGAGCCAATTCACGTCCATCATGAATAATTATAGATTCCGAATGCTATATATTTAATATTAAAATCGTAAGTTGCTCGTGGACGACTTTTTAAATTACTTCGAAAGTGTGAAGTTCCGATCAAGGGTCTTTGCTGCATTTGCCAGAACAGTTAAAGAATGGTTGCATACTTTAAATAAAAAATAGGCTGGTGTTACTGCTAACACTGTTATCGCATAGTTGCAAGAATATAAATGAATACCGTTGTTACGCAGAGTTCAAAATTAAAAATGCACAGAGTTTCTATAAAATGCTATATATATATATATATATTTTATTCTATAGCGGGGTCTATGATCCTTAGCTCTTAAATAGCGTCGAATTGCCATAAGGTCGGTTGAGGTATATTCCCGACCTCTCCTCACCACCCTCTCCTTGAGGAAGAGGATACACTCGATTTGTTTTATGCGAGATACAGACACACTAAATGGTACACTAACACACTCTCACGAAAGGCAAGTGTCAAAAGTACCCTTGACATGCTGTAGAATAAGCTAATTACGCTACTTCGCCATGTTCCTTGCGGGCAGGAATAGCATCAACATGCCATCAGGTGTGTTAAAGCATATTCGCGACCTGTGCCTGCCTCCGATTCAGACAGAGGTTTCCCTCGATTTGCTGTGCAAGTAAGACAGATAAGCTACGTTGTTCAATCACATTCTACCTACAATGACAGGCAACAAAAGCTCCTACAAGCAACCTCTTAAGACCCGAAATCCAAATAATACCACAAATATTGATTCATTGCTGCTACACACACAGAATACCACCATAGCAGACAAAATAAAAGCCTTTTTCTGAAATTAATACTTTAGAAAGGCGGTAATTTAGGTTCACAAACATAAAACTCAAATTACTAGCCTTCAAAATGTCAATTTAAGAATCAATGTTCCAAATTCACACAATAAAAAAATTAAGGGCTGTAAGTAAGTGAATAATCTTCAAATCCTCAACAATTTTACTTTGTAAAGTGTTTAAGTTAAATAATTGTGAAATCGACCTACTTTCTTGACTACACTATATTGAAAATATTTTGCAAACTCAGATGAAAACAACATTTATTTTATGAGGAAATCAGCATAGGCTCTGCCATTTATTGATTTAGATTTAAAGCTAAATCATTCACCTATATAGAAGTGAAGTAAAAATGTAAATAAAATCCAACAGTTTAGTTTTATGAAGAATAGATGTACCCATTTGGGTACCCAGGACTAAAGATGGTATGACAGATAACGTGCAATTTGCTCTCCTGTTATCATTATTTTCAATATTTTAGTGCCATCTCTTGATAGATTTGTAAAAAAAAAGTGTTTGTTATTGTAAAATAAATACTATTTTACTTTGTATTTCACTGTGCATATCAGAGGGGAGGTTACCCCGTTTTCTATCAACTTTTGAGAACTCTGAATTGGGAAAAGCGTATGTGTTTCTTGAAATCCAGAGGTTTATGATAGGTAAAATGCGACTGATTCTTATGTGGTCATTACACGTCATGCGTTTGAAGAAAAATTTTTTGTTACAATAAAATATGATAATACACTCATAGTTGATGAAGTTTGTTGTTTAACAATCAGAAAATTTCAACAATGGTTTATTTTGTTTATTCTTAAATTACAAGTTTTCACTGTTATTTTCCATATTATACAACAATCTTATACCTGTGATTTTCGTCATATATTTTTTAAATAGTTATGTAAATTTCTTTTATGAATCCTTTATCGTCTAAAAATCATCTAAAAGGAGAATTTCAGTGCCTAGATCAGAATGAAACTACTTCATATGGAGTTCTGATATTCGCTTTCATAAGCATGTCTTGGTAAGTTATAATTCTATAAATCCATTTTTCATAGAGAAATCTATAATTATGCACCGAAGTAAGTGATGTTTTATTGATCAAATAACTTTATGGCATATTCTTTTTAAGCACTTATTTTTTAAACGTTTGTTTAGTGTTATACACGCATTTTGATTTACTTTCGGAATGATTTTTATTCATAATGGTGTCTTGTAAATACAACAGTGGAAGAGCATTTATACGTACACTGTTAAAAATTTCCGTAAAATAATGATTAATTAATCTTTTATGTTACATCCTATTCAATATTTATTTAAAATTTGGGGAAGCACTATTAATTTACAAAGTTATTGTTTTTATAGTGGTCAAAAAATTACAGTTCGGCGCTAATTTTATCTCTGCCCCGACCAATGATATAAAGTTTTATAATATACAGGGTAATTATAAAAAAACTATCCCGATATATGAGCCCCTAACTATCATACGTTCACAGAAACTGAATGAAATTTTGGTTTAAGGTATTTTGAGGTATGCGCTCAAGAATCATATGAAAGACAAAAGTTAAATTCTAACAGTTACGGTTACAGTGACAAAATTTGGAAAATTTCAAATGGCAACACCTATTTTTTATTATTGGAATGTGATCTTCATAGTGAAAAACCATAATTAAAAAAAATAATTCTTCTTTTGTGTGTGACAGGTAGTTTAAAAACTTTCTGAAAAAGCAAAACTATTCACCTCGACAAACTATATTGATAGGCTGTAACACTAAAAGAAACAGTTACATGCTTCCATGAAAATTAGGCTTAAAAATCTCACAGCAGTGCTATGGGAAATGCAGATTTACGCAACCTCGTCATGCTACTTGAGAGCAGGAACAGCATCGACTTGCCATCAGGTAAGACGAAGGTTATCTGCAACCTCAATTTGCCGCAGAGTATGGCGGAGGATTCACTAAAATTAACCTACGAGGTACGAGGATCATACATGATTGCGGCTTAATTGGGAATGAGACGGATAAGTCCTCGACTTGGCACAAAAGTGAAACTTACTAAAATTTTGCGATTTCAGTTTTAAACCGAATCGGGATCTCAGAACATGTGTATTTCCACAAAACAAAGCAGTAGTTATTTACATTTTATACACAAAAATATGTTACATGACTTAGGTTTTAGTGAATAACCACCTTGTCCTTTCTATAAAAAATCCATCTCCTTTACCAACCAACCTCCAAGTCACGATTTCGGCTAGTATTCGTCCGTAATGTTGACGTCATTAGAATGTGTGCAACAATGTGTTTAAAGTATGTGAGTTACAACAATGGATCTAATTTGTCAGTTAAATGTAAATAATCGCAGTTTTTTTCAAGAATGTTAAGTAATAACGAAATCGTCGCTCAACAATTAAACAACAAACGTCCCATTGTTGTTTAGATGTAATTGTGTGAAATTTCTTATTTAAAGAAATAAATTCGAGGTTTTAATAGGTTTTAGTTGCAAAAAGATTTGTCGGATTTGTAATCGAAGCTGATACAGTTTTCGACAAGATGTTTCGAAGTTGACTCAGTGCTGCTTGATTTCATGCTAAATGATAAGTATTAACATTTAATTTATAGAAGTAGTAAATATATTAATGTTTATCAAATAGTAATGGGTATTATATAAATATCTGTACTTTTTTTATATTTCGCCCCCACAATTACGATTAGGAGAATTTCAACTGCGATTTAGACAGGCATATATATGCTTCATATGTACGCCTATTATATCATCGAAACGCTTAATTATCCGCCCTTTATGTCAATAATTACTTAATATTTGCGTCGTATATGTCATGTACGTCATATGCGCCTATCACAAATGTCATATATATACTCGTGTGTTACATATATGCATTATATATATACATAGTCACATTATACGTCATAGAATTTTATGTAATTTATATATGTATATACTATCAAATAATTCTTATAATTCAGCAACACATTCTCCAGAGGCACTATAACTAAAAGCCTTTAAATATAGTTTCAGTATATAATTTGACAACATAATATACTAAATATAAAATAACAATATGCATAATAACTTATAATTATTATATATTATTATGTAATATTTATAGTATAATGTACATTTTTATAATATGACTAAATTATAACGATCTACAATTTTTTAAATCAAATAATCTGTGCACTATAAAAGAGTTTTTATTTCTTGATTTAAAGATATATATATAATTAATTAAAGATAAAATTGGCATGATTACTTAATTTATAGATGAAGTTGTAAATACGCTAACAAACAGTGTGTGTTTTGTTGTTGTTGTTCATTCAAAAATAACATTTTTCTTTAACATTAAAGCTTATAAATGTTTGATAGTTTACGCGACTCCTACATTACCATAAAAAAAATACAAAGGAATTAAGAAATATTTCGAACTTTTGGTTTTCTAAAATCAAGCTATTATTTGATAAAATAAAAAAGTGACTAATAAAAAAAATAATAAGTATTTAATATAACCCCTATAAGTATTTAAATTATTTTATATTTTATCGAGAACTAACGCTGAAGTATTCACATATTAAGCTAAAACATTTTCATTAAAAAACAAATTGATATATATAAAATATCAAAATTAAAGGTTAAAAAATATTGATGAGTGAGAAAATATTAGACAAACTATTTACTGATATTCATTTTTAACGAAACACATTATTGTTCACTCCATGTTGTTTATTCATTTTAAAAATTCCAACTCTCGCCCCAGCCAGTCAAAAAAGTGTTCGTCTATTTCATGTGGCAGGTAGTTTAAAAACATTTTGAAAAAGTAATATAATTCAACTCGACAAAATACAATTCAAGGCAAACCTCCTAAAGGGTACAATTAGAGGCTCTAATGAAAATCAGGCTGAAAAGTCTCACTGGAATGTTGTGGAAAATGCAGATTCACGCAACCTCGTCTTGTTCCTTGAGAGCAGGAACAGCGTCGACTTGTCATCAGGTAAGTCGAAGTTTATCGGTAACCTCAACTGGCGATAGATTTTGGTTGAGAATTCCCTGGAACTACCCTATGAGTTAGGTTGATCATATACGATCGCGACTTAATTCCAAAATCGATGTATAATGGTCTCGACCTGCCAAAGAGTAAAATTTAGTAATAATTTTACGTTTTCGTTTTAAAGAGCAGGGCAAAATTTATTTTCACAAAAAATCCTAGTAAAATTTTATATTTTTCCATAAAAATATATTAAATAACTCGTGAATAAAGTAATGTCCAAATGTAATATTTTAAACACACGCAAAGTGATAAGTGAAAAAACCTACATGATATATTTCCTTATAAAACTCATTCGTAAAGCAACACATTTTTTATCCAAATTCTGATTGATTTTTTTAAACTACTACCAATTTTAATGTACCGAGATACTGTCAATTGTATCATTCACAAACAATTTAGTATTCAACGAAAATTTAAAATAACATGACTAAATAAAAAGAACAAAATTATCTTTTCCTATAGGTATTTAAATTTATTATATATTTCATCGAGAACTAACGAGAGAAGGTTGAGAAAACTGAATGACTATGGTTATTTAGACCTCTTCTCCGTTAGCCTTTCGGTAGTGCAGCAGTTCGATCGCACCCGCAAACAGTGCAAAAATATTCTTTCTCATTCAAGCTATCTTTTCACGCACTCCTCCATTTTTATTGAAGTACACTGCTCAAAACAATTAAAGGATATTGCAGTTTTAAGTGGATTTTGTATCTGGGAAACTTTTTAGCTGATTGATACATGGTCGACAGACATAGTAGGTTATATGAGAATAAATTACACATGTTTGGCAGAAAAAAATGCATTTTTTTGCGCATTTGTGTACAAAAGGAAAAAAACACAATTTGTGCATATGAGAAAAAAAGAATAAGAAAAGGTGTTTTCTTCAAAGAAAATCATTTTCAGTAGGGGGTATGGTTTCCACGGGCGGCCAGCCATGTTGAACACCTTTGAGGCATGGACTCAATGAGGCTATTAATGACGAGTTGGGATATTCTGCCCCACTCTTCCAGAAGAGCTCTTTCCAGTTCTTGGAGAGTTTGTGGGGGTTGTTGGCGGCCAGAAACTCGTCTTCCTAGAGCGTCCCAAACGTGCTCGATTGGATTCATGTCTGGAGAACACGCTGGCCATTCCATTCGAACGATTCCTTCCTCGAAAAGGAAATCCTCCACCAGGTTTGCACGATGTGGCCTGCAGTTATCGTCCATTAAAATGAAGTTATCTCCGATTGCTGCAGCGTAAGGGACTACAATAGGTCTGAGGATCTCATCCCTATATCGGCGACCAGTCAGAGCTCCATCTCGAATGATGTAGAGGTCAGTGCGCCCGTCAATGGAGATGCCACCATACACCAACACTCCTCCACCGCCAAATCTGACACTTTCGTGCACGAACGCAGGATTATTCCTACTGCCACGGTCCCTCCAGATGAAAATACGCCTATTATCCGGATGCACAGAAAAACGGGACTCGTCAGAAAACAGAATATTGCTCCATTCATTTCTCCTCCAGTTGACGTGCTCGGTTGCCCACTCCCTGCGGTTGCGACGATGCCTTGATGTTAATCTAACACATACCATCGGTCGGCGAGCATACAGACCTACAGCATGGAGCCGGTTTCGGACAGTCTGAGTTGAAATCGTGGTGCCTGTAGCCGAGCGAAGGTGTTGTTGGAGAAGAGTAGCGTTCATGTTTCGGTGTCTCCGAGCTGTTAACGCTAAATACCGATCTTCATTGGGCGTTGTTGCCCGTCTACGACCTTGCCCTGGTCTTTGGCCTGCACATCCGCTCTCCAAAAAACGGTTCCAGATCCTGGAAAAGACACTTTGTGACACTCCAATGGCTTGCGCTACTTCGGCTTGAGTTTGGCCCCCTTCTAACCTACCAACAATTCTCCAAGCTTCTGAATCTGTCAAATGACTTCGCTGAGACATCGTACTCATCGAAACAAAGCAATCACTGAATGCCGATCATCCTTGTCTTCATTCTCTTTTATCCAGTTGAAAGTCAAATTTCATTCGCTGCCGCTGAAGCGACGTTTTTGACGTCGAACTCAAAATTTGCATACTCCACAGTTTGAAAACCAGAAAAATTTGCATTTGTGATTCTCTTCTTCTATTTTCGGCAAAAAAAAAATTTCGTTTATATCTTTATTTTATATAAAACTTCAAATATCCTTTAATTGTTTTGAGCAGTGTATTTGCATACTATGTGTAAAGAAATTTGATCAAAGCGCATGCTAATAAATATACAAACGTCTAATTTAATGGTTTTAAAAACAAAATAGCTAAGTGAAAAAATGCCAGAGAAATCATTTACTCATAAAATTTAAATTCTTGACAAATTTTTGTTTTCCTTATAAAATATATATCTATCCCCCCATATCCTTTATTTCAAAAAATAGTTCTTCTTTTGTGTGTGACAGGTAGTTTAAAAACATTCTGAAAAAGAAAAATTACTCAACTCGACAAACTAGCTTGATAGGCCGTAACACTAAAACAAACAGTTACGTGCTACCAAGAAAATAGGGCGAAAAAATCTCACAGCAGTGCTATGGGAAATGCAGATTTACGCAACATTGTCGTGCTCTTTGAGAGCAGGAACAGCGTCGACTTGCCATCTGGTAAGTCGAAGGTTATCTGCAACTTCAATTTGCCGTAGAGTATGGTGGAGGATTCCCTAAAATTAACCTACGAGGTAGGCGGATAATACACGATCGCGACTTAATTCGGAATGAGACGGATAACGTCCTCGACTTGCCACAAAAGTGAAAATTACTAAAATTTTGCGATTTCGATTTTAAACCGAATCAGGACCTCGGGACATGTGTATTTACACAAAACAAAGCAGTAGTTATTTACATTTTATACACAAAAATATGTAAAATATGGTTTTAGTGAATGACCACCTTGTTCATTCTTTAAAAAATCCATCTCCCTGCCCATCCACCCTCTCACTTACGATTTCGATTAGTTTTCGTCCGTAATGTTGACGTCATAACGATGTGTGCAACAATGTGTTTAAAATATGTAAGTTACAACAATGGATCTAATTTGTCAGTTAAATGTAAGCAATTGCAGTTTTTTTCAACAATGCTGAGTAATGATGAAATCTTCGATCAAAAATTAAACAACAAACGTCCCATTGTTATTTAGATTTAAATTGTGTCAAATTTCTTATTTCAAGAAATAAATTCTAGGTTTTAATCGGTTTTAATTGAAAAAAAAAGATGTGTCGTATTTGTAACCGTAGATGATACATTTTTCAACAAGATGTCTCGAAGTTGACGCCGCGCTGCTTTATTTCATGCCAAATGATAAGTATTAACATTCCATTTATAGAAGTAGTAAATATATTAATGTTTAACAAATAGCAATGTGTATTATATAAATATCTGTACTTTTTTATCCTTCTCGTCCATAATTACGATTATGAGAAAGTTCAATTACGATTTAGACAAGCATATATATGCTTTATATGCATGCATATTATATAATCGAACGTTTAATTATCCACTCTTTATGTCTATAATTGATTATTATTTGCTTCGTATATGTCATGTACGTCATATGCGCTTATCACAAATGCCATATATATACTCGTGAGTTACATATATACGTTATGTATGTACATAGTCCTATTATACATCATGGAATTTAATATACTTTATATAAGCAAGCTACGTCCGCTACGCTGGTCAATTTCTTATAACGAACTTTTAATCAAACAAAATATTGACATTTCATAATTCACTTTTATATTTTAACAGAATTATAAGGCTACTATAATTTGTGACTCGTGGTACAGCCAATATACACGCCAGGATACGTCGCCCTTCTCATTAACTTCTTAAGCATGAAGATTTTGCTATGGTACTCCATTGTGAAATTTGGTAATTTTTCAAATTCAATATTTGAAAAATGGCATAATCATTAGATTTGAAATTTATATCAAGAAAAATACAATTTTTTACCATTCAAACGCAGTTTGCCTAACAATTTTCTGACAAATACTTTTCGAGCTATTATTTTTTGTTCAGTAACTTCAAATGTTTCATTTTCCGAGATTAATCTGTGGCAACAATTAACGAAAAACCCAGTCTTCAGCAACGTATGGTTTTTTATTAAAGAGGCTGTTGGAGCAGGGATTGTCACAACCGATTTGCCACCATCACTTTTGAAATTGGTTCTGTAGTTCCAGGGATTCCATAGAAATTGTAATTTAGAATGATTTTAGAACGCTTTTCGCTTATTTCACCCTTTTAAATTTCGAATTGTTTTAATAATTTGTTCTTAAAGAGCATTTACATCTTATAAGTAACTACAATGCCAAATTTCAAATTTCTAGCTCCTTCAGTATAAACAAAATCGCAATTTTAGAACGTTTTTCGCTCCTGCACCCCCCTGGGGTTAGTGTCACCGACAAAAAATGTAGCCTATGTTGGAGCAGGGGTTGTCACCATTAATTTGCCACCATCACTTTTAAAATCGGTTCGGTAGTTCCAGAGATTCCATAGAAATTATAATTTAGAAAGTTTTTAGAACGCTTTTCGCTCATTTCACCCTTTTAAATTTCGATTTTTTTTATTTTGTTTTTAGAGAGCATTTACATCTTATAAGTAACTACAATGCCAAATTTCAAATTTCTAGAAACTTTAGTATAAAAAAAAATCGCAATTTTAGAAAGTTTTTCGCTCTTGCACCCCCCTGGGGTTAGTGGCACCGACATAAAATATAGCCTATGTTGGAGCAGGGGTTGTCACCATCAATTTGCCACCATTACTATTGAAATTGGTTCGGTAGTTCTAGAGATTCCATAGAAATTGTAATTTAGAATGTTTTTAGAACGCTTTTCGCTCATTTCACCCTTTTAAATTTCGATATTTCTTTTATTTTGTTCTTAGAGAGCATTTACATCTTATAAGTAACTACAATGTGAAATTTCAAATTTCTAGCTCCTTCAGTATAGAAAAAATCGCAATTTTAGAACGTCTTCCGCTCCTGCACTCCCCTGGGTTTAGTGACACCGACATAAAATATAGCCTATGTTGGAGCATGGGTTGTCACCATCAATTTGCCACCATTACTTTTGAAATTGGTTCGGTAGTTCTAGAGATTACATAGAAATTGTAATTTAGAATGTTTTTAGAACGATTTTCACTCATTTCACCCTTTTAAATTCCGATTTTTTTTTTGTTTTTAGAGAGCATTTACATCTTATAAGTAACTACAATGCCAAATTTCAAATTTCTAGCTCCTTGAGTATAAAAAAAATCGCAATTTTAGAACGTTTTTCGAACCTGCACCCGCTGGGGTTAGTGGCACCGACATAAAATATAACCTATGTTGGAGCAGGGGTTGTCACCATCAATTTGCCACCATCACTTTTGAAATCGGTTCGGTAGTTCCAGAGATTCCATAGAACTTGTAATTTAGAATGTTTTTAGAACACTTTTCACTCATTTTACCCTTTTAAATTTCGAATTTTTTTTTATTTTGTTCTTAGAGGGCATTTCCATCTTATAAGTAACTACAACGCCAAATTTCAAATTTCTAGCTCTTTCAGTATAGAAAAGATCGCAATTTTAGACGGTTTTTCGCTCCTGCACCCCCCTGGGGTTAGTGACACCCACATAAAATATAGCCTATGTTGGAGCAGGGGTTGTCACTATCAATTTGCCACCACTACTTTGTAAATTGGTTCGGTAGTTCCAGAGATTCCATAGAAATTGTAATTTAGAATGTTTTTAGAACACTTTTCACTCATTTTACCCTTTTAAATTTCGATTTTCTTTTATTTTGTTTTTAGAGAGCATTTACATCTTATAAGTAACTACAATGCCAAATTTCAAATTTCCATCTCCTTCAGTATAGAAAAGATCGCAATTTTAGAACGTTTTTCGCTCCTGCACCCCACTGGGGTTAGTGACACCGACATAAATATAGCCTATGTTGGAGCAGGGGTTGTCACCATGAATTTGCCACCATTACTTTTGAAATTGGTTCGGTAGTTCTAGAGATTCCATAGAAATTGTAATTTAGAATGTTTTTAGAACGCTTTTTACTCATTTCACCCTTTTTAATTTCGATTTTTTTGTTTTTAGAGAGGATTTACATCTTATAAGTAACTACAATGCCAAATTTCAAATTTCTAGCTCCTTCAGTATAAAAAAATCGCAATTTTAGAACGTTTTTCGCTCCTGCACCCCTCTGGAGTTAGTGGCACCGATATAAAATATAACCTATGTTGGAGCAGGGGTTGTCACCATCAATTTGCCACCATCGCGTTTGAAATTGGTTCGGTAGTTGCAGAGATTACCCCCTACAAACAAACAAACAAAAAAAAAAAACAATCTTTACTCCTTTATAATATAAGTATAGATATAATATCAAATAACTCTTATAATTCAGCGACATATTCTCTAGGGGCTCTATAACTAAAAAACATTTAAATATTGTTTGAAGATATGATTTTACAGCATAATATACTTTAATATAACAATATGCATAATAACTCTTAATCATTATATATTATATAATATTTATAGTATGGTATAACATACATTTTTAAATTATGACTAAATTATAACGATCTATAATTTTATAAATCAAATAATCTTTGCACTTTTATATTTTCTATATAAATATATTAAATAACTCGTGAAAAAAGTAATGTCGAAATGTAAAACTTTAAACACACGCAACAATATAGGTAAAAAAACACACATGATATATTTCCTTATAAAACTCATTTAAGAAGCAAAACATTTTTTATACAAATTCTGCTTGACTACTACCAATTTTATTGTACCGGGAACACTGTCAATTGTATCATTCACAAACAGTTTAATATTCAATGAAAATTTAAAATAACATGACTAAATAAAAAGAACCAAATTATGTTACCCTATAGGTAATTAAATTTATTTAATATTTCATCGAGAACTAACGATAAGAAACAACGATAAGAAACGATAAGAAACAGTGTGGGTTTTGTTGTTGTTGTTCTTTCCAAAAGAATATTTTACTTCAACATTAAAGTCTATAAATGTTGGATATTTTACCCGACCCCTATATTACCATGCAAAAAAGGAATTAAGATTTATTTCGAACTTTTGGTATTCTAAATTCAAACTATTATTGGAAAAAATAAAATAAAGTGACTAATAAAAAAATAATGATTCCCTATAAGTATTTAAACCATTTTATATTTTATCGAGAACTAACGTTGAAGTATTCACATATTAAGGTAAAACATTTTGATTAAAGATCATATTAATGAATATAAAATTTCAAAATTATTGGTTTAAAAAATATTGATAATTGAAAAAATATTAGACAAACTATTTACTCATATTCATTTTTAACGAAACACTTTATTGTTCACTCCATAATGTTTATTCTTTTTAAGAATTGTAACTTCCACACCCATCCAGTCAAAAAAGTGTTCGCCTATTTCATGTGACAGGTAGATTATAAGCATTCTGCAAAAGCAATATTTTTTAACTCGACAAACTACAGTTAAAGGCAAACATACTAAAGGGTAAAAATAGAGGATATAATGAAAATCAGGCTTAAAAGTATCACTGAATGCTATGGGATATGCAGATTCACGCAACCTCGTCATGCTCCTTGAGAGCAGGAACAGCGTCGACTTGTCGTCAAGTAAGTCGAAGTTTATCTGCAACCTCAACGTGCCATAGATTTTGGCTCAGGAGTCCCTGAAATTACCCCATGAGTTAGGTTTATCATATACGATCGCGACTTAATTCCGAAATTGATGTATAATGATCTCGACCTGCCAAAGAGTAAAATTTAATAATAGTTTTACATTTCGTTTTAAACTGAATCGGGACACCAGGGCAAAATTTATTTTCACAAAAAATCCAAGTAAATGTTTATACTTTACCATAGTAATATATTAAATAACTCGTGAATAAAGTAATGTCGAAATGTAATACTTCAAACACACTCAACAAGATAAGTAAAAAAAAACACACATGATATATTTCCTTATTAAACTCATTTAAGAAGCAAAATATTTTTTATACAAATTCTGTTTGATTTTTTAAACTACTACTAATTTTAATGTACCGGGAACGCTGTCAATTGTATCATTCACAAACAATTTAGTATTCAACGTAAAATTAAAATAACAGGACTAAATAAAAAGAACCAAATTATGTTACTAGATTATTTTTTTAACACAATTATTTCAAATTGGTAAAGTAATCATACAAGTTGTAAATTTCCAACTGGACGAAAAATGTCCGGGCCAGGATTCGAACCTGGGATCGCTTGGCTGAAGCCGCCACACTCTACCACTGAGCTATCCTGGTCGAATCTGGAGGGCATAATTCATCCAGTTAACCTTATTGATCGAAGTATCTGGTCTCTAGTGCAGCGGTTCCCAACCCATGGGCCGCGGCCCACTTGTGGGCCGCAAGCACCGTGGCACTGGGTCGTGGAATCTTGGGGTCTAATACTGGTTTTTCGGGACGATTCACTACAGAAGCGCTGACTGTTGATCGCTGGGGTTACATTCGTCAGTCATCAAGGTCAACGCTCTCCTCCCTCCGACATTCTTCACCCTTCTCCCCATCACGTCTGCATTCCGCACTTCTTTATTGAGTCCTTTGGCAGTGGCTGTGGTTTTCTGTTGATGTATCATATCGTTGTGTGTGCTGTGAGCTACTATTACATCACGTCAATATGCATGCTTGGTTTCGGACGGGGTCTTGTCGTAAGACGAAGTTGGCAAGTGATGAAGGGACTTCTACATCTGGTTCTACAAGTAGTGAGTTTTAAATGAAGGCGAAATCCAGTCTAAGTTGTAAAAAAATAGCAAGGAAAACTAAAACATATTTTCGTAAATATAACCCTGATTTTTTAAAAAGTGGGTTTGTGTTTTCTGGTTCTGAGGAAGAGCCTATGCCTCAGTGTGTGATTTGTTTCGAAATGCTATCCAACGAATGTATGAAATTCTCAAAACTTGAAAGACATCTATCAACTAAACATCCTGAATGTGTAGGAAAGTCTTTGGATTTCTTTGAAATCAAGAAAAGAAATTTTGGTATGACTAAATCTACCATGGAAAAATCTTCAAACCAAAACAAACTAAGCACCAGAGTTTCTTATGAGCTTTCTTTGTTAATCGCAAAGAAGGGTTCAGCTCACACCGTGGGAGAGGAACTTATTATACCCGCAGCAAAAATAATAATTAATGCTTTGTTTGATGAAAAATGTACAAAAAAAATAAACGAAATTCCCTTATCAAATACAACTGTTAAAAGAAGAATTGATGAAATGTCTGAAAATGTGAAAAAAGCTGTCATTACTTTTTTGAAACAAAGTGAATATTTTTCGCTGCAACTTGATTAGAGTACAGACATTGCTGGCCAAGCTAATTTATTAGCTTTTAGTCGTTTTGAGTTGAATGGCAATATTGAAGAAGAAATGATGTTTTGTCAATCTTTGCCGACAAAAACAACTGGTGAAGAGATTTGCAAATCTGTTGACAATTTTATAAAAGAAAATGAAATAAATTGGACTAAGTGTGTAGGTTTGACAACGGATGGGGCACGTGCTATGTCTGGAATTCATATTGGTTTATTCGCCAAAGTTAAATCAGTTGCTCCCTTGGTTCAATGGACACATTGTAGCATACATAGAGAAGCTCTTGCAGTTAAAGGTTTGGATGAGAGTTTAAAAGAAACTCTTCACGATGCAGTAAAAATAGTTAACTTTATCAAAGCAAGACCTAAAAACTCCAGGCTGTTTGGTGTTTTGCGTGATGAAATGGGCAGTGAACACAAACAGCTTCTACTTCACTGCGAAGTTCGGTGGCTGTCGAGAGGCAAAGTGTTGACAAGATTGTTCGAACTCCGTGATGAACTCACGGTTTTCCTGAGGGAGGGATATTATGATGGAAAACTTGCGAATTCCTACTTAGATTGTGTGACCAATGAAAACTGGTTGAAACGGTTGGCATATTTGGCGGATATTTTTGGTTCTCTCAATGTACTTAACTTAACTCTGCAGGGTAAGGACGCTCATAAGTTTTTTGTGCAAGACAAAATAGAAGCAATGATAAAGAAACTTCAACGATGGGCTCAAAAAGTGGAGCAAGATTCCTTCGACGCATTTCCAGTCCTACATGATTTTCTTGAAACCAACGAAGTCAAAATTGATAAAACAACAGCTACAACTATAAAAGAACACCTTAAATCTTTGGCCTCTAACCTCAGGTAATTTAAAGTTATTTATTTTTCTTAATTTTATCCTATTTTTTAATAAGCGTAATTAAAAACATTTATTTTCCTGAAACAGTAACTTTTTTTAAATTAGTAAATTTTTCAAATAATGTCTTTTTAAAATTATTAATAAATTTTAATTACTTGTCTTATACTTTTATTAATCATTCATATGAATGAGAAATCTGCTAACACTAACTGAAGCAGTAATTAAGCTTTTTCATATTTCTTAGGAACTTCTTCCCTAAAATTGAAGATGAAATACAGTGGATCAGAAACCCCTTTGAAGAAAATTACTTAAAAAACTTAAAATTATCTTCAAATGAAGAAGACTCGATAATTGAACTATCATGTGACCAGACTTTAAAATCGATTTTTAAGACAACACCACTGGTCTCATTTTGGAAAAAAGTTCGGCAAGACTATCCAGATATTGCCAAAATTGCACTGAGACACTTGATGGTCTTTTCTACAACGTATCTATGTGAACGAGCCTTTTCAACTTTAGTTTTTTTTTTGAAAAATAAATATAAGAATAAATTGAATGTTGAAAGTGATTTGAGACTAAAACTATCCAGTTTCAATCCAGATATTGACACTCTCGTCGAAGACAAACAGTGTCAAAAATCCCATTAAGGGTTTTTTTTAAATTTTGATCACTGTTTTTTTGAGTTTTTATATAATTGTGATAGCTAAGTGAATACAATAAATAAAGTTATTTTCTTTATAAAAAATATTTTTTTCTTCATGTACAGCATCTTTTTACTAGTTACTGACATAATATATATATATATATTCGTCATGTGTATATACTATATAGGTGTCTATTTGTCATTATACTGTTAACTTGTATATTAAGTAGTTAGTGGTCCTCAAAGTTATTTTTACAAAATTGGTGGTCCGCACAACTAAAAAGGTTGGGAACCGCTGCTCTAGTGTATTCCGTATACAGCGTTTACTGGAGTTCCATTACCTGCGATCTTTTCTGTTGAGCTGATTAAAATATCTGCCCAGATGCTTCGATCAATAAGGTTAACTGGATGAATTATGCCCTCCAGATTCGACCGGGATAGCTCAGTGGTAGAGCGTGGCGGCTTCAGCCAAGCGATCCCAGGTTCGAATCCTGGCACGGACATTTTTCGTCCAGTTGGAAATTTACAACTTGCAAATTATGTTACCCTACAGGTATTTAAATTTATTTTATATTTCATCGAGAACTAACGACAGAATACTCAGAAAACTGAATGACTAGGGTCATTTAGACCTCTTCTCCGTTAACCTTTTTGATGTGCAGCAGTTTAGTTGCACCCGCAAAAAGTGCAAAAATATTCTTTTTCATTCAAGTTAACTTTGCACGCACTCCTCCATTTTTTTTAAGTATTTACATACTATGTATAAAGAAATTCGATGCAAGCGCATGCTAATAAATATACAAACGTCCAATTTAATGGTTTTAAAAACAAAATAGCTAAGTGAAAAATGTTAGAGAAATCATTTACTCATAATAAATTTTTATGATATAAATTTTTGACAAATTTGTGTTTTCCTTATAAAATATCAATCCATCCCCCCAAACACTTTATCTCAAAAAAGAGTTCTTCTTTTGTGTGACAGGTAGTTTACAACCATTCTGAAAAAGCAAAATTATTCAACTCGACAAACTAGCTTGATAGGCCGTAACACTACAAAAGAAAAAAAAACATTTACATGCTACCATGAAAATCTGGCGTTAAAATATCATAGAAGTGCTATGGGAATTGCAGATTTACGCAACCTCGTCGTGCTCCGTGAGAGCAGGAACAGCATCGACTTGCCATCAGATAAGTCGAAGGTTATCTGCAACCTTAATTTGCCGTAGAGTATGGCGTAGGATTCCCTAAAATTAACCTACGAGGTAGGCGGATTATATACGATCGCGACTTAATTCGGAATGAGACGGATGAAGTCTGCGACTTGCCAAAAAAGTGAAAATTACTAAAATACTGCTCGGGATCTCAGGACTTGCTTCATTTCCACAAAACAAAGCAGTAGTTATTTACAATTTATACACAAAAATATTTTAAATTACTTACGTTTCAGTGAATGGTGAATAACGAACTTGACCGAGATTTTATGCCCCTTGATTTTATGTATCAGTTTCGAAAAGGAGCGGGAGTTGAAACCGCCTATTTTGAAAAGTAACTTGTTTGTAGACGGAGCCGGCAGAGTTTTTTTTTGTTTTTAATTTTTTTTCTTATAAGGGTTGGTCCTATAAAAAACTTGTCAATATAAAAGTTTTAGATAATATTAAGAGGATTTATAATAAATTTAAGCTGATTTGATATCTTGTGAATTGAATACGTTATGATTTTTTTTCTTCTAAAACACCCCCTTCCCCCCCCTTTGGGGCCATTTTTAATTATATCAAAAATCTGTCATACATACATTTTCGGCCCTTCTCCTAGAAGTAATAATAATAACTTTAAACGGATTCGATAGTATCATAATTAAGAAATTATGGGGGGGGGGGTTTCTGTTTTCACAAAAAGCCCACCCACCCTCCCCCCCTCTGGTTCAATTTTGCCCATTAACGAACTTGACCGAGATTTTATGCCCCTTGATTTTATGTATCAATTTCGAAGAGATCTGTGCAGAATTATTGCAGTTATCGTGTTCATTATAAAGTGACATAGATAGATAGATAGATAGATAAAGTTTTGAACTGGGGGTGGTTTTGGGTTCTGGGAGTCATGATCAGCGTAGATCTGCAAAAATTTTTCAAAAATTCCAACTTAGGTGAGAATGTAATAGGTAGTATTTCTTTCGAAATCTACCTAAAACCATGTAAATATCGTTTGAAGATATGATTTTACAACATAATATACTAAATATAATATAACAATATGCATAATAGCATATAATCATTATATATTAATATATAATATTTATAGTATTGTATAAGATACATTATTTTAATATGACTAAATTGTAATGATCTATAATTTTATCAATCGAATATTCTTTGCACTAAAAAAGATTTTTTATTTCTTGATATAAATATATATAAATAATTAATTAAAGATAAAATTGGCATGTTTACTTGATTCATAGATGAAGGGTTAAATACGATAAGAAACAGTGTGGGTTTTGTTGTTGTTGTTCTTTACGAAAGGACATTTTATTTTAACATTAACGTCTATAAATGTTTGATATTTTACGCGAAACTTACATTACCATGCAAAAAATACAAAGGAATTAAGAATTATTTCGAACTTTTGGTTTTCTCAATTCAAGCTATTATTCGAAAAAATAAAATACAGTGACTAATAAGAAAAAATAATGATTCCCTATAAGCCCCTATAATGATATCCCTATTAAAACTATTTTATAATTGATCGAGAACTAAAGTTGAAGTATTCACATATTAATTTAAAACATTTTGATTAAAGAACATATTCGTAGATATAAGATATCAAAATTAATGGTTTAAAAAATATTGATAAGTGAAACAATATTTGACAAACTATTTACTCATATTCATTTTTAACAAAACACATTATTGTTCACTGCATGTTGTTTATTCCATTTAAAAATTCCAACTCCCGCCCCATCCAGTCAAATTAAAATTATTCTAAAAAAGCAACTCAACAAACTACCTTTAAAGGCAAGCATACTGAAGGGTTCAATTAAAGTCTATAGTGAAAATCAGGCGTAAAATTCTCACTTGAAGTTCTATGGGAAATGCAGATTCACGCAAATTCATCATTATCCTTGAGAGCAGGAACAGCGTCAATTTGCCATAAGGTAAGTCGAAGGTTATCTTTAACCTCAATCTTTGCCGTAGAGTATGGCGGAGGATTCCATAAAATTAACCTATGAGGTAGGCGGATTATATACTCTCGCACGTAATTCGGAATGAGACGGATAAAGTCCTCGACTTGCCACAAAAGTGAAAATTCTGCGATTTCAGTTTTCAACCGAATCGGGTTCTCAGGACATGTTTTATTTCCAGAAAACAAAGCAGTAGTTATTTACATTTTATAAACAAAAATATATTAAATTACTTATGTTTTAGTGAATGAACCTTGTGATTTCTTTAAACAAGAACGAAAAATCATGCATCAAACATAGATTATGAAACACTTTCCAACACAGCCAGAAAACTGTAACGAAACTTCACCGTTAAATAAGGTGAAATATGATATGTAAGAAAACAATTTAAGAAACGTATAACACACTAAAAATACAGTTTTCGAAATTACCTTCCAGTGTCAAAAAAATAGTCGAATTATTTTGTGCAGCCCTGTATTTGATGAATAGATTTGGATATATTGTATGATAAAATTTAGTTCAGCTAGAATATTCACATTTAGCAATTTTCGCTAATCGATGGAAATGCACTCGAAATATTTTGTACAGCCCTGTATATTATTTGAAGACTTTTGTACACATCACATATTAAGCAAAAAGGCAACTTAAAACTCACTCGCAGAAATTACCAACCGTAAATGACAATGTATCTTTTTCTTTGCGTAGCCCTGTATATGAATTTATTTATATTCCACAAACTTCTATTTGTCTGCTAATTATAGTTCAGCAGGAAAATGCGTAAACACAATTAAAAACTATCCTTAAGAAATTCACTCCCATAGTCTGTAATACTTACGAATTCCCTTGTGTAGCCCTGTATATGATCAAGCGAGTTTATAAACATACACGAACTATAAAGAAATTTAGTTGAACTTAAAAACGCAAATCAAAATTGAAAGCGCACTTATCACACATAGACTGTAAATATCGCACATGTATTTTAAACAATTTCTTTTGTGTTACCCTGTGAATAAACGCAATGTACACAAGAGAGCAATTTATAGTGCTCCTCAGTAATGTATATAATTTTCATTATGTTTGAAATAGTGAAATATCACTAAATTACACTGCAAACGATTTTTCCCCATAGAACGATGGGTAACAAAATTCTTTTGTTTGACCCTGTAAATGCATAATAAATTCTTTGCACCGCATATTCTACAAGAAGCATGTTTTAATGCACTTCATAATTATATATCAATTTCATTATGTTTTAAGTGATGTCATAACGACGTGGAAAACAATGTGGTTAAAATATATGAGTTACAACAATGGATCTAATTTGTCAGTTAAATGTAAACAAGCGCAGTTTTTTCAACAATGTTAAGTAATAATGAAATCTACGCTCAACAAAGAAACAACAAACGTCTCATTGTTATTTAGATATAAATTGTGTGAAATTTCTTATTTCAAGAAATCCATTCGAGTTTTAATATGTTTTAATTGAAAAAATATGTGACGAATTTCTAAACGTAGATGATACATTTTTTCAACAAAATGTTTCGAAGTCGACGCCGCGCTGCTTGATTTCATGTCAAATGATAAGTATTAACATTCAATTTATAGAAGTAGCATATATATTAATGTTTATCACGTAGTAATGGGTATTATATAAATACCGTACTTTTTGATATTTCGTCCCCGCAATTACGATTAGGAGAAAGTTCAATTACGATTTAGAGAAGCATATATATGCTTTATATGTACGCATATTATATAATCGAAACGCTGAATTATCCGTCGTTTTTGTCAATAAATACTTAATATTTGCGTCGTATATGTCATGTACGGCATATGCGCCTATTACAAATGTCATATATATACTCGTCTGTTACTTATATGCATTATATATATATATATATATATATATATATATATATAGTCATATTATACGTCATGGAATTTAATATATTTTATATATGTATATAATATCAAATATCTCTTATAATTCAGCAACACATTTTCTAGAGGCACTATAATTAAAAAGCATTAAAAAATCTTTTCAAGATTTTACAGCATAATATACTATAATATAACATAACAATATGTATAATAAATTATATAATTATTATATATTTTTACTTTCTTCTATCTTTACAAGAAGAAAGTATTGGATTTATGAAAATTTTCGACTTCCGGTTTTTGACGGATTTATACGTTTTAGAAGCTCCTGAACACGATTTGACTATTTTTAGAAAATGTCTGTCTGTGACTCTGTCTGTATGTGACAAAAATTTTGTGGGCGCTCTATCTCAAGAACTAATGCTCGGAATTAAATAAAACTTTAGATTCAGTTAGTCCCTGATATAAATTGGTGCTGATTAGTTTTTGGTAAAAATCGCCCAGCAGGTGCCGCTGCTATGCAGCATATTGCAGGATTTACACGATTTTAACGATAGTCCTATCTCAAGAAATATTGCATGGAATTTAATAAAACTTGAGTTTCAGTTAGACCTTAATATAAATTGGTGCTGATTCTTTTTAGTGTATGCGAAACCTGTGTGAGATAGAAGAAAGTTTTGGGATTGACACATCCGCTTAGTTATGTAATATTTATAGTATGATATAAAATATAACTTTTATATTATGATTAAATGTTAAAGATCTATAATTTTATGAATCAAAGAATCTTTGCACACAAAAAAGTGTTTTTATTTCTTGATTTAAAGATGTATAAATAATTAGTTAAAGGTAAAATTGGCATGTTTACTTGATTCATAGATGAAGTTGTAAATACGCTAAAAAACAGTGTGTGTTTTTGTGTTGTTCTTTCCAAAAAACATTTTACTTTAACATTAAAATCTATAAATGTTGGATATTTTACGCGACCTCTATATTACCATGCAAAAAATACAAAGGAATTAAGATTTATTTCAAACTTTTGTTTTTCTAAAATCATGCTATTAATCGAAAAAATAAAATTAAGTGACTAATAGAAAAAATAACGATTCCATATAAGTATTTAAACTATTTTATATTTAATCGAAAACTGACGTTGAAGTATTCACATATTAACCTAAGCCATTTTGATTAAAGATCATAATCATAGATATAAAATTTCAATATTAATTATATGGTTTAAAAAATTTTGATAAGTGAAAAATATATAAGTGAAAAATATATATTTTGATAAGCGAACAAACTATTTACTCATATTTATTTTTAACGAAAGACATTATTGTTCACTCCATGTTGTTTATTCTTTTTAAAAATTCTAATTCCCACCCCAAGTAATGTCGAAATGTAATATTTCAGACACACGCAACAAGATCAGTGAAAAAACACACATGATATATTTCCTCATAAAACTCATTTACAAAGCGACACATTTTTTATCCGAATATCGCTTGATATTTTAAACTACTACCAATTTTAATAAACCGGAATATAGTCAATTTTATCATACACAGACGATATAGTATTCAACGAATATTGAAAATAACTTAACTAAATAAAAGAACAAAATTATGTTCCCATATAGATATTTAAATTTATTTTATATTTCATCGAGAACTAACGAGAGAAGGCTCAGAAAACTGGAGGACTAGGGTCCGTTAACCTTTTGGATGTGCAGCAGTTTGATTGCACCCGCAAAAAGTACAAAAATATTATTTCTCATTCAAGCTATCTTTGCACGCAATCCTTCATTTTTATTGAAGTATTTACATACTATGTATAAAAAAATTTGATCAAAGCGCATGATATTAAATATACAAATGTCTAATTTAATGGTTTTAAAAACAAAATAGCTAAGTGAAAAAATGTCAGATAAATCATTTACTCATAATAATTTTTTATGCAATAAATTCTTGACCAATTTGTGTTTTCTGTCTAAAAATTAAATCCATCCCTCCAAACCCGTTATCTCAAAAAAGAGTTCTTCTTTTGTGTGTGACAGGTAGATTAAAAGCATTCTGAAAAATCAAAATTATTCAACACGACAAACTAGCTTGATAGGGCGTAATACTAAAAGAAAAAGTTACATGCTACAATGAAATTCTCACAGCAGTGCCACGGGAAATGAAGTTAAACGTAACCTGGTCATGCCACGGCAACTATAATATAATTAGCTGTGGTCACGTGACTTGAGAGCAGGAACAGCGTCGACTTGCCTTGAAGTAAGTCGAAGGTTATCTGCAACCTCAATTTGCCGTAGAATATGGCGGTGGATTCCCCAAAATTAACCTACGAGGTAGGCGTATCATACACGATCGTGACTTAATTCGGAATAAGACGGATAAAGTCCTCAACTTGGCACAAAAGTGAAACTTACAAAAATTTAACGATTTCGGTTTTAAACCGAATCGGGATCTCAGGACATGTTTTATTTCCACAAAACAAAGCAGTAGTTATTTACATTTAGTACACAAAAATATGTTAAATTACCCAGGTTTTAGTGAATGACCACCTTGTCCTTTTTTTTAAAAATCTATCTACCTCCCCATCCAACCTTCCAGTTACGATTTCGACAAGTATGCGTCCGTAATGTTGACGTCATAACGATATGGGCAACAATGTGGTTAAAATATGAGTTACAACAATGGATCTAATTTGTCAGTTAAATGTAAACAAGCGCAGTTTTTTAAAAAGAATGTTAAGTAATAATAAAATCTTCGCTCAACAATTAAACAACAAACGTCCCGTTGTTGTTTAGATTTAAATTCTGTGAAATTTTTTATTTCAAGAAATAAATTTGAGGTTTTAATAGGATTTAATTGAAAAAGATGTGTCGTATTTGTAATCGAAGATGATACATTTTTCAACAAGATGTTTCGATGTTGACGCCACGCTGCTTGATTTCATGTCAAATGATAAGTATTAACATTCAATTTATAGAAATAGTAAATATATTAATGTTTATCAAATAGTATTGGGTATTAAAAAATATATGTACTTTTTTGATATTTCGCACCGACAATTACGATTATGAGAAAGTTCAATTACGATTTAGACAAGCATATATATGCTTCAAGTTTACGCATATTATATAATAGAAAGGCTTAATTATCCGCCCTTTATATCAATAATTACTCATTATTTGCGTCGTATATGCCATTTACGTCCTATGCGTCTATCAAAAATGTCTTAAATATGCTCTTATGTTACATATTTACGTTATATATATACATGGTCATATTATACGTCATGGAATTTAATATACTTTATTTATGTATATAATATCAAATAATTCAGCGACACATTCTCTAGGTGTACTGTAACTAAGAAGCTTTTAAATATCATTTAAAGATGTGGTTTTAGAACATAATACGCTATAATATAATATAACAATATGCATAATAACATATAAATATTTTATATTATTATATAATATTTATAGTATGGTATAAGATACATTTTTATAATATGACTAAATTATAACTATTTATAATTTCATCAATAAAATATTCTTTGCACTAAAAAGGGGTTTTTATTTCTTCATTTAAAGATGTATAAGTAATTAATTAAAGATCAAATTGGCATGTTTACTTGATTCATAAATGAAGTTGTATATCTCACTCTGCTCATAATACCAGTAGCGTTGAACAATGGTTGCATACGCTAAATAAAATTTGGGGACGTATTGAGGGTTAATATGCTTTTGCACTCTTGCGAGAATTTACATGAATACGGTTGTCAGGCAGAAATTGAGAGATTTCTATAAAATGACTGACCGGTCTTCGCCCGTCTAGCCGGTCGCTTCTGAGTGGGGCATAAATACATTCTGCACCGTACACTCTTGACCCAGAAATTGCATTTTACATGCAAACAGAGAAATTTAAAATAAATTACTTTATTTTTAACTATACGGAAATAACTAAATATTACATATATATAGGCAAAACATACGTGAAGCATAAGGAGTACTATTGCGGAGATGGTCGACTGCAAAATAATGATAAGCAAGGCAGAATAAGACATCTCGACACGATAACGACTGTGTGAGAGGCAGACGTATTACATTTTACAGTGATGAGTTACCCCGACAGGCAACAGAAAAACAACCTTTGACATCTACGGGACGAATTATGCAACCTCGTCATGCTCTTTGTGGGCAGGAACAGCGTCGACTTGCCATCAGGTGAGTTGTATATTCGCGACTTCCGCTTGTCACCGTGTGATGCGGAGTTTTCCCTGGACATGTTATGCGAGTGAGACAGAGAATCTTTCAAAATTAAGATACGTATAACACAAAATTATTTTTTTATAAATTTATTTATTTATTTTTTTAAAAAGTTTGTTTCCCCTCCATTGATAGATATGTATGTTACTGTGTACACAAGTACTATTTTATGTTGTATGTTATTGTGTATACGAGGGTCGACGCCCCGTTTCATTCTGCTTTTTAGGATTCTGAATTGTGAAAGGAGTGGGAGTTTGAGCCAGAATTTCTCCAACTGTTTGATTCATGGAATCCAACGGACCAAGACAGGTAACATGCATTTTTATCATTTTTTAATTTCTCTTTCAACATTTAATTGTTCGTTTTAATGTTTTTGTTCTAATTCGGGACAGTTTTTTATGTAATTTATAAACTATTAATATTTTAATTTATTGATTGTAAAGTACTTAGAAATTTTGCGTTCACTCCAATAATATCTTTGTGAAGCTACCCCTAAACTTTCTACCTTTGACCATCAACTTCGTTACATAAATAGCCTTTAAAAGCAGAATTTTTGGCGTAAATATATCTGACACAAAAAGGATTTTAAGGAAAAGTTATTGATCATAAATACCGCAGACGTAATTTTAAAAGTAAAAATTGCACGATAGCATTTTTAAATATTAATTTAAAGTCGAGATGTTTGGACTATAGAACTCTGCTCATAATGTCAGTAGAGTTGAAGAATAGTTGCATACTGTAAATTAAATTTCGGGTCAGATTGATGGCAAATACGCTTTTGCATTTTTGTGAGAATAGACCTTAATACGGTTGTCAGGCAGAGGGCAAATTTTGAAATACAGAGAATTTTCATAAACGGAAATGTAATAATTTCTGAGCGCGTACTTTTACAGTGATGAGTTACTCCGATAGGCAACAGAAAAACAATCTTTGATATGCTAAGGGAAACGCGAATTACGCAACCTCGTCATGCTCTTTGTGGGCAGGAACAGCGTCGACTTGCCATAAGGTGAGTTGTATATTCGCGATTTCAGCTTGTCACCGTGTGATGCGGAGTTTTCCCTGGACATGTTACATGAGTGAGACAGAAAAGCTTTCAAAATTAAGATACGTATAACACGAAATTCTTTTTTTATAAATTTTATTACTTTATTTTTTTTAAAAGTTTGTTTCCACTCAATTGATAGATATGTATGTTACTGTGTACACAAGTACTATTTTATGTTGTATGTTACTGTGTATACGAGGGTCGACACCCCGTTTCATTCTGCTTTTTAGGATTCTGAATTGTGAAAGGAGTGGGAGTTTGAGCCAGAATTTCTCCAACGGTTTGATTCATGGAATCCATCGGACCAAGACAGGTAACATGCATTTCTATCATTTTTAATTTCTCTTTCAACATTTAATCGTTCGTTTTAATGTTTTTGTTCTCCTTGCGGACAGTTTTGTATGTAATTTATAAACTATTACTATTTTAATTTATTGATTGTAATGTACTAAGAAATTTTGCGTCCACTCCAATAATATGTTTGTGAAGCTACCCCTAAACTTTCTATCTTTGACCATAAACTTCGTTACATAAATAGCCTTTAAAAGCAGAATTTTTGGCGTAAATATATCTGACACAAAAAGCCTTTTAAGGAAAAGTTATTGATCATAAATACCGCAGACGTAATTTTAAAAGTAAAAATTGCACGATAGCATTTTTAAATATTAATTTAAAGTCGAGACGTTTGTTCTATACAACTTTGATCATAATGTCAGTAGAGTTGAAGAATAGTTGCATACTGTAAATTAAATTTCGGGTCAGATTGATGGCAAATACGCTTTTGCATTTTTGTGAGAATAGACCTTAATACGGTTGTCAGGCAGAGGGCAAATTTTGAAATATATAGAATTTTCATAAACGGAATAGTAATAATTTCTGAGGGCGTATTTTTACAGTGATGAGTTACTCCTATAGCAACAAAAAAACACTCTTTGACATGCTACGGGAAACGCGAATTACGCAACCTCGTGATGCTCCTTGTGGGCAGGAACAGCGTCGATTTGCCATCAGGTGAGTTGTATATTCGCGACTTCCGCTTGTCACCGTGTGATGCGGAGTTTTCCCTGGACATGTTATATGAGTGAAACAGAAAATCTTTCAAAATGAAGATACGTATAACACGAAATTCTTTTTTTATAAATTTTATTATTATTTTTTTTAAAGTTTGTTTCCGCTCAATTAATAGATATGTATGTTACTGTGTACACAAGTACTATTTTATGTTGTATGTTACTGTATATACGAGGGTCGACGCCCCGTTTCATTCTGCTTTTTAGGATTCTGAATTGTGAAAGAAGTGGGAGTATGAGCAAAAATTTCTCCAACTGTTTGATTCATGGAATCCAACGGACCAAGACAGGTAACATGCATTTTTATCATTTTTTAATTTCTCTTTCAACATTTAATCGTTCGTTTTAATGTTTTTGTTCTAATTCGGAACAGTTTTGTATGTAATTTATAAACTATTACTATTTTAATTTATTGATTGTAATGTACTTAGAAATTTTGCGTCCACTCCAATAATATCTTTGTGAAGGTACCCCTAAACTTTCTACCTTTGAGCATCAACTTCGTTACATAAATAGACTTTAAAAGCAGAATTTTTGGCGTAAATATATCTGACACAAAAAGCTTTTAAGGAAAAGTTATTGATCATAAATACCGCAGACGTAATTTGAAAAGTAAAAATTGCACGATAGCATTTTTAAATATTAATTTAAAGTCGAGACGTTTGTTCTATACAACTTTGATCATAATGTCAGTAGAGTTGAAGAATAGTTGCATACTGTAAATTAAATTTCGGGTCAGATTGATGGCAAATACGCTTTTGCATTTTTGTGAGAATAGACCTTAATACGGTTGTCAGGCAGAGGGCAAATTTTGAAATGCAGAGAATTTTCATAAACGGAATTGTAATAATTTCTGAGCGCGTACTTTTACAGTGATGAGTTACTCCGTTAGGCAACAGAAAAACAATCTTTGATATGCTACGGGAAACGCGAATTACGCAACCTCGTCATGCTCTTTGTGGGCAGGAACAGCGTCGACTTGCCATCAGGTGAGTTGTATATTCGCGACTTCAGCTTGTCACCGTGTGATGCGGAGTTTTTCCTGGACATGTTACATGAGTGAGACAGAAAATCTTTCAAAATTAAGATACGTATAACACGAAATTCTTTTTTTATAAATTTTATTATTTTATTTTTTTAAAGTTTGTTTCCACTCAATTGATAGATATGTATGTTACTGTGTACACAAGTACTATTTTATGTTGTATGTTACTGTGTATACGAGGTTCGACGCCCCGTTTCATTTTGCTTTTTAGGATTCTGAAATGTGAAAGGACTGGGAGTTTGAGCCAGAATTGCTCCAACTGTTTGTTTCATGGAATCCAACGGACCGAGACAAGTAACATGCATTTTTATCATTTTTTAATTTCTCTTTCAACGTTTAATCGTTCGTTTTAATGTTTTTGTTCTAATTCGGAACAGTTTTGTATGTAATTTATAAACTATTACTATTTTAATTTATTGATTGTAATGTACTTATAAATTTTGCGTCCACTCCAATAATATCTTTGTGAAGCTAACCCTAAACTTTCTACCTTTGACCATCAACTTCGTTACATAAATAGCTTTTAAAAGCAGAATTTTTGGCGTAAATATATCTGACACAAAAAGCCTTTTAAGGAAAAGTTATTGATCATAAATACCGCAGACGTAATTTTAAAAGTAAAAATTGCACGATAGCATTTTTAAATATTAATTGAAAGTCGAGACGTTTGTTCTATACAACTTTGATCATAATGTCAGTAGAGTTGAAAAATAGTTGCATACTGTAAATTAAATTTCGCGTCATGGCAAATATGCTTTTCCATTCTTGCGAGTATAGACATTAATACGGTTGTCAGGCAGAGGGCAAATTTTGAAATATATAGAATTTTCATAAACGGAATTGTAATAAATTCTGAGCGCGTATATTTACAGTGATGAGTTACTCCGATAGCAACAAAAAAACACTCTTTGACATGCTACAGGAAACGCGAATTACGCAACCTCGTCATGCTCCTTGTGGGCAGGAACAGCGTCGACTTGCCATCAGGTGAGTTGTATATTCGCGACTTCAGCTTGTCACCGTGTGATGCGGAGCTTTCCTTGGACATGTTACATGAGTGAGACAGAAAATCTTTCAAAATTAAGATACGTATAACACGAAATTCTTTTTTTATAAATTTTATTATTATTTTTTTTAAAGTTTGTTTCCACTCAATTGATAGATATGTATGTTACTGGGTACACAAGTACTATTTTATGTTGTATGTTACTGTGTATACGAGGGTCGACACCCCGTTTCATTCTGCTTTTTAGGATTCTGAATTGTGAAAGGAGTGGGAGTTTGAGCCAGAATTTCTCCAACTGTTTGATTCATGGAATCCATCGGACCAAGACAGGTAACATGCATTTCTATCATTTTTTAATTTCTCTTTCAACATTTAATCGTTCGTTTTAATGTTTTTGTTCTCCTTGCGGACAGTTTTGTATGTAATTTATAAACTAGTACTATTCTTATTTATTGATTGTAATGTACGTATAAATTTTGCGTTCACTCCAATAATATCTTTGTGAAGCTACCCCTAAACTTCTACCTTTGACCATCAACTTCGTTTCATAAATAGCTTTTAAAAGCAGAATTTTTGGCGTAAATATATCTGACACAAAAAGCCTTTTAAGGAAAAGTTATTGATCATAAATACCGCAGACGTAATTGTAAAAGTAAAAATTGCACGATAGCATTATTAAATATTAATTTAAAGTCGAGACGTTTGTTCTATACAATTTTGATCATAATGTCAGTAGAGTTGAAGAATAGTTGCATACTGTAAATTAAATTTCGCGTCATGGCAAATATGCTTTTCCATTCTTGCGAGTATAGACATTAATACGGTTGTCAGGCAGAGGGCAAATTTTGAAATACATAGAATTTTCATAAACGGAATTGTAATAATTTCTGAGCGCGTATTTTTCAGTGATGAGTTACTCCGATAGCAACAAAAAACACTCTTTGACATGCTACAGGAAACGCGAATTACGCAACCTCGTCATGCTCCTTGTGGGCAGGAACAGCGTCGACTTGCCATCAGGTGAGTTGTATATTCGCGACTTCAGCTTGTCACCGTGTGATGCGGAGTTTTCCCTGGACATGTTACATGAGTGAGACAGAAAATCTTTCAAAATTAAGATACGTTTAACACGAAATTCTTTTTTTATAAATTTTATTATTTTATTTTTTTTTAAAGTTTGTTTCCGCTCAATTGATAGATATGTATGTTACTGTGTACACAAGTACTATTTTATGTTGTATGTTACTGTGTATACGAGGGTCGACGCCCCGTTTCATTCTGCTTTTTAGGATTCTGAATTGTGAAAGAAGTGGGAGTTTCAGCAAAAATTTCTCCAACTGTTTGATTCATGGAATCCAACGGACCAAGACAGGTAACATGCATTTTTATCATTTTTTAATTTCTCTTTCAACATTTAATCGTTCGTTTTAATGTTTTTGTTCTAATTCGGAACAGTTTTGTATGTAATTTATAAACTATTACTATTTTAATTTATTGATTGTAATGTACTTAGAAATTTTGCGTCCACTCCAATAATATCTTTGTGAAGCTAACCCTAAACTTTCTACCTTTGACCATCAACTTCGTTACATAAATAGCCTTTAAAAGCAGAATTTTTGGCGTAAATATATCTGACACAAAAAGCTTTTTAAGGAAAAGTTATTGATCATAAATACCGCAGACGTAATTTGAAAAGTAAAAATTGCACGATAGCATTTTTAAATATTAATTTAAAGTCGAGATGTTTGGGCTATACAACTCTGCTCATAATGTCAGTAGAGTTGAAGAATAGTTGCATACTGTAAATTAAATTTCGGGTCAGATTGTTGGCAAATACGCTTTTGCATTTTTGGGAGAATAGACCTTAATACGGTTGTCAGGCAGAGGGCAAATTTTGAAATGCAGAGAATTTTCATAAACGGAATTGTAATAATTTCTGAGCGCGTACTTTTACAGTGATGAGTTACTCCGTTAGGCAACAGAAAAAGAATCTTTGACATGCTACGGGAAACGCGAATTACGCAACCTCGTCATGCTCCTTGTGGGCAGGAACAGCGTCGATTTGCCATCAGGTGAGTTGTATATTCGCGACTTCCGCTTGTCACCGTGTGATGCGGAGTTTTCCCTGGACATGTTATATGAGTGAAACAGAAAATCTTTCAAAATTAAGATACGTATAACACGAAATTCTTTTTTTATAAATTTTATTATTTTATTTTTTTTTAAAGTTTGTTTCCATTCAATTGATAGATATGTATGTTACTGTGTACACAAGTACAATTTTATGTTGTATGTTACTGTGTATACGAGGGTCGACACCCCGTTTCATTCTGCTTTTTAGGATTCTGAATTGTGAAAGAAGTGGAAGTTTGAGTCAGCATTTCTCCAACTGTTTGATTCATGGAATCCATCGGACCAAGACAGGTAACATGCATTTCTATCATTTTTTAATTTCTCTTTTAACATTTAGTCGTTCGTTTTAATGTTTTTGTTCTCCTTGCGGACAGTTTTGTATGTAATTTATAAACTATTACTATTTTAATTTATTGATTGTAATGTACTAAGAAATTTTGCGTCCACTCCAATAATATCTTTGTGAAGCTACCCCTAAACTTTCTACCTTTGACCATCAACTTCGTTACATAAATAGCTTTTAAAAGCAGAAATTTTGGCGTAAATATATCTGACACAAAAAGCCTTTTAAGGAAAAGTTATTGATCATAAATACCGCAGACGTAATTTTAAAAGTAAAAATTGCACGATAGCATTTTTAAATATTAATTTAAAGTCGAGACGGTTGTTCTATACAACTTTGATCATAATGTCAGTAGAGTAGAGAAATAGTTGCATACTGTAAATTAAATTTCGCGTCATGGCAAATATGCTTTTCCATTCTTGCGAGTATAGACATTAATACGGTTGTCAGGCAGAGGGCAAATTTTGAAATATATAGAATTTTCATAAACGGAATTGTAATAATTTCTGAGGGCGTATTTTTACAGTGATGAGTTACTCCTAAAGCAACAAAAAAACACTCTTTGACATGCTACTGGAAACGCGAATTACGCAACCTCGTCATGCTCCTTGTGGGCAGGAACAGCGTCGACTTACCATCAGGTGAGTTGTATATTCGCGACTTCCGCTTGTCACCGTGTGATGCGGAGTTTTCCCTGGACATGTTATATGAGTGAGACAGAAAAGCTTTCAAAATTAAGATACGTATAACACGAAATTCTTATTTTATAAATTTTATTATTTTATTTTTTTTTAAAGTTTGTTTCCACTCAATTCATAGATATGTATATTACTGTGTACACAAGTACTATTTTATGTTGTATGTTACTGTGTATACGAGAGTCGACACCCCGTTTCATTCTGCTTTTTTGGATCCTGAATTGTGAAAGGAGTGGGAGTTTGAGCCAGAATTTCTCCAACTGTTTGATTCATGGAATCCAACGGACCAAGACAGGTAACATGCATTTTTATCATTTTTTAATTTCTCTTTCAACGTTTAATCGTTCGTTTTAATGTTTTTGTTCTAATTCGGAACAGTTTTGTATGTAATTTATAAACTATTACCATTCTTATTTAATGATTGTAATGTACTTATAAATTTTGCGTTCACTCCAATAATATCTTTGTGAAGCTACCCCTAAACTTTCTACCTTTGATCATCAACTTCGTTACATAAATAGCTTTTAAAAGCAGAATTTTTGGCGTAAATATATCTGACACAAAAAGCCTTTTAAGGAAAAGTTATTGATCATAAATACCGCAGACGTAATTTTAAAAGTAAAAATTGCACGATAGCATTTTTAAATATTAATTTAAAGTCGAGACGTTTGTTCTATACAACTTTGATCATAATGTCAGTAGAGTTGAAAAATAGTTGCATACTGTAAATTAAATTTCGCGTCATGGCAAATATGCTTTTCCATTCTTGCGAGTATAGGCATTAACACGGTTGTCAGGCAGAGGGCAAATTTTGAAATATATAGAATTTTCATAAACGGAATTGTAATAGTTTCTGAGGGCGTATTTTTACAGTGATGAGTTACTCCTATAGCAACAAAAAAACACTCTTTGACATGCTACAGGAAACGCGAATTACGCAACCTCGTCATGCTCCTTGTAGGCAGGAACAGCGTCGACTTGCCATCAGGTGAGTTGTATATTCGCGACTTCAGCTTGTCACCGTGTGATGCGAAGTTTTCCCTGGACATGTTACATGAGTGAGACAGAAAATCTTTCAAAATTAAGATACGTATAACACGAAATTCTTTTTTTATAAATTTTATTATTTTATTTTTTTAAAAGTTTGTTTCCACTCAATTGATAGATATGTATGTTACTGTGTACACAAGTACTATTTTATGTTGTATGTTACTGTGTATACGAGGGTCGACACCCCGTTTGATTCTGTTTTTTAGGATTCTGAATTGTGAAAGGAGTGGAAGTTTGAGTCAGCATTTCTCCAACTGTTTGATTCATGGAATCCATCGGACCAAGACAGGTGACATGCATTTCTATCATTTTTTAATTTCTCTTTTAACATTTAGTCGTTCGTTTTAATGTTTTTGTTCTCCTTGCGGACAGTTTTGTATGTAATTTATAAACTATTACTATTTTAATTTATTGATTGTAATGTACTAAGAAATTTTGCGTCCACTCCAATAATATCTTTGTGAAGCTACCCCTAAACTTTCTACCTTTGACCATCAACTTCGTTACATAAATAGCTTTTAAAAGCAGAAATTTTGGCGTAAATATATCTGACACAAAAAGCCTTTTAAGGAAAAGTTATTGATCATAAATACCGCAGACGTAATTTTAAAAGTAAAAATTGCACGATAGCATTTTTAAATATTAATTTAAAGTCGAGACGGTTGTTCTATACAACTTTGATCATAATGTCAGTAGAGTAGAAAAATAGTTGCATACTGTAAATTAAATTTCGCGTCATGGCAAATATGCTTTTCCATTCTTGCGAGTATAGACATTAATACGGTTGTCAGGCAGAGGGCAAATTTTGAAATATATAGAATTTTCATAAACGGAATTGTAATAATTTCTGAGGGCGTATTTTTACAGTGATGAGTTACTCCTATAGCAACAAAAAAAACTCTTTGACATGCTACGGGAAACGCGAATTACGCAACCTCGTCATGCTCCTTGTGGGCAGGAACAGCGTCGACTTACCATCAGGTGAGTTGTATATTCGCGACTTCCGCTTGTCACCGTGTGATGCGGAGTTTTCCCTGGACATGTTATATGAGTGAGACAGAAAAGCTTTCAAAATTAATATACGTATAACACGAAATTCTTATTTTATAAATTTTATTATTTTATTTTTTTTTAAAGTTTGTTTCCACTCAATTCATAGATATGTATGTTACTGTGTACACAAGTACTATTTTATGTTGTATGTTACTGTGTATACGAGGGTCGACGCCCCGTTTCATTCTGCTTTTTAGGATTCTGAATTGTGAAAGGAGTGGGAGTTTGAGCCAGAATTTCTCCAACTGTTTGATTCATGGAATCCAACGGACCAAGACAGGTAACATGCATTTTTATCATTTTTTAATTTCTCTTTCAACGTTTAATCTTTCGTTTTAATGTTTTTGTTCTAATTCGGAACAGTTTTGTATGTAATTTATAAACTATTACTATTCTTATTTATTGATTGTAATGTACTTATAAATTTTGCGTTCACTCCAATAATATCTTTGTGAAGCTACCCCTAAACTTTCTAACTTTGACCATCAACTTCGTTACATAAATAGCTTTTAAAAGCAGAATTTTTGGCGTAAATATATCTGACACAAAAAGCCTTTTAAGGAAAAGTTATTGATCATAAATACCGCAGACGTAATTTTAAAAGTAAAAATTGCACGATAGCATTTTTAAATATTAATTTAAAGTCGAGACGTTTGTTCTATACAACTTTCATCATAATGTCAGTAGAGTTGAAAAATAGTTGCATACTGTAAATTAAATTTCGCGTCATGGCAAATATGCTTTTCCATTCTTGCGAGTATAGACATTAACACGGTTGTCAGGCAGAGGGCAAATTTTGAAATATATAGAATTTTCATAAACGGAATTGTAATAGTTTCTGAGGGCGTATTTTTACAGTGATGAGTTACTCCTATAGCAAAAAAAAAACACTCTTTGACATGCTACAGGAAACGCGAATTACGCAACCTCGTCATGCTCCTTGTAGGCAGGAACAGCGTCGACTTGCCATCAGGTGAGTTGTATATTCGCGACTTCAGTTTGTCACCGTGTGATGCGGAGTTTTCCTTGGACATGTTACATGAGTGAGACAGAAAATCTTTCAAAATTAAGATACGTATAACACGAAATTCTTTTTTTATAAATTTTATTATTTTATTTTTTTAAAAGTTTGTTTCCACTCAATTGATAGATATGTATGTTACTGTGTACACAAGTACTATTTTATGTTGTATGTTACTGTGTATACGAGGGTCAACACCCCGTTTCATTCTGCTTTTTAGGATTCTGAATTGTGAAAGGAGTGGGAGTTTGAGTCAGAATTTCTCCAACTGTTTGATTCATGGAATCCATCGGACCAAGACAGGTAACATGCATTTCTATCATTTTTTAATTTCTCTTATTAACATTTAATCGTTCATTTTAATGTTTTTGTTCTCCTTGCGGACAGTTTTGTATGTAATTTATAAACTATTACTATTTTAATTTATTGATTGTAATGTACTTATAAATTTTGCGTCCACTCCATTAATATCTTTGTGAAGCTACCCCTAAACTTTCTACCTTTGACCATCAACTTCGTTACATAAATAGCTTTTAAAAGCAGAATTTTTGGCGTAAATATATCTGACACAAAAAGCCTTTTAAGGAAAAGTTATTGATCATAAATACCGCAGACGTAATTTTAAAAGTAAAAATTGCACGATAGCATTTTTAAATATTAATTTAAAGTCGAGACGTTTGTTCTATACAACTTTGATCATAATGTCAGTAGAGTTGAAAAATAGTTGCATACTGTAAATTAAATTTCGCGTCATGGCAAATATGCTTTTCCATTCTTGCGAGTATAGGCATTAACACGGTTGTCAGGCAGAGGGCAAATTTTGAAATATATAGAATTTTCATAAACGGAATTGTAATAGTTTCTGAGGGCGTATTTTTACAGTGATGAGTTACTCCTATAGCAACAAAAAAACACTCTTTGACATGCTACAGGAAACGCGAATTACGCAACCTCGCCATGCTCCTTGTAGGCAGGAACAGCGTCGACTTGCCATCAGGTGAGTTGTATATTCGCGACTTCAGCTTGTCACCGTGTGATGCGAAGTTTTCCCTGGACATGTTACATGAGTGAGACAGAAAATCTTTCAAAATTAAGATACGTATAACACGAAATTCTTTTTTTATAAATTTTATTATTTTATTTTTTTAAAAGTTTGTTTCCACTCAATTGATAGATATGTATGTTACTGTGTACACAAGTACTATTTTATGTTGTATGTTACTGTGTATACGAGGGTCGACACCCCGTTTGATTCTGCTTTTTAGGATTCTGAATTGTGAAAGGAGTGGAAGTTTGAGTCAGCATTTCTCCAACTGTTTGATTCATGGAATCCATCGGACCAAGACAGGTAACATGCATTTCTATCATTTTTTAATTTCTCTTTTAACATTTAGTCGTTCGTTTTAATGTTTTTGTTCTCCTTGCGGACAGTTTTGTATGTAATTTATAAACTATTACTATTTTAATTTATTGATTGTAATGTACTAAGAAATTTTGCGTCCACTCCAATAATATCTTTGTGAAGCTACCCCTAAACTTTCTACCTTTGACCATCAACTTCGTTACATAAATAGCTTTTAAAAGCAGAAATTTTGGCGTAAATATATCTGACACAAAAAGCCTTTTAAGGAAAAGTTATTGATCATAAATACCGCAGACGTAATTTTAAAAGTAAAAATTGCACGATAGCATTTTTAAATATTAATTTAAAGTCGAGACGGTTGTTCTATACAACTTTGATCATAATGTCAGTAGAGTAGAAAAATAGTTGCATACTGTAAATTAAATTTCGCGTCATGGCAAATATGCTTTTCCATTCTTGCGAGTATAGACATTAATACGGTTGTCAGGCAGAGGGCAAATTTTGAAATATATAGAATTTTCATAAACGGAATTGTAATAATTTCTGAGGGCGTATTTTTACAGTGATGAGTTACTCCTATAGCAACAAAAAAACACTCTTTGACATGCTACGGGAAACGCGAATTACGCAACCTCGTCATGCTCCTTGTGGGCAGGAACAGCGTCGACTTACCATCAGGTGAGTTGTATATTCGCGACTTCCGCTTGTCACCGTGTGATGCGGAGTTTTCCCTGGACATGTTATATGAGTGAGACAGAAAAGCTTTCAAAATTAATATACGTATAACACGAAATTCTTATTTTATAAATTTTATTATTTTATTTTTTTTTAAAGTTTGTTTCCACTCAATTCATAGATATGTATGTTACAGTGTACACAAGTACTATTTTATGTTGTATGTTACTGTGTATACGAGGGTCGACGCCCCATTTCATTCTGCTTTTTAGGATTCTGAATTGTGAAAGGAGTGGGAGTTTGAGCCAGAATTTCTCCAACTGTTTGATTCATGGAATCCAACGGACCAAGACAGGTAACATGCATTTTTATCATTTTTTAATTTCTCTTTCAACGTTTAATCTTTCGTTTTAATGTTTTTGTTCTAATTCGGAACAGTTTTGTATGTAATTTATAAACTATTACTATTCTTATTTATTGATTGTAATGTACTTATAAATTTTGCGTTCACTCCAATAATATCTTTGTGAAGCTACCCCTAAACTTTCTAACTTTGACCATCAACTTCGTTACATAAATAGCTTTTAAAAGCAGAATTTTTGGCGTAAATATATCTGACACAAAAAGCCTTTTAAGGAAAAGTTATTGATCATAAATACCATAGACGTAATTTTAAAAGTAAAAATTGCACGATAGCATTTTTAAATATTAATTTAAAGTCGAGACGTTTGTTCTATACAACTTTGATCATAATGTCAGTAGAGTTGAAAAATAGTTGCATACTGTAATTTAAATTTCGCGTCATGGCAAATATGCTTTTCCATTCTTGCGAGTAAAGACATTAACACGGTTGTCAGGCAGAGGGCAAATTTTGAAATATATAGAATTTTCATAAACGGAATTGTAATAATTTCTGAGCGCGTATTTTTACAGTGATGAGTTAATCCTATAGCAACAAAAAAACTCTCTTTGACATGCTACAGGAAACGCGAATTACGCAACCTCGTCATGCTCCTTGTGGGCAGGAACAGCGTCGACTTGCCAACAGGTGAGTTGTATATTCGCGACTTCAGCTTGTCACCGTGTGATGCGGAGTTTTCCCTGGACATGTTACATGAGTGAGACAGAAAATCTTTCAAAATTAAGATACGTATAACACGAAATTCTTTTTTTATAAATTTTATTATTTTATTTTTTTTAAAAGTTTGTTTCCACTCAATTGATAGATATGTATGTTACTGTGTTCACAAGTACTATTTTATGTTGTATGTTACTGTGTATACGAGGGTCGACACCCCGTTTCATTCTGCTTTTTTGGATCCTGAATTGTGAAAGGAGTGGGAGTTTGAGCCAGAATTTCTCCAACTGTTTGATTCATGGAATCCAACGGACCAAGACAGGTAACATGCATTTTTATCATTTTTTAATTTCTCTTTCAACGTTTAATCGTTCGTTTTAATGTTTTTGTTCTAATTCGGAACAGTTTTGTATGTAATTTATAAACTATTACCATTCTTATTTAATGATTGTAATGTACTTATAAATTTTGCGTTCACTCCAATAATATCTTTGTGAAGCTACCCCTAAACTTTCTACCTTTGACCATCAACTTCGTTACATAAATAGCTTTTAAAAGCAGAATTTTTGGCGTAAATATATCTGACACAAAAAGCCTTTTAAGGAAAAGTTATTGATCATAAATACCATAGACGTAATTTTAAAAGTAAAAATTGCACGATAGCATTTTTAAATATTAATTTAAAGTCGAGACGTTTGTTCTATACAACTTTGATCATAATGCCAGTAGAGTTGAAAAATAGTTGCATACTGTAAATTAAATTTCGCGTCATGGCAAATATGCTTTTCCATTCTTGCGAGTATAGACATTAACACGGTTGTCAGGCAGAGGGCAAATTTTGAAATATATAGAATTTTCATAAACGGAATTGTAATAGTTTCTGAGGGCGTATTTTTACAGTGATGAGTTACTCCTATAGCAACAAAAAAACACTCTTTGACATGCTACGGGAAACGCGAATTACGCAACCTGGTCATGCTCCTTGTAGGCAGGAACAGCGTCGACTTGCCATCAGGTGAGTTGTATATTCGCGACTTCAGCTTGTCACCGTGTGATACGGAGTTTTCCTTGGACATGTTACATGAGTGAGACAGAAAATCTTTCAAAATTAAGATACGTATAACACGAAATTCTTTTTTTATAAATTTTATTATTTTATTTTTTTAAAAGTTTGTTTCCACTCAATTGATAGATATGTATGTTACTGTGTACACAAGTACTATTTTATGTTGTATGTTACTGTGTATACGAGGGTCAACACCCCGTTTCATTCTGCTTTTTAGGATTCTGAATTGTGAAAGGAGTGGGAGTTTGAGTCAGAATTTCTCCAACTGTTTGATTCATGGAATCCATCGGACCAAGACAGGTAACATGCATTTCTATCATTTTTTAATTTCTCTTTTAACATTTAATCGTTCGTTTTAATGTTTTTGTTCTCCTTGCGGACAGTTTTGTATGTAATTTATAAACTATTACTATTTTAATTTATTGATTGTAATGTACTTATAAATTTTGCGTCCACTCCATTAATATCTTTGTGAAGCTACCCCTAAACTTTCTACCTTTGACCATCAACTTCGTTACATAAATAGCTTTTAAAAGCAGAAATTTTGGCGTAAATATATCTGACACAAAAAGCCTTTTAAGGAAAAGTTATTGATCATAAATACCGCAGACGTAATTTTAAAAGTAAAAATTGCACGATAGCATTTTTAAATATTAATTTAAAGTCGAGACGGTTGTTCTATACAACTTTGATCATAATGTCAGTAGAGTAGAAAAATAGTTGCATACTGTAAATTAAATTTCGCGTCATGGCAAATATGCTTTTCCATTCTTGCGAGTATAGACATTAATACGGTTGTCAGGCAGAGGGCAAATTTTGAAATATATAGAATTTTCATAAACGGAATTGTAATAATTTCTGAGGGCGTATTTTTACAGTGATGAGTTACTCCTATAGCAACAAAAAAACACTCTTTGACATGCTACGGGAAACGCGAATTACGCAACCTCGTCATGCTCCTTGTGGGCAGGAGCAGTGTCGACTTACCATCAGGTGAGTTGTATATTCGCGACTTCCGCTTGTCACCGTGTGATGCGGAGTTTTCCCTGGACATGTTATATGAGTGAGACAGAAAAGCTTTCAAAATTAAGATGCGTATAACACGAAATTCTTATTTTATAAATTTTATTATTTTATTTTTTTTTAAAGTTTGTTTCCACTCAATTGATAGATATGTATGTTACTGTGTACACAAGTACTATTTTATGTTGTATGTTACTGTGTATACGAGGGTCGACACCCCGTTTGATTCTGTTTTTTAGGATTCTGAATTGTGAAAGGAGTGGAAGTTTGAGTCAGCATTTCTCCAACTGTTTGATTCATGGAATCCATCGGACCAAGACAGGTGACATGCATTTCTATCATTTTTTAATTTCTCTTTTAACATTTAGTCGTTCGTTTTAATGTTTTTGTTCTCCTTGCGGACAGTTTTGTATGTAATTTATAAACTATTACTATTTTAATTTATTGATTGTAATGTACTAAGAAATTTTGCGTCCACTCCAATAATATCTTTGTGAAGCTACCCCTAAACTTTCTACCTTTGACCATCAACTTCGTTACATAAATAGCTTTTAAAAGCAGAAATTTTGGCGTAAATATATCTGACACAAAAAGCCTTTTAAGGAAAAGTTATTGATCATAAATACCGCAGACGTAATTTTAAAAGTAAAAATTGCAAGATAGCATTTTTAAATATTAATTTAAAGTCGAGACGGTTGTTCTATACAACTTTGATCATAATGTCAGTAGAGTAGAAAAATAGTTGCATACTGTAAATTAAATTTCGCGTCATGGCAAATATGCTTTTCCATTCTTGCGAGTATAGACATTAATACGGTTGTCAGGCAGAGGGCAAATTTTGAAATATATAGAATTTTCATAAACGGAATTGTAATAATTTCTGAGGGCGTATTTTTACAGTGATGAGTTAATCCTATAGCAACAAAAAACTCTCTTTGACATGCTACAGGAAACGCGAATTACGCAACCTCGTCATGCTCCTTGTGGGCAGGAACAGCGTCGACTTGCCAACAGGTGAGTTGTATATTCGCGACTTCAGCTTGTCACCGTGTGATGCGGAGTTTTCCCTGGACATGTTACATGAGTGAGACAGAAAATCTTTCAAAATTAAGATACGTATAACACGAAATTCTTTTTTTATAAATTTTATTATTTTATTTTTTTTTAAAGTTTGTTTCCACTCAATTCATAGATATGTATGTTACTGTGTTCACAAGTACTATTTTATGTTGTATGTTACTGTGTATACGAGGGTCGACACCCCGTTTCATTCTGCTTTTTTGGATCCTGAATTGTGAAAGGAGTGGGAGTTTGAGCCAGAATTTCTCCAACTGTTTGATTCATGGAATCCAACGGACCAAGACAGGTAACATGCATTTTTATCATTTTTTAATTTCTCTTTCAACGTTTAATCGTTCGTTTTAATGTTTTTGTTCTAATTCGGAACAGTTTTGTATGTAATTTATAAACTATTACCATTCTTATTTAATGATTGTAATGTACTTATAAATTTTGCGTTCACTCCAATAATATCTTTGTGAAGCTACCCCTAAACTTTCTACCTTTGACCATCAACTTCGTTACATAAATAGCTTTTAAAAGCAGAATTTTTGGCGTAAATATATCTGACACAAAAAGCCTTTTAAGGAAAAGTTATTGATCATAAATACCGCAGACGTAATTTTAAAAGTAAAAATTGCACGATAGCATTTTTAAATATTAATTTAAAGTCGAGACGTTTGTTCTATACAACTTTGATCATAATGTCAGTAGAGTTGAAAAATAGTTGCATACTGTAAATTAAATTTCGCGTCATGGCAAATATGCTTTTCCATTCTTGCGAGTATAGACATTAACACGGTTGTCAGGCAGAGGGCAAATTTTGAAATATATAGAATTTTCATAAACGGAATTGTAATAGTTTCTGAGGGCGTATTTTTACAGTGATGAGTTACTCCTATAGCAACAAAAAAACACTCTTTGACATGCTACGGGAAACGCGAATTACGCAACCTGGTCATGCTCCTTGTAGGCAGGAACAGCGTCGACTTGCCATCAGGTGAGTTGTATATTCGCGACTTCAGCTTGTCACCGTGTGATACGGAGTTTTCCTTGGACATGTTACATGAGTGAGACAGAAAATCTTTCAAAATTAAGATACGTATAACACGAAATTCTTTTTTTATAAATTTTATTATTTTATTTTTTTAAAAGTTTGTTTCCACTCAATTGATAGATATGTATGTTACTGTGTACACAAGTACTATTTTATGTTGTATGTTACTGTGTATACGAGGGTCAACACCCCGTTTCATTCTGCTTTTTAGGATTCTGAATTGTGAAAGGAGTGGGAGTTTGAGTCAGAATTTCTCCAACTGTTTGATTCATGGAATCCATCGGACCAAGACAGGTAACATGCATTTCTATCATTTTTTAATTTCTCTTTTAACATTTAATCGTTCGTTTTAATGTTTTTGTTCTCCTTGCGGACAGTTTTGTATGTAATTTATAAACTATTACTATTTTAATTTATTGATTGTAATGTACTTATAAATTTTGCGTCCACTCCATTAATATCTTTGTGAAGCTACCCCTAAACTTTCTACCTTTGACCATCAACTTCGTTACATAAATAGCTTTTAAAAGCAGAAATTTTGGCGTAAATATATCTGACACAAAAAGCCTTTTAAGGAAAAGTTATTGATCATAAATACCGCAGACGTAATTTTAAAAGTAAAAATTGCACGATAGCATTTTTAAATATTAATTTAAAGTCGAGACGGTTGTTCTATACAACTTTGATCATAATGTCAGTAGAGTAGAAAAATAGTTGCATACTGTAAATTAAATTTCGCGTCATGGCAAATATGCTTTTCCATTCTTGCGAGTATAGACATTAATACGGTTGTCAGGCAGAGGGCAAATTTTGAAATATATAGAATTTTCATAAACGGAATTGTAATAATTTCTGAGGGCGTATTTTTACAGTGATGAGTTACTCCTATAGCAACAAAAAAACACTCTTTGACATGCTACGGGAAACGCGAATTACGCAACCTCGTCATGCTCCTTGTGGGCAGGAGCAGTGTCGACTTACCATCAGGTGAGTTGTATATTCGCGACTTCCGCTTGTCACCGTGTGATGCGGAGTTTTCCCTGGACATGTTATATGAGTGAGACAGAAAAGCTTTCAAAATTAAGATGCGTATAACACGAAATTCTTATTTTATAAATTTTATTATTTTATTTTTTTTTAAAGTTTGTTTCCACTCAATTGATAGATATGTATGTTACTGTGTACACAAGTACTATTTTATGTTGTATGTTACTGTGTATACGAGGGTCGACACCCCGTTTGATTCTGTTTTTTAGGATTCTGAATTGTGAAAGGAGTGGAAGTTTGAGTCAGCATTTCTCCAACTGTTTGATTCATGGAATCCATCGGACAAAGACAGGTGACATGCATTTCTATCATTTTTTAATTTCTCTTTTAACATTTAGTCGTTCGTTTTAATGTTTTTGTTCTCCTTGCGGACAGTTTTGTATGTAATTTATAAACTATTACTATTTTAATTTATTGATTGTAATGTACTAAGAAATTTTGCGTCCACTCCAATAATATCTTTGTGAAGCTACCCCTAAACTTTCTACCTTTGACCATCAACTTCGTTACATAAATAGCTTTTAAAAGCAGAAATTTTGGCGTAAATATATCTGACACAAAAAGCCTTTTAAGGAAAAGTTATTGATCATAAATACCGCAGACGTAATTTTAAAAGTAAAAATTGCAAGATAGCATTTTTAAATATTAATTTAAAGTCGAGACGGTTGTTCTATACAACTTTGATCATAATGTCAGTAGAGTAGAAAAATAGTTGCATACTGTAAATTAAATTTCGCGTCATGGCAAATATGCTTTTCCATTCTTGCGAGTATAGACATTAATACGGTTGTCAGGCAGAGGGCAAATTTTGAAATATATAGAATTTTCATAAACGGAATTGTAATAATTTCTGAGGGCGTATTTTTACAGTGATGAGTTACTCCTATAGCAACAAAAAAAACTCTTTGACATGCTACGGGAAACGCGAATTACGCAACCTCGTCATGCTCCTTGTGGGCAGGAACAGCGTCGACTTACCATCAGGTGAGTTGTATATTCGCGACTTCCGCTTGTCACCGTGTGATGCGGAGTTTTCCCTGGACATGTTATATGAGTGAGACAGAAAAGCTTTCAAAATTAATATACGTATAACACGAAATTCTTATTTTATAAATTTTATTATTTTATTTTTTTTTAAAGTTTGTTTCCACTCAATTCATAGATATGTATGTTACTGTGTACACAAGTACTATTTTATGTTGTATGTTACTGTGTATACGAGGGTCGACGCCCCGTTTCATTCTGCTTTTTAGGATTCTGAATTGTGAAAGGAGTGGGAGTTTGAGCCAGAATTTCTCCAACTGTTTGATTCATGGAATCCAACGGACCAAGACAGGTAACATGCATTTTTATCATTTTTTAATTTCTCTTTCAACGTTTAATCTTTCGTTTTAATGTTTTTGTTCTAATTCGGAACAGTTTTGTATGTAATTTATAAACTATTACTATTCTTATTTATTGATTGTAATGTACTTATAAATTTTGCGTTCACTCCAATAATATCTTTGTGAAGCTACCCCTAAACTTTCTACCTTTGACCATCAACTTCGTTACATAAATAGCTTTTAAAAGCAGAATTTTTGGCGTAAATATATCTGACACAAAAAGCCTTTTAAGGAAAAGTTATTGATCATAAATACCGCAGACGTAATTTTAAAAGTAAAAATTGCACGATAGCATTTTTAAATATTAATTTAAAGTCGAGACGTTTGTTCTATACAACTTTCATCATAATGTCAGTAGAGTTGAAAAATAGTTGCATACTGTAAATTAAATTTCGCGTCATGGCAAATATGCTTTTCCATTCTTGCGAGTATAGACATTAACACGGTTGTCAGGCAGAGGGCAAATTTTGAAATATATAGAATTTTCATAAAGGGAATTGTAATAGTTTCTGAGGGCGTATTTTTACAGTGATGAGTTACTCCTATAGCAAAAAAAAAACACTCTTTGACATGCTACAGGAAACGCGAATTACGCAACCTCGTCATGCTCCTTGTAGGCAGGAACAGCGTCGACTTGCCATCAGGTGAGTTGTATATTCGCGACTTCAGTTTGTCACCGTGTGATGCGGAGTTTTCCTTGGACATGTTACATGAGTGAGACAGAAAATCTTTCAAAATTAAGATACGTATAACACGAAATTCTTTTTTTATAAATTTTATTATTTTATTTTTTTAAAAGTTTGTTTCCACTCAATTGATAGATATGTATGTTACTGTGTACACAAGTACTATTTTATGTTGTATGTTACTGTGTATACGAGGGTCAACACCCCGTTTCATTCTGCTTTTTAGGATTCTGAATTGTGAAAGGAGTGGGAGTTTGAGTCAGAATTTCTCCAACTGTTTGATTCATGGAATCCATCGGACCAAGACAGGTAACATGCATTTCTATCATTTTTTAATTTCTCTTATTAACATTTAATCGTTCGTTTTAATGTTTTTGTTCTCCTTGCGGACAGTTTTGTATGTAATTTATAAACTATTACTATTTTAATTTATTGATTGTAATGTACTTATAAATTTTGCGTCCACTCCATTAATATCTTTGTGAAGCTACCCCTAAACTTTCTACCTTTGACCATCAACTTCGTTACATAAATAGCTTTTAAAAGCAGAATTTTTGGCGTAAATATATCTGACACAAAAAGCCTTTTAAGGAAAAGTTATTGATCATAAATACCGCAGACGTAATTTTAAAAGTAAAAATTGCACGATAGCATTTTTAAATATTAATTTAAAGTCGAGACGTTTGTTCTATACAACTTTGATCATAATGTCAGTAGAGTTGAAAAATAGTTGCATACTGTAAATTAAATTTCGCGTCATGGCAAATATGCTTTTCCATTCTTGCGAGTATAGGCATTAACACGGTTGTCAGGCAGAGGGCAAATTTTGAAATATATAGAATTTTCATAAACGGAATTGTAATAGTTTCTGAGGGCGTATTTTTACAGTGATGAGTTACTCCTATAGCAACAAAAAAACACTCTTTGACATGCTACAGGAAACGCGAATTACGCAACCTCGTCATGCTCCTTGTAGGCAGGAACAGCGTCGACTTGCCATCAGGTGAGTTGTATATTCGCGACTTCAGCTTGTCACCGTGTGATGCGAAGTTTTCCCTGGACATGTTACATGAGTGAGACAGAAAATCTTTCAAAATTAAGATACGTATAACACGAAATTCTTTTTTTATAAATTTTATTATTTTATTTTTTTAAAAGTTTGTTTCCACTCAATTGATAGATATGTATGTTACTGTGTACACAAGTACTATTTTATGTTGTATGTTACTGTGTATACGAGGGTCGACACCCCGTTTGATTCTGCTTTTTAGGATTCTGAATTGTGAAAGGAGTGGAAGTTTGAGTCAGCATTTCTCCAACTGTTTGATTCATGGAATCCATCGGACCAAGACAGGTAACATGCATTTCTATCATTTTTTAATTTCTCTTTTAACATTTAGTCGTTCGTTTTAATGTTTTTGTTCTCCTTGCGGACAGTTTTGTATGTAATTTATAAACTATTACTATTTTAATTTATTGATTGTAATGTACTAAGAAATTTTGCGTCCACTCCAATAATATCTTTGTGAAGCTACCCCTAAACTTTCTACCTTTGACCATCAACTTCGTTACATAAATAGCTTTTAAAAGCAGAAATTTTGGCGTAAATATATCTGACACAAAAAGCCTTTTAAGGAAAAGTTATTGATCATAAATACCGCAGACGTAATTTTAAAAGTAAAAATTGCACGATAGCATTTTTAAATATTAATTTAAAGTCGAGACGGTTGTTCTATACAACTTTGATCATAATGTCAGTAGAGTAGAAAAATAGTTGCATACTGTAAATTAAATTTCGCGTCATGGCAAATATGCTTTTCCATTCTTGCGAGTATAGACATTAATACGGTTGTCAGGCAGAGGGCAAATTTTGAAATATATAGAATTTTCATAAACGGAATTGTAATAATTTCTGAGGGCGTATTTTTACAGTGATGAGTTACTCCTATAGCAACAAAAAAACACTCTTTGACATGCTACGGGAAACGCGAATTACGCAACCTCGTCATGCTCCTTGTGGGCAGGAACAGCGTCGACTTACCATCAGGTGAGTTGTATATTCCCGACTTCCGCTTGTCACCGTGTGATGCGGAGTTTTCCCTGGACATGTTATATGAGTGAGACAGAAAAGCTTTCAAAATTAATATACGTATAACACGAAATTCTTATTTTATAAATTTTATTATTTTATTTTTTTTTAAAGTTTGTTTCCACTCAATTCATAGATATGTATGTTACAGTGTACACAAGTACTATTTTATGTTGTATGTTACTGTGTATACGAGGGTCGACGCCCCGTTTCATTCTGCTTTTTAGGATTCTGAATTGTGAAAGGAGTGGGAGTTTGAGCCAGAATTTCTCCAACTGTTTGATTCATGGAATCCAACGGACCAAGACAGGTAACATGCATTTTTATCATTTTTTAATTTCTCTTTCAACGTTTAATCTTTCGTTTTAATGTTTTTGTTCTAATTCGGAACAGTTTTGTATGTAATTTATAAACTATTACTATTCTTATTTATTGATTGTAATGTACTTATAAATTTTGCGTTCACTCCAATAATATCTTTGTGAAGCTACCCCTAAACTTTCTAACTTTGACCATCAACTTCGTTACATAAATAGCTTTTAAAAGCAGAATTTTTGGCGTAAATATATCTGACACAAAAAGCCTTTTAAGGAAAAGTTATTGATCATAAATACCATAGACGTAATTTTAAAAGTAAAAATTGCACGATAGCATTTTTAAATATTAATTTAAAGTCGAGACGTTTGTTCTATACAACTTTGATCATAATGTCAGTAGAGTTGAAAAATAGTTGCATACTGTAATTTAAATTTCGCGTCATGGCAAATATGCTTTTCCATTCTTGCGAGTAAAGACATTAACACGGTTGTCAGGCAGAGGGCAAATTTTGAAATATATAGAATTTTCATAAACGGAATTGTAATAATTTCTGAGCGCGTATTTTTACAGTGATGAGTTAATCCTATAGCAACAAAAAAACTCTCTTTGACATGCTACAGGAAACGCGAATTACGCAACCTCGTCATGCTCCTTGTGGGCAGGAACAGCGTCGACTTGCCAACAGGTGAGTTGTATATTCGCGACTTCAGCTTGTCACCGTGTGATGCGGAGTTTTCCCTGGACATGTTACATGAGTGAGACAGAAAATCTTTCAAAATTAAGATACGTATAACACGAAATTCTTTTTTTATAAATTTTATTATTTTATTTTTTTTAAAAGTTTGTTTCCACTCAATTGATAGATATGTATGTTACTGTGTTCACAAGTACTATTTTATGTTGTATGTTACTGTGTATACGAGGGTCGACACCCCGTTTCATTCTGCTTTTTTGGATCCTGAATTGTGAAAGGAGTGGGAGTTTGAGCCAGAATTTCTCCAACTGTTTGATTCATGGAATCCAACGGACCAAGACAGGTAACATGCATTTTTATCATTTTTTAATTTCTCTTTCAACGTTTAATCGTTCGTTTTAATGTTTTTGTTCTAATTCGGAACAGTTTTGTATGTAATTTATAAACTATTACCATTCTTATTTAATGATTGTAATGTACTTATAAATTTTGCGTTCACTCCAATAATATCTTTGTGAAGCTACCCCTAAACTTTCTACCTTTGACCATCAACTTCGTTACATAAATAGCTTTTAAAAGCAGAATTTTTGGCGTAAATATATCTGACACAAAAAGCCTTTTAAGGAAAAGTTATTGATCATAAATACCGCAGACGTAATTTTAAAAGTAAAAATTGCACGATAGCATTTTTAAATATTAATTTAAAGTCGAGACGTTTGTTCTATACAACTTTGATCATAATGTCAGTAGAGTTGAAAAATAGTTGCATACTGTAAATTAAATTTCGCGTCATGGCAAATATGCTTTTCCATTCTTGCGAGTATAGACATTAACACGGTTGTCAGGCAGAGGGCAAATTTTGAAATATATAGAATTTTCATAAACGGAATTGTAATAGTTTCTGAGGGCGTATTTTTACAGTGATGAGTTACTCCTATAGCAACAAAAAAACACTCTTTGACATGCTACGGGAAACGCGAATTACGCAACCTGGTCATGCTCCTTGTAGGCAGGAACAGCGTCGACATGCCATCAGGTGAGTTGTATATTCGCGACTTCAGCTTGTCACCGTGTGATACGGAGTTTTCCTTGGACATGTTACATGAGTGAGACAGAAAATCTTTCAAAATTAAGATACGTATAACACGAAATTCTTTTTTTATAAATTTTATTATTTTATTTTTTTAAAAGTTTGTTTCCACTCAATTGATAGATATGTATGTTACTGTGTACACAAGCACTATTTTATGTTGTATGTTACTGTGTATACGAGGGTCAACACCCCGTTTCATTCTGCTTTTTAGGATTCTGAATTGTGAAAGGAGTGGGAGTTTGAGTCAGAATTTCTCCAACTGTTTGATTCATGGAATCCATCGGACCAAGACAGGTAACATGCATTTCTATCATTTTTTAATTTCTCTTTTAACATTTAATCGTTCGTTTTAATGTTTTTGTTCTCCTTGCGGACAGTTTTGTATGTAATTTATAAACTATTACTATTTTAATTTATTGATTGTAATGTACTTATAAATTTTGCGTCCACTCCATTAATATCTTTGTGAAGCTACCCCTAAACTTTCTACCTTTGACCATCAACTTCGTTACATAAATAGCTTTTAAAAGCAGAAATTTTGGCGTAAATATATCTGACACAAAAAGCCTTTTAAGGAAAAGTTATTGATCATAAATACCGCAGACGTAATTTTAAAAGTAAAAATTGCACGATAGCATTTTTAAATATTAATTTAAAGTCGAGACGGTTGTTCTATACAACTTTGATCATAATGTCAGTAGAGTAGAAAAATAGTTGCATACTGTAAATTAAATTTCGCGTCATGGCAAATATGCTTTTCCATTCTTGCGAGTATAGACATTAATACGGTTGTCAGGCAGAGGGCAAATTTTGAAATATATAGAATTTTCATAAACGGAATTGTAATAATTTCTGAGGGCGTATTTTTACAGTGATGAGTTACTCCTATAGCAACAAAAAAACACTCTTTGACATGCTACGGGAAACGCGAATTACGCAACCTCGTCATGCTCCTTGTGGGCAGGAGCAGTGTCGACTTACCATCAGGTGAGTTGTATATTCGCGACTTCCGCTTGTCACCGTGTGATGCGGAGTTTTCCCTGGACATGTTATATGAGTGAGACAGAAAAGCTTTCAAAATTAAGATGCGTATAACACGAAATTCTTATTTTATAAATTTTATTATTTTATTTTTTTTTAAAGTTTGTTTCCACTCAATTGATAGATATGTATGTTACTGTGTACACAAGTACTATTTTATGTTGTATGTTACTGTGTATACGAGGGTCGACGCCCCGTTTCATTCTGCTTTTTAGGATTCTGAATTGTGAAAGGAGTGGGAGTTTGAGCCAGAATTTCTCCAACTGTTTGATTCATGGAATCCAACGGACCAAGACAGGTAACATGCATTTTTATCATTTTTTAATTTCTCTTTCAACGTTTAATCTTTCGTTTTAATGTTTTTGTTCTAATTCGGAACAGTTTTGTATGTAATTTATAAACTATTACTATTCTTATTTAATGATTGTAATGTACTTATAAATTTTGCGTTCACTCCAATAATATCTTTGTGAAGCTACCCCTAAACTTTCTACCTTTGACCATCAACTTCGTTACATAAATAGCTTTTAAAAGCAGAATTTTTGGCGTAAATATATCTGACACAAAAAGCCTTTTAAGGAAAAGTTATTGATCATAAATACCGCAGACGTAATTTTAAAAGTAAAAATTGCACGATAGCATTTTTAAATATTAATTTAAAGTCGAGACGTTTGTTCTATACAACTTTGATCATAATGTCAGTAGAGTTGAAAAATAGTTGCATACTGTAAATTAAATTTCGCGTCATGGCAAATATGCTTTTCCATTCTTGCGAGTATAGACATTAACACGGTTGTCAGGCAGAGGGCAAATTTTGAAATATATAGAATTTTCATAAACGGAATTGTAATAGTTTCTGAGGGCGTATTTTTACAGTGATGAGTTACTCCTATAGCAACAAAAAAACACTCTTTGACATGCTACAGGAAACGCAAATTACGCAACCTCGTCATGCTCCTTGTAGGCAGGAACAGCGTCGACTTGCCATCAGGTGAGTTGTATATTCGCGACTTCAGCTTGTCACCGTGTGATGCGGAGTTTTCCTTGGACATGTTACATGAGTGAGACAGAAAATCTTTCAAAATTAAGATACGTATAACACGAAATTCTTTTTTTATAAATTTTATTATTTTATTTTTTTAAAAGTTTGTTTCCACTCAATTGATAGATATGTATGTTACTGTGTACACAAGTACTATTTTATGTTGTATGTTACTGTGTATACGAGGGTCAACACCCCGTTTCATTCTGCTTTTTAGGATTCTGAATTGTGAAAGGAGTGGGAGTTTGAGTCAGAATTTCTCCAACTGTTTGATTCATGGAATCCATCGGACCAAGACAGGTAACATGCATTTCTATCATTTTTTAATTTCTCTTTTAACATTTAATCGTTCGTTTTAATGTTTTTGTTCTCCTTGCGGACAGTTTTGTATGTAATTTATAAACTATTACTATTTTAATTTATTGATTGTAATGTACTTATAAATTTTGCGTCCACTCCATTAATATCTTTGTGAAGCTACCCCTAAACTTTCTACCTTTGACCATCAACTTCGTTACATAAATAGCTTTTAAAAGCAGAAATTTTGGCGTAAATATATCTGACACAAAAAGCCTTTTAAGGAAAAGTTATTGATCATAAATACCGCAGACGTAATTTTAAAAGTAAAAATTGCACGATAGCATTTTTAAATATTAATTTAAAGTCGAGACGGTTGTTCTATACAACTTTGATCATAATGTCAGTAGAGTAGAAAAATAGTTGCATACTGTAAATTAAATTTCGCGACATGGCAAATATGCTTTTCCATTCTTGCGAGTATAGACATTAATACGGTTGTCAGGCAGAGGGCAAATTTTGAAATATATAGAATTTTCATAAACGGAATTGCAATAATTTCTGAGGGCGTATTTTTACAGTGATGAGTTACTCCTATAGCAACAAAAAAACACTCTTTGACATGCTACGGGAAACGCGAATTACGCAACCTCGTCATGCTCCTTGTGGGCAGGAGCAGTGTCGACTTACCATCAGGTGAGTTGTATATTCGCGACTTCCGCTTGTCACCGTGTGATGCGGAGTTTTCCCTGGACATGTTATATGAGTGAGACAGAAAAGCTTTCAAAATTAAGATACGTATAACACGAAATTCTTATTTTATAAATTTTATTATTTTATTTTTTTTTTAAGTTTGTTTCCACTCAATTGATAGATATGTATGTTACTGTGTACACAAGTACTATTTTATGTTGTATGTTACTGTGTATACGAGGGTCAACACCCCGTTTCATTCTGCTTTTTAGGATTCTGAATTGTGAAAGGAGTGGGAGTTTGAGTCAGAATTTCTCCAACTGTTTGATTCATGGAATCCATCGGACCAAGACAGGTAACATGCATTTCTATCATTTTTTAATTTCTCTTTTAACATTTAATCGTTCGTTTTAATGTTTTTGTTCTCCTTGCGGACAGTTTTGTATGTAATTTATAAACTATTACTATTTTAATTTATTGATTGTAATGTATTTATAAATTTTGCGTCCACTCCATTAATATCTTTGTGAAGCTACCCCTAAACTTTCTACCTTTGACCATCAACTTCGTTACATAAATAGCTTTTAAAAGCAGAAATTTTGGCGTAAATATATCTGACACAAAAAGCCTTTAAAGGAAAAGTTATTGATCATAAATACCGCAGACGTAATTTTAAAAGTAAAAATTGCACGATAGCATTTTTAAATATTAATTTAAAGTCGAGACGGTTGTTCTATACAACTTTGATCATAATGTCAGTAGAGTAGAAAAATAGTTGCATACTGTAAATTAAATTTCGCGTCATGGCAAATATGCTTTTCCATTCTTGCGAGTATAGACATTAATACGGTTGTCAGGCAGAGGGCAAATTTTGAAATATATAGAATTTTCATAAACGGAATTGTAATAATTTCTGAGGGCGTATTTTTACAGTGATGAGTTACTCCTATAGCAACAAAAAAACACTCTTTGACATGCTACGGGAAACGCGAATTACGCAACCTCGTCATGCTCCTTGTGGGCAGGAGCAGTGTCGACTTACCATCAGGTGAGTTGTATATTCGCGACTTCCGCTTGTCACCGTGTGATGCGGAGTTTTCCCTGGACATGTTATATGAGTGAGACAGAAAAGCTTTCAAAATTAAGATACGTATAACACGAAATTCTTATTTTATAAATTTTATTATTTTATTTTTTTTTAAAGTTTGTTTCCACTCAATTGATAGATATGTATGTTACTGTGTACACAAGTACTATTTTATGTTGTATGTTACTGTGTATACGAGGGTCAACACCCCGTTTCATTCTGCTTTTTAGGATTCTGAATTGTGAAAGGAGTGGGAGTTTGAGTCAGAATTTCTCCAACTGTTTGATTCATGGAATCCATCGGACCAAGACAGGTAACATGCATTTCTATCATTTTTTAATTTCACTTTTAACATTTAATCGTTCGTTTTAATGTTTTTGTTCTCCTTGCGGACAGTTTTGTATGTAATTTATAAACTATTACTATTTTAATTTATTGATTGTAATGTACTTATAAATTTTGCGTCCACTCCATTAATATCTTTGTGAAGCTACCCCTAAACTTTCTACCTTTGACCATCAACTTCGTTACATAAATAGCTTTTAAAAGCAGAAATTTTGGCGTAAATATATCTGACACAAAAAGCCTTTTAAGGAAAAGTTATTGATCATAAATACCGCAGACGTAATTTTAAAAGTAAAAATTGCACGATAGCATTTTTAAATATTAATTTAAAGTCGAGACGGTTGTTCTATACAACTTTGATCATAATGTCAGTAGAGTAGAAAAATAGTTGCATACTGTAAATTAAATTTCGCGACATGGCAAATATGCTTTTCCATTCTTGCGAGTATAGACATTAATACGGTTGTCAGGCAGAGGGCAAATTTTGAAATATATAGAATTTTCATAAACGGAATTTCAATAATTTCTGAGGGCGTATTTTTACAGTGATGAGTTACTCCTATAGCAACAAAAAAACACTCTTTGACATGCTACGGGAACCGCGAATTACGCAACCTCGTCATGCTCCTTGTGGGCAGGAGCAGTGTCGACTTACCATCAGGTGAGTTGTATATTCGCGACTTCCGCTTGTCACCGTGTGATGCGGAGTTTTCCCTGGACATGTTATATGAGTGAGACAGAAAAGCTTTCAAAATTAAGATACGTATAACACGAAATTCTTATTTTATAAATTTTATTATTTTATTTTTTTTTTAAGTTTGTTTCCACTTAATTGATAGATATGTATGTTACTGTGTACACAAGTACTATTTTATGTTGTATGTTACTGTGTATACGAGGGTCGACGCCCCGTTTCATTCTGCTTTTTAGGATTCTGAATTGTGAAAGGAGTGGGAGTTTGAGCCAGAATTTCTCCAACTGTTTGATTCATGGAATCCAACGGACCAAGACAGGTAACATGCATTTTTATCATTTTTTAATTTCTCTTTCAACGTTTAATCTTTCGTTTTAATGTTTTTGTTCTAATTCGGAACAGTTTTGTATGTAATTTATAAACTATTACTATTCTTATTTATTGATTGTAATGTACTTATAAATTTTGCGTTCACTCCAATAATATCTTTGTGAAGCTACCCCTAAACTTTCTACCTTTGACCATCAACTTCGTTACATAAATAGCTTTTAAAAGCAGAATTTTTGGCGTAAATATATCTGACACAAAAAGCCTTTTAAGGAAAAGTTATTGATCATAAATACCGCAGACGTAATTTTAAAAGTAAAAATTGCACGATAGCATTTTTAAATATTAATTTAAAGTCGAGACGGTTGTTCTATACAACTTTGATCATAATGTCAGTAGAGTAGAAAAATAGTTGCATACTGTAAATTAAATTTCGCGTCATGGCAAATATGCTTTTCCTTTCTTGCGAGTATAGACATTAATACGGTTGTCAGGCAGAGGGAAAATTTAATTTTGAAATATATAGAATTTTCATAAACGGAATTGTAATAATTTCTGAGGGCGTATTTTTACAGTGATGAGTTACTCCTATAGCAACAAAAAAACACTCTTTGACATGCTACGGGAAACGCGAATTACGCAACCTCGTCATGCTCATTGTGGGCAGGAGCAGTGTCGACTTACCATCAGGTGAGTTGTATATTCGCGACTTCCGCTTGTCACCGTGTGATGCGGAGTTTTCCCTGGACATGTTATATGAGTGAGACAGAAAAGCTTTCAAAATTAAGATACGTATAACACGAAATTCTTATTTTATAAATTTTATTATTTTATTTTTTTTTAAAGTTTGTTTCCACTCAATTGATAGATATGTATGTTACTGTGTACACAAGTACTATTTTATGTTGTATGTTACTGTGTATACGAGGGTCGACGCCCCGTTTCATTCTGCTTTTTAGGATTCTGAATTGTGAAAGGAGTGGGAGTTTGAGCCAGAATTTCTCCAACTGTTTGATTCATGGAATCCAACGGACCAAGACAGGTAACATGCATTTTTATCATTTTTTAATTTCTCTTTCAACGTTTAATCTTTCGTTTTAATGTTTTTGTTCTAATTCGGAACAGTTTTGTATGTAATTTATAAACTATTACTATTCTTATTTATTGATTGTAATGTACTTATAAATTTTGCGTTCACTCCAATAATATCTTTGTGAAGCTACCCCTAAACTTTCTACCTTTGACCATCAACTTCGTTACATAAATAGCTTTTAAAAGCAGAATTTTTGGCGTAAATATATCTGACACAAAAAGCCTTTTAAGGAAAAGTTATTGATCATAAATACCGCAGACGTAATTTTAAAAGTAAAAATTGCACGATAGCATTTTTAAATATTAATTTAAAGTCGAGACGTTTGTTCTATACAACTTTGATCATAATGTCAGTAGAGTTGAAAAATAGTTGCATACTGTAATTTAATTTTCGCGTCATGGAAAATATGCTTTTTCATTCTTGCGAGTAAAGACATTAACACGGTTGTCAGGCAGAGGGCAAATTTTGAAATATATAGAATTTTCATAAACGGAATTGTAATAATTTCTGAGGGCGTATTTTTACAGTGATGAGTTAATCCTATAGCAACAAAAAAACTCTCTTTGACATGCTACAGGAAACGCGAATTACGCAAACTCGTCATGCTCCTTGTGGGCAGGAACAGCGTCGACTTGCCAACAGGTGATTTGTATATTCGCTACTTCAGCTTGTCACCGTGTGATGCGGAGTTTTCCCTGGACATGTTACATGAGTGAGACAGAAAATCTTTCAAAATTAAGATACGTATAACACGAAATTCTTTTTTTATAAATTTTATTATTTTATTTTTTTTAAAAGATTGTTTCCACTCAATTGATAGATATGTATGTTACTGTGTTCACAAGTACTATTTTATGTTGTATGTTACTGTGTATACGAGGGTCGACACCCCGTTTCATTCTGCTTTTTTGGATCCTGAATTGTGAAAGGAGTGGGAGTTTGAGCCAGAATTTCTCCAACTGTTTGATTCATGGAATCCAACGGACCAAGACAGGTAACATGCATTTTTATCATTTTTTAATTTCTCTTTCAACGTTTAATCGTTCGTTTTAATGTTTTTGTTCTAATTCGGAACAGTTTTGTATGTAATTTATAAACTATTACTATTCTTATTTAATGATTGTAATGTACTTATAAATTTTGCGTTCACTCCAATAATATCTTTGTGAAGCTACCCCTAAACTTTCTACCTTTGACCATCAACTTCGTTACATAAATAGCTTTTAAAAGCAGAATTTTTGGCGTAAATATATCTGACACAAAAAGCCTTTTAAGGAAAAGTTATTGATCATAAATACCGCAGACGTAATTTTAAAAGTAAAAATTGCACGATAGCATTTTTAAATATTAATTTAAAGTCGAGACGTTTGTTCTATACAACTTTGATCATAATGTCAGTAGAGTTGAAAAATAGTTGCTGTAATTTAATTTTCGCGTCATGGCAAATATGCTTTTCCATTCTTGCGAGTAAAGACATTAACACGGTTGTTAGGCAGAGGGCAAATTTTGAAATATATAGAATTTTCATAAACGGAATTGTAATAATTTCTGAGGGCGTATTTTTACAGTGATGAGTTAATCCTATAGCAACAAAAAAACTCTCTTTGACATGCTACAGGAAACGCGAATTACGCAACCTCGTCATGCTCCTTGTGGGCAGGAACAGCGTCGACTTGCCAACAGGTGAGTTGTATATTCGCGACTTCAGCTCGTCACCGTGTGATGCGGAGTTTTCCCTGGACATGTTACATGAGTGAGACAGAAAATCTTTCAAAATTAAGATACGTATAACACGAAATTCTTTTTTTATAAATTTTATTATTTTATTTTTTTAAAAGTTTGTTTCCACTCAATTGATAGATATGTATGTTACTGTGTTCACAAGTACTATTTTATGTTGTATGTTACTGTGTATACGAGGGTCGACACCCCGTTTCATTCTGCTTTTTAGGATTCTGAATTGTGAAAGGAGTGGGAGTTTGAGCCAGAATTTCTCCAACTGTTTGATTCATGGAATCCATCGGACCAAGACAGGTAACATGCATTTCTATCATTTTTTAATTTCTCTTTTAACATTTAATCGTTCGTTTTAATGTTTTTGTTCTCCTTGCGGACAGTTTTGTATGTAATTTATAAACTATTACTATTTTAATTTATTGATTGTAATGTACTTATAAATTTTGCGTCCACTCCATTAATATCTTTGTGAAGCTACCCCTAAACTTTCTACCTTTGACCATCAACTTCGTTACATAAATAGCTTTTAAAAGCAGAAATTTTGGCGTAAATATATCTGACACAAAAAGCCTTTTAAGGAAAAGTTATTGATCATAAATACCGCAGACGTAATTTTAAAAGTAAAAATTGCACGATAGCATTTTTAAATATTAATTTAAAGTCGAGACGGTTGTTCTATACAACTTTGATCATAATGTCAGTAGAGTAGAAAAATAGTTGCATACTGTAAATTAAATTTCGCGTCATGGCAAATATGCTTTTCCTTTCTTGCGAGTATAGACATTAATACGGTTGTCAGGCAGAGGGCAAATTTAATTTTGAAATATATAGAATTTTCATAAACGGAATTGTAATAATTTCTGAGGGCGTATTTTTACAGTGATGAGTTACTCCTATAGCAACAAAAAAACACTCTTTGACATGCTACGGGAAACGCGAATTACGCAACCTCGTCATGCTCATTGTGGGCAGGAGCAGTGTCGACTTACCATCAGGTGAGTTGTATATTCGCGACTTCCGCTTGTCACCGTGTGATGCGGAGTTTTCCCTGGACATGTTATATGAGTGAGACAGAAAAGCTTTCAAAATTAAGATACGTATAACACGAAATTCTTATTTTATAAATTTTATTATTTTATTTTTTTTTAAAGTTTGTTTCCACTCAATTGATAGATATGTATGTTACTGTGTACACAAGTACTATTTTATGTTGTATGTTACTGTGTATACGAGGGTCGACGCCCCGTTTCATTCTGCTTTTTAGGATTCTGAATTGTGAAAGGAGTGGGAGTTTGAGCCAGAATTTCTCCAACTGTTTGATTCATGGAATCCAACGGACCAAGACAGGTAACATGCATTTTTATCATTTTTTAATTTCTCTTTCAACGTTTAATCTTTCGTTTTAATGTTTTTGTTCTAATTCGGAACAGTTTTGTATGTAATTTATAAACTATTACTATTCTTATTTATTGATTGTAATGTACTTATAAATTTTGCGTTCACTCCAATAATATCTTTGTGAAGCTACCCCTAAACTTTCTACCTTTGACCATCAACTTCGTTACATAAATAGCTTTTAAAAGCAGAATTTTTGGCGTAAATATATCTGACACAAAAAGCCTTTTAAGGAAAAGTTATTGATCATAAATACCGCAGACGTAATTTTAAAAGTAAAAATTGCACGATAGCATTTTTAAATATTAATTTAAAGTCGAGACGTTTGTTCTATACAACTTTGATCATAATGTCAGTAGAGTTGAAAAATAGTTGCATACTGTAATTTAATTTTCGCGTCATGGAAAATATGCTTTTTCATTCTTGCGAGTAAAGACATTAACACGGTTGTCAGGCAGAGGGCAAATTTTGAAATATATAGAATTTTCATAAACGGAATTGTAATAATTTCTGAGGGCGTATTTTTACAGTGATGAGTTAATCCTATAGCAACAAAAAAACTCTCTTTGACATGCTACAGGAAACGCGAATTACGCAACCTCGTCATGCTCCTTGTGGGCAGGAACAGCGTCGACTTGCCAACAGGTGATTTGTATATTCGCGACTTCAGCTTGTCACCGTGTGATGCGGAGTTTTCCCTGGACATGTTACATGAGTGAGACAGAAAATCTTTCAAAATTAAGATACGTATAACACGAAATTCTTTTTTTATAAATTTTATTATTTTATTTTTTTTAAAAGATTGTTTCCACTCAATTGATAGATATGTATGTTACTGTGTTCACAAGTACTATTTTATGTTGTATGTTACTGTGTATACGAGGGTCGACACCCCGTTTCATTCTGCTTTTTTGGATCCTGAATTGTGAAAGGAGTGGGAGTTTGAGCCAGAATTTCTCCAACTGTTTGATTCATGGAATCCAACGGACCAAGACAGGTAACATGCATTTTTATCATTTTTTAATTTCTCTTTCAACGTTTAATCGTTCGTTTTAATGTTTTTGTTCTAATTCGGAACAGTTTTGTATGTAATTTATAAACTATTACTATTCTTATTTAATGATTGTAATGTACTTATAAATTTTGCGTTCACTCCAATAATATCTTTGTGAAGCTACCCCTAAACTTTCTACCTTTGACCATCAACTTCGTTACATAAATAGCTTTTAAAAGCAGAATTTTTGGCGTAAATATATCTGACACAAAAAGCCTTTTAAGGAAAAGTTATTGATCATAAATACCGCAGACGTAATTTTAAAAGTAAAAATTGCACGATAGCATTTTTAAATATTAATTTAAAGTCGAGACGTTTGTTCTATACAACTTTGATCATAATGTCAGTAGAGTTGAAAAATAGTTGCATACTGTAAATTAAATTTCGCGTCATGGCAAATATGCTTTTCCATTCTTGCGAGTATAGACATTAACACGGTTGTCAGGCAGAGGGCAAATTTTGAAATATATAGAATTTTCATAAACGGAATTGTAATAGTTTCTGAGGGCGTATTTTTACAGTGATGAGTTACTCCTATAGCAACAAAAAAACACTCTTTGACATGCTACAGGAAACGCAAATTACGCAACCTCGTCATGCTCCTTGTAGGCAGGAACAGCGTCGACTTGCCATCAGGTGAGTTGTATATTCGCGACTTCAGCTTGTCACCGTGTGATGCGGAGTTTTCCTTGGACATGTTACATGAGTGAGACAGAAAATCTTTCAAAATTAAGATACGTATAACACGAAATTCTTTTTTTATAAATTTTATTATTTTATTTTTTTAAAAGTTTGTTTCCACTCAATTGATAGATATGTATGTTACTGTGTACACAAGTACTATTTTATGTTGTATGTTACTGTGTATACGAGGGTCAACACCCCGTTTCATTCTGCTTTTTAGGATTCTGAATTGTGAAAGGAGTGGGAGTTTGAGTCAGAATTTCTCCAACTGTTTGATTCATGGAATCCATCGGACCAAGACAGGTAACATGCATTTCTATCATTTTTTAATTTCTCTTTTAACATTTAATCGTTCGTTTTAATGTTTTTGTTCTCCTTGCGGACAGTTTTGTATGTAATTTATAAACTATTACTATTTTAATTTATTGATTGTAATGTACTTATAAATTTTGCGTCCACTCCATTAATATCTTTGTGAAGCTACCCCTAAACTTTCTACCTTTGACCATCAACTTCGTTACATAAATAGCTTTTAAAAGCAGAAATTTTGGCGTAAATATATCTGACACAAAAAGCCTTTTAAGGAAAAGTTATTGATCATAAATACCGCAGACGTAATTTTAAAAGTAAAAATTGCACGATAGCATTTTTAAATATTAATTTAAAGTCGAGACGGTTGTTCTATACAACTTTGATCATAATGTCAGTAGAGTAGAAAAATAGTTGCATACTGTAAATTAAATTTCGCGACATGGCAAATATGCTTTTCCATTCTTGCGAGTATAGACATTAATACGGTTGTCAGGCAGAGGGCAAATTTTGAAATATATAGAATTTTCATAAACGGAATTGCAATAATTTCTGAGGGCGTATTTTTACAGTGATGAGTTACTCCTATAGCAACAAAAAAACACTCTTTGACATGCTACGGGAAACGCGAATTACGCAACCTCGTCATGCTCCTTGTGGGCAGGAGCAGTGTCGACTTACCATCAGGTGAGTTGTATATTCGCGACTTCCGCTTGTCACCGTGTGATGCGGAGTTTTCCCTGGACATGTTATATGAGTGAGACAGAAAAGCTTTCAAAATTAAGATACGTATAACACGAAATTCTTATTTTATAAATTTTATTATTTTATTTTTTTTTTAAGTTTGTTTCCACTCAATTGATAGATATGTATGTTACTGTGTACACAAGTACTATTTTATGTTGTATGTTACTGTGTATACGAGGGTCAACACCCCGTTTCATTCTGCTTTTTAGGATTCTGAATTGTGAAAGGAGTGGGAGTTTGAGTCAGAATTTCTCCAACTGTTTGATTCATGGAATCCATCGGACCAAGACAGGTAACATGCATTTCTATCATTTTTTAATTTCTCTTTTAACATTTAATCGTTCGTTTTAATGTTTTTGTTCTCCTTGCGGACAGTTTTGTATGTAATTTATAAACTATTACTATTTTAATTTATTGATTGTAATGTATTTATAAATTTTGCGTCCACTCCATTAATATCTTTGTGAAGCTACCCCTAAACTTTCTACCTTTGACCATCAACTTCGTTACATAAATAGCTTTTAAAAGCAGAAATTTTGGCGTAAATATATCTGACACAAAAAGCCTTTAAAGGAAAAGTTATTGATCATAAATACCGCAGACGTAATTTTAAAAGTAAAAATTGCACGATAGCATTTTTAAATATTAATTTAAAGTCGAGACGGTTGTTCTATACAACTTTGATCATAATGTCAGTAGAGTAGAAAAATAGTTGCATACTGTAAATTAAATTTCGCGTCATGGCAAATATGCTTTTCCATTCTTGCGAGTATAGACATTAATACGGTTGTCAGGCAGAGGGCAAATTTTGAAATATATAGAATTTTCATAAACGGAATTGTAATAATTTCTGAGGGCGTATTTTTACAGTGATGAGTTACTCCTATAGCAACAAAAAAACACTCTTTGACATGCTACGGGAAACGCGAATTACGCAACCTCTTCATGCTCCTTGTGGGCAGGAGCAGTGTCGACTTACCATCAGGTGAGTTGTATATTCGCGACTTCCGCTTGTCACCGTGTGATGCGGAGTTTTCCCTGGACATGTTATATGAGTGAGACAGAAAAGCTTTCAAAATTAAGATACGTATAACACGAAATTCTTATTTTATAAATTTTATTATTTTATTTTTTTTTAAAGTTTGTTTCCACTCAATTGATAGATATGTATGTTACTGTGTACACAAGTACTATTTTATGTTGTATGTTACTGTGTATACGAGGGTCAACACCCCGTTTCATTCTGCTTTTTAGGATTCTGAATTGTGAAAGGAGTGGGAGTTTGAGTCAGAATTTCTCCAACTGTTTGATTCATGGAATCCATCGGACCAAGACAGGTAACATGCATTTCTATCATTTTTTAATTTCACTTTTAACATTTAATCGTTCGTTTTAATGTTTTTGTTCTCCTTGCGGACAGTTTTGTATGTAATTTATAAACTATTACTATTTTAATTTATTGATTGTAATGTACTTATAAATTTTGCGTCCACTCCATTAATATCTTTGTGAAGCTACCCCTAAACTTTCTACCTTTGACCATCAACTTCGTTACATAAATAGCTTTTAAAAGCAGAAATTTTGGCGTAAATATATCTGACACAAAAAGCCTTTTAAGGAAAAGTTATTGATCATAAATACCGCAGACGTAATTTTAAAAGTAAAAATTGCACGATAGCATTTTTAAATATTAATTTAAAGTCGAGACGGTTGTTCTATACAACTTTGATCATAATGTCAGTAGAGTAGAAAAATAGTTGCATACTGTAAATTAAATTTCGCGACATGGCAAATATGCTTTTCCATTCTTGCGAGTATAGACATTAATACGGTTGTCAGGCAGAGGGCAAATTTTGAAATATATAGAATTTTCATAAACGGAATTTCAATAATTTCTGAGGGCGTATTTTTACAGTGATGAGTTACTCCTATAGCAACAAAAAAACACTCTTTGACATGCTACGGGAACCGCGAATTACGCAACCTCGTCATGCTCCTTGTGGGCAGGAGCAGTGTCGACTTACCATCAGGTGAGTTGTATATTCGCGACTTCCGCTTGTCACCGTGTGATGCGGAGTTTTCCCTGGACATGTTATATGAGTGAGACAGAAAAGCTTTCAAAATTAAGATACGTATAACACGAAATTCTTATTTTATAAATTTTATTATTTTATTTTTTTTTTAAGTTTGTTTCCACTTAATTGATAGATATGTATGTTACTGTGTACACAAGTACTATTTTATGTTGTATGTTACTGTGTATACGAGGGTCGACGCCCCGTTTCATTCTGCTTTTTAGGATTCTGAATTGTGAAAGGAGTGGGAGTTTGAGCCAGAATTTCTCCAACTGTTTGATTCATGGAATCCAACGGACCAAGACAGGTAACATGCATTTTTATCATTTTTTAATTTCTCTTTCAACGTTTAATCTTTCGTTTTAATGTTTTTGTTCTAATTCGGAACAGTTTTGTATGTAATTTATAAACTATTACTATTCTTATTTATTGATTGTAATGTACTTATAAATTTTGCGTTCACTCCAATAATATCTTTGTGAAGCTACCCCTAAACTTTCTACCTTTGACCATCAACTTCGTTACATAAATAGCTTTTAAAAGCAGAATTTTTGGCGTAAATATATCTGACACAAAAAGCCTTTTAAGGAAAAGTTATTGATCATAAATACCGCAGACGTAATTTTAAAAGTAAAAATTGCACGATAGCATTTTTAAATATTAATTTAAAGTCGAGACGGTTGTTCTATACAACTTTGATCATAATGTCAGTAGAGTAGAAAAATAGTTGCATACTGTAAATTAAATTTCGCGTCATGGCAAATATGCTTTTCCTTTCTTGCGAGTATAGACATTAATACGGTTGTCAGGCAGAGGGCAAATTTAATTTTGAAATATATAGAATTTTCATAAACGGAATTGTAATAATTTCTGAGGGCGTATTTTTACAGTGATGAGTTACTCCTATAGCAACAAAAAAACACTCTTTGACATGCTACGGGAAACGCGAATTACGCAACCTCGTCATGCTCATTGTGGGCAGGAGCAGTGTCGACTTACCATCAGGTGAGTTGTATATTCGCGACTTCCGCTTGTCACCGTGTGATGCGGAGTTTTCCCTGGACATGTTATATGAGTGAGACAGAAAAGCTTTCAAAATTAAGATACGTATAACACGAAATTCTTATTTTATAAATTTTATTATTTTATTTTTTTTTAAAGTTTGTTTCCACTCAATTGATAGATATGTATGTTACTGTGTACACAAGTACTATTTTATGTTGTATGTTACTGTGTATACGAGGGTCGACGCCCCGTTTCATTCTGCTTTTTAGGATTCTGAATTGTGAAAGGAGTGGGAGTTTGAGCCAGAATTTCTCCAACTGTTTGATTCATGGAATCCAACGGACCAAGACAGGTAACATGCATTTTTATCATTTTTTAATTTCTCTTTCAACGTTTAATCTTTCGTTTTAATGTTTTTGTTCTAATTCGGAACAGTTTTGTATGTAATTTATAAACTATTACTATTCTTATTTATTGATTGTAATGTACTTATAAATTTTGCGTTCACTCCAATAATATCTTTGTGAAGCTACCCCTAAACTTTCTACCTTTGACCATCAACTTCGTTACATAAATAGCTTTTAAAAGCAGAATTTTTGGCGTAAATATATCTGACACAAAAAGCCTTTTAAGGAAAAGTTATTGATCATAAATACCGCAGACGTAATTTTAAAAGTAAAAATTGCACGATAGCATTTTTAAATATTAATTTAAAGTCGAGACGTTTGTTCTATACAACTTTGATCATAATGTCAGTAGAGTTGAAAAATAGTTGCATACTGTAATTTAATTTTCGCGTCATGGAAAATATGCTTTTTCATTCTTGCGAGTAAAGACATTAACACGGTTGTCAGGCAGAGGGCAAATTTTGAAATATATAGAATTTTCATAAACGGAATTGTAATAATTTCTGAGGGCGTATTTTTACAGTGATGAGTTAATCCTATAGCAACAAAAAAACTCTCTTTGACATGCTACAGGAAACGCGAATTACGCAACCTCGTCATGCTCCTTGTGGGCAGGAACAGCGTCGACTTGCCAACAGGTGATTTGTATATTCGCTACTTCAGCTTGTCACCGTGTGATGCGGAGTTTTCCCTGGACATGTTACATGAGTGAGACAGAAAATCTTTCAAAATTAAGATACGTATAACACGAAATTCTTTTTTTATAAATTTTATTATTTTATTTTTTTTAAAAGATTGTTTCCACTCAATTGATAGATATGTATGTTACTGTGTTCACAAGTACTATTTTATGTTGTATGTTACTGTGTATACGAGGGTCGACACCCCGTTTCATTCTGCTTTTTTGGATCCTGAATTGTGAAAGGAGTGGGAGTTTGAGCCAGAATTTCTCCAACTGTTTGATTCATGGAATCCAACGGACCAAGACAGGTAACATGCATTTTTATCATTTTTTAATTTCTCTTTCAACGTTTAATCGTTCGTTTTAATGTTTTTGTTCTAATTCGGAACAGTTTTGTATGTAATTTATAAACTATTACTATTCTTATTTAATGATTGTAATGTACTTATAAATTTTGCGTTCACTCCAATAATATCTTTGTGAAGCTACCCCTAAACTTTCTACCTTTGACCATCAACTTCGTTACATAAATAGCTTTTAAAAGCAGAATTTTTGGCGTAAATATATCTGACACAAAAAGCCTTTTAAGGAAAAGTTATTGATCATAAATACCGCAGACGTAATTTTAAAAGTAAAAATTGCACGATAGCATTTTTAAATATTAATTTAAAGTCGAGACGTTTGTTCTATACAACTTTGATCATAATGTCAGTAGAGTTGAAAAATAGTTGCTGTAATTTAATTTTCGCGTCATGGCAAATATGCTTTTCCATTCTTGCGAGTAAAGACATTAACACGGTTGTTAGGCAGAGGGCAAATTTTGAAATATATAGAATTTTCATAAACGGAATTGTAATAATTTCTGAGGGCGTATTTTTACAGTGATGAGTTAATCCTATAGCAACAAAAAAACTCTCTTTGACATGCTACAGGAAACGCGAATTACGCAACCTCGTCATGCTCCTTGTGGGCAGGAACAGCGTCGACTTGCCAACAGGTGAGTTGTATATTCGCGACTTCAGCTCGTCACCGTGTGATGCGGAGTTTTCCCTGGACATGTTACATGAGTGAGACAGAAAATCTTTCAAAATTAAGATACGTATAACACGAAATTCTTTTTTTATAAATTTTATTATTTTATTTTTTTAAAAGTTTGTTTCCACTCAATTGATAGATATGTATGTTACTGTGTTCACAAGTACTATTTTATGTTGTATGTTACTGTGTATACGAGGGTCGACACCCCGTTTCATTCTGCTTTTTAGGATTCTGAATTGTGAAAGGAGTGGGAGTTTGAGCCAGAATTTCTCCAACTGTTTGATTCATGGAATCCATCGGACCAAGACAGGTAACATGCATTTCTATCATTTTTTAATTTCTCTTTTAACATTTAATCGTTCGTTTTAATGTTTTTGTTCTCCTTGCGGACAGTTTTGTATGTAATTTATAAACTATTACTATTTTAATTTATTGATTGTAATGTACTTATAAATTTTGCGTCCACTCCATTAATATCTTTGTGAAGCTACCCCTAAACTTTCTACCTTTGACCATCAACTTCGTTACATAAATAGCTTTTAAAAGCAGAAATTTTGGCGTAAATATATCTGACACAAAAGCCTTTTAAGGAAAAGTTATTGATCATAAATACCGCAGACGTAATTTTAAAAGTAAAAATTGCACGATAGCATTTTTAAATATTAATTTAAAGTCGAGACGGTTGTTCTATACAACTTTGATCATAATGTCAGTAGAGTAGAAAAATAGTTGCATACTGTAAATTAAATTTCGCGTCATGGCAAATATGCTTTTCCTTTCTTGCGAGTATAGACATTAATACGGTTGTCAGGCAGAGGGCAAATTTAATTTTGAAATATATAGAATTTTCATAAACGGAATTGTAATAATTTCTGAGGGCGTATTTTTACAGTGATGAGTTACTCCTATAGCAACAAAAAAACACTCTTTGACATGCTACGGGAAACGCGAATTACGCAACCTCGTCATGCTCATTGTGGGCAGGAGCAGTGTCGACTTACCATCAGGTGAGTTGTATATTCGCGACTTCCGCTTGTCACCGTGTGATGCGGAGTTTTCCCTGGACATGTTATATGAGTGAGACAGAAAAGCTTTCAAAATTAAGATACGTATAACACGAAATTCTTATTTTATAAATTTTATTATTTTATTTTTTTTTAAAGTTTGTTTCCACTCAATTGATAGATATGTATGTTACTGTGTACACAAGTACTATTTTATGTTGTATGTTACTGTGTATACGAGGGTCGACGCCCCGTTTCATTCTGCTTTTTAGGATTCTGAATTGTGAAAGGAGTGGGAGTTTGAGCCAGAATTTCTCCAACTGTTTGATTCATGGAATCCAACGGACCAAGACAGGTAACATGCATTTTTATCATTTTTTAATTTCTCTTTCAACGTTTAATCTTTCGTTTTAATGTTTTTGTTCTAATTCGGAACAGTTTTGTATGTAATTTATAAACTATTACTATTCTTATTTATTGATTGTAATGTACTTATAAATTTTGCGTTCACTCCAATAATATCTTTGTGAAGCTACCCCTAAACTTTCTACCTTTGACCATCAACTTCGTTACATAAATAGCTTTTAAAAGCAGAATTTTTGGCGTAAATATATCTGACACAAAAAGCCTTTTAAGGAAAAGTTATTGATCATAAATACCGCAGACGTAATTTTAAAAGTAAAAATTGCACGATAGCATTTTTAAATATTAATTTAAAGTCGAGACGTTTGTTCTATACAACTTTGATCATAATGTCAGTAGAGTTGAAAAATAGTTGCATACTGTAATTTAATTTTCGCGTCATGGAAAATATGCTTTTCCATTCTTGCGAGTAAAGACATTAACACGGTTGTCAGGCAGAGGGCAAATTTTGAAATATATAGAATTTTCATAAACGGAATTGTAATAATTTCTGAGGGCGTATTTTTACAGTGATGAGTTAATCCTATAGCAACAAAAAAACTCTCTTTGACATGCTACAGGAAACGCGAATTACGCAACCTCGTCATGCTCCTTGTGGGCAGGAACAGCGTCGACTTGCCAACAGGTGATTTGTATATTCGCGACTTCAGCTTGTCACCGTGTGATGCGGAGTTTTCCCTGGACATGTTACATGAGTGAGACAGAAAATCTTTCAAAATTAAGATACGTATAACACGAAATTCTTTTTTTATAAATTTTATTATTTTATTTTTTTTAAAAGATTGTTTCCACTCAATTGATAGATATGTATGTTACTGTGTTCACAAGTACTATTTTATGTTGTATGTTACTGTGTATACGAGGGTCGACACCCCGTTTCATTCTGCTTTTTTGGATCCTGAATTGTGAAAGGAGTGGGAGTTTGAGCCAGAATTTCTCCAACTGTTTGATTCATGGAATCCAACGGACCAAGACAGGTAACATGCATTTTTATCATTTTTTAATTTCTCTTTCAACGTTTAATCGTTCGTTTTAATGTTTTTGTTCTAATTCGGAACAGTTTTGTATGTAATTTATAAACTATTACTATTCTTATTTAATGATTGTAATGTACTTATAAATTTTGCGTTCACTCCAATAATATCTTTGTGAAGCTACCCCTAAACTTTCTACCTTTGACCATCAACTTCGTTACATAAATAGCTTTTAAAAGCAGAATTTTTGGCGTAAATATATCTGACACAAAAAGCCTTTTAAGGAAAAGTTATTGATCATAAATACCGCAGACGTAATTTGAAAAGTAAAAATTGCACGATAGCATTTTTAAATATTAAATTAAAGTCGAGATGTTTGGGCTATACAACTCTGCTCATAATGTCAGTAGAGTTGAAGAATAGTTGCATACTGTAAATTAAATTTCGGGTCAGATTGATGGCAAATACGCTTTTGCATTTTTGTGAGAATAGACCTTAATACGGTTGTCAGGCAGAGGGCAATTTTTGAAATACAGAGAATTTTCATAAACGGAATTGTAATAATTTCTGAGCGTATACTTTTACAGTGATGAGTTACTCCGTTAGGCAACAGACAAAGTATCTTTGACATGCTACGGGAAACGCGAATTACGCAACATCGTCATGCTCCTTGTGGGCAAGAACAGCGTCGACTTACCATCAGGTGAGTTGTATATTCGCGACTTCCGCTTGTCACCGTGTGATGCGGAGTTTTCCCTGGACATGTTATATGAGTGAGACAGAAAATCTTTCAAAATTAAGATACGTATAACACGAAATTCTTATTTTATAAATTTTATTATTATTATTTTTTTAAAGTTTGTTTCCACTCAATTGATAGATATGTATGTTACTGTGTACACAAGTACTATTTTATGTTGTATGTTACTGTGTATACGAGGGTCGACGCCCCGTTTCATTTTGGTTTTTAGGATTCTGAATTGTGAAAGGAGTGGGAGTTTGAGCCAGAATTTCTCCAACTGTTTGATTCATGGAATCCAACGGACCAAGACAGGTAACATGCATTTTTATCATTTTTTAATTTCTCTTTCAACGTTTAATCGTTCGTTTTAATTTTTTTGTTCTAATTCGTAACAGTTTTGTATGTAATTTAAAAACTATTACTATTTTAATTTATTGATTGTAATGTACTTATAAATTTTGCGTCCACTCCAATAATATCTTTGTGAAGCTAACCCTAAACTTTCTACCTTTGACCATCAACTTCGTTACATAAATAGCTTTTAAAAGCAGAATTTTTGGCGTAAATATATCTGACACAAAAAGCCTTTTAAGGAAAAGTTATTGAACATAAATACCGCAGACGTAATTTTAAAAGTAAAAATTGCACGATAGCATTTTTAAATATTAATTTAAAGTCGAGACGTTTGTTCTATACAACTTTGATCATAATGTCAGTAGAGTTGAAGAATAGTTGCATACTGTAAATTAAATTTCGCGTCATGGCAAATATGCTTTTCCATTCTTGCGAGTACAGACATTAATACGGTTGTCAGGCAGAGGGCAAATTTTGAAATATATAGAATTTTCATAAACGGAATTATAATAATTTCTGAGCGCGTATTTTTACAGTGATGAGTTACTCCGATAGGCAACAGAAAAACAATCTTTGATATGCTACGGGAAACGCGAATTACGCAACCTCCTCATGCTCTTTGTGGGCAGGAACAACGTCGACTTGCCATCAGGTGAGTTGTATATTCGCGACTTCAGCTTGTCACCGTGTGATGCGGAGTTTTCCCTGGACATATTACATGAGTGAGACAGAAAATCTTTCAAAATTAAGATACGTATAACACGAAATTCTTTTTTTATAAATTTTATTATTTTATTTTTTTAAAAAGTTTGTTTCCACTCAATTGATAGATATGTATATTACTGTGTACACAAGTACTATTTTATGTTGTATGTTACTGTGTATACGAGGGTCGACACCCCGTTTCATTCTGCTTTTTAGGATTCTGAATTGTGAAAGGAGTGGAAGTTTGAGCCAGAATTTCTGCAACTGTTTGATTCAGTGAATCCAATGGATCAAGACAGGTAACATGCATTTTTATCATTTTTGAATATCTCTTTCAACGTTTAATCGTTCGTTTTAATGTTTTTGTTCTAATTCGGAACAGTTTTGTATGTAATTTATAAACTATTACTATTTTAATTTATTGATTGTAATGTACTTATAAATTTTGCGTCCACTCCAATAATATCTTTGTGAAGCTACCCCTAAACTTTCTACCTTTGACCATCAACTTCGTTACATAAATAGCTTTTAAAAGCAGAATTTTTGTCGTAAATATATCTGACACAAAAAGCCTTTTAAGGAAAAGTTACTGATCATAAATACAGCAGACGTAATTTTAAAAGTAAAAATTGCACGATAGCATTTTCAAATATTAATTTAAAGTCGAGACGTTTGTTCTATACATCCTTGATCATAATGTCAGTAGAGTTGAAAAATAGTTGCATACTGTAAATTAAATTTCGCGTCATGGCAAATATGCTTTTCCATTCTTGCGAGTATAGACATTAATACGGTTGTCAGGCAGAGGGCAAATTTTGAAATATATAGAATTTTCATAAACGGAATTGTAATAATTTCTGAGGGCGTATGTTTACAGTGATGAGTTACTCCTGAAGCAACAAAAAAACACTCTTTGACATGCTACAGGAAACGCGAATTACGCAACCTCGTCATGCTCCTTGTGGGCAGGAACAGCGTCGACTTGCCATCAGGTGAGTTGTATATTCGCGACTTCAGCTTGTCACCGTGTGATGCGGTGTTTTCCCTGGACATGTTACATGAGTGAGACAGAAAATCTTTCAAAATTAAGATACGTATAACACGAAATTCTTCTTTTATAAATTTTATAATTTTATTTTTTTTTAAAGTTTGTTTCCACTCAATTGATAGATATGTATGTTACTGTGTACACAAGTACTATTTTATGTTGTATGTTACTGTGTATACGAGGGTCGACGCCCCGTTTCATTCTGCTTTTTAGGATTCTGAATTGTGAAAGGAGTGGGAGTTTGAGCCAGAATTTCTCCAACTGTTTGATTCACGGAATCCAATGGACCAAGACAGGTAACATGCATTTTTATCATTTTTTAATATCTCTTTCAACGTTTAATCGTTCGTTTTAATGTTTTTGTTCTAATTCGGAACAGTTTTGTATGTAATTTATAAACTATTACTATTTTAATTTATTGATTGTAATGTACTAAGATATTTTGCGTCCACTCCAATAATATCTTTGTGAAGCTACCCCTAAACTTTCTACCTTTGACCATCAACTTCGTTACATAAATAGCCTTTAAAAGCAGAATTTTTGGCGTAAATATATCTGACACAAAAGCATTTTAAGGGAAAGTTATTGATCATAAATACGCAGACGTAATTTTAAAAGTAAAAATTGCACGATAGCATTTTTAAATATTAATTTAAAGTCGAGATGTTTGGACTATACAACTCTGCTCATAATGTCAGTAGAGTTGAAGAATAGTTGCATACTGTAAATTAAATTTCGGGTCAGATTGATGGCAAATACGCTTTTGCATTTTTGTGAGAATAGACCTTAATACGGTTGTCAGGCGGAGGGCAAATTTTGAAATACAGAGAATTTTCACAAACGGAATTGTAATAATTTCTGAGCGCGTACTTTTACAGTGACGAGTTACTCCGATAGGCAACAGAAAAACAATCTTTGATATGCTACGGGAAACGCGAATTACGCAACATCGTCATGCTCTTTGTGGGCAGGAACAGCGTCGACTTGCCATCAGGTGAGTTGTATATTCGCGACTTCAGCTTATCACCGTGAGTTTTCCCTGGACATGTTACATGAGTGAGACAGAAAATCTTTCAAAATTAAGATACGTATAACACGAAATTCTTTTTTTATAAATTTTATTATTTTATTTTTTTTAAAAGTTTGTTTCCACTCAATTGATAGATATGTATGTTACTCTGTACACAAGTACTATTTTATGTTGTATGTTACTGTGTATACGAGGGTCGACACCCCGTTTCATTCTGCTTTGTAGGATACTGAATTGTGAAAGGAGTGGGAGTTTGAGACAGAATTTCTCCAACTGTTTGATTCATGGAATCCAAGGGATCAAGACAGGTAACATGCATTTTTGTCATTTTTTAATTTCTCTTTCAACAATTAATCGTTCGTTTTAATGTTTTTGTTCTACTTCGGGACAGTTTTGTATGTAATTTATAAACTATTACTATTTCAATTTATTGATTGTAATGTACTTAGAAATTTTGCGTCCACTCCAATAATATCTTTTTGAAGCTACCCCTAAACTTTCTACCTTTGACAATCAACTTCGTTACATAAATAGCCTTTAAAAGCAGAATTTTTGGCGTAAATATATCTGACACAAAAAGCTTTTTAAGGAAAAGTTATTGATCATAAATACCGCAGACGTAATTTGAAAAGTAAAAATTGCACGATAGCATTTTTTAATATTAAATTAAAGTCGAGATGTTTGGGCTATACAACTCTGCTCATAATGTCAGTAGAGTTGAAGAATAGTTGCATACTGTAAATTAAATTTCGGGTCAGATTGATGGCAAATACGCTTTTGCATTTTTGTGAGAATAGACCTTAATACGGTTGTCAGGCAGAGGGCAAATTTTGAAATACAGAGAATTTTCATAAACGGAATTGTAATAATTTTTGAGCGTATACTTTTACAGTGATGAGTTACTCCGTTAGGCAACAGAAAAAGAATCTTTGACATGCTACGGGAAACGCGAATTACGCAACCTCGTCATGCTCCTTGTGGGCAGGAACAGCGTCGACTTACCATCAGGTGAGTTGTATATTCGCGACTTCCGCTTGTCACCGTGTGATGCGGAGTTTTCCCTGGACATGTTATATGAGTGAGACAGAAAATCTTTCAAAATTAAGATACGTATAACACGAAATTCTTTTTTTATAAATTTTATTATTTTATATTTTTTAAAAGTTTGTTTCCACTTAATTGCTAGATATGTATGTTACTGTGTACACAAGTACTATTTTATGTTGTATGTTACTGTGTATACGAGGGTCGACACCCCGTTTCATTCTGCTTTTTAGGATTCTGAATTGTGAAAGGAGTGGGAGTTTGAGCCGGAATTTCTCCAACTGTTTGATTCATGGAATCCATCGGACCAAGACAGGTAACATGCATTTCTATCATTTTTTAATTTCTCTTTCAACATTTAATCGTTCGTTTTAATGTTTTTGTTCTCCTTGCGGACAGTTTTGTATGTAATTTATAAACTATTACTATTTTAATTTATTGATTGTAATGTCCTAAGAAATTTTGCGTCCACTCCAATAATATCTTTGTGAAGCTACCCCTAAACTTTCTACCTTTGACCATCAACTTCGTTACATAAATAGCCTTTAAAAGCAGAATTTTTGGCGTAAATATATCTGACACAAAAAGCCTTTTAAGGAAAAAATATTGATCATAAATACCGCAGAAGTAATTTTAAAAGTAAAAATTGCACGATAGCATTTTTAAATATTAATTTAATGTCGAGATGTTTGGACTATACAACTCCGCTCATAATGTCAGTAGAGTTGAAGAATAGTTGCATACTGTAAATTAAATTTCGGGTCAGATTGATGGCAAATACGCTTTTGCATTTTTGTGAGAATAGACCTTAATACGGTTGTCAGGCAGAGGGCAAATTTTGAAATATATAGAATTTTCATAAACGGAATTGTAATAATTTCTGAGGGCGTATTTTTACCGTGATGAGTTACTCCTGAAGCAACAAAAAAACACTCTTTGACATGCTACAGGAAACGCGAATTACGCAACCTCGTCATGCTCCTTGTGGGCAGGAACAGCGTCGACTTGCCATCAGGTGAGTTGTATATTCGCGACTTCAGCTTGTCACCGTGTGATGCGGAGTTTTCCCTGGACATGTTACATGAGTGAGACAGAAAATCTTTCAAAATTAAGATACGTATAACACGAAATTCTTCTTTTATAAATTTTATTATTTTATTTTTTTTTAAAGTTTGTTTCCACTCAATTGATAGATATGTATGTTACTGTGTACACAAGTACTATTTTATGTTGTATGTTACTGTGTATACGAGGGTCGACACCCCGTTTCATTCTGCTTTTTAGGATTCTGAATTGTGAAAGGAGTGGGAGTTTGAGCCAGAATTTCTCCAACTGTTTGATTCATGGAATCCATCGGACCAAGACAGGTAACATGCATTTCTATCATTTTTTAATTTCTCTTTCAACATTTAATCGTTCGTTTTAATGTTTTTGTTCTCCTTGCGGACATTTTTGTATGTAATTTATAAACTATTACTATTTTAATTTATTGATTGTAATGTACTAAGATATTTTGCGTCCACTCCAATAATATCTTTGTGAAGCTACCCCTAAACTTTCTACCTTTGACCATCAACTTCGTTACATAAATAGCCTTTAAAAGCAGAATTTTTGGCGTAAATATATCTGACACAAAAAGCATTTTAAGGGAAAGTTATTGATCATAAATACCGCAGACGTAATTTGAAAAGCAGAAATTGCACGATAGCATTTTTAAATATTAAATTAAAGTCGAGATGTTTGGGCTATACAACTCTGCTCATAATGTCAGTAGAGTTGAAGAATAGTTGCATACTGTAAATTAAATTTCGGGTCAGATTGATGGCAAATACGCTTTTGCATTTTTGTGAGAATAGACCTTAATACGGTTGTCAGGCAGAGGGCAAATTTTGAAATACAGAGAATTTTCATAAACGGAATTGTAATAATTTCTGAGCGTATACTTTTACAGTGATGAGTTACTCCGTTAGGCAACAGAAAAAGAATCTTTGACATGCTACGGGAAACGCGAATTACGCAACCTCGTCATGCTCCTTGTGGGCAGGAACAGCGTCGACTTACCATCAGGTGAGTTGTATATTCGCGACTTCCGCTTGTCACCGTGTGATGCGGAGTTTTCCCTGGACATGTTATATGAGTGAGACAGAAAATCTTTCAAAATTAAGATACGTATAACACGAAATTCTTATTTTATAAATTTTATTATTATTATTTTTTTAAAGTTTGTTTCCACTCAATTGATAGATATGTATGTTACTGTGTACACAAGTACTATTTTATGTTGTATGTTACTGTGTATACGAGGGTCGACGCCCCGTTTCTTTTTGGTTTTTAGGATTCTGAATTGTGAAAGGAGTGGGAGTTTGAGCCAGAATTTCTCCAACTGTTTGATTCATGGAATCCAACGGACCAAGACAGGTAACATGCATTTTTATCATTTTTTAATTTCTCTTTCAACGTTTAATCGTTCGTTTTAATTTTTTTGTTCTAATTCGTAATAGTTTTGTATGTAATTTAAAAACTATTACTATTTTAATTTATTGATTGTAATGTACTTATAAATTTTGCGTCCACTCCAATAATAACTTTGTGAAGCTAACCCTAAACTTTCTAGCTTTGACCATCAACTTCGTTACATAAATAGCTTTTAAAAGCAGAATTTTTGGCGTAAATATATCTGACACAAAAAGCCTTTTAAGGAAAAGTTATTGAACATAAATACCGCAGACGTAATTTTAAAAGTAAAAATTGCACTATAGCATTTTTAAATATTAATTTAAAGTCGAGACGTTTGTTCTATACAACTTTGATCATAATGTCAGTAGAGTTGAAGAATAGTTGCATACTGTAAATTAAATTTCGCGTCATGGCAAATATGCTTTTCCATTCTTGCGAGTACAGACATTAATACGGTTGTCAGGCAGAGGGCAAATTTTGAAATATATAGAATTTTCATAAACGGAATTGTAATAATTTCTGAGCGTGCATTTTTACAGTGATGAGTTACTCCGATAGCAACAAAAAAACACTCTTTGACATGCTACAGGAAACGCGAATTACGCAACCTCATCATGCTCCTTGTGGGCAGGAACAGCGTCGACTTGCCATCAGGTGAGTTGTATATTCGCGACTTCAGCTTGTCACCGTGTGATGCGGAGTTTTCCCTGGACATGTTACATGAGTGAGACAGAAAATCTTTCAAAATTAAGATACGTATAACACGAAATTCTTCTTTTATAAATTTTATTATTTTATTTTTTTAAAAGTTTGTTTCCACTCAATTGATAGATATGTATGTTACTGTGTACACAAGTATTATTTTATGTTGTATGTTACTGTGTATACGAGGGTCGACACCCCGTTTCATTCTGATTTTTAGGATTCTGAATTGTGAAAGGAGTGGGAGTTTGAGCCAGAATTTCTCCAACTGCTTGATTCATGGAATCCATCGGACCAAGACAGGTAACATGCATTTCTATCATTTTTTAATTTCTCTTTCAACATTTAATCGTTCGTTTTAATGTTTTTGTTCTCCTTGCTGACAGTTTTGTATGTAATTTATAAAATATTACTATTTTAATTTATTGATTGTAATGTACTAAGAAATTTTGCGTCCACTCCAATAATATCTTTGAGAAGTTACCCCTAAACTTTCTACCTTTGACCATCCACTTCGTTACATAAATAGCCTTTAAAAGCAGAATTTTTGGCGTAAATATATCTGACACAAAAAGCCTTTTAAGGAAAAGTTATTGATCATAAATACCGCAGACCTAATTTTAAAAGTAAAAATTGCACGATAGCATTTTTAAATATTAATTTAAAGTCGAGATGTTTGGACTAAACAACTCTGCTCATAATGTCAGTAGAGTTGAAGAATAGTTGCATACTGTAAATTAAATTTCGGGTCAGATTGATGGCAAATACGCTTTTGCATTTTTGTGAGAATAGACCTTAATAAGGTTGTCAGGCAGAGGGCAAATTTTGAAATACAGAGAATTTTCATAAACGGAATTGTAATAATTTCTGAGGGCGTATTTTTACAGTGATGAGTTACTCCTGAAGCAACAAAAAAACACTCTTTGACATGCTACAGGAAACGCGAATTACGCAACCTCGTCATGCTCCTTGTGGGCAGGAACAGCGTCGACTTGCCATCAGGTGAGTTGTATATTCGCGACTTCAGCTTGTCACCGTGTGATGCGGAGTTTTCCCTGGACATGTTACATGAGTGAGACAGAAAATCTTTCAAAATTAAGATACGTATAACACGAAATTCTTCTTTTATAAATTTTATTATTTTATTTTTTTAAAAGTTTGTTTCCACTCAATTGATAGATATGTATGTTACTGTGTACACAAGTACTATTTTATGTTGTATGTTACTGTGTATACGAGGGTCGACACCCCGTTTCATTCTGATTTTTAGGATTCTGAATTGTGAAAGGAGTGGGAGTTTGAGCCAGAATTTCTCCAACTGCTTGATTCATGGAATCCATCGGACCAAGACAGGTAACATGCATTTCTATCATTTTTTAATTTCTCTTTCAACATTTAATCGTTCGTTTTAATGTTTTTGTTCTCCTTGCGGACAGTTTTGTATGTAATTTATAAAATATTACTATTTTAATTTATTGATTGTAATGTACTAAGAAATTTTGCGTCCACTCCAATAATATCTTTGAGAAGTTACCCCTAAACTTTCTACCTTTGACCATCCACTTCGTTACATAAATAGCCTTTAAAAGCAGAATTTTTGGCGTAAATATATCTGACACAAAAAGCCTTTTAAGGAAAAGTTATTGATCATAAATACCGCAGACCTAATTTTAAAAGTAAAAATTGCACGATAGCATTTTTAAATATTAATTTAAAGTCGAGATGCTTGGACTAAACAACTCTGCTCATAATGTCAGTAGAGTTGAAGAATAGTTGCATACTGTAAATTAAATTTCGGGTCAGATTGATGGCAAATACGCTTTTGCATTTTTGTGAGAATAGACCTTAATAAGGTTGTCAGGCAGAGGGCAAATTTTGAAATACAGAGAATTTTCATAAACGGAATTGTAATAATTTCTGAGCGCGTACTTTTACAGTGATGAGTTACTCCGTTAGGCAACAGAAAAAGAATCTTTGACATGCTACGGGAAACGCGAATTACGCAACCTCGTCATGCTCCTTGTGGGCAGGAACAGCGTCGACTTGCCATCAGGTGAGTTGTATATTCGCGACTTCCGCTTGTCACCGTGTGATGCGGAGTTTTCCCTGGACATGTTATATGAGTGAGACAGTAAATCTTTCAAAATTAAGATACGTCTAACAAGAAATTCTTTTTTTATAAATTTTATTATTATTGTTTTTTTAAAGTTTGTTTCCACTCAATTGATAGATATGTATGTTACTGTGTACACAAGTACTATTTTATGTTGTATGTTACTGTGTATACGAGGGTCGACACCCCGTTTCATTCTGCTTTTTAGGATTCTGAATTGTGAAAGGATTTGATTCATGGAATCCAACGGACCAAGACAGGTAACATGCATTTCTATCATTTTTTAATTTCTCTTTCAACATTTAATCGTTCGTTTTAATGTTTTTGTTCTCCTTCGCGACAGTTTTGTATGTATTTTATAAACTATTACTATTTTAATTTATTGATTGTAATGTACTAAGAAATTTTGCGTCCACTCCAATAATATCTTTGTAAAGATACCGCTAAACTTTCTACCTTTGACCATCAACTTCGTTGCAGTAATAACCTTTAAAAGCAGAATTTTCGGCGTAAATATATCTGACACAAAAAGCCTTTCAAGGAAATGTTATTGATCAAAAATACCGCAGACGTAATTTTAAAAGTAAAAATTGCACGATAGCATTTTTAAATATTAATTTAAAGTCGAGACGTTTGTTCTATACAACTTTGATCATAATGTCAGTAGAGTTGAAAAATAGTTGCATACTGTAAATTAAATTTCGCGTCATGGCAAATATGCTTTTCCATTCTTGCGAGTATAGACATTAATACGGTTGTCAGGCAGAGGGCAAATTTTGAAATATATAGAATTTTCATAAACGGAATTGTAATAATTTCTGAGGGCGTATTTTTACAGTGATGAGTTACTCCTGAAGCAACAAAAAAACACTCTTTGACATGCTACAGGAAACGCGAATTACGCAACCTCGTCATGCTCCTTGTGGGCAGGAACAGCGTCGACTTGCCATCAGGTGAGTTGTATATTCGCGACTTCAGCTTGTCACCGTGTGATGCGGAGTTTTCCCTGGACATGTTACATGAGTGAGACAGAAAATCTTTCAAAATTAAGATACGTATAACACGAAATTCTTCTTTTATAAATTTTATTATTTTATTTTTTTAAAAGTTTGTTTCCACTCAATTGATAGATATGTATGTTACTGTGTACACAAGTACTATTTTATGTTGTATGTTACTGTGTATACGAGGGTCGACACCCCGTTTCATTCTGATTTTTAGGATTCTGAATTGTGAAAGGAGTGGGAGTTTGAGCCAGAATTTCTCCAACTGCTTGATTCATGGAATCCATCGGACCAAGACAGGTAACATGCATTTCTATCATTTTTTAATTTCTCTTTCAACATTTAATCGTTCGTTTTAATGTTTTTGTTCTCCTTGCGGACAGTTTTGTATGTAATTTATAAAATATTACTATTTTAATTTATTGATTGTAATGTACTAAGAAATTTTGCGTCCACTCCAATAATATCTTTGAGAAGTTACCCCTAAACTTTCTACATTTGACCATCCACTTCGTTACATAAATAGCCTTTAAAAGCAAAATTTTTGGCGTAAATATATCTGACACAAAAAGCCTTTTAAGGAAAAGTTATTGATCATAAATACCGCAGACCTAATTTTAAAAGTAAAAATTGCACGATAGCATTTTTAAATATTAATTTAAAGTCGAGATGCTTGGACTAAACAACTCTGCTCATAATGTCAGTAGAGTTGAAGAATAGTTGCATACTGTAAATTAAATTTCGGGTCAGATTGATGGCAAATACGCTTTTGCATTTTTGTGAGAATAGACCTTAATAAGGTTGTCAGGCAGAGGGCAAATTTTGAAATACAGAGAATTTTCATAAACGGAATTGTAATAATTTCTGAGCGCGTACATTTACAGTGATGAGTTACTCCGTTAGGCAACAGAAAAAGAATCTTTGACATGCTACGGGAAACGCGAATTACGCAACCTCGTCATGCTCCTTGTGGGCAGGAACAGCGTCGACTTGCCATCAGGTGAGTTGTATATTCGCGACTTCCGCTTGTCACCGTGTGATGCGGAGTTTTCCCTGGACATGTTATATGAGTGAGACAGTAAATCTTTCAAAATTAAGATACGTCTAACAAGAAATTCTTTTTTTATAAATTTTATTATTATTGTTTTTTTAAAGTTTGTTTCCACTCAATTGATAGATATGTATGTTACTGTGTACACAAGTACTATTTTATGTTGTATGTTACTGTGTATACGAGGGTCGACACCCCGTTTCATTCTGCTTTTTAGGATTCTGAATTGTGAAAGGATTTGATTCATGGAATCCAACGGACCAAGACAGGTAACATGCATTTCTATCATTTTTTAATTACTCTTTCAACATTTAATCGTTCGTTTTAATGTTTTTGTTCTCCTTCGCGACAGTTTTGTATGTATTTTATAAACTATTACTATTTTAATTTATTGATTGTAATGTACTAAGAAATTTTGCGTCCACTCCAATAATATCTTTGTAAAGATACCGCTAAACTTTCTACCTTTGACCATCAACTTCGTTGCAGTAATAACCTTTAAAAGCAGAATTTTCGGCGTAAATATATCTGACACAAAAAGCCTTTCAAGGAAATGTTATTGATCAAAAATACCGCAGACGTAATTTTAAAAGTAAAAATTGCACGATAGCATTTTTAAATATTAATTTAAAGTCGAGACGTTTGTTCTATACAACTTTGATCATAATGTCAGTAGAGTTGAAAAATAGTTGCATACTGTAAATTAAATTTCGCGTCATGGCAAATATGCTTTTCCATTCTTGCGAGTATAGACATTAATACGGTTGTCAGGCAGAGGGCAAATTTTGAAATATATAGAATTTTCATAAACGGAATTGTAATAATTTCTGAGGGCGTATTTTTACAGTGATGAGTTACTCCTGAAGCAACAAAAAAACACTCTTTGACATGCTACAGGAAACGCGAATTACGCAACCTCGTCATGCTCCTTGTGGGCAGGAACAGCGTCGACTTGCCATCAGGTGAGTTGTATATTCGCGACTTCAGCTTGTCACCGTGTGATGCGGAGTTTTCCCTGGACATGTTACATGAGTGAGACAGAAAATCTTTCAAAATTAAGATACGTATAACACGAAATTCTTCTTTTATAAATTTTATTATTTTATTTTTTTAAAAGTTTGTTTCCACTCAATTGATAGATATGTATGTTACTGTGTACACAAGTACTATTTTATGTTGTATGTTACTGTGTATACGAGGGTCGACACCCCGTTTCATTCTGATTTTTAGGATTCTGAATTGTGAAAGGAGTGGGAGTTTGAGCCAGAATTTCTCCAACTGCTTGATTCATGGAATCCATCGGACCAAGACAGGTAACATGCATTTCTATCATTTTTTAATTTCTCTTTCAACATTTAATCGTTCGTTTTAATGTTTTTGTTCTCCTTGCGGACAGTTTTGTATGTAATTTATAAAATATTACTATTTTAATTTATTGATTGTAATGTACTAAGAAATTTTGCGTCCACTCCAATAATATCTTTGAGAAGTTACCCCTAAACTTTCTACATTTGACCATCCACTTCGTTACATAAATAGCCTTTAAAAGCAAAATTTTTGGCGTAAATATATCTGACACAAAAAGCCTTTTAAGGAAAAGTTATTGATCATAAATACCGCAGACCTAATTTTAAAAGTAAAAATTGCACGATAGCATTTTTAAATATTAATTTAAAGTCGAGATGCTTGGACTAAACAACTCTGCTCATAATGTCAGTAGAGTTGAAGAATAGTTGCATACTGTAAATTAAATTTCGGGTCAGATTGATGGCAAATACGCTTTTGCATTTTTGTGAGAATAGACCTTAATAAGGTTGTCAGGCAGAGGGCAAATTTTGAAATACAGAGAATTTTCATAAACGGAATTGTAATAATTTCTGAGCGCGTACATTTACAGTGATGAGTTACTCCGTTAGGCAACAGAAAAAGAATCTTTGACATGCTACGGGAAACGCGAATTACGCAACCTCGTCATGCTCCTTGTGGGCAGGAACAGCGTCGATTTGCCATCAGGTGAGTTGTATATTCGCGACTTCCGCTTGTCACCGTGTGATGCGGAGTTTTCCCTGGACATGTTATATGAGTGAGACAGTAAATCTTTCAAAATTAAGATACGTCTAACAAGAAATTCTTTTTTTATAAATTTTATTATTATTGTTTTTTTAAAGTTTGTTTCCACTCAATTGATAGATATGTATGTTACTGTGTACACAAGTACTATTTTATGTTGTATGTTACTGTGTATACGAGGGTCGACACCCCGTTTCATTCTGCTTTTTAGGATTCTGAATTGTGAAAGGATTTGATTCATGGAATCCAACGGACCAAGACAGGTAACATGCATTTCTATCATTTTTTAATTACTCTTTCAACATTTAATCGTTCGTTTTAATGTTTTTGTTCTCCTTCGCGACAGTTTTGTATGTATTTTATAAACTATTACTATTTTAATTTATTGATTGTAATGTACTAAGAAATTTTGCGTCCACTCCAATAATATCTTTGTAAAGATACCGCTAAACTTTCTACCTTTGACCATCAACTTCGTTGCAGTAATAACCTTTAAAAGCAGAATTTTCGGCGTAAATATATCTGACACAAAAAGCCTTTCAAGGAAATGTTATTGATCAAAAATACCGCAGACGTAATTTTAAAAGTAAAAATTGCACGATAGCATTTTTAAATATTAATTTAAAGTCGAGACGTTTGTTCTATACAACTTTGCTCATAATGTCAGTAGAGTTGAAGAATAGTTGCATACTGTAAATTAAATTTCGCGTCATGGCAAATATGCTTTTCCATTCTTGCGAGTATAGACATTAATACGGTTGTCAGGCAGAGGGCAAATTTTGAAATACAGAGAATTTTCATAAACGGAATTGTAATAATTTCTGAGCGCGTATTTTTACAGTGATGAGTTACTCCGATAGCAACAAAAAAAAACACTCTTTGACATGCTACAGGAAATGCGAATTACGCAACCTCGTCATGCTCCTTGTGGGCAGGAACAGCGTCGACTTGCCATCATGTGAGTTGAATATTCGCGACTTCCGCTTGTCACTGTGTGATGCGGAATTTTCCCTGGACATGTTATGCGAGTGAGACAGAGAATCTTTCAAAATTAAGATACGTATAACACAAAAATCTTTTTTTATAAATTTATTTATTTATTTATTTTTTAAAGTTTGTTTCCCCTCCTTTGATAGATATGTATGTTACTGTGTACACAAGTACTATTTTATGTTGTATGTTACTGTGTATACGAGGGTCGACGCCCCGTTTCATTCTGCTTTTTAGGATTCTGAATTGAGAAAGGAGTGGGAGTTTTAGCCAGAATTTCTCCAACTGCTTGATTCATGGAATCCATCGGACCAAGACAGGTAACATGCATTTCTATCATTTTTTAATTTCTCTTTCAACATTTAATCGTTCGTTTTAATGTTTTTGTTCTCCTTGCGGACAGTTTTGTATGTAATTTATAAAATATTACTATTTTAATTTATTGATTGTAATGTACTAAGAAATTTTGCGTCCACTCCAATAATATCTTTGTAAAGATACCGCTAAACTTTCTACCTTTGACCATCAACTTCGTTGCAGTAATAACCTTTAAAAGCAGAATTTTCGGCGTAAATATATCTGACACAAAAAGCCTTTCAAGGAAATGTTATTGATCAAAAATACCGCAGACGTAATTTTAAAAGTAAAAATTGCACGATAGCATTTTTAAATATTAATTTAAAGTCGAGACGTTTGTTCTATACAACTTTGCTCATAATGTCAGTAGAGTTGAAGAATAGTTGCATACTGTAAATTAAATTTCGCGTCATGGCAAATATGCTTTTCCATTCTTGCGAGTATAGACATTAATACGGTTGTCAGGCAGAGGGCAAATTTTGAAATACAGAGAATTTTCATAAACGGAATTGTAATAATTTCTGAGCGCGTATTTTTACAGTGATGAGTTACTCCGATAGCAACAAAAAAAAACACTCTTTGACATGCTACAGGAAATGCGAATTACGCAACCTCGTCATGCTCCTTGTGGGCAGGAACAGCGTCGACTTGCCATCATGTGAGTTGAATATTCGCGACTTCCGCTTGTCACTGTGTGATGCGGAATTTTCCCTGGACATGTTATGCGAGTGAGACAGAGAATCTTTCAAAATTAAGATACGTATAACACAAAAATCTTTTTTTATAAATTTATTTATTTATTTATTTTTTAAAGTTTGTTTCCCCTCCTTTGATAGATATGTATGTTACTGTGTACACAAGTACTATTTTATGTTGTATGTTACTGTGTATACCAGGGTCGACGCCCCGTTTCATTCTGCTGTTTAGGATTCTGAATTGTGAAAGGAGTGGGAGTTTGAGCCAGAATTTCTCCAACTGTTTGATTCATGGAATCCAACGGACCAAGACAGGTAACATGCATTTTTATCATTTTTTAATTTCTCTTTCAACATTTAATTGTTCGTTTTAATGTTTTTGTTCTAATTCGGGACTGTTTTGTATGTAATTTATAAACTATTACTATTTTAATTTATTGATTGTAATGTACTTAGAAATTTTGCGTCCACTCCAATAATATCTTTATGAAGCTACCCCTAAACTTTCTACCTTTGACCATCAACTGCGTTACATAAATAGCCTTTAAAAGCAGAATTTTTGGCGTAAATATATCTGACACAAAAAGCCTTTTAAGGAAAAGTTATTGATCATAAATACCGCAGACGTAATTTTAAAAGAAAATATTGCACGATAGCATTTTTAAATATTAATTTAAAGTCGAGATGTTTGGACTATACAACTTTGCTCATAATGTCAGTAGAGTTGAAGAATAGTTGCATACTGTAAATTAAATTTCGGGTCAGATTGATGGCAAATACGCTTTTGCATTTTTGCGAGTATAGACCTTAATACGGTTGTCAGGCAGAGGGCAAATTTTGAAATACAGAGAATTTTCATAAACGGAATTGTAATAATTTCTGAGCGCGTACTTTTACAGTGATGATTTACTGCGTTAGGCAACAGAAAATGAATCTTTGACATGCTGCGGGAAACGCGAATTACGCAACCTCGTCATTCTCCTTGTGGGCAGGAACAGCGTCGACTTGCCATCAGGTGAGTTGTATATTCGCGACTTCCGCTTGTCACCGTGTGATGCGGAGTTTTCCCTGGACATGTTATATGAGTGAGACAGAAAATCTTTCAAAATTAAGATACGTATAACACAAAATTCTTTTTTATAAATTTTATTATTATTATTTTTTTTAAAGTTTGTTTCCACTCAATTGATAGATATGTATGTTACTGTGTACACAAGTACTATTTTATGTTGTATGTTACTGTGTATACGAGGGTCGACGCCCCGTTTCATTCTGCTTTTTAGGATTCTGAATTGTGAAAGGAGTGGGAGTTTGAGCCAGAATTTCTCCAACTGCTTGATTCATGGAATCCATCGGACCAAGACAGGTAACATGCATTTCTATCATTTTTTAATTTCTCTTTCAACATTTAATCGTTCGTTTTAATGTTTTTGTTCTCCTTGCGGACAGTTTTGTATGTAATTTATAAAATATTACTATTTTAATTTATTGATTGTAATGTACTAAGAAATTTTGCGTCCACTCCAATAATATCTTTGAGAAGTTACCCCTAAACTTTCTACCTTTGACCATCCACTTCGTTACATAAATAGCCTTTAAAAGCAGAATTTTTGGCGTAAATATATCTGACACAAAAAGCCTTTTAAGGAAAAGTTATTGATCATAAATACCGCAGACCTAATTTTAAAAGTAAAAACTGCACGATAGCATTTTTAAATATTAATTTAAAGTCGAGATGTTTGGACTAAACAACTCTGCTCATAATGTCAGTAGAGTTGAAGAATAGTTGCATACTGTAAATTAAATTTCGGGTCAGATTGATGGCAAATACGCTTTTGCATTTTTGTGAGAATAGACCTTAATAAGGTTGTCAGGCAGAGGGCAAATTTTGAAATACAGAGAATTTTCATAAACGGAATTGTAATAATTTCTGAGCGCGTACTTTTACAGTGATGAGTTACTCCGTTAGGCAACAGAAAAAGAATCTTTGACATGCTACGGGAAAAACGAATTACGCAACCTCGTCATGCTCCTTGTGGGCAGGAACAGCGTCGACTTGCCATCAGGTGAGTTGTATATTCGCGACTTCCGCTTGTCAGCGTGTGATGCGGAGTTTTCCCTGGACATGTTATATGAGTGAGACAGTAAATCTTTCAAAATTAAGATACGTCTAACAAGAAATTCTTTTTTTATAAATTTTATTATTATTGTTTTTTTAAAGTTTGTTTCCACTCAATTGATAGATATGTATGTTACTGTGTACACAAGTACTATTTTATGTTGTATGTTACTGTGTATACGAGGGTCGACACCCCGTTTCATTCTGCTTTTTAGGATTCTGAATTGTGAAAGGATTTGATTCATGGAATCCAACGGACCAAGACAGGTAACATGCATTTCTATCATTTTTTAATTTCTCTTTCAACATTTAATCGTTCGTTTTAATGTTTTTGTTCTCCTTCGCGACAGTTTTGTATGTATTTTATAAACTATTACTATTTTAATTTATTGATTGTAATGTACTAAGAAATTTTGCGTCCACTCCAATAATATCTTTGTAAAGATACCGCTAAACTTTCTACCTTTGACCATCAACTTCGTTGCAGTAATAACCTTTAAAAGCAGAATTTTCGGCGTAAATATATCTGACACAAAAAGCCTTTCAAGGAAATGTTATTGATCAAAAATACCGCAGACGTAATTTTAAAAGTAAAAATTGCACGATAGCATTTTTAAATATTAATTTAAAGTCGAGACGTTTGTTCTATACAACTTTGCTCATAATGTCAGTAGAGTTGAAGAATAGTTGCATACTGTAAATTAAATTTCGCGTCATGGCAAATATGCTTTTCCATTCTTGCGAGTATAGACATTAATACGGTTGTCAGGCAGAGGGCAAATTTTGAAATACAGAGAATTTTCATAAACGGAATTGTAATAATTTCTGAGCGCGTATTTTTACAGTGATGAGTTACTCCGATAGCAACAAAAAAAAACACTCTTTGACATGCTACAGGAAATGCGAATTACGCAACCTCGTCATGCTCCTTGTGGGCAGGAACAGCGTCGACTTGCCATCATGTGAGTTGAATATTCGCGACTTCCGCTTGTCACTGTGTGATGCGGAATTTTCCCTGGACATGTTATGCGAGTGAGACAGAGAATCTTTCAAAATTAAGATACGTATAACACAAAAATCTTTTTTTATAAATTTATTTATTTATTTATTTTTTAAAGTTTGTTTCCCCTCCTTTGATAGATATGTATGTTACTGTGTACACAAGTACTATTTTATGTTGTATGTTACTGTGTATACGAGGGTCGACGCCCCGTTTCATTCTGCTTTTTAGGATTCTGAATTGTGAAAGGAGTGGGAGTTTGAGCCAGAATTTCTCCAACTGTTTGATTCATGGAATCCAACGGACCAAGACAGGTAACATGCATTTTTATCATTTTTTAATTTCTCTTTCAACATTTAATTGTTCGTTTTAATGTTTTTGTTCTAATTCGGGACAGTTTTGTATGTAATTTATAAACTATTACTATTTTAATTTATTGATTGTAATGTACTTAGAAATTTTGCGTCCACTCCAATAATATCTTTATGAAGCTACCCCTAAACTTTCTACCTTTGACCATCAACTGCGTTACATAAATAGCCTTTAAAAGCAGAATTTTTGGCGTAAATATATCTGACACAAAAAGCCTTTTAAGGAAAAGTTATTGATCATAAATACCGCAGACGTAATTTTAAAAGAAAATATTGCACGATAGCATTTTTAAATATTAATTTAAAGTCGAGATGTTTGGACTATACAACTCTGCTCATAATGTCAGTAGAGTTGAAGAATAGTTGCATACTGTAAATTAAATTTCGGGTCAGATTGATGGCAAATACGCTTTTGCATTTTTGCGAGTATAGACCTTAATACGGTTGTCAGGCAGAGGGCAAATTTTGAAATACAGAGAATTTTCATAAACGGAATTGTAATAATTTCTGAGCGCGTACTTTTACAGTGATGATTTACTGCGTTAGGCAACAGAAAATGAATCTTTGACATGCTGCGGGAAACGCGAATTACGCAACCTCGTCATTCTCCTTGTGGGCAGGAACAGCGTCGACTTGCCATCAGGTGAGTTGTATATTCGCGACTTCCGCTTGTCACCGTGTGATGCGGAGTTTTCCCTGGACATGTTATATGAGTGAGACAGAAAATCTTTCAAAATTAAGATACGTATAACACAAAATTTTTTTTTATAAATTTTATTATTATTATTTTTTTTAAAGTTTGTTTCCACTCAATTGATAGATATGTATGTTACTGTGTACACAAGTACTATTTTATGTTGTATGTTACTGTGTATACGAGGGTCGACGCCCCGTTTCATTCTGCTTTTTAGGATTCTGAATTGTGAAAGGAGTGGGAGTTTGAGCCAGAATTTCTCCAACTGCTTGATTCATGGAATCCATCGGACCAAGACAGGTAACATGCATTTCTATCATTTTTTAATTTCTCTTTCAACATTTAATCGTTCGTTTTAATGTTTTTGTTCTCCTTGCGGACAGTTTTGTATGTAATTTATAAAATATTACTATTTTAATTTATTGATTGTAATGTACTAAGAAATTTTGCGTCCACTCCAATAATATCTTTGAGAAGTTACCCCTAAACTTTCTACCTTTGACCATCCACTTCGTTACATAAATAGCCTTTAAAAGCAGAATTTTTGGCGTAAATATATCTGACACAAAAAGCCTTTTAAGGAAAAGTTATTGATCATAAATACCGCAGACCTAATTTTAAAAGTAAAAATTGCACGATAGCAATTTTTAATATTAATTTAAAGTCGAGATGTTTGGACTAAACAACTCTGCTCATAATGTCAGTAGAGTTGAAGAATAGTTGCATACTGTAAATTAAATTTCGGGTCAGATTGATGGCAAATACGCTTTTGCATTTTTGTGAGAATAGACCTTAATAAGGTTGTCAGGCAGAGGGCAAATTTTGAAATACAGAGAATTTTCATAAACGGAATTGTAATAATTTCTGAGCGCGTACTTTTACAGTGATGAGTTACTCCGTTAGGCAACAGAAAAAGAATCTTTGACATGCTACGGGAAACGCGAATTACGCAACCTCGTCATGCTCCTTGTGGGCAGGAACAGCGTCGACTTGCCATCAGGTGAGTTGTATATTCGCGACTTCCGCTTGTCACCGTGTGATGCGGAGTTTTCCCTGGACATGTTATATGAGTGAGACAGTAAATCTTTCAAAATTAAGATACGTCTAACAAGAAATTCTTTTTTTATAAATTTTATTATTATTGTTTTTTTAAAGTTTGTTTCCACTCAATTGATAGATATGTATGTTACTGTGTACACATGTACTATTTTATGTTGTATGTTACTGTGTATACGAGGGTCGACACCCCGTTTCATTCTGCTTTTTAGGATTCTGAATTGTGAAAGGATTTGATTCATGGAATCCAACGGACCAAGACAGGTAACATGCATTTCTATCATTTTTTAATTTCTCTTTCAACATTTAATCGTTCGTTTTAATGTTTTTGTTCTCCTTCGCGACAGTTTTGTATGTATTTTATAAACTATTACTATTTTAATTTATTGATTGTAATGTACTAAGAAATTTTGCGTCCACTCCAATAATATCTTTGTAAAGATACCGCTAAACTTTCTACCTTTGACCATCAACTTCGTTGCAGTAATAACCTTTAAAAGCAGAATTTTCGGCGTAAATATATCTGACACAAAAAGCCTTTCAAGGAAATGTTATTGATCAAAAATACCGCAGACGTAATTTTAAAAGTAAAAATTGCACGATAGCATTTTTAAATATTAATTTAAAGTCGAGACGTTTGTTCTATACAACTTTGCTCATAATGTCAGTAGAGTTGAAGAATAGTTGCATACTGTAAATTAAATTTCGCGTCATGGCAAATATGCTTTTCCATTCTTGCGAGTATAGACATTAATACGGTTGTCAGGCAGAGGGCAAATTTTGAAATACAGAGAATTTTCATAAACGGAATTGTAATATTTTCTGAGCGCGTATTTTTACAGTGATGAGTTACTCCGATAGCAACAAAAAAAAACACTCTTTGACATGCTACAGGAAATGCGAATTACGCAACCTCGTCATGCTCCTTGTGGGCAGGAACAGCGTCGACTTGCCATCATGTGAGTTGAATATTCGCGACTTCCGCTTGTCACTGTGTGATGCGGAATTTTCCCTGGACATGTTATGCGAGTGAGACAGAGAATCTTTCAAAATTAAGATACGTATAACACAAAAATCTTTTTTTATAAATTTATTTATTTATTTATTTTTTAAAGTTTGTTTCCCCTCCTTTGATAGATATGTATGTTACTGTGTACACAAGTACTATTTTATGTTGTATGTTACTGTGTATACGAGGGTCGACGCCCCGTTTCATTCTGCTTTTTAGGATTCTGAATTGTGAAAGGAGTGGGAGTTTGAGCCAGAATTTCTCCAACTGTTTGATTCATGGAATCCAACGGACCAAGACAGGTAACATGCATTTTTATCATTTTTTAATTTCTCTTTCAACATTTAATTGTTCGTTTTAATGTTTTTGTTCTAATTCGGGACAGTTTTGTATGTAATTTATAAACTATTACTATTTTAATTTATTGATTGTAATGTACTTAGAAATTTTGCGTCCACTCCAATAATATCTTTATGAAGCTACCCCTAAACTTTCTACCTTTGACCATCAACTGCGTTACATAAATAGCCTTTAAAAGCAGAATTTTTGGCGTAAATATATCTGACACAAAAAGCCTTTTAAGGAAAAGTTATTGATCATAAATACCGCAGACGTAATTTTAAAAGAAAATATTGCACGATAGCATTTTTAAATATTAATTTAAAGTCGAGATGTTTGGACTATACAACTCTGCTCATAATGTCAGTAGAGTTGAAGAATAGTTGCATACTGTAAATTAAATTTCGGGTCAGATTGATGGCAAATACGCTTTTGCATTTTTGCGAGTATAGACCTTAATACGGTTGTCAGGCAGAGGGCAAATTTTGAAATACAGAGAATTTTCATAAACGGAATTGTAATAATTTCTGAGCGCGTACTTTTACAGTGATGATTTACTGCGTTAGGCAACAGAAAATGAATCTTTGACATGCTGCGGGAAACGCGAATTACGCAACCTCGTCATTCTCCTTGTGGGCAGGAACAGCGTCGACTTGCCATCAGGTGAGTTGTATATTCGCGACTTCCGCTTGTCACCGTGTGATGCGGAGTTTTCCCTGGACATGTTATATGAGTGAGACAGAAAATCTTTCAAAATTAAGATACGTATAACACAAAATTCTTTTTTTTAAATTTTATTATTATTATTTTTTTTAAAGTTTGTTTCCACTCAATTGATAGATATGTATGTTACTGTGTACACAAGTACTATTTTATGTTGTATGTTACTGTGTATACGAGGGTCGACGCCCCGTTTCATTCTGCTTTTTAGGATTCTGAATTGTGAAAGGAGGGGGAGTTTGAGCCAGAATTCCTCCAACTGTTTGATTCATGGAATCCAACGGACCAAGACAGGTAGCATGCATTTTTATCATTTTTTAATTTCTCTTTCAATGTTTAATCGTTCGTTTTAATGTTTTTGTTCTAATTCGGAACAGTTTTGTATGTAATTTATAAACTATTACTATTTTAATTTATTGATTGTAATGTACTTAGAAATTTTGCGTCCACTCCAATAATATCTTTGTGAAGCTACCCCTAAACTTTCTACCTTTGACCATCAACTTCGTTACATAAATAGCCTTTAAAAGCACAGTTTTTGGCGTAAATATATCTGACACAAAAAGCCTTTTAAGGAAAAGTTATTGATCATAAATACCGCAGACGTAATTTTAAAAGTAAAAATTGCATGATAGCATTTTTAAATATTAATTTAAAGTCGAGATGTTTGGACTATACAACTCTGCTCATAATGTCAGTAGAGTTGAAGAATAGTTGCATACTGTACATTAAATTTCGGGTCAGATTGATGGCAAATACGCTTTTGCATTTTTGTGAGAATAGACCTTAATACGGTTGTCAGGCAGAGGGCAAATTTTGAAATACAGAGAATTTTCATAAACGGAATTGTAATAATTTCTGAGCGCGTACTTTTACAGTGATGATTTACTGCGTTAGGCAACAGAAAATGAATCTTTGACATGCTGCGGGAAACGCGAATTACGCAACCTCGTCATGCTCCTTGTGGGCAGGAACAGCGTCGACTTGCCATCAGGTGAGTTGTATATTCGCGACTTCCGCTTGTCACCGTGTGATGCGGAGTTTTCCCTGGACATGTTATATGAGTGAGACAGAAAATCTTTCAAAATTAAGATACGTATAACACAAAATTCTTTTTTATAAATTTTATTATTATTATTTTTTTTAAAGTTTGTTTCCACTCAATTGATAGATATGTATGTTACTGTGTACACAAGTACTATTTTATGTTGTATGTTACTGTGTATACGAGGGTCGACGCCCCGTTTCATTCTGCTTTTTAGGATTCTGAATTGTGAAAGGAGGGGGAGTTTGAGCCAGAATTCCTCCAACTGTTTGATTCATGGAATCCAACGGACCAAGACAGGTAGCATGCATTTTTATCATTTTTTAATTTCTCTTTCAATGTTTAATCGTTCGTTTTAATGTTTTTGTTCTAATTCGGAACAGTTTTGTATGTAATTTATAAACTATTACTATTTTAATTTATTGATTGTAATGTACTTAGAAATTTTGCGTCCACTCCAATAATATCTTTGTGAAGCTACCCCTAAACTTTCTACCTTTGACCATCAACTTCGTTACATAAATAGCCTTTAAAAGCACAGTTTTTGGCGTAAATATATCTGACACAAAAAGCCTTTTAATGAAAAGTTATTGATCATAAATACCGCAGACGTAATTTTAAAAGTAAAAATTGCACGATAGCATTTTTAAATATTAATTAAAAGTCGAGATGTTTGGACTATACAACTCTGCTCATATAGTCAGTAGAGTTGAAGAATAGTTGCATACTGTACATTAAATTTCGGGTCAGATTGATGGCAAATACGCTTTTGCATTTTTGTGAGAATAGACCTTAATACGGTTGTCAGGCAGAGGGCAAATTTTGAAATACAGAGAATTTTCATAAACGGAATTGTAATAATTTCTGAGCGCGTACTTTTACAGTGATGAGTTACTCCGTTAGGCAACAGAAAAAGAATCTTTGACATGCTACGGGAAACGCGAATTACGCAACCTCGTCATGCTCCTTGTGGGCAGGAACAGCGTCGACTTGCCACCAGGTGAGTTGTATATTCGCGACTTCCGCTTGTCACCGTGTGATGCGGAGTTTTCCCTGGACATGTTATATGAGTGAGACAGAAAATCTTTCAAAATTAAGATACGTCTAACAAGAAATTCTTTTTTATAAATTTTATTATTATTTTTTTTTAAAAGTTTGTTTCCACTCAATTGATAGATATGTATGTTACTGTGTACACAAGTACTATTTTATGTTGTATGTTACTGTGTATACGAGGGTCGACACCCCGTTTCATTCTGCTTTTTAGGATTCTGAATTGTGAAAGGATTTGATTCATGGAATCCAACGGACCAAGACAGGTAACATGCATTTCTATCATTTTTTAATTTCTCTTTCAACATTTAATCGTTCGTTTTAATGTTTTTGTTCTCCTTCGCGACAGTTGTGTATGTATTTTATAAACTATTACTATTTTAATTTATTGATTGTAATGTACTAAGAAATTTTGCGTCCACTCCAATAATATCTTTGTAAAGATACCCCTAAACTTTCTACCTTTGAACATCAACTTCGTTGCAGTAATAACCTTTAAAAGCAGAATTTTTGGCGTAAATATATCTGACACAAAAAGCCTTTCAAGGAAATGTTATTGATCATAAATACCGCAGACGTAAGTTTAAAAGTAAAAATTGCACGATAGCATTTTTATATATTAATTTAAAGTCGAGACGTTTGTTCTATACAACTTTGCTCATAATGTCAGTAGAGTTGAAGAATAGTTGCATACTGTAAATTAAATTTCGCTTCATGGCAAATATGCTTTTCCATTCTTGCGAGTATAGACATTAATACGGTTGTCAGGCAGAGGGCAAATTTTGAAATACAGAGAATTTTCATAAACGGAATTGTAATAATTTCTGAGCGCGTATTTTTACAGTGATGAGTTACTCCGATAGCAACAAAAAAAACACTCTTTGACATGCTACAGGAAACGCGAATTACGCAACCTCGTCATGCTCCTTGTGGGCAGGAACAGCGTCGACTTGCCATCATGTGAGTTGTATATTCGCGACTTCCGCTTGTCACTGTGTGATGCGGAATTTTCCCTGGACATGTTATGCGAGTGAGACAGAGAATCTTTCAAAATTAAGATACGTATAACACGAAAATCTTTTTTTATAAATTTATTTATTTATTTATTTTTTAAAGTTTGTTTCCCCTCCTTTGATAGATATGTATGTTACTGTGTACACAAGTACTATTTTATGTTGTATGTTACTGTGTATACGAGGGTCGACGCCCCGTTTCATTCTGCTTTTTAGGATTCTGAATTGTGAAAGGAGTGGGAGTTTGAGCCAGAATTTCTCCAACTGTTTGATTCATGGAATCCAACGGACCAAGACAGGTAACATGCATTTTTATCATTTTTTAATTTCTCTTTCAACATTTAATTGTTCGTTTTAATGTTTTTGTTCTAATTCGGGACAGTTTTGTATGTAATTTATAAACTATTACTATTTTAATTTATTGATTGTAATGTACTTAGAAATTTTGCGTCCACTCCAATAATATCTTTATGAAGCTACCCCTAAACTTTCTACCTTTGACCATCAACTGCGTTACATAAATAGCCTTTAAAAGCAGAATTTTTGGCGTAAATATATCTGACACAAAAAGCCTTTTAAGGAAAAGTTATTGATCATAAATACCGCAGACGTAATTTTAAAAGAAAATATTGCACGATAGCATTTTTAAATATTAATTTAAAGTCGAGATGTTTGGACTATACAACTTTGATGATAATGTCAGTAGAATTGAAGAATAGTTGCATACTGTAAATTAAATATCGCGTCATGGCAAATTTGCTTTTCCATTCTTGCGAGTATAGACATTAATACGGTTGTCAGGCAGAGGGCAAATTTTGAAATACAGAGAATTTTAATAAACGGAATTGTAATAATTTCTGAGCGCGTATTTTTACAGTGATGAGTGACTCCGATAGTAACAAAAAAACACTCTTTGACATGCTACAGGAAACGCGAATTACGCAACCTCGTCATGCTCCTTGTGGGCAGGAACAGCGTCGACTTGCCATCAGGTGAGTTGTATATTCGCGACTTCAGCTTGTCACCGTGTGATGCGGAGTTTTCCCTGGACATGTTACATGAGTGAGACAGAAAAACTTTCAAAATTAAGATACGTATAACACGAAATTCTTTTTTTATAAATTTTATTATTTTATTTTTTTTTTAAAGTTTGTTACCACTCAATTGATAGATATGTATGTTACTGTGTACCCGTCAGTCAACTCGTATCTGTACTTATCTCTCTACTCGTCTTTTTATCTACCACGCTACGCGTCTCGCAACCGTTCTCGCTACATTCCTGCCTACCGGTGTCGCTAACCGTCTCGTGACCCATCTCGCTACCCCTCTGTCAACCCTCTTTTTACCTTTCTCTCTAGCCGTCTGTTTATTCGTTTTGTACCCGTCAGCCTACCTATGTCGCTACTCGTCTATCTACCCATCTCACTACCCTTTTGTCTACCCGTTTGTTTACTCGTCTTTCTACCTCTCGGCACCTCTTCCCAATTTTTAAACAATTCATTTAATATACAGAAGCCGTTTATCAGTTAAATAATGCAAACGGAACTAATTTATCTAATAAGTGTAATCAGATGCAATTTTTTTTAAATACATACTTAAACCTGAATAATAATTCATCAGTTTTGTGTTCATAGTTGTTTTTATCATTTGACAGTAAATCTCAACTTCTTAAACCTGAATTGTCTCAAGCTTTTCAAAAAAAACACAAGGTCTGTATAACTGCAAAGTACCCTGAGGGCTATATTAGCTACATGTTATTAAGTTAAGTGAAAGTTTCGTTATCGCGTTTGCAGCCAATTGCTTATGTCAGAAAGCGTGGCTTAACGCCATTTTAAATTCATTACTGTAACTTTTTTTAGGGGGGGTAGGGAGGGGGGGAAGGGTTTCAAATATATAAATATAAATTAAAACTTTTGCCTCCATGCTATTAGTGTTGATTGTATTATTAACTAATACCTTGTAGACCGAGCTTCATTTGAAACAAATGTAAAAGCTACAGTTTTTTTAGGAGAAACTTTCGTAATTGGGCCCAAAGCCAATCGGAGCATTTAATATCATTATTGTAACTCTTATAGAGTTAAAACAATATTGTTGCTAGCTTTACTCTTGTTTGAGACCAGCCTTGCCTGTGTATCTGAATGAGGAAAATTTTCGTATCCTGTATCGGTTGGCGAAAAAAATTTAAAATGCCAAAAGGTTGCCAAAAGGTTAAAATGCCAAAAGGAAGTTGCCAAAAGGTAGTTTTAGCATCTTACAAAATTTTTCAAGAGAGCAGTAAAACATGTTTTTCAAATATTTACAAACATACGTTTATTAAAGCATGTTTTTGCTCCATCTTAAAAATTTAAGCACGATGCTAAAATAAAATTTTATCGCCATATTCGATATTTTGATAAGTAATGAAAATACATAAACAAACTTCTTTAACAAACCTAAGAGGCATTTTTGTGATAAACAAGTGTTATTGTCAGGGGGGTAAATTGTAAAAAATAAATAAACGGCTAGTAAATAATAAATAGCATTTAAAATCTAAAAATGGAGAAGTGGTCCGTATAAAAATGCAAAAGATAACATTATACGCTTGATATATGTAAATCTTTTTTTATTTTTTATTATTTCCGAAGGCACAGATAAAAAGGTAAAAATCTCTTTTCCAAATGCCACATAGAAAATATACAAAATAGAATGCCAAGTGCACAAAATAGAAAAATAGCTACAAAAAAATATATTTACATAATACTACATCTGCAAAAATATAAGATTTAGAAAAAGTAAGCCAAATCCTGCAGACCCCAACAATCACATCGAAAAACTTATCACCAAAAAAGATCTCGCCAAATCTTACGGCACAGTAGATGGATTTTTCCCTCTGAATGCAGAATATTAGTTTTTTTTCTTGTACGATGGGTGATTATAATATAATTGTTTCATTTCACATACTACATACCGTTTAATATATTGGTACTTTTACGTTATCCTGGCGCAGTTGATAAATCGTCAAATATTGTTCCTATAACATTTTCATATTGAATTCATTTCATTTAAATATAAACCTTTCACTCATTTAATTTAAAATACATGCCTTTCATTAATCCCATTTAAAATGCTAAAAAGAGAGAGAAAAAAAGAAATAATGCCATAAATCGAAACCTTTTATTTAAACACCAAATAATTTTTTTTTTAAATTTACACACGCGAAATAAAAAAAGCTGCTATTGCTGAGATTTGCGCCAAATCTCTAATACCAAGTCTACCAAGTTATTCCGAGGTTTTTCTTTCAAACAGAAAAAAAATCCAGATTAATTTTCGATTTCTACTAAATTGAAATATATTTTATTGTGCTGAATATTAGTGCGTGCATATTTTTTTGCTCCATGTACTCCATGCACTTTTCAATTCCGATTGTCTACGAAAATCTCCCGCCGGTGAAAATGACGTACGCACAAAATTTTCGTGACGTATGTACTTTAATTGTGCTTTTTTATCTATTTTTTTAATATAATTTCCAAACGGTTTGACATTTATTCTTGGTAATAAATAGACGTCGTTGTCAAATTTATAGGTACCTTCTGTAAAAATTTTAACGAAATCCATTAAATATTTTTTGAGTTATGCTTGACGAAAGGTTTTAATATCCATCGTAGCTATATATGGGGCAAAGTAATACTGCGCTGTGTATGAGTCTTCGTTGCACTCAGACAATTAACCTACGAGGTAGGCGGATTATATACGATCGCGACTTAATCCAGAATGAGACGGATGAAATACGTGACTTGGCACAAAAGTGAAAGTTACTAAAATTTTGCGATTTCGATTTTAAACGGAATCAGGATCTCAGGACATGTGTATTTCCACAAAACAAAGCAGTAGTTATTTACATTTTATACAGAAAAATATGTTAAATTACTTAGGTTTTAGTGAATGACCACCTTGTTCCTTCTTTAAAAAACCCATCCCACTCCCCATCCAAACTCCCATTTACGATTTCGACTTGTATTCGTACGTAATGTTGACGTCATAACGATGTGTGCAACAATGTGTTTAAAATATATAAGTTACAACAATGGATCTAATTTGTCAGTTAAATGTAAACAATCGCAGTTTTTTTTCAACAATGCTAAGTAATAATGAAATCTTCGCTCACAAATTAAACAACAAACGTCCAACTGTTATTTAGATTTATATTGTGTCAAATTTCTTATTTCAAGAAATAAATTCGAGGTTTTAATCGGTTTTAATTGAAAAAAAGATGTGTCGTATTTGTAACCGTAGATGATACATTTTTCAGCAAGATATTTCGATGTTGACGCCGCGCTGCTTGATTTCATGCCAAATGATAAGTATTAACATTCAATTCATAGAAGTAATAAATATATTAATGTTTAACAAATAGCAATGTGTATTATATAAGTATCTGTACTGTTTTATGTTTCTCTCCCACAATTACGATTTAGACAAGCATATATATGCTTTATATGCATGCATATTGCATAATCGAAACGTTTAATTATCCATTCTTTATGTCAATAATTACTTATTATTTGCTTCGTATATGTCATGTACGTCATATGTGCCTATCACAAATGCCATATATATACTCGTGAGTTACTTATATGCCTTATATATATACATAGTCAAATTATACATCATGGAATTTAATATACTTTATATATGTACTAGTAAAACCCGCGGCTTTGCTCGCGTAATTCTTGAAAAATGTCAAGTGGTATTCGTTGGCCTATTTTCATTAGAGGAAATGTTACTTCCACAGATAATTCAGAAATTACTAATTAAGCAAATTTCTGTAATGACTATATCACAGAAATTGCAATTTTAAAAGTTTTCTGTTCCTGCTCACATTAAAATTTCAAAAATTTTAAAAACTGTTCTATGGACGCATTTGTGTCTCTAACGTAACAGCCATGTAAATTTTTAAGTTTTTATCCCTAACAATTTCAGATAAATCATTGTTTATAAGGTTTTTAGAACTTTTTCAGCTTATTTCACTTTTTAATATTTCGATTTTTTTAAATTTAAACCGTTTTTTGCGAGCTCTGAAATCTTAAAAATAGCCACCATGCCAAATTTCAACTTCCTATACCAGCAGCATCAATAAAATCGCAATTTTGGAATGTTTTTTGCTTCTGCATCTTTTTTAAATTTCGAATTTTCTAAAAACTTTTCTGTGGAAGCATTTACGTATAAAAAATAACAGGCATGTTAAATTCTAAATTTAAATCGCTAACAATGTGGAAAAAAAACATAATTTATAACGTTTTCCGCACAGTTTATACCTTTAAACTTCGAATTTTTAATAGAATGTTTATACTGAATATCTGCTTCTTAAAAGTTACAACTGTACTAAATTTCCAGTTTCTAACCCTAATAAATCCAATTAAATCATAATGTAGAACGTTTTGAGATCGTTTTCCGCACATTTCAGCCTGTTAAATTTCGATTTTTTTAGAAACCGGTCTTAGCGAGAATTTGCATTTTAAGAGTAACCACCATACCAAATACGAAGCTTCTATAACAGCTGTATCACATAAATTGAAATTTTAGTATGTTTTTTTTTCTCCTGTCCTTTTACATTTCGCATTTTTAGTAAACTGTTCTGGGTGATCATTTACGTGAATAACAGCCAAGCGAAATTTTAAGTTTCTTGCCTTAATAGTTCCAAATAAATCGTAATTTAGAACGTTTTTAGAACACTTCTCGTACGTTTCACTATTTTAAATTTTAATTATGTGTGACAAAATCAGCAGCCATGTAAAATTTTAAGTTTCTACCCTTAACAATTCCAAAGTAATTGCAATTTAGAATGTTTTTTAAACGCTTTCTGCTAATTTCACCGTTTGAAATTTTGAAATTCTTTACAAACCATTGTTAGCGACTTTTTTTCCTCTTTCATCCTTTTAAATTTTGATTTATTTAAAAAAATTCTTCTGTGTGTGCACTTGTGTCTTAAAAAGTATCAGCCATTTTAAATTTCAAGTTTCTGTCCTTAACAATTCCATAGAAATCGTAATTTAGAATGTTTTTAGAACAGTTTTCCCTCATATTACACTTTTAAATTTCAAATTTTTTAAAAACTGTCCTTAGAGAACATATATATTTTATAATTTACTCTCTTGCCCAATTTCAAGTTTCTAATCTCTTCAGTATAATAAAAATTGCAATTTTAGAACTTTCTTCGCTCTTGAAAGCACTGACATAAAATATAACCTGTGTTAGAGCACAGACTGTCACCATAAACTTGCGAGCATTATTTTTAAAATCGGTTCGGTAGTTTCAAAGATTCCATTGAAATTGTAATTTAGAATGTTTTTAGAACACATTTAGCTCATTTCACCTTTTTAAATTTCGAACTTTTTAGAAACTGTTCTTAGAGAGGATTTACTTCTTATTAGTAACTTACCATGCCAAATTGCAAGTTTCTAGTTCCTTCAATATAAAAAAAATCGAAATTTTAGAACGTTTTTTCGCTTTTGCATCCCCCATTGGCAGTGGAACCTATATAAAATATAGCCTATGTTACAGCCGGTACTGTTATCATCTATTTGCCACCATCTCTTTTGAAAATGGTTCTATAGTTTCAGAGATTTCATAGAAATTATAATTTAGAATATTTTTAGAACGCTTTTCGCTCATCTCACCCTTTTAAATTTCGAATTTTTTTAGAATTTGTTCTTAGAGAGCATTTACATTTTATAAGTAACTACTATGCCAAACTTCAAGTTTCTAGTTCCTTTAGTATTAAAAAAATCGAAATTTAGAACTCTTTTCGATTCTGCACCCCCCCCCCCTGGGCTAGCTGCACCGACATAAAATATAGAATATGTTGGAGCGCCTGGAGTGTCACCATCAATTTGCCACCATCACTTTTGAAAATGGTTCTGTAGTTCCCGAGATTCCTTAGAAATTGTAATTTAGAATGTTTTTAGAACGGTTTTGTCTCCCCTTTTGCCCTTTTAAATTTTGAATTTTTTTAGAATTTTTTCTTAAAGGGCATTTACATCTTATAAGTAAATACCATGCCAAATTTCATTTTTCTAGCTCCTTTAGTATAAAAAAAATCGAAACTTTAGAGCGTTTTTCGTTCTTGTACTCCCCTGGGGTAGTGGCACCGACATAAAATATAGCCTATGTTGGAGCAGGGGTTGTCATCATCAATTTGCCACCATCACTTTTGAAATCGCTTCAGTAGTTCCAGAGATTACCCCCTACAAACAAACAAACAAACAAAAAAACAATCGTTACTCCTTTATAATATTAGTATAGATATAATATCAAATAACTCTTATAATTCAGCGACACATTCTCTAGGTACACTGTAACTAAAAAGCATTTAAATATCGTTCAAAGATGTGATTTTACAGCATAATATACTATAATATAACATTACAATATGCATAATAACTCTTAATCATGATATATTATTATATAATATTTATAGTATGGTATAATATACAATTTAAAAATATGACTAAATTATAACGATCTATAATTTTATAAATCAAATAATCTTTGCACTAAAAAAGAGTTTTTATTTCTTGATTTAAAGATATATAAATAATTAATTACTGATAAAATTGGCATGTTTACTTGATTCATAGATGAAGGTTTAAAAACGATAAGAAACAGTGTGGGTTTTGTTGTTATTGTTCTTTCCAAAAGAACATTTTACTTCAACATTAAAGTCTATAAATGTTGAATATTTTACGTGACCCCTATATTACCATGCAAAAAATAAAAAGGAATTAAGATTTATTTCGAACTTTTGTTTTTCTAAATTTAAACTATTATTCGAAAAAATAAATTAAAGTGACTAATAAAAAAAATAATGATTCCCTATAACTATTTAAACTATTTTATATTTTATCGAGAAGTAACATATAAAACACCTATTAAGCTAAACCCTAATAAAGCACCTAACGTATTAAGCTAAAACATTTTGAATAAAGATTATAAAATTTCAAAATTATTGGTTTAAAAAATATTAATAATTAAAAAAATATTAGACAAACTATTTACTCATATTCATTTTTAAATAAACATATTATTGTTCACTCCATAATGGTTATTCTTTTTAAGAATTCTAACTTCCACCCCATCCAGTCAAAAAAGTGTTCGTCCATTTCATTGGACAGGTAGATTAAAAACATTCTGCAAAAGCAATATTATTCAACTCGACAAACTACCGTTAAAGGCAAACATACTAAAGGGTACAATTAGAGGCTATAATGAAAATCAGGCTTAAAAGTCTCACTGGAATGCTATGGGATATGCAGATTCAGGCAACCTAGTCACGCTGCTTGAGAAAGGAACAGCGTCGACATGTCATCAGGTAAGTCGAAGTTTATCTGCAATCTCAACGTGCGATAGATTTTGGCTGAGGATACCCTGAAATTACCCTTTGAGTTAGGTTGATCATGTACGATCGCGACTTAATTCCGAAATCGATGTGTAATGACCTCAATTTGCCAAAGAGTAAAATTTCATAATAATTTTCCATTTCGTTTTAAACTGAATCGGGACACCAGGGCAAAATTTACTTTTACAAAAATCCAAGTAAATGTTTATATTTTACCATAGAAATATATTAAATAATTTGTGAATAAGGTAATGTCGAAATGTAATACTTTAAACACACGCAACAAGATAAGTAAAAAAAACCCACGTGATAAATTTCCTTATAAAACTTATTTAAGAAGCAAAACATTTTTTATACAAATTATGCTTGATTTTTTAAACTACTACCAATTTTAATGTACCGAGAACACTGTCAATTGTATCATTCACAAACAATTTAGTATTCAACGAAAATTTAAAATAACATGACTAAATAAAAATAACCAACTTATATTACCCTATAGGTATTTAAATTTATTTTATATTTCATATAGAACTAATGAGAAAATGCTTAGAAAACTGGAGGACTAGGGTTTTTTAGACTTCTTCTCCGTTAACCCTTTTGATGTGCAGCAGTTTAGTTGCACCTGCAAACAGTTCAAAAATATTCTTTCTTATTCAAGCTAACTTTGCACGCACTCCTCCTTTTCTTTTGAAGTATTTACATACTATGTATAAAGAAATTTGATGCAAGCGCATTTTAATAAATATACAAACGTCTAATTTAATGGTTTTAAAAACAAAATAGCTAAGTGAAAAATATCAGAGAAATCATTTAATCATAATAAATTTTTATGATCTAAATTCTTGACAAATTTGTGTTTCCCTTATAAAATATCAATCCATCCCCCCAAACCCTTTATCTCAAAAAAGAGTTCTTCTTTGTGCGACAGGTAGTTTAAAACTATTCTGAAAAAGCAAAATTATTCAACTCGACAAACTAGCTTGATAGGCCGTAACACTAAAAAAAAAACTTTAAATGCTACCATAAAAATCTGACGTAAAAATATCGCAGGGGTGCTATGGGAAATGGAGATTTACGCAACCTCGTCATGCTCCTTGAGAGCAAGAATAGTGTCAACTTGTCATCAGGTAACTCGAAGGTTATCTGCAACCTCAATTGGTCGTAGAGTATGGCGGAGGATTCCCTAAAATTAACCTACGAGGTAGGCGGACCATACACGATCCTGACGTAATTCGGAATGAGACGGATAAAGTCCTCGACTTGCCACAAAAGTGAAACTTACTAAAATACTGCTCGGGATCTCAGGTCTTGTCTTATTTCCACAAAACAAAGCAGTAGTTATTTACAATTTATACACAAAAATATGTTAAATTACTTAGGTTTCAGTGAATGCCCACCTTGTTCTTTCTTTAAAAAATCCATCTCCCTCCCTATCCAACCAACCAGTAACGATTTCGACTAGTATGCGTTCGTAATGTTGACGTCATAAGGATGTGGGCAACAATGGGGTTAAAATATATGAGTTACAACAATGGATATAATTTGATAGTTAAATGTAAACAATCACAGTTTTTTTCAACAATGTTAAGTAATAATGAAATCATCTGTGAATAATTAAACAACAAACGTCCCATTGTTATTTAGATTTTAATTGTGTGAAATTTCTTATTTCGAGAAATAAACTGGAAGTTTTAATAAGTTTTAATTGAAAAAAGATGTGTCGTATTTCTAAACGTCGATGATATACATTTTTCAACAAGTTGTTTCGAAGTTGACGCCACGCATCTTGCTTTCATGCCAAATGATAAGTATTAACATTCAATTTATAGAAGTAGTAAATATATTAATATTTATCAAATAGTAATGGGTATTATATAAATATCTGTACTTTTTTTATATTTCGCACCCACAATTACGATTATGAGAAAGTTCAATTACGATTTAGACAAGCATATATATGCTTCATATGTACGCATATTATGTAATTGAAGCTCTTAATTATCCGCCCTTTATGTCAATAAATACTTAATATTTGCGTCGTATATGTCATGTACGTCATATGCGCCTTTCACAAATGTCATATATATAATCGTCTGTTACATATAGGCGTTATAAATCACCGTACATTTTTTTATTATACGTCATGGAATTTAATGTACATTTTATATGTATATAATATAAAATATTTCTTATAATTCAGCGGTACATTCTCTAGGGGCACTATAACTAAGAAAAATCCCTGACGGCTAGGCCTACAGGCACAGGTAGATTTCGAAGACGCAGACCGTGGGGCGTCTGTTTGTTGGGAATTGCAGAAGAAATGACCTTTTTGCCATGATGCGGCAGTTGGAACCGCCTACTTTGAAATCTAACTTGTTTGCAGATTTTTTTTTTTTTTTTTTTAATTTTTTTTAATTTTTTTTTTTTTTTGCTATAAGAGTTGGTCTTATAAAAAACTTATTAATATAAAAGTTTTAGATAATATTAAGAGGATTTATAATAAATTTAAGCGGATTTGAAATCTTGGTAATTGACGAAGTTATGAATTTTTTTCTTCTAAAAACCCTCCCCCCCCCCCTTGGGGCCATTTTTAATTATATCACAAATCTGTCATACATAAATTTTCGGCTCTTCTCCTAGAAGTAATAATAACTTCAAACGGATTCGATACGTATCATAATTAAGAAATTATGGGGGTGTTTATGTTTTCACAAAAAGCCCCCACATCCCCCCCCCCTGGTTCAATTTTGCCCATTAACGAACTTGACGAGATTTTATGCCCCTTGATTTTATGTATCAGTTTCGAAAAGATGCGGGAGTTGGAACCGCCTACTTCGAAAAATAACTTGTTTGCAGGCGGAGCCGGCAGGGATTTTTTTGTTTTTAATTTTTTTTCTTATAAGGGTTGGTCCTATAAAAAACTTGTCAATATAAAAGTTTTAGATAATATTAAGAGGATTTATAATAAATTTAAGCGGATTTGATATCTTGTGAATTGAATACGTAATGATTTTTTTACCTCCCTCCCTTTGGGGCAATTTTTAATTATATCAAAAATCTGTTATACATACATTTTCGGCCCTTCTCCTATAAGTAATAATAACTTTAAACGGATTCGATAGTATCACAATTAAGAAATTATGGGGGGGGGGTTCTGTTTTCACAAAAAGCCGCCCCTCCCTCCCCCCCCCCCTTGGTTCGATTTTGCCCATTAACGAACTTGACTGAGATTTTATGCCCCTTGATTTTATGTATCAGTTTCGAAGAGATCTGCGCAGAATTATTGCAGTTATCATGTTCATAAAAAAGTGACATAGATAGATAGATAGATAGATAGATAGATAGATAGATAAAGTTTTGAACTGGTATAGGTTTTGGGTTCTGGGAGTCATGATCGGCGTAGATCTGCAAAAAATTTTCAAAAATTCCAACTTAGGTGATAATGTAATAGGTAGTATTTCTTACGAAATCTACCTAAAAACATGTAAATATCGTTTGAAGATATGATTTTACAACATAATATTCTAAATATAATATAACAATATTCATAATAGCATATAATCATTATATATTAATATATAATATTTATAGTATTGTATAAGATACATTATTTTATTATGACTAAATTGTAATGATCTATAATTTTATCAATCGAATATTCTTTGCACTAAAAAAGAGTTTTTATTTCTTGATATAAATATGTATAAATAATTAATTAAAGATAAAATTGGCATGTTTACTTGATTCATAGATGAAGGGTTAAATACGATAAGAAACAGTGTGGGTTTTGTTGTTGTTGTTCTTTACAAAAGGACCAGTCTTTGCAAAAAATACAAAGGAATTAAGAATTATTTCGAACTTTTGGTTTTCTCAATTCAAGCTATTATTCGAAAAAATAAAATAAAGTGACTAATAAAAAAAAATAATGATTCCCTATTAGCATTAAAACTATTTTATAATTGATCGAGAACTAAAGTTGAAGTATTCACATATTAATTTAAAACATTTTGATTAAAGAACATATTCGTAGATATAAGATATCAAAATTAATGGTTTTAAAAATATTGACAAGTGAAACAATATTTGACAAACTATTTACTCATATTCATTTTTAACAAAACACATTATTGTTCACTGCATGTTGTTTATTCCATTTAAAAATTCCAACTCCCGCCCCATCCAGTCAAATTAAAATTATTGTAAAAAAGGAACTCAACAAACTACCTTTAAAGGCAAGCATACTGAAGGGTTCAATTAAAGTCTATAGTGAAAATCAGGCGTAAAATTCTCACTTGAAATACTATGGGAAATGCAGATTCACGCAACTTCATCATTATCCTTGAGAGCAGGAACAGCGTGAATTTGCCATAAGGTAAGTCGAAGGTTATCTTTAACCTCAATTTGCCGTAGAGTATGGCGGAGGATTCCATAAAATTAACCTATGAGGTAGGCGGATTATATACTCTCGCACGTAATTCGGAATGAGAAGGATAAAGTCCTCGACTTGCCACAAAAGTGAAAATTCTGCGATTTCAGTTTTAAACCGAATCGGGTTCTCAGGACATGTTTTATTTCCAGAAAACAAAGCAGTAGTTATTTACATTTTATAAACAAAAATATATTAAATTACTTATGTTTTAGTGAGTGAACCTTGTGCTTTCTTTAAACAAGAACGAAAAATCATGCATCAAGCATAGATTATGAAACACTTTCCAACACAGCCAGAAAACTGTAACGAAACTTCACCGTTAAATAAGGTGAAATATGATATGTAAGAAAACAATTTAAGAAACGTATAACACACTAAAAATACAGTTTTCGAAATTACCTTCCAGTGTCAAAAAAATAGTCGAATTATTTTGTGCAGCCCTGTATTTGATGAATAGATTTGGATATATTGTATGATAAAACTTAGTTCAGTTAGAATATTCACAATTAGCAATTTTCGCTAATCGATGGAAATGCACTCGAAATATTTTGTACAGCCCTGTATATTATCTGAAGACTTTTGTACACATCACATATTAAGCAAAAAGGCAACTTAAAACTCACTCGCAGAAATTACCAACCGTAAATAACAATGTATCTTTTTCTTTGCGTAGCCCTTTACATGAATTTATTTATATTCCACAAACTTCTATTTGTCTGCTAATTATATTTCAGCAGGAAAATGCGTAAACGCAATTAAAAACTATCCTTAAGCAATTCACTCCCATAGTCTGTAATACTTACGAATTCCTTTGTGTAGCCCTGTATATGATCAATCGAGTTTATAAACATACACGAACTATAAAGAAATTTAGTTGAACTTAAAAACGCAAATCAAAATTGAAAGCGCACTTATCACACATAGACTGTAAATATCGCACATGTACTTTAACCAATTTCTTTTGTGTTCCCCTGTGAATAAACGCAATGTACACAAGAGAGCAATTTATAGTGCTCCTCAGTAATGCATATAATTTTCATTATGTTTGAAATAGTGAAATATCACTAAATTACACTGCAAACGATTCTTCCCCATAGAACGATGTGTAACAAAATTCTTTTGTTTGACCCTGTAAATGAATAATAAATTCTTTGCACCGCATATTCTACAAGAAGCATGTTTTAATGCACTTCATAATTATATATCAATTTCATTATGTTTTAAGTGATGTCATAACGACGTGGAAAACAATGTGGTTAAAATGTATGAGTTACAACAATGGATCTAATTTGTCAGTTAAATGTAAACAAGCGCAGTTTTTTCAACAATGTTAAGTAATAATGAAATCTACGCTCAGCAAAGAAACAAAAAACGTCTCATTGTTATTTAGATATAAATTGTGTGAAATTTCTTATTTCAAGAAATACATTCGAGGTTTTAATAGGTTTTAATTGAAAAAATATGTGTCGTATTTCTAAACGTAGATGATACATTTTTCAACAAAATGTTTCGAAGTTGACGACGCGCTGCTTGATTTCATGTCAAATGATAAGTATTAACATTCAATTTATAGCAGTAGCATATATATTAATGTTTATCACGTAGTAATGGGTATTATATAAATATCGTACTTTTTGATATTTCGCCCTCTCAATTACGATTAAGAGAAAGTTCAATTACGATTTACACAAGCATATATATGCTTCATATGCACGCATATTATATAATCGAAACGCTTAGTTATCCGTCCTTTTTGTGAATAATTACTTAATATTTGCGTCGTATATGTCATGTACGTCATATGCGCCTATCACAAATGTCATATATATATACTCGTGTGTTACTTATATGCGTTATATATATACGTAGTCTTGTTATACGCCATGGAATTTAATATATTATATATATGTATATAATATCAAATATCTCTTATAATTCAGCGACACATTATTTAGGGGCACTATAACTAAAAAGCATTAAAACATCGTTTCAAGATTTTACAACATAATATACTATAATATAACATAACAATATGCATAATAAATTATAATTATTATATATTAGTATACAATATTTATAGCGTGATATAAAATATATTTTTATAGTATGATTAAATTATAACGATCTATAATTTTATAAATCAAATAACCAATGCACAATAAAGTGTTTTTATTTCTTTATTTAAAGATATATAAATAATTAATTAAAGGTAAAATTGGCATGTTTACTTGATTCATAAATGAAGTTGTATATCTCACTCTGCTCATAATACCAGTAGCGTTGAACAATGGTTGCATACGCTAAATAAAATTTGGAGACGTATTGAGGGATATTTTACGCGACCCCTATATTACCATGCAAAAAATAAAATGTAATTAAGAATTATTTCGAACTTTTGGTTTTCTAAATTCAAACTATCATTCGAAAAAATCAAATAAAGTGACTACTAAAAAAAAATAATGATTCCCTATAAGTAGTTAAACCCTTTTATATTTTATCGAGAACTAACGTTGAAGTATTCACATATTAAACTAACATTTAACTAAAACATTTTGATTAAAAAACAAATTGATAGATATAAAATATCAAAATTAATGGTTAAAGAATATTGATGAGTGAGAAAATATTAGACAAACTATTTACTGATATTCATTTTTAACGAAACCCATTATTGTTCACTCCATGTTGTTTATTCTTTTTAAAAATTCCAACTCCCGCCCCAGCCAGTCAAAAAAGTGTTCGTGTATTTCGTGTGGCTGTTAGGTTAAAAACATTCTGCAAAAGCAATATTATTCAACTCTCTATTTACCGTTAAAGACGAGCATACTAAAGTGTAAAATCAGAGACTATAATGAAAATCAGGCGTAAAAGTCCCACTGGAATGCTTTGGGAAATGCAGATTCACGCAACCTCGTCATGCTCCTTGAGAGCAGGAACAGCGTCGACTTGTCGTCAGGTAAGTCGAAGTTTATCTGCCACCTCAACTTGTCATAGATTTTGGCTGAGAAATTCCTGGAATTACCCTATGAGTTAGGTTGACCATATACGATCGCGACTTAATTCCGAAATCGATGTATAAAGAGCCTACCAAAGAGTAACATTTACTAATAATATGACATTTCCTTTTAAACTGAGTTGGGACTGCAGGGAAAGATTTGTTTTCACAAAAAATCCAGTAAATGTTTATATTGTTCTATAAAAATATATTAAATAACTCGTGAATAAATAATGTCGAAATGTAATTATTCAAACACACACAACAAGATAAGTGAAAAAATGCACATGATATAATTCCTCATAAAACTCATTTACAAAGCGACACATTTTTTATCCGAATTCTGATTGATTTTTTAAACTACTACCAATTTTAATGAACCGAGAACACTGTCAATTTTATCACACACAGACGGTTTAGTATTCAACAAAAATGTAAAATAACTTGACTAAATAAAAAGAACAAAATTATGTTCCCATATAGATATTTAAATTTATTTTATATTTAATCGAGAACTAACGAGAAAAGGCTCAGAAAACTGGAGACTAGGGTTTTTTAGACCTATTATCCGTTAGCCTTTTGAATGTGTTGCAGTTTCATTGCACCCGGAAAAAGTACAAAAATATTATTTCTCATTCAAGCTATCTTTGCACGCAATCCCCCATTTTTATTGACGTATTTACATACTATGTATAAAGAAATTTGATCAAAGCGCATGATATTAATATACAAATATCTAATTTAATGGTTTTAAAAACAAAATAGCTAAGTGAAAAAATGTCAGAAAAATCATTTACTCATAATATTTTTTTATGAAATAAATTCTTGACAAATTTGTGTTTTCTGTCTAAAAATTAAATCCATCCCTCCAAACCCTTTATCTCAAACAAGAGTTCTTCTTTTGTGTGTGACAGGTAGATTAAAGGCCTTCTGAAAAATCAAAATTATTTAATACGACAAACTAGCTTAATAGGGCGTAATACTAAAAGAAAAAGTTGCATGCTACAATGAAAATCTCGCAGCAGTGCTACGGGAAATGAAGTGAAACGTAACCTGGTCATGCCACGTCAACTATAATATAGTTAGCTGTGGTCACGTGACTTGAGAGCAGGAACAGCGTCGACTTGCCTTGAAGTAAGTCGAAGGTTATCTTAACCTCAATTTGCCGTAGAGTATGGCGGAGGATTCCCCAAAATTAACCTACGAGGTAGGCGGATCATACACGATCGCGACTTAATTCGGAATAAGACTGATAAAATCCTCGACTTGGCACAAAAGTGAAACTTACAAAAATTTAACGATTTCGGTTTTAAACCGAATCGGGATCTCAGGACATGTTTTATTTCCACAAAACAAAGCAGTAGTTATTTAAATTTAGTACACAAAAATATGTTAAATTACTTAGGTTTTAGTGAATGACCACCTTGTCCTTTCTTTAAAAAATCTATCTACCTCCCCATCCAACCTTCCAGTTATGAGTTCGACAAGTATGCGTCCGTAATGTTGACGTCATAACGATGTGGGCAATAATGTGTTTAAAATATGAGTTACAACAATGGATCTAATGTCAGTTAAATGTAAACAATCGCAGTTTTTTTTTAAACAATGTTAAGTAATAATGAAATCTTCGCTCAACAATTAAACAAAAAACGTCCCATTGTTGTTTAGATTTAAATTGTGTGAAATTTCTTATTTCGAGAAATAAGTTTGACTTTTTAATAGGTTTTAATTGAAAAAGATGTGTCGTATTTGTAATCGAAGATGATAAATTTTTCAACAAGATGTTTCGATGTTGACGCCGCGCTGCTTGATTTCATGTCAAATGATAAGTATTAACATTCAATTTATAGAAATAGTAAATATATTAATGTTTATCAAATAGTATTGGGTATTAAAAAATATATGTACTTTTTTGATATTTCGCACCCACAATTACGATTATGAGAAAGTTCAATTACGATTTAGACAAGCATATATACGCTTCAAGTTTAAGCATATTATATAATAGAAAGTATTAATTATCCGTCCTTTATGTCAATAATTACTCATTATTTGCGTCGTATATGTCATTTACGTCCTATGCGTCTATCAAAAATGTCTTAAATATGCTCTTATGTTACATATTTGCGTTATATATATACATTGTCATATTATACGTCATGGAATTTAATATACTTTATATATGTATATAGTATCAAATAATTCAGCGACTCATTCTCTAGGTGTACTGTAACTAAGAAGCTTTTAAATATCATTTAAAGATGTGGTTTTAGAACATAATATGCTATAATTTAATATAACAATATGCATATTAACATATAAATATTTTATATTATTATATAATATTTATAGTATGGTATAAGATACATTTTTATAATATGACTAAATTATAACTATTTATAATTTCATCAATCAAATATTCTTTGCACTAAAAAGGGGTTTTTATTTCTTCATTTAAAGATGTATAAATAATTAATTAAAGATCAAATTGGCATGTTTACTTGATTCATAAATGAAGTTGTATATCTCACTCTGCTCATAATACCAGTAGCGTTGAACAATGGTTGCATACGCTAAATAAAATTTGGGGACGTATTGAGGGTTAATATGCTTTTGCGCTCTTGCGAGAATTTACATGAATACGGTTGTCAGGCAGAAATTGAGAGATTTCTATAAAATGACTAGCCGGTCGCTTCTGAGTGGGACACAAATACATTCTGCACCGTACACTCTTGACCCAGAAATTGCATTTTACATGCAAACAGAGAAATTTAAAATAAATTACTTTATTTTTAACTATACGGAAATAACTAAATATTACATATATATATATATATATATATATATATATATATATATATATATATATATATATATATATACATATATATATACAGGGTGTTCCGTTAAAGGGGTCCAATATTAATAGGGGTAATAGAGGAGATCACATGGAGCATAAATCAGTATATAAAGCCTGGTCGGATCTCAATAGTTTTCAAGTTACAGCAAATAGAATGAAAATTCGGAAAATTGTAAAAGAACCCACATTGCTAAACTATCGATAATGCTACATAAAAACGAAGCACAAATTTAGAAAGAGCAGAAAAAAACCTACAAAATGACATCAATTGTATTAAAATAGCAATATTTATTGACGAGTTACAAGCCCTGAAACAGTGAAAAAAGTACGAAATCCAATATACATCAAAATAGTTAATCGTTAATTCCAAAAAGACAACTCTAGCTACAACAAGGAAAATGTAGTAAAATTTGGTCCATTCCGAAAACTTTCGAAAAAGCTTACAATGAACCATATCGGTTTAATTGTGTGAGAGAAATTAATCAGTTTCTTAGTTACAACTCCGCTTTCTTTGACACTAGCAAAGGTTAAACTCCGCCCATCACGATTGGAAACACCGCCTTTTTAATTACTCTCAACTATACATTTTCGATCATGCTTCTTCTGAGATGCAACATTTTTAATTATTCAAGAGTTGAATGAACCAAAATAACTTTACAATAATAGTCTACATTTTAAAGTGGTCTTTTATTGATATAAAGCTTAAGTTAAATTCCTTAAAATTAAACTGGTGGTGAAAATTCGGAAATAATTAAAAATATTGCGATTTGTAACTATGCAAGAAGTTTCAGTACATGTTTTACATGGACAATTATTGTATGTATATGTGCATCATAATTTATGATAGGAAATAATAATAACAAATAGCATAATAATTTTATTAATTATAAATTTAAAAAAGACACTAAATTTTAAATTAATTCATACAAACTTTGTAATTTACAATTTGAGTACACCACAGTCTGTGACTTACAAAATACTGTGCCAAAAAGTGTTGAAAATAAAAGAAAAATAACAAATAAAGAATTACATTCCACGTACTTTATGACATATGTGAAGCATAGTCTTCTGGCCTGCGCTGCACAGTTCAATGTCGGAAGGCAGACGAACGGACATTATTATAATAGGTGTTCGAAGTTGCGCCCATTAACAGAATCGCACAGCCGACAGCGACGTCGTAAAGATTGGCGAACACGCCGAACAACTCCGACGGAGTTGGGAATGTCTCCTGCAGCGACAACGATTCGCGCTAGTAAATCCTTCGGTGTATCCACAGGCGTTTCATACACCAGCGATTTAAGGTGTCCCCAAACAAAAAAGTTTAACGGATTGAGGTCTGGAGAGCGTGCAGGCCAAGCAACAGGTCCACTGCGTCCAATCCATTTCCCAGGATATGTTGAATTGAGGTGATTGCGAACACCTATGAAAAAATGTGCTGGTGCGCCATCGTGCATAAACCACATATTGTGGCGCAATGTTGCTGGCACATTTTGCAGTAACTGCGGTAAGATATCCCGTAGGAAAACCAAGTACGTACTGCCATTGAGTACATCTGGGAGTAAATATGGTCCTATGAGATAATCGCCGAGGACACCTGCCCATATGTTCACACTGAACTTTTGTTGTGCGTTCGACGGGAAAACAGTGTGCGGATTTGTATATGACCATGTGTGCATATTGTGCGTGTTTACCGCGCCCTCTTTCGTAAATGTTGCTTCATCAGTAAATAAAATATTTTCCAGAAATTGTGGATTATTTTCTGTTACATTAAGCAACCAGCGTACGAATTCTGTCCGCTGAGCACAATCTGTTACTGATAACAGTTGTACCCGCTGCACATGAAAGGGGTGCATGTTTTCTGCACGCAGAACACGCCACACACTTTGGTGAGAAACACCGACTTCAGACGCAGCAGCTCGTGTACTCGTGGAGGGGTTATCTTTAAAAATATTCAGTACATCTTCTTCCATTGCAGGTGTTCGTACATGTCGAGGTTTCCCTGCATCAATGCTTGCTGTATTAAACGATCCAGTCTCCCGTAATCGTCTATCGATTTTTATGAAGAGTTTCGAACTTGGGCAACGTCTCCTTGGAAATTGCTCACGGTACATGCGCTGTGCTAGACATGCATTTCCATGAGCTTGCCCGTACATCAGATGCATGTCCGCATATTCTTCGTTAGAGTATTCCGGCATAATTATTATACATCAACTTACTACAATCCCACTTACAACAGCCTCCCTTTAACATAACGCCCACTGATGACTGCTGTTTTATTACACTTTTCTTCCTATACACATAGAAAATTTGCATAAAAAGTACTTCTTCTTCATCATTCTGAAAGTTCATGGAGGAAACGCAGCAGTCACGGAGTTTGCTTTAAGACAAGGCGAGAGCTGCACAATATGTCATTCACTTGACCAGACTGAATAATGAAAGGGTATTGATAGAGGTTGATCAGAAATGTATAATTGAAAGATATTAAAACGGGGTGTTTACAATCGTCATGGGTGGAGTTAGGCTCTTTCCGAGCGTGCAACAGTACAGAGTTGTAACTAGGGAACTGCTTGATTTCTCCCATACAATTAAACTGATATGGTTTATTGTCAGCTTCTTCGAAAGCTTTCGGAGTGGACCAAATTTTATAACATTTTCCTTGATGTAGGTAGAGTTGCATTTTTGGAATTAACGATTAACTATTTTGCTAAATATTTGATTTTGTATTTTTTCACTGTTTCAGAGCTTGTAACTCGCCATTAATTCTCAATATTCTAAAACAACTTATGTCATTTCCTAGGATTTTTTCTGCTCTTTCTAAATATGTGCTTCGTTTTTATGTAGCATTATCGATAGTTTAGCAATGAGGGTTTTTTTACAAATTTCCGATTTTTCATTCTATTTGCTGTAACTTGAAAATTATTGAGATCCGGCCAGGCATTATATACTGATTTATGCTCCGTGTGATCTCCTCTATTACCCCTATTAATATTGGACCCCCTTAACGGAACACCCTGTATATAGGCAAAATATACGTGAAGCATAAGGAGTACTATTGCGGAGATGGTCGACTGCAAAATAATGATAAGCAAGGCAGAATAAGACATCTCGACACGATAACGACTGTGTGAGAGGCAGACGTATTACATTTTACAGTGATGAGTTACCCCGACAGGCAATACAAAAACACCCTTTGACATCTACGGGACGAATTATGCAAGCTCGTCATGCTCATTGTGGGCAGGAACAACATGACTTGCCATCAGGTGAGTTGTATATTCGCGACTTCCGCTTGTCACCGTGTGAAGCGGAGTTTTCCCTGGACATGTTATGTGAGTGAGACAGAAAATCTTTCAAAATTAAGATACGTATAACACAAAATTCTTTTTTTATAAATTTATTTATTTATTTATTTATTTAAGTTTGCTTGCCCTACTTTGTTAGATATGTATGTTACTGTGTACACAAGTACTATTATATGTTGTATGTTACTGTGAATACGAAGGTCGACGCCCCGTTTTATTCTGCTTTTTAGGATTCTGAATTCTGAAAGGAGTGGGAGTTTGAGCCAGACTTTCTCCAACTGTTTGATTCATGGAATCCAATGGATTAAGACAGGTAACATGCAATTCTATAATTTTTTAATTTTTCTTTTAACATTTAATTGTTCGTTTTAATGTTTTTGTTCTCCTTCGGGACAGTTTTGTATGTAATTTATAAACTATTACTATTTTAATTTATTAATTGTAATGTACTAAGAAATTTTGCGTCCACTGCAATAATATCTTTGTGAAGATACCCCTAAATTTTCTACCTTTGAACATCAACTTCGTTGCAGTAATAGCCTTTAAAATCAGAATTTTTGGCGTAAATATATTCGACACAAAAAGCTTTTTAAGGAAAAGTTATTGATCATAAATACCGCAGACGTAATTTTAAAAGTAAAAATTGCATAATAGCATTTTTAAATATTAATTTAAAGTCGAGATGTTTTGACTATACAACTCTGCTCATAATGTCAGTAGAGTTGAAGAATAGTTGCATACTGTAAATTAAATTTCGGGTCAGATTGATGGCAAATATTCTTTTGCATTTTTGTGAGAATAGACCTTAATACGGTTGTCAGGCAGAGGGCAATTTTGAAATACAGAGAATTTTCATAAACGGAATTGTAATAATTTCTGAGCGCGTATTTTTACAGTGATGAGTTACTCCGATAGGCAACAGAAAAACAATCTTTGACATGCAACGGGAAACGCGAATTACGCAATCTCGTCATGCCCCTTGTGGGCAGGAACAGCGTCGACTTGCCATCAGGTGAGTTGTATATTCGCGACTTCAGCTTGTCACCGTGTGATGCGGAGTTTTCCCTGGACATGTTATATGAGTGAGACAGAAAATCTTTTAAAATTAAGATACGTATAACACGAAATTCTTTTTTTATAAATTTATTTATTTATTTATTTTTTAAAGTTTGTTTCCCCTCTCTTGATAGATATGTATGTTACTGTGTACACAAGTACTATTTGATGTTGTATGTTACTGTGTATACGAGGGTCGACACCCCGTTTCATTCTGCTTTTTAGGATTCTGAATTGTGAAAGGAGTGGGAGTTTGAGCCAGAATTTCTCCAACTGTTTGATTCATGGAATCCAATGGATCAAGACAGATAACATGCAATTCTATCATTTCTTAATTTTTCTTTTAACATTTAATCGTTCGTTTAAATTTTTTTGTTCTAATTTGGATAGTTTTATATGTAATTTATAAATTATTACTATTTTAATTTATTGATTTTAATGTACTTAGAAATTTTGCGTTCACTCCAATAATATCTTTGTGAAGCTACCTCTAAACTTTCTACCTTTGACCATCAACTTCGTTACATAAATAACTTTTAAAAGCAGAATTTTTGGCGTAAATATATCTGACACAAAAAGCTTTTTAAGGAAAAGTTATTGATCATAAATACCGCAGACGTAATTTTAAAAGTAAAGATTGCACGATAGCATTTTTAAATTTTAATTTAAAGTCGAGACGTTTGTTCTATACAACTTTGCTCATAATGTCAGTAGAGTTGAAGAATAGTTGCATACTGTAAATTAAATTTCGCGTCAGATTAATGGCAAATATGCTTTTCAATTCTTTCGAGTATAGACATTAATACGGTTGTCAGGCAGAGGGCAAATTTTGAAAAACCGAGAATTTTCATAAACGGAATTGTAATAATTTCTGAGCGCGTATTTTTACAGTGATGAGTTACTCCGATAGCAACAAAAAACACTCTTTGACATGCTACAGGAAACGCGAATTACGCAACCTCGTCATGCTCCTTGTGGGCAGGAACAGCGTCGACTTGCCATCATGTGAGTTGTATATTCGCGATTTCCACTTGTCAGCGTGTGATGCGGAGATTTCCCTGGACATGTTATGCGAGTGAGACAGAAAATCTTTTAAAATTAAGATACGTATAACACGAAATTCTTTTTTTATAAATTTATTTATTTATTTATTTTTTAAAGTTTGTTTCCCCTCCCTTGATAGATATGTATGTTACTGTGTACACAAGTACTATTTTATGTTGTATGTTACTGTGTATACGAGGGTCGAAGCCCCGTTTCATTCTGCTTTTTAGGATTCTGAACTGTGAAAGGAGTGGGAGTTTGAGCCAGACTTTCTCCAACTGTTTGATTCATGGAATCCAACGGACCCAGACAGGTAACATGCATTTCTATCATTTTTTAATTTCTCTTTCAACATTTAATCGTTCGTTTTAATGTTTTTGTTCTCCTTCGGGACAGTTTTGTATGTAATTTATAAACTATTACTATTTTAATTTATTGATTGTAATGTACTAAGAAATCTTGCGTCCACTCCAATAATATCTTTGTGAAGATACCCCTAAACTTTCTACCTTTGACCATCAATTTCGTTGCAGTAATAGCCTTTAAAAACAGAATTTTTGGCGTAAATATATCTGACACAAAAATCTTTTTAAGGAAAACTTATTGATCATAAATACCGCAGACGTAATTTTAAAAGTAAAAATTGCATGATAGCATTTTTAAATATTAATTTAAAGTCGAGACGTTTGTTCTATACAACTTTGCTCATAATGTCAGTAGAGTTGAAGAATAGTTGCATACTGTAAATTAAATTTCGCGTCAGATTAATGGCAAATATGCTTTTCAATTCTTGCGAGTATAGACATTAATACGGTTGTCAGGCAGAGGGAAAATTTTGAAATACAGAGAATTTTCATAAACGGAATTGTAATAATTTCTGAGCTCGTACTTTTACAGTGATGAGTTACTCCGATAGGCAACAGAAAAACAATCTTTGACATGCAACGGGAAACGCGAATTACGCAACCTCGTCATGCTCCTTGTGGGCAGGAACAGCGTCGACTTGCCATCAGGTGAGTTGTATATTCGCGACTTCAGCTTGTCACAGTGTGATGCGGAGTTTTCCCTGGACATGTTATATGAGTAATACAGAAAATCTTTCAAAATTAAGATACGTATAACACGAAATTCTTTTTTTTAAATGTTATTATTTTATTTTTTTTTTTAAGTTTGTTTCCACTCAATTGATAGATATGTATGTTACTGTGTACACAAGTACTATTTTATGTTGTATGTTACTGTGTATACGAGGGTCGACACCCCGTTTCATTCTGCTTTTTAGGATTCTGAATTGTGAAAGGAGTGGGAGTTTGAGCCAGAATTTCTCCAACTGTTTGATTCATGGAATCCAACGGACCAAGACAGGTAACATGCATTTCTATCATTTTTTAATTTCTCTTTCAACATTTAATCGTTCGTTTTAATGTTTTGTTCTCCTTCGGGACAGTTTTGTATGTAATTTATAAACTATTACTATTTTAATTTCTTGATTGTAATGTACTAAGAAATCTTGCGTCCACTCCAATAATATCTTTGTGAAGATACCCCTAAACTTTCTACCTTTGACCATCAACTTCGTTGCAGTAATAGCCTTTAAAACAGAATTTTTGGCGTAAATATATCTGACACAAAAAGCTTTTTAAGGAAAAGTTATTGATCATAAATACCGCAGACGTAATTTTAAAAGTAAAAATTGCATGATAGCATTTTTAAATATTAATTTAAAATCGAGATGTTTGGACTATACAACTCTGCTCATAATGTAAGTAGAGTTGAAGAATAGTTACATACTGTAAATTAAATTTCGGGTCAGATTGATGGCAAATATGCTTTCGCATTTTTGTGAGAATAGACCTTAATACGGTTGTCAGGCAGGGGGCAAATTTTGAAATACAGAGAATTTTCATAAAAGGAATTTTAATAATTTCTGAGCGCGTACTTTTACAGTGATGAGTTACTCCGATAGGCAACAGAAAAATAATCTTTGACATGCTACGGGAAACGCGAATTACGCAACCTCGTCATGCTCCTTGTGGGCAGGAACAGCGTCGACTTGCCATCAGGTGAGTTGTATATTGGCGACTTCTGCTTGTCACCGTGTGATGCGGAGTTTTCCATGGACATGTTATATGAGAGAGATAGAAAATCGTTCAAAATTAAGATACTTATAACACGAAATTCTTTTTTTATAAATTTATTATTATTATTTATTTTAAAGTTTGTTTCCCCTAAATTGATAGATATGTATGTTACTGTGTACACAAGTACTATTTTATGTTGTATGTTACTGTGTATACGAGGGTCGACACCCCGTTTCATTCTGCTTTTTAGGATTCTGAATTGTGAAAGGAGTGGGAGTTTTAGCCACAATTTCTCCAACTGTTTGATTCATGGAGTCCAACGGACCAAGACTGGTAACATGCATTTCTATCATTTTTTAATTTCTCTTTCAACATTTAATCGTTCGTTTTAATGTTTTTGTTCTCCTTCGGGACAGTTTTGTATATAATTTATAAACTATTACTAATTTAATTTATTGATTGTAATGTACTAAGAAATCTTGCGTCCACTCCAATGATATCTTTGTGAAGATACCCCTAAACTTTCTACCTTTGACCATCAACTTCGTTGCAGTAATAGCCTTTAAAAACAGAATTTTTGGCGTAAATATATCTGACACAAAAATCTTTTTAAGGAAAACTTATTGATCATAAATACCGCAGACGTAATTTTAAAATTAAAAATTGCATGATAGCATTTTTAAATATTAATTTAAAGTCGAGACGTTTGTTCTATACAACTTTGCTCATAATGTCAGTAGAGTTGAAGAATAGTTGCATACTGTAAATTAAATTTCGCGTCAGATTAATGGCAAATATGCTTTTCAACTCTTGCGAGTATAGACATTAATACGGTTGTCAGGCAGAGGGAAAATTTTGAAATACAGAGAATTTTCATAAACGGAATTGTAATAATTTCTGAGCTCGTACTTTTACAGTGATGAGTTACTCCGATAGGCAACAGAAAAACAATCTTTGACATGCAGCGGGAAACGCGAATTACGCAACCTCGTCATGCTCCTTGTGGGCAGGAACAGCGTCGACTTGCCATCAGGTGAGTTGTATATTCGCGACTTCAGCTTGTCACAGTGTGATGCGGAGTTTTCCCTGGACATGTTATATGAGTAATACAGAAAATCTTTCAAAATTAAGATACGTATAACACGAAATTCTTTTTTTTAAATGTTATTATTTTATTTTTTTTTTAAGTTTGTTTCCACTCAATTGATAGATATGTATGTTACTGTGTACACAAGTACTATTTTATGTTGTATGTTACTGTGTATACGAGGGTCGACACCCCGTTTCTTTCTGCTTTTTAGGATTCTGAATTGTGAAAGGAGTGGGAGTTTGAGCCAGAATTTCTCCAACTGTTTGATTCATGGAATCCAACGGACCAAGACAGGTAACATGCATTTCTATCATTTTTTAATTTCTCTTTCAACATTTAATCGTTCGTTTTAATGTTTTGTTCTCCTTCGGGACAGTTTTGTATGTAATTTATAAACTATTACTATTTTAATTTCTTGATTGTAATGTACTACGAAATCTTGCGTCCACTCCAATAATATCTTTGTGAAGATACCCCTAAACTTTCTACCTTTGACCATCAACTTCGTTGCAGTAATAGCCTTTAAAACAGAATTTTTGGCGTAAATATATCTGACACAAAAAGCTTTTTAAGGAAAAGTTATTGATCATAAATACCGCAGACGTAATTTTAAAAGTAAAAATTGCATGATAGCATTTTTAAATATTAATTTAAAATCGAGATGTTTGGACTATACAACTCTGCTCATAATGTAAGTAGAGTTGAAGAATAGTTACATACTGTAAATTAAATTTCGGGTCAGATTGATGGCAAATATGCTTTCGCATTTTTGTGAGAATAGACCTTAATACGGTTGTCAGGCAGGGGGCAAATTTTGAAATACAGAGAATTTTCATAAAAGGAATTTTAATAATTTCTGAGCGCGTACTTTTACAGTGATGAGTTACTCCGATAGGCAACAGAAAAATAATCTTTGACATGCTACGGGAAACGCGAATTACGCAACCTCGTCATGCTCCTTGTGGGCAGGAACAGCGTCGACTTGCCATCAGGTGAGTTGTATATTCGCGACTTCTGCTTGTCACCGTGTGATGCGGAGTTTTCCATGGACATGTTATATGAGAGAGACAGAAAATCGTTCAAAATTAAGATACTTATAACACGAAATTCTTTTTTTATAAATTTATTATTATTATTTATTTTAAAGTTTGTTTCCCCTAAATTGATAGATATGTATGTTACTGTGTACACAAGTACTATTTTATGTTGTATGTTACTGTGTATAGGAGGGTCGACACCCCGTTTCATTCTGCTTTTTAGGATTCTGAATTGTGAAAGGAGTGGGAGTTTGAGCCAGAATTTCTCCAACTGTTTGATTCATGGAATCCAACGGACCAAGACAGGTAACATGCATTTCTATCATTTTTTAATTTCTCTTTCAACATTTAATCGTTCGTTTTAATGTTTTGTTCTCCTTCGGGACAGTTTTGTATGTAATTTATAAACTATTACTATTTTAATTTATTGATTGTAATGTACTAAGAAATCTTGCGTCCACTCCAATAATATCTTTGTGAAGATACCCCTAAACTTTCTACCTTTGACCATCAACTTCGTTGCAGTAATAGCCTTTAAAAACAGAATTTTTGGCGTAAATATATCTGACACAAAAAGCTTTTTAAGGAAAAGTTATTGATCATAAATACCGCAGACGTAATTTTAAAAGTAAAAATTGCACGATAGCATTTTTAAATATTAATGTAAAATCGAGATGTTTGGACTATACAACTCTGCTCATAATGTAAGTAGAGTTGAAGAATAGTTACATACTGTAAATTAAATTTCGGGTCAGATTGATGGCAAATATGCTTTCGGATTTTTGTGAGAATAGACCTTAATACGGTTGTCAGGCAGGGGGAAAATTTTGAAATACAGAAAATTTTCATAAACGGAATTTTAATAATTTCTGATCGCGTACTTTTACAGTGATGAGTTACTCCGATAGGCAACAGAAAAATAATCTTTGACATGCTACGGGAAACGCGAATTACGCAACCTCGTCATGCTCCTTGTGGGCAGGAACAGCGTCGACTTGCCATCAGGTGAGTTGTATATTCGCGACTTCTGCTTGTCACCGTGTGATGCGGAGTTTTCCATGGACATGTTATATGAGAGAGATAGAAAATCGTTCAAAATTAAGATACTTATAACACGAAATTCTTTTTTTATAAATTTATTATTATTATTTATTTTAAAGTTTGTTTCCCCTAAATTGATAGATATGTATGTTACTGTGTACACAAGTACTATTTTATGTTGTATGTTACTGTGTATACGAGGGTCGACACCCCGTTTCATTCTGCTTTTAGGATTCTGAATTGTGAAAGGAGTGGGAGTTTTAGCCACAATTTCTCCAACTGTTTGATTCATGGAGTCCAACGGACCAAGACTGGTAACATGCATTTCTATCATTTTTTAATTTCTCTTTCAACATTTAATCGTTCGTTTTAATGTTTTTGTTCTCCTTCGGGACAGTTTTGTATATAATTTATAAACTATTACTAATTTAATTTATTGATTGTAATGTACTAAGAAATCTTGCGTCCACTCCAATGATATCTTTGTGAAGATACCCCTAAACTTTCTACCTTTGACCATCAACTTCGTTGCAGTAATAGCCTTTAAAAACAGAATTTTTGGCGTAAATATATCTGACACAAAAATCTTTTTAAGGAAAAGTTATTGATCATAAATACCGCAGACGTAATTTTAAAAGTAAAAATTGCATGATAGCATTTTTAAATATTAATTTAAAGTCGAGACGTTTGTTCTATACAACTTTGCTCATAATGTCAGTAGAGTTGAAGAATAGTTGCATACTGTAAATTAAATTTCGCGTCAGATTAATGGCAAATATGCTCTTCAATTCTTGCGAGTATAGACATTAATACGGTTGTCAGGCAGAGGGCAAATTTTGAAATACAGAGAATTTTCATAAACGGAATTTTAATAATTTCTGAGCTCATACTTTTACAGTGATGAGTTACTTCGATAGGCAACAGAAAAACAATCTTTGACATGCAACGGGAAACGCGAATTACGCAACCTCGTTATGCTCCTTGTGGGCAGGAACAGCGTCGACTTGCCATCAGGTGAGTTGTATATTCGCGACTTCAGCTTGTCACAGTGTGATGCGGAGTTTTCCCTGGACATGTTATATGAGTAATACAGAAAATCTTTCAAAATTAAGATACGTATAACACGAAATTCTTTTTTTTAAATGTTATTATTTTATTTTTTTTTTAAAGTTTGTTTCCACTCAATTGATAGATATGTATGTTACTGTGTACACAAGTACTATTTTATGTTGTGTGTTACTGTGTATACGAGGGTCGACGCCCCGTTTCATTCTGCTTTTTAGGATTCTGAATTGTGAAAGGAGTGGGAGTTTGAGCCAGAATTTCTCCAACTGTTTGATTCATGGAATCCAACGGACCAAGACAGGTAACATGCATTTCTATCATTTTTTAATTTCTCTTTCAACATTTAATCGTTCGTTTTAATGTTTTTGTTCTCCTTCGGGACAGTTTTGTATGTAATTTATAAACTATTACTAATTTAATTTATTGATTGTAATGTACTAAGAAATCTTGCGTCCACTCCAATAATATCTTTGTGAAGATACCCCTAAACTTTCTACCTTTGACCATCAACTTCGTTGCAGTAATAGCCTTTAAAAACAGAATTTTTGGCGTAAATATATCTGACACAAAAAGCTTTTTAAGGAAAAGTTATTGATCATAAATACCGCATACGTAATTTTAAAAGTAAAAATTGCATGATAGCATTTTTAAATATTAATTTAAAGTCGAGACGTTTGTTCTATACAACTTTGCTCATAATGTCAGTAGAGTTGAAGAATAGTTGCATACTGTAAATCAAATTTCGCGTCAGATTAATGGCAAATATGCTTTTCAATTCTTGCGAGTATAGACATTAATACGGTTGTCAGGCAGAGGGCAAATTTTGAAATACAGAGAATTTTCATAAACGGAATTTTAATAATTTCTGAGCTCATACTTTTACAGTGATGAGTTACTCCGATAGGCAACAGAAAAACAATCTTTGACATGCAACGGGAAACGCGAATTACGCAACCTCGTCATGCTCCTTGTGGGCAGGAACAGCGTCGACTTGCCATCAGGTGAGTTGTATATTCGCGATTTCCACTTGTCAGCGTGTGATGCGGAGATTTCCCTGGACATGTTATGCGAGTGAGACAGAAAATCTTTTAAAATGAAGATACGTATAACACGAAATTCTTTTTTTATAAATTTATTTATTTATTTATTTTTTAAAGTTTGTTTCCCCTCCCTTGATAGATATGTATGTTACTGTGTACACAAGTACTATTTTATGTTGTGTGTTACTGTGTATACGAGGGTCGACGCCCCGTTTCATTCTGCTTTTTAGGATTCTGAACTGTGAAAGGAGTGGGAGTTGTGAGCCAGACTTTCTCCAACTGTTTGATTCATGGAATCCAACGGACCAAGACAGGTAACATGCATTTCTATCATTTTTTAATTTCTCTTTCAACATTTAATCGTTCGTTTTAATGTTTTGTTCTCCTTCGGGACAGTTTTGTATGTAATTTATAAACTATTACTATTTTAATTTATTGATTGTAATGTACTAAGAAATCTTGCGTCCACTCCAATAATATCTTTGTGAAGATACCCCTAAACTTTCTACCTTTGACCATCAACTTCGTTGCAGTAATAGCCTTTAAAAACAGAATTTTTGGCGTAAATATATCTGACACAAAAAGCTTTTTAAGGAAAAGTTATTGATAATAAATACCGCAGACGTAATTTTAAAAGTAAAAATTGCATGATAGCATTTTTAAATATTAATTTAAAGTCGAGATGTTTGGACTATACAACTCTGCTCATAATGTAAGTAGAGTTGAAGAATAGTTACATACTGTAAATTAAATTTCGGGTCAGATTGATGGCAAATATGCTTTCGCATTTTTGTGAGAATAGACCTTAATACGGTTGTCAGGCAGGGGGCAAATTTTGAAATACAGAGAATTTTCATAAACGGAATTTTAATAATTTCTGAGCGCGTACTTTTACAGTGATGAGTTACTCCGATAGGCAACAGAAAAATAATCTTTGACATGTTACGGGAAACGCGAATTACGCAACCTCGTCATGCTCCTTGTGGGCAGGAACAGCGTCGACTTGCCATCAGGTGAGTTGTATATTCGCGACTTCTGCTTGTCACCGTGTGATGCGGAGTTTTCCATGGACATGTTATATGAGAGAGATAGAAAATCTTTCAAAATTAAGATACTTATAACACGAAATTCTTTTTTTATAAATTTATTATTATTATTTATTTTAAAGTTTGTTTCCCCTCAATTGATAGATATGTATGTTACTGTGTACACAAGTACTATTTTATGTTGTATGTTACTGTGTATACGAGGGTCGACGCCCCGTTTCATTATGCTTTTTAGGATTCTGAATTGTGAAAGGAGTGGGAGTTTTAGCCAAAATTTCTCCAACAGTTTGATTCATGGAATCCAATGGATCAAGACAGGTAACATGCAATTCTATCATTTCTTAAATTTTCTTTTAACATTTAATCCTTCGTTTAAATTTTTTTGTTCTAATTTGGGATAGTTTTATATTTAATTTATAAACTATTACTATTTTAATATATTGATTTTAATGTACTTAGAAATTTTGCGTTCACTCCAATAATATCTTTGTGAAGCTACCCCTAAACTTTCTACCTTTGACCATCAACTTCGTTACATAAATAACTTTTAAAAGCAGAATTTTTGGCGTAAATATATCTGACACAAAAAGCTTTTTAAGGAAAAGTTATTGATCATAAATACCGCAGACGTAATTTTAAAAGTAAAAATTGCACGATAGCATTTTTAAATATTAATTTAAAATCGAGATGTTTGGACTATACAACTCTGCTCATAATGTAAGTAGAGTTGAAGAATAGTTACATACTGTAAATTAAATTTCGCGTCAGATTAATGGCAAATATGCTTTTCAATTCTTTCGAGTATAGACATTAATACGGTTGTCAGGCATAGGGCAAATTTTGAAAAACCGAGAATTTTCATAAACGAATTGTAATAATTTCTGAGCGCGTATTTTTACAGTGATGAGTTACTCCGATAGCAACAAAAAACACTCTTTGACATGCTACAGGAAACGCGAATTACGCAACCTCGTCATGCTCCTTGTGGGCAGGAACAGCGTCGACTTGCCATCATGTGAGTTGTATATTCGCGATTTCCACTTGTCAGCGTGTGATGCGGAGATTTCCCTGGACATGTTATGCGAGTGAGACAGAAAATCTTTTAAAATGAAGATACGTATAACACGAAATTCTTTTTTTATAAATTTATTTATTTATTTATTTTTTAAAGTTTGTTTCCTCTCCCTTGATAGATATGTATGTTACTGTGTACACAAGTACTATTTTATGTTGTATGTTACTGTGTATACGAGGGTCGACGCCCCGTTTAATTCTGCTTTTTAGGATTCTGAACTGTGAAAGGAGTGGGAGTTGTGAGCCAGACTTTCTCCAACTGTTTGATTCATGGAATCCAACGGACCAAGACAGGTAACATGCATTTCTATCATTTTTTAATTTCTCTTTCAACATTTAATCGTTCGTTTTAATATTTTGTTCTCCTTCGGGACAGTTTTGCATGTAATTTATAAACTATTACTAATTTAATTTATTGATTGTAATGTACTAAGAAATCTTGCGTCCACTCCAATAATATCTTTGTGAAGATACCCCTAAACTTTCTACCTTTGACCATCAACTTCGTTGCAGTAATAGCCTTTAAAAACAGAATTTTTGGCGTAAATATATCTGACACAAAAATTTTTTAAGGAAAAGTTATTGATCATAAATACCGCAGACGTAATTTAAAAAGTAAAAATTGCATGATAGCATTTTTAAATATTAATTTAAAGTCGAGACGTTTGTTCTATACAACTTTGCTCATAATGTCAGTAGAGTTGAAGAATAGTTGCATACTGTAAATTAAATTTCGCGTCAGATTAATTGCAAATATGCTTTTCAATTCTTGCGAGTATAGACATTAATACGGTTGTCAGGCAGAGGGCAAATTTTGAAATACAGAGAATTTTCATAAACGGAATTTTAATAATTTCTGAGCTCATACTTTTACAGTGATGAGTTACTCCGATAGGCAACAGAAAAACAATCTTTGACATGCAACGGGAAACGCGAATTACGCAACCTCGTCATGCTCCTTGTGGGCAGGAACAGCGTCGACTTGCCATCAGGTGAGTTGTATATTCGCGATTTCCACTTGTCAGCGTGTGATGCGGAGATTTCCCTGGACATGTTATGCGAGTGAGACAGAAAATCTTTTAAAATGAAGATACGTATAACACGAAATTCTTTTTTTATAAATTTATTTATTTATTTATTTTTTAAAGTTTGTTTCCCCTCCCTTGATAGATATGTATGTTACTGTGTACACAAGTACTATTTTATGTTGTATGTTACTGTGTATACGAGGGTCGACGCCCCGTTTCATTCTGCTTTTTAGGATTCTGATTTGTGAAAGGAGTGGGAGTTGTGAGCCAGACTTTCTCCAACTGTTTGATTCGTGGAATCCAACGGACCAAGACAGGTAACATGCATTTCTATCATTTTTTAATTTCTCTTTCAACATTTAATCGTTCGTTTTTTGTTCTCCTTCGGGACAGTTTTGTATGTAATTTATAAACTATTACTATTTTAATTTATTGATTGTAATTTACTAAGAAATCTTGCGTCCAGTCCAATAATATCTTTGTGAAGATACCCCTAAACTTTCTACCTTTGACCATCAACTTCGTTGCAGTAATAGCCTTTAAAAACAGAATTTTTGGCGTAAATTTATCTGACACAAAAAGCTTTTTAAGGAAAAGTTATTGATCATAAATACCGCAAACGTAATTTTAAAAGTAAAAATTGCAGGATAGCATTTTTAAATATTAATTTAAAGTCGAGATGTTTGGACTATACAACTCTGCTCATAATGTAAGTAGAGTTGAAGAATAGTTACATACTGTAAATTAAATTTCGGGTCAGATTGATGGCAAATATGCTTTCGCATTTTTGTGAGAATAGACCTTAATACGGTTGTCAGGCAGGGGGCAAATTTTGAAATACAGAGAATTTTCATAAACGGAATTTTAATAATTTCTGAGCGCGTACTTTTACAGTGATGAGTTACTCCGATAGGCAACAGAATAATAATCTTTGACATGCTACGGGAAACGCGAATTACGCAACCTCGTCATGCTCCTTGTGGGCAGGAACAGCGTCGACTTGCCATCAGGTGAGTTGTATATTCGCGACTTCTGCTTGTCACCGTGTGATGCGGAGTTTTCCATGGACATGTTATATGAGAGAGATAGAAAATCTTTCAAAATTAAGATATTATAACACGAAATTCTTTTTTTATAAATTTATTATTATTATTTATTTTAAAGTTTGTTTCCCCTCAATTGATAGATATGTATGTTACTGTGTACACAAGTACTATTTTATGTTGTATGTTACTGTGTATACGAGGGTCGACGCCCCGTTTCATTCTGCTTTTTAGGATTCTGAATTGTGAAAGGAGTGGGAGTTTTAGCCAAAATTTCTCCAACTGTTTGATTCATGGAATCCAATGGATCAAGACAGGTAACATGCAATTCTATCATTTCTTAAATTTTCTTTTAACGTTTAATCGTTCGTTTAAATTTTTTTGTTCTAATTTGGGATAGTTTTATATGTAATTTATTAACTATTACTATTTTAATTTATTGATTTTAATGTACTTAGAAATTTTGCGTTCACTCCAATAATATCTTTGTGAAGCTACCCCTAAACTTTCTACCTTTGACCATCAACTTCGTTACATAAATAACTTTTAAAAGCAGAATTTTTGGCGTAAATATATCTGACACAAAAAGCTTTTTAAGGAAAAGTTATTGATCATAAATACCATAGACGTAATTTTAAAAGTAAAAATTGCACGATAGCATTTTTAAATATTAATTTAAAGTCGAGACGTTTGTTCTATACAACTTTGCTCATAATGTCAGTAGAGTTGAAGAATAGTTGCATACTGTAAATTAAATTTCGCGTCAGATTAATGGCAAATATGCTTTTCAATTCTTTCGAGTATAGACATTAATACGGTTGTCAAGCAGAGGGCAAATTTTGAAAAACCGAGAATTTTCATAAACGAATTGTAATAATTTCTGAGCACGTATTTTTACAGTGATGAGTTACTCCGATAGCAACAAAAAACACTCTTTGACATGCTACAGGAAACGCGAATTACGCAACCTCGTCATGCTCCTTGTGGGCAGGAACAGCGTCGACTTGCCATCATGTGAGTTGTATATTCGCGATTTCCACTTGTCAGCGTGTGATGCGGAGATTTCCCTGGACATGTTATGCGAGTGAGACAGAAAATCTTTTAAAATGAAGATACGTATAACACGAAATTCTTTTTTTATAAATTTATTTATTTATTTATTTTTTAAAGTTTGTTTCCCCTCCCTTGATAGATATGTATGTTACTGTGTACACAAGTACTATTTTATGTTGTATGTTACTGTGTATACGAGGGTCGACGCCCCGTTTCATTCTGCTTTTTAGGATTCTGAACTGTGAAAGGAGTGGGAGTTGTGAGCCAGACTTTCTCCAACTGTTTGATTCATGGAATCCAACGGACCAAGACAGGTAACATGCATTTCTATCATTTTTTAATTTCTCTTTCAACATTTAATCGTTCGTTTTAATGTTTTGTTCTCCTTCGGGACAGTTTTGTATGTAATTTATAAACTATTACTATTTTAATTTATTGATTGTAATGTACTAAGAAATCTTGCGTCCACTCCAATAATATCTTTGTGAAGATACCCCTAAACTTTCTACCTTTGACCATCAACTTCGTTGCAGTAATAGCCTTTAAAAACAGAATTTTTGGCGTAAATATATCTGACACAAAAAGCTTTTTAAGGAAAAGTTATTGATAATAAATACCGCAGACGTAATTTTAAAAGTAAAAATTGCATGATAGCATTTTTAAATATTAATTTAAAGTCGAGATGTTTGGACTATACAACTCTGCTCATAATGTAAGTAGAGTTGAAGAATAGTTACATACTGTAAATTAAATTTCGGGTCAGATTGATGGCAAATATGCTTTCGCATTTTTGTGAGAATAGACCTTAATACGGTTGTAAGGCAGGGGGCAAATTTTGAAATACAGAGAATTTTCATAAACGGAATTTTAATAATTTCTGAGCGCGTACTTTTACAGTGATGAGTTACTCCGATAGGCAACAGAAAAATAATCTTTGACATGCTACGGGAAACGCGAATTACGCAACCTCGTCATGCTCCTTGTGGGCAGGAACAGCGTCGACTTGCCATCAGGTGAGTTGTATATTCGCGACTTCTGCTTGTCACCGTGTGATGCGGAGTTTTCCATGGACATGCTATATGAGAGAGATAGAAAATCTTTCAAAATTAAGATACTTATAACACGAAATTCTTTTTTTATAAATGTATTATTATTATTTATTTTAAAGTTTGTTTCCCCTCAATTGATAGATATGTATGTTACTGTGTACACAAGTACTATTTTATGTTGTATGTTACTGTGTATACGAGGGTCGACGCCCCGTTTAATTCTGCTTTTTAGGATTCTGAACTGTGAAAGAAGTGGGAGTTGTGAGCCAGACTTTCTCCAACTGTTTGATTCATGGAATCCAACGAAACAAGACAGGTAACATGCATTTCTATCATTTTTTAATTTCTCTTTCAACATTTAATCGTTCGTTTTAATATTTTGTTCTCCTTCGGGACAGTTTTGTATGTAATTTATAAACTATTACTAATTTAATTTATTGATTGTAATGTACTAAGAAATCTTGCGTCCACTCCAATAATATCTTTGTGAAGATACCCCTAAACTTTCTACCTTTGACCATCAACTTCGTTGCAGTAATAGCCTTTAAAAACAGAATTTTTGGCGTAAATATATCTGACACAAAAATCTTTTTAAGGAAAAGTTATTGATCATAAATACCGCAGACGTAATTTAAAAAGTAAAAATTGCATGATAGCATTTTTAAATATTAATTTAAAGTCGAGACGTTTGTTCTATACAACTTTGCTCATAATGTCAGTAGAGTTGAAGAATAGTTGCATACTGTAAATTAAATTTCGCGTCAGATTAATGGCAAATATGCTTTTCAATTCTTGCGAGTATAGACATTAATACGGTTGTCAGGCAGAGGGCAAATTTTGAAATACAGAGAATTTTCATAAACGGAATTTTAATAATTTCTGAGCTCATACTTTTACAGTGATGAGTTACTCCGATAGGCAACAGAAAAACAATCTTTGACATGCAACGGGAAACGCGAATTACGCAACCTCGTCATGCTCCTTGTGGGCAGGAACAGCGTCGACTTGCCATCAGGTGAGTTGTATATTCGGGATTTCCACTTGTCAGCGTGTGATGCGGAGATTTCCCTGGACATGTTATGCGAGTGAGACAGAAAATCTTTTAAAATGAAGATACGTATAACACGAAATTCTTTTTTTATAAATTTATTTATTTATTTATTTTTTAAAGTTTGTTTCCCCTCCCTTGATAGATATGTATGTTACTGTGTACACAAGTACTATTTTATGTTGTATGTTACTGTGTATACGAGGGTCGACGCCCCGTTTCATTCTGCTTTTTATGATTCTGAACTGTGAAAGGAGTGGGAGTTGTGAGCCAGACTTTCTCCAACTGTTTGATTCATGGAATCCAACGGACCAAGACAGGTAACATGCATTTCTATCATTTTTTAATTTCTCTTTCAACATTTAATCGTTCGTTTTAATGTTTTGTTCTCCTTCGGGACAGTTTTGTATGTAATTTATAAACTATTACTATTTTAATTTATTGATTGTAATTTACTAAGAAATCTTGCGTCCACTCCAATAATATCTTTGTGAAGATACCCCTAAACTTTCTACCTTTGACCATCAACTTCGTTGCAGTAATAGCCTTTAAAAACAGAATTTTTGGCGTAAATATATCTGACACAAAAAGCCTTTTAAGGAAAAGTTATTGATAATAAATACCGCAGACGTAAATTTAAAAGTAAAAATTGCACGATAGCATTTTTTAATATTAATTTAAAGTCGAGACGTTTGTTCTATACAACTTTGCTCATAATGTCAGTAGAGTTGAAGAATAGTTGCATACTGTAAATTAAATTTCGCGTCAGATTAATGGCAAATATGCTTTTCAATTCTTGTGAGTATAGACATTAATACGGTTGTCAGGCAGAGGGCAAATTTTGAAATACAGAGAATTTTCATAAACGGAATTTTAATAATTTCTGAGCTCATACTTTTACAGTGATGAGTTACTCCGATAGGCAACAGAAAAACAATCTTTGACATGCAACGGGAAACGCGAATTACGCAACCTCGTCATGCTCCTTGTGGGCAGGAACAGCGTCGACTTGCCATCAGGTGAGTTGTATATTCGCGATTTCCACTTGTCAGCGTGTGATGCGGAGATTTCCCTGGACATGTTATGCGAGTGAGACAGAAAATCTTTTAAAATGAAGATACGTATAACACGAAATTCTTTTTTTATAAATTTATTTATTTATTTATTTTTTAAAGTTTGTTTCCCCTCCCTTGATAGATATGTATGTTACTGTGTACACAAGTACTATTTTATGTTGTATGTTACTGTGTATACGAGGGTCGACGCCCCGTTTCATTCTGCTTTTTAGGATTCTGAACTGTGAAAGGAGTGGGAGTTGTGAGCCAGACTTTCTCCAACTGTTTGATTCATGGAATCCAACGGACCAAGACAGGTAACATGCATTTCTATCATTTTTTAATTTCTCTTTCAACATTTAATCGTTCGTTTTAATGTTTTGTTCTCCTTCGGGACAGTTTTGTATGTAATTTATAAACTATTACTATTTTAATTTATTGATTGTAATTTACTAAGAAATCTTGCGTCCACTCCAATAATATCTTTGTGAAGATACCCCTAAACTTTCTACCTTTGACCATCAACTTCGTTGCAGTAATAGCCTTTAAAAACAGAATTTTTGGCGTAAATTTATCTGACAGAAAAAGCTTTTTAAGGAAAAGTTATTGATCATAAATACCTCAAACGTAATTTTAAAAGTAAAAATTGCATGATAGCATTTTTAAATATTAATTTAAAGTCGAGATGTTTGGACTATACAACTCTGCTCATAATGTAAGTAGAGTTGAAGAATAGTTACATACTGTAAATTAAATTTCGGGTCAGATTGATGGCAAATATGCTTTCGCATTTTTGTGAGAATAGACCTTAATACGGTTGTCAGGCAGGGGGCAAATTTTGAAATACAGAGAATTTTCATAAACGGAATTTTAATAATTTCTGAGCGCGTACTTTTACAGTGATGAGTTACTCCGATAGGCAACAGAATAATAATCTTTGACATGCTACGGGAAACGCGAATTACGCAACCTCGTCATGCTCCTTGTGGGCAGGAACAGCGTCGACTTGCCATCAGGTGAGTTGTATATTCGCGACTTCTGCTTGTCACCGTGTGATGCGGAGTTTTCCATGGACATGCTATATGAGAGAGATAGAAAATCTTTCAAAATTAAGATACTTATAACACGAAATTCTTTTTTTATAAATGTATTATTATTATTTATTTTAAAGTTTGTTTCCCCTCAATTGATAGATATGTATGTTACTGTGTACACAAGTACTATTTTATGTTGTATGTTACTGTGTATACGAGGGTCGACGCCCCGTTTAATTCTGCTTTTTAGGATTCTGAACTGTGAAAGGAGTGGGAGTTGTGAGCCAGACTTTCTCCAACTGTTTGATTCATGGAATCCAACGAACCAAGACAGGTAACATGCATTTCTATCATTTTTTAATTTCTCTTTCAACATTTAATCGTTCGTTTTAATATTTTGTTCTCCTTCGGGACAGTTTTGTATGTAATTTATAAACTATTACTAATTTAATTTATTGATTGTAATGTACTAAGAAATCTTGCGTCCACTCCAATAATATCTTTGTGAAGATACCCCTAAACTTTCTACCTTTGACCATCAACTTCGTTGCAGTAATAGCCTTTAAAAACAGAATTTTTGGCGTAAATTTATCTGACAGAAAAAGCTTTTTAAGGAAAAGTTATTGATCATAAATACCGCAAACGTAATTTTAAAAGTAAAAATTGCATGATAGCATTTTTAAATATTAATTTAAAGTCGAGATGTTTGGACTATACAACTCTGCTCATAATGTAAGTAGAGTTGAAGAATAGTTACATACTGTAAATTAAATTTCGGGTCAGATTGATGGCAAATATGCTTTCGCATTTTTGTGAGAATAGACCTTAATACGGTTGTCAGGCAGGGGGCAAATTTTGAAATACAGAGAATTTTCATAAACGGAATTTTAATAATTTCTGAGCGCGTACTTTTACAGTGATGAGTTACTCCGATAGGCAACAGAATAATAATCTTTGACATGCTACGGGAAACGCGAATTACGCAACCTCGTCATGCTCCTTGTGGGCAGGAACAGCGTCGACTTGCCATCAGGTGAGTTGTATATTCGCGACTTCTGCTTGTCACCGTGTGATGCGGAGTTTTCCATGGACATGCTATATGAGAGAGATAGAAAATCTTTCAAAATTAAGATACTTATAACACGAAATTCTTTTTTTATAAATGTATTATTATTATTTATTTTAAAGTTTGTTTCCCCTCAATTGATAGATATGTATGTTACTGTGTACACAAGTACTATTTTATGTTGTATGTTACTGTGTATACGAGGGTCGACGCCCCGTTTAATTCTGCTTTTTAGGATTCTGAACTGTGAAAGGAGTGGGAGTTGTGAGCCAGACTTTCTCCAACTGTTTGATTCATGGAATCCAACGAACCAAGACAGGTAACATGCATTTCTATCATTTTTTAATTTCTCTTTCAACATTTAATCGTTCGTTTTAATATTTTGTTCTCCTTCGGGACAGTTTTGTATGTAATTTATAAACTATTACTAATTTAATTTATTGATTGTAATGTACTAAGAAATCTTGCGTCCACTCCAATAATATCTTTGTGAAGATACCCCTAAACTTTCTACCTTTGACCATCAACTTCGTTGCAGTAATAGCCTTTAAAAACAGAATTTTTGGCGTAAATATATCTGACACAAAAATCTTTTTAAGGAAAAGTTATTGATCATAAATACCGCAGACGTAATTTAAAAAGTAAAAATTGCATGATAGCATTTTTAAATATTAATTTAAAGTCGAGACGTTTGTTCTATACAACTTTGCTCATAATGTCAGTAGAGTTGAAGAATAGTTGCATACTGTAAATTAAATTTCGCGTCAGATTAATGGCAAATATGCTTTTCAATTCTTGCGAGTATAGACATTAATACGGTTGTCAGGCAGATGGCAAATTTTGAAATACAGAGAATTTTCATAAACGGAATTTTAATAATTTCTGAGCTCATACTTTTACAGTGATGAGTTACTCCGATAGGCAACAGAAAAACAATCTTTGACATGCAACGGGAAACGCGAATTACGCAACCTCGTCATGCTCCTTGTGGGCAGGAACAGCGTCGACTTGCCATCAGGTGAGTTGTATATTCGGGATTTCCACTTGTCAGCGTGTGATGCGGAGATTTCCCTGGACATGTTATGCGAGTGAGACAGAAAATCTTTTAAAATGAAGATACGTATAACACGAAATTCTTTTTTTATAAATTTATTTATTTATTTATTTTTTAAAGTTTGTTTCCCCTCCCTTGATAGATATGTATGTTACTGTGTACACAAGTACTATTTTATGTTGTATGTTACTGTGTATACGAGGGTCGACGCCCCGTTTCATTCTGCTTTTTATGATTCTGAACTGTGAAAGGAGTGGGAGTTGTGAGCCAGACTTTCTCCAACTGTTTGATTCATGGAATCCAACGGACCAAGACAGGTAACATGCATTTCTATCATTTTTTAATTTCTCTTTCAACATTTAATCGTTCGTTTTAATGTTTTGTTCTCCTTCGGGACAGTTTTGTATGTAATTTATAAACTATTACTATTTTAATTTATTGATTGTAATTTACTAAGAAATCTTGCGTCCACTCCAATAATATCTTTGTGAAGATACCCCTAAACTTTCTACCTTTGACCATCAACTTCGTTGCAGTAATAGCCTTTAAAAACAGAATTTTTGGCGTAAATATATCTGACACAAAAAGCCTTTTAAGGAAAAGTTATTGATAATAAATACCGCAGACGTAAATTTAAAAGTAAAAATTGCACGATAGCATTTTTTAATATTAATTTAAAGTCGAGACGTTTGTTCTATACAACTTTGCTCATAATGTCAGTAGAGTTGAAGAATAGTTGCATACTGTAAATTAAATTTCGCGTCAGATTAATGGCAAATATGCTTTTCAATTCTTGTGAGTATAGACATTAATACGGTTGTCAGGCAGAGGGCAAATTTTGAAATACAGAGAATTTTCATAAACGGAATTTTAATAATTTCTGAGCTCATACTTTTACAGTGATGAGTTACTCCGATAGGCAACAGAAAAACAATCTTTGACATGCAACGGGAAACGCGAATTACGCAACCTCGTCATGCTCCTTGTGGGCAGGAACAGCGTCGACTTGCCATCAGGTGAGTTGTATATTCGCGATTTCCACTTGTCAGCGTGTGATGCGGAGATTTCCCTGGACATGTTATGCGAGTGAGACAGAAAATCTTTTAAAATGAAGATACGTATAACACGAAATTCTTTTTTTATAAATTTATTTATTTATTTATTTTTTAAAGTTTGTTTCCCCTCCCTTGATAGATATGTATGTTACTGTGTACACAAGTACTATTTTATGTTGTATGTTACTGTGTATACGAGGGTCGACGCCCCGTTTCATTCTGCTTTTTAGGATTCTGAACTGTGAAAGGAGTGGGAGTTGTGAGCCAGACTTTCTCCAACTGTTTGATTCATGGAATCCAACGGACCAAGACAGGTAACATGCATTTCTATCATTTTTTAATTTCTCTTTCAACATTTAATCGTTCGTTTTAATGTTTTGTTCTCCTTCGGGACAGTTTTGTATGTAATTTATAAACTATTACTATTTTAATTTATTGATTGTAATTTACTAAGAAATCTTGCGTCCACTCCAATAATATCTTTGTGAAGATACCCCTAAACTTTCTACCTTTGACCATCAACTTCGTTGCAGTAATAGCCTTTAAAAACAGAATTTTTGGCGTAAATTTATCTGACAGAAAAAGCTTTTTAAGGAAAAGTTATTGATCATAAATACCGCAAACGTAATTTTAAAAGTAAAAATTGCATGATAGCATTTTTAAATATTAATTTAAAGTCGAGATGTTTGGACTATACAACTCTGCTCATAATGTAAGTAGAGTTGAAGAATAGTTACATACTGTAAATTAAATTTCGGGTCAGATTGATGGCAAATATGCTTTCGCATTTTTGTGAGAATAGACCTTAATACGGTTGTCAGGCAGGGGGCAAATTTTGAAATACAGAGAATTTTCATAAACGGAATTTTAATAATTTCTGAGCGCGTACTTTTACAGTGATGAGTTACTCCGATAGGCAACAGAATAATAATCTTTGACATGCTACGGGAAACGCGAATTACGCAACCTCGTCATGCTCCTTGTGGGCAGGAACAGCGTCGACTTGCCATCAGGTGAGTTGTATATTCGCGACTTCTGCTTGTCACCGTGTGATGCGGAGTTTTCCATGGACATGCTATATGAGAGAGATAGAAAATCTTTCAAAATTAAGATACTTATAACACGAAATTCTTTTTTTATAAATGTATTATTATTATTTATTTTAAAGTTTGTTTCCCCTCAATTGATAGATATGTATGTTACTGTGTACACAAGTACTATTTTATGTTGTATGTTACTGTGTATACGAGGGTCGACGCCCCGTTTAATTCTGCTTTTTAGGATTCTGAACTGTGAAAGGAGTGGGAGTTGTGAGCCAGACTTTCTCCAACTGTTTGATTCATGGAATCCAACGAACCAAGACAGGTAACATGCATTTCTATCATTTTTTAATTTCTCTTTCAACATTTAATCGTTCGTTTTAATATTTTGTTCTCCTTCGGGACAGTTTTGTATGTAATTTATAAACTATTACTAATTTAATTTATTGATTGTAATGTACTAAGAAATCTTGCGTCCACTCCAATAATATCTTTGTGAAGATACCCCTAAACTTTCTACCTTTGACCATCAACTTCGTTGCAGTAATAGCCTTTAAAAACAGAATTTTTGGCGTAAATATATCTGACACAAAAATCTTTTTAAGGAAAAGTTATTGATCATAAATACCGCAGACGTAATTTAAAAAGTAAAAATTGCATGATAGCATTTTTAAATATTAATTTAAAGTCGAGACGTTTGTTCTATACAACTTTGCTCATAATGTCAGTAGAGTTGAAGAATAGTTGCATACTGTAAATTAAATTTCGCGTCAGATTAATGGCAAATATGCTTTTCAATTCTTGCGAGTATAGACATTAATACGGTTGTCAGGCAGATGGCAAATTTTGAAATACAGAGAATTTTCATAAACGGAATTTTAATAATTTCTGAGCTCATACTTTTACAGTGATGAGTTACTCCGATAGGCAACAGAAAAACAATCTTTGACATGCAACGGGAAACGCGAATTACGCAACCTCGTCATGCTCCTTGTGGGCAGGAACAGCGTCGACTTGCCATCAGGTGAGTTGTATATTCGGGATTTCCACTTGTCAGCGTGTGATGCGGAGATTTCCCTGGACATGTTATGCGAGTGAGACAGAAAATCTTTTAAAATGAAGATACGTATAACACGAAATTCTTTTTTTATAAATTTATTTATTTATTTATTTTTTAAAGTTTGTTTCCCCTCCCTTGATAGATATGTATGTTACTGTGTACACAAGTACTATTTTATGTTGTATGTTACTGTGTATACGAGGGTCGACGCCCCGTTTCATTCTGCTTTTTATGATTCTGAACTGTGAAAGGAGTGGGAGTTGTGAGCCAGACTTTCTCCAACTGTTTGATTCATGGAATCCAACGGACCAAGACAGGTAACATGCATTTCTATCATTTTTTAATTTCTCTTTCAACATTTAATCGTTCGTTTTAATGTTTTGTTCTCCTTCGGGACAGTTTTGTATGTAATTTATAAACTATTACTATTTTAATTTATTGATTGTAATTTACTAAGAAATCTTGCGTCCACTCCAATAATATCTTTGTGAAGATACCCCTAAACTTTCTACCTTTGACCATCAACTTCGTTGCAGTAATAGCCTTTAAAAACAGAATTTTTGGCGTAAATATATCTGACACAAAAAGCCTTTTAAGGAAAAGTTATTGATAATAAATACCGCAGACGTAAATTTAAAAGTAAAAATTGCACGATAGCATTTTTTAATATTAATTTAAAGTCGAGACGTTTGTTCTATACAACTTTGCTCATAATGTCAGTAGAGTTGAAGAATAGTTGCATACTGTAAATTAAATTTCGCGTCAGATTAATGGCAAATATGCTTTTCAATTCTTGTGAGTATAGACATTAATACGGTTGTCAGGCAGAGGGCAAATTTTGAAATACAGAGAATTTTCATAAACGGAATTTTAATAATTTCTGAGCTCATACTTTTACAGTGATGAGTTACTCCGATAGGCAACAGAAAAACAATCTTTGACATGCAACGGGAAACGCGAATTACGCAACCTCGTCATGCTCCTTGTGGGCAGGAACAGCGTCGACTTGCCATCAGGTGAGTTGTATATTCGCGATTTCCACTTGTCAGCGTGTGATGCGGAGATTTCCCTGGACATGTTATGCGAGTGAGACAGAAAATCTTTTAAAATGAAGATACGTATAACACGAAATTCTTTTTTTATAAATTTATTTATTTATTTATTTTTTAAAGTTTGTTTCCCCTCCCTTGATAGATATGTATGTTACTGTGTACACAAGTACTATTTTATGTTGTATGTTACTGTGTATACGAGGGTCGACGCCCCGTTTCATTCTGCTTTTTAGGATTCTGAACTGTGAAAGGAGTGGGAGTTGTGAGCCAGACTTTCTCCAACTGTTTGATTCATGGAATCCAACGGACCAAGACAGGTAACATGCATTTCTATCATTTTTTAATTTCTCTTTCAACATTTAATCGTTCGTTTTAATGTTTTGTTCTCCTTCGGGACAGTTTTGTATGTAATTTATAAACTATTACTATTTTAATTTATTGATTGTAATTTACTAAGAAATCTTGCGTCCACTCCAATAATATCTTTGTGAAGATACCCCTAAACTTTCTACCTTTGACCATCAACTTCGTTGCAGTAATAGCCTTTAAAAACAGAATTTTTGGCGTAAATTTATCTGACAGAAAAAGCTTTTTAAGGAAAAGTTATTGATCATAAATACCGCAAACGTAATTTTAAAAGTAAAAATTGCATGATAGCATTTTTAAATATTAATTTAAAGTCGAGATGTTTGGACTATACAACTCTGCTCATAATGTAAGTAGAGTTGAAGAATAGTTACATACTGTAAATTAAATTTCGGGTCAGATTGATGGCAAATATGCTTTCGCATTTTTGTGAGAATAGACCTTAATACGGTTGTCAGGCAGGGGGCAAATTTTGAAATACAGAGAATTTTCATAAACGGAATTTTAATAATTTCTGAGCGCGTACTTTTACAGTGATGAGTTACTCCGATAGGCAACAGAATAATAATCTTTGACATGCTACGGGAAACGCGAATTACGCAACCTCGTCATGCTCCTTGTGGGCAGGAACAGCGTCGACTTGCCATCAGGTGAGTTGTATATTCGCGACTTCTGCTTGTCACCGTGTGATGCGGAGTTTTCCATGGACATGTTATATGAGAGAGATAGAAAATCTTTCAAAATTAAGATACTTATAACACGAAATTCTTTTTTTATAAATTTATTATTATTATTTATTTTAAAGTTTGTTTCCCCTCAATTGATAGATATGTATGTTACAGTGTACACAAGTACTATTTTATGTTGTATGTTACTGTGTATACGAGGGTCGACGCCCCGTTTCATTCTGCTTTTTAGGATTCTGAATTGTGAAAGGAGTGGGAGTTTTAGCCAAAATTTCTCCAACTGTTTGATTCATGGAATCCAATGGATCAAGACAGGTAACATGCAATTCTATCATTTCTTAAATTTTCTTTTAACATTTAATCGTTCGTTTAAATTTTTTTGTTCTAATTTGGGATAGTTTTATATGTAATTTATAAACTATTACTATTTTAATTTATTGATTTTAATGTACTTAGAAATTTTGCGTTCACTCCAATAATATCTTTGTGAAGCTACCCCTAAACTTTCTACATTTGACCATCAACTTCGTTACATAAATAACTTTTAAAAGCAGAATTTTTGGCGTAAATATATCTGACACAAAAAGCTTTTTAAGGAAAAGTTATTGATCATAAATACCGCAGACGTAATTTTAAAAGTAAAAATTGCACGATAGCATTTTTAAATATTAATTTAATGTCGAGACGTTTGTTCTATACAACTTTGCTCATAATGTCAGTAGAGTTGAAGAATAGTTGCATACTGTAAATTAAATTTCGCGTCAGATTAATGGCAAATATGCTTTTCAATTCTTTCGAGTATAGACATTAATACGGTTGTCAAGCAGAGGGCAAATTTTGAAAAACCGAGAATTTTCATAAACGAATTGTAATAATTTCTGAGCGCGTATTTTTACAGTGATGAGTTACTCCGATAGCAACAAAAAACACTCTTTGACATGCTACAGGAAACGCGAATTACGCAACCTCGTCATGCTCCTTGTGGGCAGGAACAGCGTCGACTTGCCATCATGTGAGTTGTATATTCGCGATTTCCACTTGTCAGCGTGTGATGCGGAGATTTCCCTGGACATGTTATGCGAGTGAGACAGAAAATCTTTTAAAATGAAGATACGTATAACACGAAATTCTTTTTTTTATAAATTTATTTATTTATTTATTTTTTAAAGTTTGTTTCCCCTCCCTTGACAGATATGTATGTTACTGTGTACACAAGTACTATTTTATGTTGTATGTTACTGTGTATACGAGGGTCGACGCCCCGTTTCATTCTGCTTTTTAGGATTCTGAACTGTGAAAGGAGTGGGAGTTGTGAGCCAGATTTTCTCCAACTGTTTGATTCATGGAATCCAACGGACCAAGACAGGTAACATGCATTTCTATCATTTTTTAATTTCTCTTTCAACATTTAATCGTTCGTTTTAATGTTTTGTTCTCCTTCGGGACAGTTTTGTATGTAATTTATAAACTATTACTATTTTAATTTATTGATTGTAATGTACTAAGAAATCTTGCGTCCACTCCAATAATATCTTTGTGAAGATACCCCTAAACTTTCTACCTTTGACCATCAACTTCGTTGCAGTAATAGCCTTTAAAAACAGAATTTTTGGCGTAAATATATCTGACACAAAAAGCTTTTTAAGGAAAAGTTATTGATAATAAATACCGCAGACGTAATTTTAAAAGTAAAAATTGCATGATAGCATTTTTAAATATTAATTTAAAGTCGAGATGTTTGGACTATACAACTCTGCTCATAATGTAAGTAGAGTTGAAGAATAGTTACATACTGTAAATTAAATTTCGGGTCAGATTGATGGCAAATATGCTTTCGCATTTTTGTGAGAATAGACCTTAATACGGTTATCAGGCAGGGGGCAAATTTTGAAATACAGAGAATTTTCATAAACGGAATTTTAATAATTTCTGAGCGCGTACTTTTACAGTGATGAGTTACTCCGATAGGCAACAGAAAAATAATCTTTGACATGCTACGGGAAACGCGAATTACGCAACCTCGTCATGCTCCTTGTGGGCAGGAACAGCGTCGACTTGCCATCAGGTGAGTTGTATATTCGCGACTTCTGCTTGTCACCGTTTGATGCGGAGTTTTCCATGGACATGTTATATGAGAGAGATAGAAAATCTTTCAAAATTAAGATACTTATAACACGAAATTCTTTTTTTATAAATTTATTATTATTATTTATTTTAAAGTTTGTTTCCCCTCAATTGATAGATATGTATGTTACTGTGTAAACAAGTACTATTTTATGTTGTATGTTACTGTGTATACGAGGGTCGACGCCCCGTTTCATTCTGCTTTTTAGGATTCTGAATTGTGAAAGGAGTGGGAGTTTTAGCCACAATTTCTCCAACTGTTTGATTCATGGAATCCAATGGATCAAGACAGGTAACATGCATTTCTATCATTTTTTAATTTCTCTTTCAACATTTAAACGTTCGTTTTAATGTTTTTGTTCTCCTTCGGGACAGTTTTGTATGTAATTTATAAACTATTACTAATTTAATTTATTGATTGTAATGCACTAAGAAATCTTGCGTCCACTCCAATAATATCTTTGTGAAGATACCCCTAAACTTTCTACCTTTGACCATCAACTTCGTTGCATTAATAGCCTTTAAAAACAGAATTTTTGGCGTAAATATATCTGACACAAAAATCTTTTTAAGGAAAAGTTATTGATCATAAATACCGCAGACGTAATTTTAAAAGTAAAAATTGCATGATAGCATTTTTAAATATTAATTTAAAGTCGAGACGTTTGTTCTATACAACTTTGCTCATAATGTCAGTAGAGTTGAAGAATAGTTGCATACTGTAAATTAAATTTCGCGTCAGATTAATGGCAAATATGCTTTTCAATTCTTGCGAGTATAGACATTAATACGGTTGTCAGGCAGAGGGCAAATTTTGAAATACAAAAAATTTTCATAAACGGAATTTTAATAATTTCTGAGCTCATACTTTTACAGTGATGAGTTACTCCGATAGGCAACAGAAAAACAATCTTTGACATGCAACGGGAAACGCGAATTACGCAACCTCGTCATGCTCCTTGTGGGCAGGAACAGCGTCGACTTGCCATCAGGTGAGTTGTATATTCGCGATTTCCACTTGTCAGCGTGTGATGCGGAGATTTCCCTGGACATGTTATGCGAGTGAGACAGGAAATCTTTTAAAATGAAGATACGTATAACACGAAATTCTTTTTTTTATAAATTTATTTATTTATTTATTTATTAAAGTTTGTTTCCCCTCCCTTGATAGATATGTATGTTACTGTGTACACAAGTACTATTTTATGTTGTATGTTACTTTGTATACGAGGGTCGACGCCCCGTTTCATTCTGCTTTTTAGGATTCTGAACTGTGAAAGGAGTGGGAGTTGTGAGCCAGACTTTCTCCAACTGTTTGATTCATGGAATCCAACGGACCAAGACAGGTAACATGCATTTCTATCATTTTTTAATTTCTCTTTCAACATTTAATCGTTCGTTTTAATGTTTTGTTCTTCTTCGGGACAGTTTTGTATGTAATTTATAAACTATTACTATTTTAATTTATTGATTGTAATGTACTAAGAAATCTTGCATCCACTCCAATAATATCTTTGTGAAGATACCCCTAAACTTTCTACCTTTGACCATCAACTTCGTTGCAGTAATAGCCTTTAAAAACAGAATTTTTGGCGTAAATTTATCTGACACAAAAAGCTTTTTAAGGAAAAGTTATTGATCATAAATACCGCAGACATAATTTTAAAAGTAAAAATGCATGATAGCATTTTTAAATATTAATTTAAAGTCGAGATGTTTGTTCTATTCAACTTTGCTCATAATGTCAGTAGAGTTGAAGAATAGTTGCATACTGTAAATTAAATTTCGCGTCAGATTAATGGCAAATATGCTTTTCAATTCTTTCGAGTATAGACATTAATACGGTTGTCAGGCAGAGGGCAAATTTTGAAAAACCGAGAATTTTCATAAACGAATTGTAATAATTTCTGAGCTCGTACTTTTACAGTGATGAGTTACTCCGATAGGCAACAGAAAAACAATCTTTGACATGCAACGGGAAACGCGAATTACGCAACCTCGTCATGCTCCTTGTGGGCAGGAACAGCGTCGACTTGCCATCAGGTGAGTTGTATATTCGCGATTTCCACTTGTCAGCGTGTGATGCGGAGATTTCCCTGGACATGTTATGCGAGTGAGACAGAAAATCTTTTAAAATGAAGATACGTATAACACGAAATTCTTTTTTTATAAATTTATTTATTTATTTATTTTTTAAAGTTTGTTTCCCCTCCCTTGATAGATATGTATGTTACTGTGTACACAAGTACTATTTTATGTTGTATGTTACTGTGTATACGAGGGTCGTTGCCCCGTTTCATTCTGCTTTTTAGGATTCTGAACTGTGAAAGGAGTGGGAGTTGTGAGCCAGACTTTCTCCAACTGTTTGATTCATGGAATCCAACGGACCAAGACAGGTAACATGCATTTCTATCATTTTTTAATTTCTCTTTCAACATTTAATCGTTCGTTTTAATGTTTTGTTCTCCTTCGGGACAGTTTTGTATGTAATTTATAAACTATTACTATTTTAATTTATTGATTGTAATGTACTAAGAAATCTTGCGTCCACTCCAATAATATCTTTGTGAAGATACCCCTAAACTTTCTACCTTTGACCATCAACTTCGTTGCAGTAATAGCCTTTAAAAACAGAATTTTTGGCGTAAATATATCTGACACAAAAAGCTTTTTAAGGAAAAGTTATTGATCATAAATACCGCAGACGTAATTTTAAAAGTAAAAATTGCATGATAGCATCTTTAAATATTAATTTAAAGTCGAGATGTTTGGACTATACAACTCTGCTCATAATGTAAGTAGAGTTGAAGAATAGTTACATACTGTAAATTAAATTTCGGGTCAGATTGATGGCAAATATGCTTTCGCATTTTTGTGAGAATAGACCTTAATACGGTTGTCAGGCAGGGGGCAAATTTTGAAATACTGAGAATTTTCATAAACGGAGTTTTAATAATTTCTGAGCGCGTACTTTTACAGTGATGAGTTACTGCGATAGGCAACAGAAAAATAATCTTTGACATGCTACGGGAAACGCGAATTACGCAACCTCGTCATGCTCCTTGTGGGCAGGAACAGCGTCGACTTGCCATCAGGTGAGTTGTATATTCGCGACATCTGCTTGTCACCGTGTGATGCGGAGTTTTCCATGGACATGTTATATGAGAGAGATAGAAAATCTTTCAAAATTAAGATACTTATAACACGAAATTCTTTTTTTATAAATTTATTATTATTATTTATTTTAAAGTTTGTTTCCCCTCAATTGATAGATATGTATGTTACTGTGTAAACAAGTACTATTTTATGTTGTATGTTACTGTGTATACGAGGGTCGACGCCCCGTTTCATTCTGCTTTTTAGGATTCTGAATTGTGAAAGGAGTGGGAGTTTTAGCCACAATTTCTCCAACTGTTTGATTCATGGAATCCAATGGATCAAGACAGGTAACATGCATTTCTATCATTTTTTAATTTCTCTTTCAACATTTAAACGTTCGTTTTAATGTTTTTGTTCTCCTTCGGGACAGTTTTGTATGTAATTTATAAACTATTACTAATTTAATTTATTGATTGTAATGTACTAAGAAATCTTGCGTCCACTCCAATAATATCTTTGTGAAGATACCCCTAAACTTTCTACCTTTGACCATCAACTTCGTTGCATTAATAGTCTTTAAAAACAGAATTTTTGGCGTAAATATATCTGACACAAAAATCTTTTTAAGGAAAAGTTATTGATCATAAATACCGCAGACGTAATTTTAAAAGTAAAAATTGCATGATAGCATTTTTAAATATTAATTTAAAGTCGAGACGTTTGTTCTATACAACTTTGCTCATAATGTCAGTAGAGTTGAAGAATAGTTGCATACTGTAAATTAAATTTCGCGTCAGATTAATGGCAAATATGCTTTTCAATTCTTGCGAGTATAGACATTAATACGGTTGTCAGGCAGAGGGCAAATTTTGAAATACAAAAAATTTTCATAAACGGAATTTTAATAATTTCTGAGCTCATACTTTTACAGTGATGAGTTACTCCGATAGGCAACAGAAAAACAATCTTTGACATGCAACGGGAAACGCGAATTACGCAACCTCGTCATGCTCCTTGTGGGCAGGAACAGCGTCGACTTGCCATCAGGTGAGTTGTATATTCGCGATTTCCACTTGTCAGCGTGTGATGCGGAGATTTCCCTGGACATGTTATGCGAGTGAGACAGAAAATCTTTTAAAATGAAGATACGTATAACACGAAATTCTTTTTTTATAAATTTATTTATTTATTTATTTTTTAAAGTTTGTTTCCCCTCCCTTGATAGATATGTATGTTACTGTGTACACAAGTACTATTTTATGTTGTATGTTACTGTGTATACGAGGGTCGACGCCCCGTTTCATTCTGCTTTTTAGGATTCTGAACTGTGAAAGGAGTGGGAGTTGTGAGCCAGAATTTCTCCAACTGTTTGATTCATGGAATCCAACGGACCAAGACAGGTAACATGCATTTCTATCATTTTTTAATTTCTCTTTCAACATTTAATCGTTCGTTTTAATGTTTTGTTCTCCTTCGGGACAGTTTTGTATGTAATTTATAAACTATTACTATTTTAATTTATTGATTGTAATGTACTAAGAAATCTTGCGTCCACTCCAATAATATCTTTGTGAAGATACCCCTAAACTTTCTACCTTTGACCATCAACTTCGTTGCAGTAATAGCCTTTAAAAACAGAATTTTTGGCGTAAATATATCTGACACAAAAATCTTTTTAAGGAAAAGTTATTGATCATAAATACCGCAGACGTAATTTTAAAAGTAAAAATTGCATGATAGCATTTTTAAATATTAATTTAAAGTCGAGACGTTTGTTCTATACAACTTTGCTCATAATGTCAGTAGAGTTGAAGAATAGTTGCATACTGTAAATTAAATTTCGCGTCAGATTAATGGCAAATATGCTTTTCAATTCTTGCGAGTATAGACATTAATACGGTTGTCAGGCAGAGGGCAAATTTTGAAATACAGAGAATTTTCATAAACGGAATTTTAATAATTTCTGAGCTCATACTTTTACAGTGATGAGTTACTCCGATAGGCAACAGAAAAACAATCTTTGACATGCAACGGGAAACGCGAATTACGCAACCTCGTCATGCTCCTTGTGGGCAGGAACAGCGTCGACTTGCCATCAGGTGAGTTGTATATTCGCGATTTCCACTTGTCAGCGTGTGATGCGGAGATTTCCCTGGACATGTTATGCGAGTGAGACAGAAAATCTTTTAAAATGAAGATACGTATAACACGAAATTCTTTTTTTATAAATTTATTTATTTATTTATTTTTTAAAGTTTGTTTCCCCTCCCTTGATAGATATGTATGTTACTGTGTACACAAGTACTATTTTATGTTGTATGTTACTGTGTATACGAGGGTCGTTGCCCCGTTTCATTCTGCTTTTTAGGATTCTGAACTGTGAAAGGAGTGGGAGTTGTGAGCCAGACTTTCTCCAACTGTTTGATTCATGGAATCCAACGGACCAAGACAGGTAACATGCATTTCTATCATTTTTTAATTTCTCTTTCAACATTTAATCGTTCGTTTTAATGTTTTGTTCTCCTTCGGGACAGTTTTGTATGTAATTTATAAACTATTACTATTTTAATTTATTGATTGTAATGTACTAAGAAATCTTGCGTCCACTCCAATAATATCTTTGTGAAGATACCCCTAAACTTTCTACCTTTGACCATCAACTTCGTTGCAGTAATAGCCTTTAAAAACAGAATTTTTGGCGTAAATATATCTGACACAAAAAGCTTTTTAAGGAAAAGTTATTGATCATAAATACCGCAGACGTAATTTTAAAAGTAAAAATTGCATGATAGCATCTTTAAATATTAATTTAAAGTCGAGATGTTTGGACTATACAACTCTGCTCATAATGTAAGTAGAGTTGAAGAATAGTTACATACTGTAAATTAAATTTCGGGTCAGATTGATGGCAAATATGCTTTCGCATTTTTGTGAGAATAGACCTTAATACGGTTGTCAGGCAGGGGGCAAATTTTGAAATACTGAGAATTTTCATAAACGGAGTTTTAATAATTTCTGAGCGCGTACTTTTACAGTGATGAGTTACTGCGATAGGCAACAGAAAAATAATCTTTGACATGCTACGGGAAACGCGAATTACGCAACCTCGTCATGCTCCTTGTGGGCAGGAACAGCGTCGACTTGCCATCAGGTGAGTTGTATATTCGCGACTTCTGCTTGTCACCGTTTGATGCGGAGTTTTCCATGGACATGCTATATGAGAGAGATAGAAAATCTTTCAAAATTAAGATACTTATAACACGAAATTCTTTTTTTATAAATTTATTATTATTATTTATTTTAAAGTTTGTTTCCCCTCAATTGATAGATATGTATGTTACTGTGTAAACAAGTACTATTTTATGTTGTATGTTACTGTGTATACGAGGGTCGACGCCCCGTTTCATTCTGCTTTTTAGGATTCTGAATTGTGAAAGGAGTGGGAGTTTTAGCCACAATTTCTCCAACTGTTTGATTCATGGAATCCAATGGATCAAGACAGGTAACATGCATTTCTATCATTTTTTAATTTCTCTTTCAACATTTAAACGTTCGTTTTAATGTTTTTGTTCTCCTTCGGGACAGTTTTGTATGTAATTTATAAACTATTACTAATTTAATTTATTGATTGTAATGCACTAAGAAATCTTGCGTCCACTCCAATAATATCTTTGTGAAGATACCCCTAAACTTTCTACCTTTGACCATCAACTTCGTTGCATTAATAGCCTTTAAAAACAGAATTTTTGGCGTAAATATATCTGACACAAAAATCTTTTTAAGGAAAAGTTATTGATCATAAATACCGCAGACGTAATTTTAAAAGTAAAAATTGCATGATAGCATTTTTAAATATTAATTTAAAGTCGAGACGTTTGTTCTATACAACTTTGCTCATAATGTCAGTAGAGTTGAAGAATAGTTGCATACTGTAAATTAAATTTCGCGTCAGATTAATGGCAAATATGCTTTTCAATTCTTGCGAGTATAGACATTAATACGGTTGTCAGGCAGAGGGCAAATTTTGAAATACAAAAAATTTTCATAAACGGAATTTTAATAATTTCTGAGCTCATACTTTTACAGTGATGAGTTACTCCGATAGGCAACAGAAAAACAATGTTTGACATGCAACGGGAAACGCGAATTACGCAACCTCGTCATGCTCCTTGTGGGCAGGAACAGCGTCGACTTGCCATCAGGTGAGTTGTATATTCGCGATTTCCACTTGTCAGCGTGTGATGCGGAGATTTCCCTGGACATGTTATGCGAGTGAGACAGAAAATCTTTTAAAATGAAGATACGTATAACACGAAATTCTTTTTTTATAAATTTATTTATTTATTTATTTTTTAAAGTTTGTTTCCCCTCCCTTGATAGATATGTATGTTACTGTGTACACAAGTACTATTTTATGTTGTATGTTACTGTGTATACGAGGGTCGACGCCCCGTTTCATTCTGCTTTTTAGGATTCTGAACTGTGAAAGGAGTGGGAGTTGTGAGCCAGAATTTCTCCAACTGTTTGATTCATGGAATCCAACGGACCAAGACAGGTAACATGCATTTCTATCATTTTTTAATTTCTCTTTCAACATTTAATCGTTCGTTTTAATGTTTTGTTCTCCTTCGGGACAGTTTTGTATGTAATTTATAAACTATTACTATTTTAATTTATTGATTGTAATGTACTAAGAAATCTTGCGTCCACTCCAATAATATCTTTGTGAAGATACCCCTAAACTTTCTACCTTTGACCATCAACTTCGTTGCAGTAATAGCCTTTAAAAACAGAATTTTTGGCGTAAATATATCTGACACAAAAATCTTTTTAAGGAAAAGTTATTGATCATAAATACCGCAGACGTAATTTTAAAAGTAAAAATTGCATGATAGCATTTTTAAATATTAATTTAAAGTCGAGACGTTTGTTCTATACAACTTTGCTCATAATGTCAGTAGAGTTGAAGAATAGTTGCATACTGTAAATTAAATTTCGCGTCAGATTAATGGCAAATATGCTTTTCAATTCTTGCGAGTATAGACATTAATACGGTTGTCAGGCAGAGGGCAAATTTTGAAATACAGAGAATTTTCATAAACGGAATTTTAATAATTTCTGAGCTCATACTTTTACAGTGATGAGTTACTCCGATAGGCAACAGAAAAACAATCTTTGACATGCAACGGGAAACGCGAATTACGCAACCTCGTCATGCTCCTTGTGGGCAGGAACAGCGTCGACTTGCCATCAGGTGAGTTGTATATTCGCGATTTCCACTTGTCAGCGTGTGATGCGGAGATTTCCCTGGACATGTTATGCGAGTGAGACAGAAAATCTTTTAAAATGAAGATACGTATAACACGAAATTCTTTTTTTTATAAATTTATTTATTTATTTATTTATTAAAGTTTGTTTCCCCTCCCTTGATAGATATGTATGTTACTGTGTACACAAGTACTATTTTATGTTGTATATTACTTTGTATACGAGGGTCGACGCCCCGTTTCATTCTGCTTTTTAGGATTCTGAACTGTGAAAGGAGTGGGAGTTGTGAGCCAGACTTTCTCCAACTGTTTGATTCATGGAATCCAACGGACCAAGACAGGTAACATGCATTTCTATCATTTTTTAATTTCTCTTTCAACATTTAATCGTTCGTTTTAATGTTTTGTTCTTCTTCGGGACAGTTTTGTATGTAATTTATAAACTATTACTATTTTAATTTATTGATTGTAATGTACTAAGAAATCTTGCATCCACTCCAATAATATCTTTGTGAAGATACCCCTAAACTTTCTACCTTTGACCATCAACTTCGTTGCAGTAATAGCCTTTAAAAACAGAATTTTTGGCGTAAATTTATCTGACACAAAAAGCTTTTTAAGGAAAAGTTATTGATCATAAATACCGCAGACATAATTTTAAAAGTAAAAATGCATGATAGCATTTTTAAATATTAATTTAAAGTCGAGATGTTTGTTCTATTCAACTTTGCTCATAATGTCAGTAGAGTTGAAGAATAGTTGCATACTGTAAATTAAATTTCGCGTCAGATTAATGGCAAATATGCTTTTCAATTCTTTCGAGTATAGACATTAATACGGTTGTCAGGCAGAGGGCAAATTTTGAAAAACCGAGAATTTTCATAAACGAATTGTAATAATTTCTGAGCTCGTACTTTTACAGTGATGAGTTACTCCGATAGGCAACAGAAAAACAATCTTTGACATGCAACGGGAAACGCGAATTACGCAACCTCGTCATGCTCCTTGTGGGCAGGAACAGCGTCGACTTGCCATCAGGTGAGTTGTATATTCGCGATTTCCACTTGTCAGCGTGTGATGCGGAGATTTCCCTGGACATGTTATGCGAGTGAGACAGAAAATCTTTTAAAATGAAGATACGTATAACACGAAATTCTTTTTTTATAAATTTATTTATTTATTTATTTTTTAAAGTTTGTTTCCCCTCCCTTGATAGATATGTATGTTACTGTGTACACAAGTACTATTTTATGTTGTATGTTACTGTGTATACGAGGGTCGTTGCCCCGTTTCATTCTGCTTTTTAGGATTCTGAACTGTGAAAGGAGTGGGAGTTGTGAGCCAGACTTTCTCCAACTGTTTGATTCATGGAATCCAACGGACCAAGACAGGTAACATGCATTTCTATCATTTTTTAATTTCTCTTTCAACATTTAATCGTTCGTTTTAATGTTTTGTTCTCCTTCGGGACAGTTTTGTATGTAATTTATAAACTATTACTATTTTAATTTATTGATTGTAATGTACTAAGAAATCTTGCGTCCACTCCAATAATATCTTTGTGAAGATACCCCTAAACTTTCTACCTTTGACCATCAACTTCGTTGCAGTAATAGCCTTTAAAAACAGAATTTTTGGCGTAAATATATCTGACACAAAAAGCTTTTTAAGGAAAAGTTATTGATCATAAATACCGCAGACGTAATTTTAAAAGTAAAAATTGCATGATAGCATCTTTAAATATTAATTTAAAGTCGAGATGTTTGGACTATACAACTCTGCTCATAATGTAAGTAGAGTTGAAGAATAGTTACATACTGTAAATTAAATTTCGGGTCAGATTGATGGCAAATATGCTTTCGCATTTTTGTGAGAATAGACCTTAATACGGTTGTCAGGCAGGGGGCAAATTTTGAAATACTGAGAATTTTCATAAACGGAGTTTTAATAATTTCTGAGCGCGTACTTTTACAGTGATGAGTTACTGCGATAGGCAACAGAAAAATAATCTTTGACATGCTACGGGAAACGCGAATTACGCAACCTCGTCATGCTCCTTGTGGGCAGGAACAGCGTCGACTTGCCATCAGGTGAGTTGTATATTCGCGACTTCTGCTTGTCACCGTTTGATGCGGAGTTTTCCATGGACATGCTATATGAGAGAGATAGAAAATCTTTCAAAATTAAGATACTTATAACACGAAATTCTTTTTTTATAAATTTATTATTATTATTTATTTTAAAGTTTGTTTCCCCTCAATTGATAGATATGTATGTTACTGTGTAAACAAGTACTATTTTATGTTGTATGTTACTGTGTATACGAGGGTCGACGCCCCGTTTCATTCTGCTTTTTAGGATTCTGAATTGTGAAAGGAGTGGGAGTTTTAGCCACAATTTCTCCAACTGTTTGATTCATGGAATCCAATGGATCAAGACAGGTAACATGCATTTCTATCATTTTTTAATTTCTCTTTCAACATTTAAACGTTCGTTTTAATGTTTTTGTTCTCCTTCGGGACAGTTTTGTATGTAATTTATAAACTATTACTAATTTAATTTATTGATTGTAATGCACTAAGAAATCTTGCGTCCACTCCAATAATATCTTTGTGAAGATACCCCTAAACTTTCTACCTTTGACCATCAACTTCGTTGCATTAATAGCCTTTAAAAACAGAATTTTTGGCGTAAATATATCTGACACAAAAATCTTTTTAAGGAAAAGTTATTGATCATAAATACCGCAGACGTAATTTTAAAAGTAAAAATTGCATGATAGCATTTTTAAATATTAATTTAAAGTCGAGACGTTTGTTCTATACAACTTTGCTCATAATGTCAGTAGAGTTGAAGAATAGTTGCATACTGTAAATTAAATTTCGCGTCAGATTAATGGCAAATATGCTTTTCAATTCTTGCGAGTATAGACATTAATACGGTTGTCAGGCAGAGGGCAAATTTTGAAATACAAAAAATTTTCATAAACGGAATTTTAATAATTTCTGAGCTCATACTTTTACAGTGATGAGTTACTCCGATAGGCAACAGAAAAACAATGTTTGACATGCAACGGGAAACGCGAATTACGCAACCTCGTCATGCTCCTTGTGGGCAGGAACAGCGTCGACTTGCCATCAGGTGAGTTGTATATTCGCGATTTCCACTTGTCAGCGTGTGATGCGGAGATTTCCCTGGACATGTTATGCGAGTGAGACAGAAAATCTTTTAAAATGAAGATACGTATAACACGAAATTCTTTTTTTATAAATTTATTTATTTATTTATTTTTTAAAGTTTGTTTCCCCTCCCTTGATAGATATGTATGTTACTGTGTACACAAGTACTATTTTATGTTGTATGTTACTGTGTATACGAGGGTCGACGCCCCGTTTCATTCTGCTTTTTAGGATTCTGAACTGTGAAAGGAGTGGGAGTTGTGAGCCAGAATTTCTCCAACTGTTTGATTCATGGAATCCAACGGACCAAGACAGGTAACATGCATTTCTATCATTTTTTAATTTCTCTTTCAACATTTAATCGTTCGTTTTAATGTTTTGTTCTCCTTCGGGACAGTTTTGTATGTAATTTATAAACTATTACTATTTTAATTTATTGATTGTAATGTACTAAGAAATCTTGCGTCCACTCCAATAATATCTTTGTGAAGATACCCCTAAACTTTCTACCTTTGACCATCAACTTCGTTGCAGTAATAGCCTTTAAAAACAGAATTTTTGGCGTAAATATATCTGACACAAAAATCTTTTTAAGGAAAAGTTATTGATCATAAATACCGCAGACGTAATTTTAAAAGTAAAAATTGCATGATAGCATTTTTAAATATTAATTTAAAGTCGAGACGTTTGTTCTATACAACTTTGCTCATAATGTCAGTAGAGTTGAAGAATAGTTGCATACTGTAAATTAAATTTCGCGTCAGATTAATGGCAAATATGCTTTTCAATTCTTGCGAGTATAGACATTAATACGGTTGTCAGGCAGAGGGCAAATTTTGAAATACAGAGAATTTTCATAAACGGAATTTTAATAATTTCTGAGCTCATACTTTTACAGTGATGAGTTACTCCGATAGGCAACAGAAAAACAATCTTTGACATGCAACGGGAAACGCGAATTACGCAACCTCGTCATGCTCCTTGTGGGCAGGAACAGCGTCGACTTGCCATCAGGTGAGTTGTATATTCGCGATTTCCACTTGTCAGCGTGTGATGCGGAGATTTCCCTGGACATGTTATGCGAGTGAGACAGAAAATCTTTTAAAATGAAGATACGTATAACACGAAATTCTTTTTTTTATAAATTTATTTATTTATTTATTTATTAAAGTTTGTTTCCCCTCCCTTGATAGATATGTATGTTACTGTGTACACAAGTACTATTTTATGTTGTATGTTACTTTGTATACGAGGGTCGACGCCCCGTTTCATTCTGCTTTTTAGGATTCTGAACTGTGAAAGGAGTGGGAGTTGTGAGCCAGACTTTCTCCAACTGTTTGATTCATGGAATCCAACGGACCAAGACAGGTAACATGCATTTCTATCATTTTTTAATTTCTCTTTCAACATTTAATCGTTCGTTTTAATGTTTTGTTCTTCTTCGGGACAGTTTTGTATGTAATTTATAAACTATTACTATTTTAATTTATTGATTGTAATGTACTAAGAAATCTTGCATCCACTCCAATAATATCTTTGTGAAGATACCCCTAAACTTTCTACCTTTGACCATCAACTTCGTTGCAGTAATAGCCTTTAAAAACAGAATTTTTGGCGTAAATTTATCTGACACAAAAAGCTTTTTAAGGAAAAGTTATTGATCATAAATACCGCAGACATAATTTTAAAAGTAAAAATGCATGATAGCATTTTTAAATATTAATTTAAAGTCGAGATGTTTGTTCTATTCAACTTTGCTCATAATGTCAGTAGAGTTGAAGAATAGTTGCATACTGTAAATTAAATTTCGCGTCAGATTAATGGCAAATATGCTTTTCAATTCTTTCGAGTATAGACATTAATACGGTTGTCAGGCAGAGGGCAAATTTTGAAAAACCGAGAATTTTCATAAACGAATTGTAATAATTTCTGAGCTCGTACTTTTACAGTGATGAGTTACTCCGATAGGCAACAGAAAAACAATCTTTGACATGCAACGGGAAACGCGAATTACGCAACCTCGTCATGCTCCTTGTGGGCAGGAACAGCGTCGACTTGCCATCAGGTGAGTTGTATATTCGCGATTTCCACTTGTCAGCGTGTGATGCGGAGATTTCCCTGGACATGTTATGCGAGTGAGACAGAAAATCTTTTAAAATGAAGATACGTATAACACGAAATTCTTTTTTTATAAATTTATTTATTTATTTATTTTTTAAAGTTTGTTTCCCCTCCCTTGATAGATATGTATGTTACTGTGTACACAAGTACTATTTTATGTTGTATGTTACTGTGTATACGAGGGTCGTTGCCCCGTTTCATTCTGCTTTTTAGGATTCTGAACTGTGAAAGGAGTGGGAGTTGTGAGCCAGACTTTCTCCAACTGTTTGATTCATGGAATCCAACGGACCAAGACAGGTAACATGCATTTCTATCATTTTTTAATTTCTCTTTCAACATTTAATCGTTCGTTTTAATGTTTTGTTCTCCTTCGGGACAGTTTTGTATGTAATTTATAAACTATTACTATTTTAATTTATTGATTGTAATGTACTAAGAAATCTTGCGTCCACTCCAATAATATCTTTGTGAAGATACCCCTAAACTTTCTACCTTTGACCATCAACTTCGTTGCAGTAATAGCCTTTAAAAACAGAATTTTTGGCGTAAATATATCTGACACAAAAAGCTTTTTAAGGAAAAGTTATTGATCATAAATACCGCAGACGTAATTTTAAAAGTAAAAATTGCATGATAGCATCTTTAAATATTAATTTAAAGTCGAGATGTTTGGACTATACAACTCTGCTCATAATGTAAGTAGAGTTGAAGAATAGTTACATACTGTAAATTAAATTTCGGGTCAGATTGATGGCAAATATGCTTTCGCATTTTTGTGAGAATAGACCTTAATACGGTTGTCAGGCAGGGGGCAAATTTTGAAATACTGTGAATTTTCATAAACGGAGTTTTAATAATTTCTGAGCGCGTACTTTTACAGTGATGAGTTACTGCGATAGGCAACAGAAAAATAATCTTTGACATGCTACGGGAAACGCGAATTACGCAACCTCGTCATGCTCCTTGTGGGCAGGAACAGCGTCGACTTGCCATCAGGTGAGTTGTATATTCGCGACATCTGCTTGTCACCGTGTGATGCGGAGTTTTCCATGGACATGTTATATGAGAGAGATAGAAAATCTTTCAAAATTAAGATACTTATAACACGAAATTCTTTTTTTATAAATTTATTATTATTATTTATTTTAAAGTTTGTTTCCCCTCAATTGATAGATATGTATGTTACTGTGTAAACAAGTACTATTTTATGTTGTATGTTACTGTGTATACGAGGGTCGACGCCCCGTTTCATTCTGCTTTTTAGGATTCTGAATTGTGAAAGGAGTGGGAGTTTTAGCCACAATTTCTCCAACTGTTTGATGCATGGAATCCAATGGATCAAGACAGGTAACATGCATTTCTATCATTTTTTAATTTCTCTTTCAACATTTAAACGTTCGTTTTAATGTTTTTGTTCTCCTTCGGGACAGTTTTGTATGTAATTTATAAACTATTACTAATTTAATTTATTGATTGTAATGTACTAAGAAATCTTGCGTCCACTCCAATAATATCTTTGTGAAGATACCCCTAAACTTTCTACCTTTGACCATCAACTTCGTTGCATTAATAGTCTTTAAAAACAGAATTTTTGGCGTAAATATATCTGACACAAAAATCTTTTAAAGGAAAAGTTATTGATCATAAATACCGCAGACGTAATTTTAAAAGTAAAAATTGCATGATAGCATTTTTAAATATTAATTTAAAGTCGAGACGTTTGTTCTATACAACTTTGCTCATAATGTCAGTAGAGTTGAAGAATAGTTGCATACTGTAAATTAAATTTCGCGTCAGATTAATGGCAAATATGCTTTTCAATTCTTGCGAGTATAGACATTAATACGGTTGTCAGGCAGAGGGCAAATTTTGAAATACAAAAAATTTTCATAAACGGAATTTTAATAATTTCTGAGCTCATACTTTTACAGTGATGAGTTACTCCGATAGGCAACAGAAAAACAATCTTTGACATGCAACGGGAAACGCGAATTACGCAACCTCGTCATGCTCCTTGTGGGCAGGAACAGCGTCGACTTGCCATCAGGTGAGTTGTATATTCGCGATTTCCACTTGTCAGCGTGTGATGCGGAGATTTCCCTGGACATGTTATGCGAGTGAGACAGAAAATCTTTTAAAATGAAGATACGTATAACACGAAATTCTTTTTTTATAAATTTATTTATTTATTTATTTTTTAAAGTTTGTTTCCCCTCCCTTGATAGATATGTATGTTACTGTGTACACAAGTACTATTTTATGTTGTATGTTACTGTGTATACGAGGGTCGACGCCCCGTTTCATTCTGCTTTTTATGATTCTGAACTGTGAAAGGAGTGGGAGTTGTGAGCCAGACTTTCTCCAACTGTTTGATTCATGGAATCCATCGGACCAAGACAGGTAACATGCATTTCTATCATTTTTTAATTTCTCTTTCAACATTTAATCGTTCGTTTTAATGTTTTGTTCTCCTTCGGGACAGTTTTGTATGTAATTTATAAACTATTACTATTTTAATTTATTGATTGTAATGTACTAAGAAATCTTGCGTCCACTCCAATAATATCTTTGTGAAGATACCCCTAAACTTTCTACCTTTGACCATCAACTTCGTTGCAGTAATAGCCTTTAAAAACAGAATTTTTGGCGTAAATATATCTGACACAAAAATCTTTTTAAGGAAAAGTTATTGATCATAAATACCGCAGACGTAATTTTAAAAGTAAAAATTGCATGATAGCATTTTTAAATATTAATTTAAAGTCGAGACGTTTGTTCTATACAACTTTGCTCATAATGTCAGTAGAGTTGAAGAATAGTTGCATACTGTAAATTAAATTTCGCGTCAGATTAATGGCAAATATGCTTTTCAATTCTTGCGAGTATAGACATTAATACGGTTGTCAGGCAGAGGGCAAATTTTGAAATACAGAGAATTTTCATAAACGGAATTTTAATAATTTCTGAGCTCATACTTTTACAGTGATGAGTTACTCCGATAGGCAACAGAAAAACAATCTTTGACATGCAACGGGAAACGCGAATTACGCAACCTCGTCATGCTCCTTGTGGGCAGGAACAGCGTCGACTTGCCATCAGGTGAGTTGTATATTCGCGATTTCCACTTGTCAGCGTGTGATGCGGAGATTTCCCTGGACATGTTATGCGAGTGAGACAGAAAATCTTTTAAAATGAAGATACGTATAACACGAAATTCTTTTTTTTATAAATTTATTTATTTATTTATTTATTAAAGTTTGTTTCCCCTCCCTTGATAGATATGTATGTTACTGTGTACACAAGTACTATTTTATGTTGTATGTTACTTTGTATACGAGGGTCGACGCCCCGTTTCATTCTGCTTTTTAGGATTCTGAACTGTGAAAGGAGTGGGAGTTGTGAGCCAGACTTTCTCCAACTGTTTGATTCATGGAATCCAATGGACCAAGACAGGTAACATGCATTTCTATCATTTTTTAATTTCTCTTTCAACATTTAATCGTTCGTTTTAATGTTTTGTTCTTCTTCGGGACAGTTTTGTATGTAATTTATAAACTATTACTATTTTAATTTATTGATTGTAATGTACTAAGAAATCTTGCATCCACTCCAATAATATCTTTGTGAAGATACCCCTAAACTTTCTACCTTTGACCATCAACTTCGTTGCAGTAATAGCCTTTAAAAACAGAATTTTTGGCGTAAATTTATCTGACACAAAAAGCTTTTTAAGGAAAAGTTATTGATCATAAATACCGCAGACATAATTTTAAAAGTAAAAATGCATGATAGCATTTTTAAATATTAATTTAAAGTCGAGATGTTTGTTCTATTCAACTTTGCTCATAATGTCAGTAGAGTTGAAGAATAGTTGCATACTGTAAATTAAATTTCGCGTCAGATTAATGGCAAATATGCTTTTCAATTCTTTCGAGTATAGACATTAATACGGTTGTCAGGCAGAGGGCAAATTTTGAAAAACCGAGAATTTTCATAAACGAATTGTAATAATTTCTGAGCTCGTACTTTTACAGTGATGAGTTACTCCGATAGGCAACAGAAAAACAATCTTTGACATGCAACGGGAAACGCGAATTACGCAACCTCGTCATGCTCCTTGTGGGCAGGAACAGCGTCGACTTGCCATCAGGTGAGTTGTATATTCGCGATTTCCACTTGTCAGCGTGTGATGCGGAGATTTCCCTGGACATGTTATGCGAGTGAGACAGAAAATCTTTTAAAATGAAGATACGTATAACACGAAATTCTTTTTTTATAAATTTATTTATTTATTTATTTTTTAAAGTTTGTTTCCCCTCCCTTGATAGATATGTATGTTACTGTGTACACAAGTACTATTTTATGTTGTATGTTACTGTGTATACGAGGGTCGTTGCCCCGTTTCATTCTGCTTTTTAGGATTCTGAACTGTGAAAGGAGTGGGAGTTGTGAGCCAGACTTTCTCCAACTGTTTGATTCATGGAATCCAACGGACCAAGACAGGTAACATGCATTTCTATCATTTTTTAATTTCTCTTTCAACATTTAATCGTTCGTTTTAATGTTTTGTTCTCCTTCGGGACAGTTTTGTATGTAATTTATAAACTATTACTATTTTAATTTATTGATTGTAATGTACTAAGAAATCTTGCGTCCACTCCAATAATATCTTTGTGAAGATACCCCTAAACTTTCTACCTTTGACCATCAACTTCGTTGCAGTAATAGCCTTTAAAAACAGAATTTTTGGCGTAAATATATCTGACACAAAAAGCTTTTTAAGGAAAAGTTATTGATCATAAATACCGCAGACGTAATTTTAAAAGTAAAAATTGCATGATAGCATCTTTAAATATTAATTTAAAGTCGAGATGTTTGGACTATACAACTCTGCTCATAATGTAAGTAGAGTTGAAGAATAGTTACATACTGTAAATTAAATTTCGGGTCAGATTGATGGCAAATATGCTTTCGCATTTTTGTGAGAATAGACCTTAATACGGTTGTCAGGCAGGGGGCAAATTTTGAAATACAGAGAATTTTCATAAACGGAGTTTTAATAATTTCTGAGCGCGTACTTTTACAGTGATGAGTTACTGCGATAGGCAACAGAAAAATAATCTTTGACATGCTACGGGAAACCCGAATTACGCAACCTCGTCATGCTCCTTGTGGGCAGGAACAGCGTCGACTTGCCATCAGGTGAGTTGTATATTCGCGACTTCTGCTTGTCACCGTGTGATGCGGAGTTTTCCATGGACATTTATATGAGACAGATAGATAATCTTTCAAAATTAAGATACTTATAACACGAAATTCTTTTTTTTTAAATTTATTATTATTATTTATTTTAAAGTTTGTTTCCCCTCAATTGATAGATATGTATGTTACTGTGTACACAAGTACTATTTTATGTTGTATGTTACTGTGTATACGAGGGTCGACGCCCCGTTTCATTATGCTTTTTAGGATTCTGAATTGTGAAAGGAGTGGGAGTTTTAGCCAAAATTTCTCCAACTGTTTGATTCATGGAATCCAATGGATCAAGACAGGTAACATGCAATTCTATCATTTCTTAAATTTTCTTTTAACATTTAATCGTTCGTTTAAATTTTTTTGTTCTAATTTGGGATAGTTTTATATGTAATTTATAAACTATTACTATTTTAATTTATTGATTTTAATGTACTTAGAAATTTTGCGTTCACTCCAATAATATCTTTGTGAAGCTACCCCTAAACTTTCTACCTTTGACCATCAACTTCGTTACATAAATAACTTTTAAAAGCAGAATTTTTGGCGTAAATATATCTGACACAAAAAGCTTTTTAAGGAAAAGTTATTGATCATAAATACCGCAGACGTAATTTTAAAAGTAAAAATTGCACGATAGCATTTTTAAATATTAATTTAAAGTCGAGACGTTTGTTCTATACAACTTTGCTCATAATGTCAGTAGAGTTGAAGAATAGTTGCATACTGTAAATTAAATTTCGCGTCAGATTAATGGCAAATATGCTTTTCAATTCTTTCGAGTATAGACATTAATACGGTTGTCAGGCATAGGGCAAATTTTGAAAAACCGAGAATTTTCATAAACGAATTGTAATAATTTCTGAGCGCGTATTTTTACAGTGATGAGTTACTCCGATAGCAACAAAAAACACTCTTTGACATGCTACAGGAAACGCGAATTACGCAACCTCGTCATGCTCCTTGTGGGCAGGAACAGCGTCGACTTGCCATCATGTGAGTTGTATATTCGCGATTTCCACTTGTCAGCGTGTGATGCGGAGATTTCCCTGGACATGTTATGCGAGTGAGACAGAAAATCTTTTAAAATGAAGATACGTATAACACGAAATTCTTTTTTTATAAATTTATTTATTTATTTATTTTTTAAAGTTTGTTTCCCCTCCCTTGATAGATATGTATGTTACTGTGTACACAAGTACTATTTTATGTTGTATGTTACTGTGTATACGAGGGTCGACGCCCCGTTTCATTCTGCTTTTTAGGATTCTGAACTGTGAAAGGAGTGGGAGTTGTGAGCCAGACTTTCTCCAACTGTTTGATTCATGGAATCCAACGGACCAAGACAGGTAACATGCATTTCTATCATTTTTTAATTTCTCTTTCAACATTTAATCGTTCGTTTTAATGTTTTGTTCTCCTTCGGGACAGTTTTGTATGTAATTTATAAACTATTACTATTTTAATTTATTGATTGTAATGTACTAAGAAATCTTGCGTCCACTCCAATAATATCTTTGTGAAGATACCCCTAAACTTTCTACCTTTGACCATCAACTTCGTTGCAGTAATAGCCTTTAAAAACAGAATTTTTGGCGTAAATATATCTGACACAAAAATCTTTTTAAGGAAAAGTTATTGATCATAAATACCGCAGACGTAATTTTAAAAGTAAAAATTGCATGATAGCATTTTTAAATATTAATTTAAAGTCGAGACGTTTGTTCTATACAACTTTGCTCATAATGTCAGTAGAGTTGAAGAATAGTTGCATACTGTAAATTAAATTTCGCGTCAGATTAATGGCAAATATGCTTTTCAATTCTTGCGAGTATAGACATTAATACGGTTGTCAGGCAGAGGGCAAATTTTGAAATACAGAGAATTTTCATAAACGGAATTTTAATAATTTCTGAGCTCATACTTTTACAGTGATGAGTTACTCCGATAGGCAACAGAAAAACAATCTTTGACATGCAACGGGAAACGCGAATTACGCAACCTCGTCATGCTCCTTGTGGGCAGGAACAGCGTCGACTTGCCATCAGGTGAGTTGTATATTCGCGATTTCCACTTGTCAGCGTGTGATGCGGAGATTTCCCTGGACATGTTATGCGAGTGAGACAGAAAATCTTTTAAAATGAAGATACGTATAACACGAAATTCTTTTTTATAAATTTATTTATTTATTTATTTTTTAAAGTTTGTTTCCCCTCCCTTGATAGATATGTATGTTACTGTGTACACAAGTACTATTTTATGTTGTATGTTACTGTGTATACGAGGGTCGTTGCCCCGTTTCATTCTGCTTTTTAGGATTCTGAACTGTGAAAGGAGTGGGAGTTGTGAGCCAGACTTTCTCCAACTGTTTGATTCATGGAATCCAACGGACCAAGACAGGTAACATGCATTTCTATCATTTTTTAATTTCTCTTTCAACATTTAATCGTTCGTTTTAATGTTTTGTTCTCCTTCGGGACAGTTTTGTATGTAATTTATAAACTATTACTATTTTAATTTATTGATTGTAATGTACTAAGAAATCTTGCGTCCACTCCAATAATATCTTTGTGAAGATACCCCTAAACTTTCTACCTTTGACCATCAACTTCGTTGCAGTAATAGCCTTTAAAAACAGAATTTTTGGCGTAAATATATCTGACACAAAAAGCTTTTTAAGGAAAAGTTATTGATCATAAATACCGCAGACGTAATTTTAAAAGTAAAAATTGCATGATAGCATTTTTAAATATTAATTTAAAGTCGAGATGTTTGGACTATACAACTCTGCTCATAATGTAAGTAGAGTTGAAGAATAGTTACATACTGTAAATTAAATTTCGGGTCAGATTGATGGCAAATATGCTTTCGCATTTTTGTGAGAATAGACCTTAATACGGTTGTCAGGCAGGGGGCAAATTTTGAAATACAGAGAATTTTCATAAACGGAGTTTTAAAAATTTCTCAGCGCGTACTTTTACAGTGATGAGTTACTGCGATAGGCAACAGAAAAATAATCTTTGACATGATACGGGAAACCCGAATTACGCAACCTCGTCATGCTCCTTGTGGGCAGGAACAGCGTCGACTTGCCATCAGGTGAGTTGTATATTCGCGACTTCTGCTTGTCACCGTGTGATGCGGAGTTTTCCATGGACATTTATATGAGACAGATAGATAATATTTCAAAATTAAGATACTTATAACACGAAATTCTTTTTTTTTAAATTTATTATTATTATTTATTTTAAAGTTTGTTTCCCCTCAATTGATAGATATGTATGTTACTGTGTACACAAGTACTATTTTATGTTGTATGTTACTGTGTATACGAGGGTCGACGCCCCGTTTCATTATGCTTTTTAGGATTCTGAATTGTGAAAGGAGTGGGAGTTTTAGCCAAAATTTCTCCAACTGTTTGATTCATGGAATCCAATGGATCAAGACAGGTAACATGCAATTCTATCATTTCTTAAATTTTCTTTTAACATTTAATCGTTCGTTTAAATTTTTTTGTTCTAATTTGGGATAGTTTTATATGTAATTTATAAACTATTACTATTTTAATTTATTGATTTTAATGTACTTAGAAATTTTGCGTTCACTCCAATAATATCTTTGTGAAGCTACCCCTAAACTTTCTACCTTTGACCATCAACTTCGTTACATAAATAACTTTTAAAAGCAGAATTTTTGGCGTAAATATATCTGACACAAAAAGCTTTTTAAGGAAAAGTTATTGATCATAAATACCGCAGACGTAATTTTAAAAGTAAAAATTGCACGATAGAATTTTTAAATATTAATTTAAAGTCGAGACGTTTGTTCTATACAACTTTGCTCATAATGTCAGTAGAGTTGAAGAATAGTTGCATACTGTAAATTAAATTTCGTGTCAGATTAATGGCAAATATGCTTTTCAATTCTTTCGAGTATAGACATTAATACGGTTGTCAGGCATAGGGCAAATTTTGAAAAACCGAGAATTTTCATAAACGAATTGTAATAATTTCTGAGCGCGTATTTTTACAGTGATGAGTTACTCCGATAGCAACAAAAAACACTCTTTGACATGCTACAGGAAACGCGAATTACGCAACCTCGTCATGCTCCTTGTGGGCAGGAACAGCGTCGACTTGCCATCAGGTGAGATGTATATTCGCGATTTCCACTTGTCAGCGTGTGATGCGGAGATTTCCCTGGACATGTTATGCGAGTGAGACAGAAAATCTTTTAAAATGAAGATACGTATAACACGAAATTCTTTTTTTATAAATTTATTTATTTATTTATTTTTTAAAGTTTGTTTCCCCTCCCTTGATAGATATGTATGTTACTGTGTACACAAGTACTATTTTATGTTGTATGTTACTGTGTATACGAGGGTAGACGCCCCGTTTCATTCTGCTTTTTAGGATTCTGAACTGTGAAAGGAGTGGGAGTTGTGAGCCAGACTTTCTCCAACTGTTTGATTCATGGAATCCAACGGACCAAGACAGGTAACATGCATTTCTATCATTTTTTAATTTCTCTTTCAACATTTAATCGTTCGTTTTAATGGTTTGTTCTCCTTCGGGACAGTTTTGTATGTAATTTATAAACTATTACTATTTTAATTTATTGATTGTAATGTACTAAGAAATCTTGCGTCCACTCCAATAATATCTTTGTGAAGATACCCCTAAACTTTCTACCTTTGCCCATCAACTTCGTTGCAGTAATAGCCTTTAAAAACAGAATTTTTGGCGTAAATTTATCTGACACAAAAAGCTTTTTAAGGAAAAGTTATTGATCATAAATACCGCAGACGTAATTTTAAAAGTAAAAATTGCATGATAGCATTTTTAAATATTAATTTAAAGTCGAGATGTTTGGACTATACAACTCTGCTCATAATGTAAGTGGAGTTGAAGAATAGTTACATACTGTAAATTAAATTTCGGGTCAGATTGATGGCAAATATGCTTTCGCATTTTTGTGAGAATAGACCTTAATACGGTTGTCAGGCAGGGGGCAAATTTTGAAATACAGAGAATTTTCATAAACGAATTGTAATAATTTCTGAGCGCGTATTTTTACAGTGATGAGTTACTCCGATAGCAACAAAAAACACTCTTTGACATGCTACAGGAAACGCGAATTACGCAACCTCGTCATGCTCCTTGTGGGCAGGAACAGCGTCGACTTGCCATCATGTGAGTTGTATATTCGCGATTTCCACTTGTCAGCGTGTGATGCGGAGATTTCCCTGGACATGTTATGCGAGTGAGACAGAAAATCTTTTAAAATGAAGATACGTATAACACGAAATTCTTTTTTTATAAATTTATTTATTTATTTATTTTTTAAAGTTTGTTTCCCCTCCATTGATAGATATGTATGTTACTGTGTACACAAGTACTATTTTATGTTGTATGTTACTGTGTATACGAGGGTCGACGCCCCGTTTAATTCTGCTTTTTAGGATTCTGAACTGTGAAAGGAGTGGGAGTTGTGAGCCAGACTTTCTCCAACTGTTTGATTCATGGAATCCAACGGACCAAGACAGGTAACATGCATTTCTATCATTTTTTAATTTCTCTTTCAACATTTAATCGTTCGTTTTAATATTTTGTTCTCCTTCGGGACAGTTTTGTATGTAATTTATAAACTATTACTAATTTAATTTATTGATTGTAATGTACTAAGAAATCTTGCGTCCACTCCAATAATATCTTTGTGAAGATACCCCTAAACTTTCTACCTTTGACCATCAACTTCGTTGCAGTAATAGCCTTTAAAAACAGAATTTTTGGCGTAAATATATCTGACACAAAAATCTTTTTAAGGAAAAGTTATTGATCATAAATACCGCAGACGTAATTTTAAAAGTAAAAATTGCATGATAGCATTTTTAAATATTAATTTAAAGTCGAGACGTTTGTTCTATACAACTTTGCTCATAATGTCAGTAGAGTTGAAGAATAGTTGCATACTGTAAATTAAATTTCGCGTCAGATTAATGGCAAATATGCTTTTCAATTCTTGCGAGTATAGACATTAATACGGTTGTCAGGCAGAGGGCAAATTTTGAAATACAGAGAATTTTCATAAACGGAATTTCAATAATTTCTGAGCTCATACTTTTACAGTGATGAGTTACTCCGATAGGCAACAGGAAAAACAATCTTTGACATGCAACGGGAAACGCGAATTACGCAACCTCGTCATGCTCCTTGTGGGCAGGAACAGCGTCGACTTGCCATCAGGTGAGTTGTATATTCGCGATTTCCACTTGTCAGCGTGTGATGCGGAGATTTCCCTGGACATGTTATGCGAGTGAGACAGAAAATCTTTTAAAATGAAGATACGTATAACACGAAATTCTTTTTTTATAAATTTATTTATTTATTTATTTTTTAAAGTTTGTTTCCCCTCCCTTGATAGATATGTATGTTACTGTGTACACAAGTACTATTTTATGTTGTATGTTACTGTGTATACGAGGGTCGACGCCCCGTTTCATTCTGCTTTTTAGGATTCTGAACTGTGAAAGGAGTGGGAGTTGTGAGCCAGACTTTCTCCAACTGTTTGATTCATGGAATCCAACGGACCAAGACAGGTAACATGCATTTCTATCATTTTTTAATTTCTCTTTCAACATTTAATCGTTCGTTTTAATGTTTTGTTCTCCTTCGGGACAGTTTTGTATGTAATTTATAAACTATTACTATTTTAATTTATTGATTGTAATTTACTAAGAAATCTTGCGTCCACTCCAATAATATCTTTGTGAAGATACCCCTAAACTTTCTACCTTTGACCATCAACTTCGTTGCAGTAATAGCCTTTAAAAACAGAATTTTTGGCGTAAATTTATCTGACACAAAAAGCTTTTTAAGGAAAAGTTATTGATCATAAATACCGCAGACGTAATTTTAAAAGTAAAAATTGCATGATAGCATTTTTAAATATTAATTTAAAGGCGAGATGTTTGGACTATACAACTCTGCTCATAATGTAAGTAGAGTTGAAGAATAGTTACATACTGTAAAATAAATTTCGGGTCAGATTGATGGCAAATATGCTTTCGCATTTTTGTGAGAATAGACCTTAATACGGTTGTCAGGCAGGGGGCAAATTTTGAAATACAGAGAATTTTCATAAACGGAATTTTAATAATTTCTGAGCGCGTACTTTACAGTGATGAGTTACTCCGATAGGCAACAGAAAAATAATCTTTGACATGCTACGGGAAACGCGAATTACGCAACCTCGTCATGCTCCTTGTGGGCAGGAACAGCGTCGACTTGCCATCAGGTGAGTTGTATATTCGCGACTTCTGCTTGTCACCGTGTGATGCGGAGTTTTCCATGGACATGTTATATGAGAGAGATAGAAAATCTTTCAAAATTAAGATACTTATAACACGAAATTCTTTTTTTATAAATTTATTATTATTATTTATTTTAAAGTTTGTTTCCCCTCAATTGATAGATATGTATGTTACTGTGTACACAAGTACTATTTTATGTTGTATGTTACTGTGTATACGAGGGTCGACGCCCCGTTTCATTATGCTTTTTAGGATTCTGAATTGTGAAAGGAGTGGGAGTTTTAGCCAAAATTTCTCCAACTGTTTGATTCATGGAATCCAATGGATCAAGACAGGTAACATGCAATTCTATCATTTCTTAAATTTTCTTTTAACATTTAATCGTTCGTTTAAATTTTTTTGTTCTAATTTGGGATAGTTTTATATGTAATTTATAAACTATTACTATTTTAATTTATTGATTTTAATGTACTTAGAAATTTTGCGTTCACTCCAATAATATCTTTGTGAAGCTACCCCTAAACTTTCTACCTTTGACCATCAACTTCGTTACATAAACAACTTTTAAAAGCAGAATTTTTGGCGTAAATATATCTGACACAAAAAGCTTTTTAAGGAAAAGTTATTGATCATAAATACCGCAGACGTAATTTTAAAAGTAAAAATTGCACGATAGCATTTTTAAATATTAATTTAAAGTCGAGACGTTTGTTCTATACAACTTTGCTCATAATGTCAGTAGAGTTGAAGAATAGTTGCATACTGTAAATTAAATTTCGCGTCAGATTAATGGCAAATATGCTTTTCAATTCTTTCGAGTATAGACATTAATACGGTTGTCAGGCATAGGGCAAATTTTGAAAAACCGAGAATTTTCATAAACGAATTGTAATAATTTCTGAGCGCGTATTTTTACAGTGATGAGTTACTCCGATAGCAACAAAAAACACTCTTTGACATGCTACAGGAAACGCGAATTACGCAACCTCGTCATGCTCCTTGTGGGCAGGAACAGCGTCGACTTGCCATCATGTGAGTTGTATATTCGCGATTTCCACTTGTCAGCGTGTGATGCGGAGATTTCCCTGGACATGTTATGCGAGTGAGACAGAAAATCTTTTAAAATGAAGATACGTATAACACGAAATTCTTTTTTTATAAATTTATTTATTTATTTATTTTTTAAAGTTTGTTTCCCCTCCCTTGATAGATATGTATGTTACTGTGTACACAAGTACTATTTTATGTTGTATGTTACTGTGTATACGAGGGTCGACGCCCCGTTTAATTCTGCTTTTTAGGATTCTGAACTGTGAAAGGAGTGGGAGTTGTGAGCCAGACTTTCTCCAACTGTTTGATTCATGGAATCCAACGGACCAAGACAGGTAACATGCATTTCTATCATTTTTTAATTTCTCTTTCAACATTTAATCGTTCGTTTTAATGTTTTGTTCTCCTTCGGGACAGTTTTGTATGTAATTTATAAACTATTACTAATTTAATTTATTGATTGTAATGTACTAAGAAATCTTGCGTCCACTCCAATAATATCTTTGTGAAGATACCCCTAAACTTTCTACCTTTGACCATCAACTTCGTTGCAGTAATAGCCTTTAAAAACAGAATTTTTGGCGTAAATATATCTGACACAAAAATCTTTTTAAGGAAAAGTTATTGATCATAAATACCGCAGACGTAATTTTAAAAGTAAAAATTGCATGATAGCATTTTTAAATATTAATTTAAAGTCGAGACGTTTGTTCTATACAACTTTGCTCATAATGTCAGTAGAGTTGAAGAATAGTTGCATACTGTAAATTAAATTTCGCGTCAGATTAATGGCAAATATGCTTTTCAATTCTTGCGAGTATAGACATTAATACGGTTGTCAGGCAGAGGGCAAATTTTGAAATACAGAGAATTTTCATAAACGGAATTTTAATAATTTCTGAGCTCATACTTTTACAGTGATGAGTTACTCCGATAGGCAACAGGAAAAACAATCTTTGACATGCAACGGGAAACGCGAATTACGCAACCTCGTCATGCTCCTTGTGGGCAGGAACAGCGTCGACTTGCCATCATGTGAGTTGTATATTCGCGATTTCCACTTGTCAGCGTGTGATGCGGAGATTTCCCTGGACATGTTATGCGAGTGAGACAGAAAATCTTTTAAAATGAAGATACGTATAACACGAAATTCTTTTTTTATAAATTTATTTATTTATTTATTTTTTAAAGTTTGTTTCCCCTCCCTTGATAGATATGTATGTTACTGTGTACACAAGTACTATTTTATGTTGTATGTTACTGTGTATACGAGGGTCGACGCCCCGTTTCATTCTGCTTTTTAGGATTCTGAACTGTGAAAGGAGTGGGAGTTGTGAGCCAGACTTTCTCCAACTGTTTGATTCATGGAATCCAACGGACCAAGACAGGTAACATGCATTTCTATCATTTTTTAATTTCTCTTTCAACATTTAATCGTTCGTTTTAATGTTTTGTTCTCCTTCGGGACAGTTTTGTATGTAATTTATAAACTATTACTATTTTAATTTATTGATTGTAATTTACTAAGAAATCTTGCGTCCACTCCAATAATATCTTTGTGAAGATACCCCTGAACTTTCTACCTTTGACCATCAACTTCGTTGCAGTAATAGCCTTTAAAAACAGAATTTTTGGCGTAAATATATCTGACACAAAAATCTTTTTAAGGAAAAGTTATTGATCATAAATACCGCAGACGTAATTTTAAAAGTAAAAATTGCATGATAGCATTTTTAAATATTAATTTAAAGTCGAGACGTTTGTTCTATACAACTTTGCTCATAATGTCAGTAGAGTTGAAGAATAGTTGCATACTGTAAATTAAATTTCGCGTCAGATTAATGGCAAATATGCTTTTCAATTCTTGCGAGTATAGACATTAATACGGTTGTCAGGCAGAGGGCAAATTTTGAAATACAGAGAATTTTCATAAACGGAATTTTAATAATTTCTGAGCTCATACTTTTACAGTGATGAGTTACTCCGATAGGCAACAGAAAAACAATCTTTGACATGCAACGGGAAACGCGAATTACGCAACCTCGTCATGCTCCTTGTGGGCAGGAACAGCGTCGACTTGCCATCAGGTGAGTTGTATATTCGCGATTTCCACTTGTCAGCGTGTGATGCGGAGATTTCCCTGGACATGTTATGCGAGTGAGACAGAAAATCTTTTAAAATGAAGATACGTATAACACGAAATTCTTTTTTTATAAATTTATTTATTTATTTATTTTTTAAAGTTTGTTTCCCCTCCCTTGATAGATATGTATGTTACTGTGTACACAAGTACTATTTTATGTTGTATGTTACTGTGTATACGAGTGTCGACGCCCCGTTTCATTCTGCTTTTTAGGATTCTGAACTGTGAAAGGAGTGGGAGTTGTGAGCCAGACTTTCTCCAACTGTTTGATTCATGGAATCCAACGGACCAAGACAGGTAACATGCATTTCTATCATTTTTTAATTTCTCTTTCAACATTTAATCGTTCGTTTTAATGTTTTGTTCTCCTTCGGGACAGTTTTGTATGTAATTTATAAACTATTACTATTTTAATTTATTGATTGTAATTTACTAAGAAATCTTGCGTCCACTCCAATAATATCTTTGTGAAGATACCCCTAAACTTTCTACCTTTGACCATCAACTTCGTTGCAGTAATAGCCTTTAAAAACAGAATTTTTGGCGTAAATTTATCTGACACAAAAAGCTTTTTAAGGAAAAGTTATTGATCATAAATACCGCAGACGTAATTTTAAAAGTAAAAATTGCATGATAGCATTTTTAAATATTAATTTAAAGTCGAGATGTTTGGACTACACAACTCTGCTCATAATGTAAGTAGAGTTGAAGAATAGTTACATACTGTAAAATAAATTTCGGGTCAGATTGATGGCAAATATGCTTTCGCATTTTTGTGAGAATAGACCTTAATACGGTTGTCAGGCAGGGGGCAAATTTTGAAATACAGAGAATTTTCATAAACGGAATTTTAATAATTTCTGAGCGCGTACTTTTACAGTGATGAGTTACTCCGATAGGCAACAGAAAAATAATCTTTGACATGCTACGGGAAACGCGAATTACGCAACCTCGTCATGCTCCTTGTGGCAGAAACAGCGTCGACTTGCCATCAGGTGAGTTGTATATTCGCGACTTCTGCTTGTCACCGTGTGATGCGGAGTTTTCCATGGACATGTTATATGAGAGAGATAGAAAATCTTTCAAAATTAAGATACTTATAACACGAAATTCTTTTTTTATAAATTTATTATTATTATTTATTTTAAAGTTTGTTTCCCCTCAATTGATAGATATGTATGTTACTGTGTACACAAGTACTATTTTATGTTGTATGTTACTGTGTATACGAGGGTCGTTGCCCCGTTTCATTATGCTTTTTAGGATTCTGAATTGTGAAAGGAGTGGGAGTTTTAGCCAAAATTTCTCCAACTGTTTGATTCATGGAATCCAATGGATCAAGACAGGTAACATGCAGTTCTATCATTTCTTAAATTTTCTTTTAACATTTAATCGTTCGTTTAAATTTTTTTGTTCTAATTTGGGATAGTTTTATATGTAATTTATAAACTATTACTATTTTAATTTATTGATTTTAATGTACTTAGAAATTTTGCGTTCACTCCAATAATATCTTTGTGAAGCTACCCCTAAACTTTCTACCTTTGACCATCAACTTCGTTACATAAATAACTTTTAAAAGCAGAATTTTTGGCGTAAATATATCTGACACAAAAAGCTTTTTAAGGAAAAGTTATTGATCATAAATACCGCAGACGTAATTTTAAAAGTAAAAATTGCACGATAGCATTTTTAAATATTAATTTAAAGTCGAGACGTTTGTTCTATACAACTTTGCTCATAATGTCAGTAGAGTTGAAGAATAGTTGCATACTGTAAATTAAATTTCGCGTCAGATTAATGGCAAATATGCTTTTCAATTCTTTCGAGTATAGACATTAATACGGTTGTCAGGCATAGGGCAAATTTTGAAAAACCGAGAATTTTCATAAACGAATTGTAATAATTTCTGAGCGCGTATTTTTACAGTGATGAGTTACTCCGATAGCAACAAAAAACACTCTTTGACATGCTACAGGAAACGCGAATTACGCAACCTCGTCATGCTCCTTGTGGGCAGGAACAGCGTCGACTTGCCATCATGTGAGTTGTATATTCGCGATTTCCACTTGTCAGCGTGTGATGCGGAGATTTCCCTGGACATGTTATGCGAGTGAGACAGAAAATCTTTTAAAATGAAGATACGTATAACACGAAATTCTTTTTTTATAAATTTATTTATTTATTTATTTTTTAAAGTTTGTTTCCCCTCCCTTGATAGATATGTATGTTACTGTGTACACAAGTACTATTTTATGTTGTATGTTACTGTGTATACGAGGGTCGACGCCCCGTTTAATTCTGCTTTTTAGGATTCTGAACTGTGAAAGGAGTGGGAGTTGTGAGCCAGACTTTCTCCAACTGTTTGATTCATGGAATCCAACGGACCAAGACAGGTAACATGCATTTCCATCATTTTTTAATTTCTCTTTCAACATTTAATCGTTCGTTTTAATGTTTTCTTCTCCTTCGGGACAGTTTTGTATGTAATTTATAAACTATTACTAATTTAATTTATTGATTGTAATGTACTAAGAAATCTTGCGTCCACTCCAATAATATCTTTGTGAAGATACCCCTAAACTTTCTACCTTTGACCATCAACTTCGTTGCAGTAATAGCCTTTAAAAACAGAATTTTTGGCGTAAATATATCTGACACAAAAATCTTTTTAAGGAAAAGTTATTGATCATAAATACCGCAGACGTAATTTTAAAAGTAAAAATTGCATGATAGCATTTTTAAATATTAATTTAAAGTCGAGACGTTTGTTCTATACAACTTTGCTCATAATGTCAGTAGAGTTGAAGAATAGTTGCATACTGTAAATTAAATTTCGCGTCAGATTAATGGCAAATATGCTTTTCAATTCTTGCGAGTATAGACATTAATACGGTTGTCAGGCAGAGGGCAAATTTTGAAATACAGAGAATTTTCATAAACGGAATTTTAATAATTTCTGAGCTCATACTTTTACAGTGATGAGTTACTCCGATAGGCAACAGGAAAAACAATCTTTGACATGCAACGGGAAACGCGAATTACGCAACCTCGTCATGCTCCTTGTGGGCAGGAACAGCGTCGACTTTCCATCAGGTGAGTTGTATATTCGCGATTTCCACTTGTCAGCGTGTGATGCGGAGATTTCCCTGGACATGTTATGCGAGTGAGACAGAAAATCTTTTAAAATGAAGATACGTATAACACGAAATTCTTTTTTTATAAATTTATTTATTTATTTATTTTTTAAAGTTTGTTTCCCCTCCCTTGATAGATATGTATGTTACTGTGTACACAAGTACTATTTTATGTTGTATGTTACTGTGTATACGAGGGTCGACGCCCCGTTTCATTCTGCTTTTTAGGATTCTGAACTGTGAAAGGAGTGGGAGTTGTGAGCCAGACTTTCTCCAACTGTTTGATTCATGGAATCCAACGGACCAAGACAGGTAACATGCATTTCTATCATTTTTTAATTTCTCTTTCAACATTTAATCGTTCGTTTTAATGTTTTCTTCTCCTTCGGGACAGTTTTGTATGTAATTTATAAACTATTACTATTTTAATTTATTGATTGTAATGTACTAAGAAATCTTGCGTCCACTCCAATAATATCTTTGTGAAGATACCCCTAAATTTTCTACCTTTGACCATCAACTTCGTTGCAGTAATAGCCTTTAAAAACAGAATTTTTGGCGTAAATATATCTGACACAAAAAGCTTTTTAAGGAAAAGTTATTGATCATAAATACCGCAGACGTAATTTTAAAAGTAAAAATTGCATGATAGCATTTTTAAATATTAATTTAAAGTCGAGATGTTTGGACTATACAACTATGCTCATAATGTAAGTAGAGTTGAAGAATAGTTACATACTGTAAATTAAATTTCGGGTCAGATTCATGGCAAATATGCTTTCGCATTTTTGTGAGAATAGACCTTAATACGGTTGTCAGGCAGGGGGCAAATTTTGAAATACAGAGAATTTTCATAAACGGAGTTTTAATAATTTCTGAGCGCGTACTTTTACAGTGATGAGTTACTCGGATAGGCAACAGAAAAATAATCTTTGACATGCTACGGGAAACCCGAATTACGCAACCTCGTCATGCTCTCATGGGCAGGAACAGCGTCGACTTGCCATCAGGTGAGTTGTATATTCGCGACTTCTGCTAGTCACCGTGTGATGCGGAGTTTTCCATGGACATGTTATATGAGAGAGATAGAAATTCTTTCAAAATTAAGATACTTATAACACGAAATTCTTTTTTTATAAATTTATTATTATTATTTATTTTAAAGTTTGTTTCCCCTCAATTGATAGATATGTATGTTACTGTGTACACAAGTACTATTTTATGTTGTATGTTACTGTGTATACGAGGGTCGACACCCCGTTTCATTCTGCTTCTTAGGATTCTGAATTGTGAAAGGAGTGGGAGTTTTAGCCACAATTTCTCAAACTGTTTGATTCATGGAATCCAATTGACCAAGACAGGTAACATGCATTTCTATCATTTTTTAATTTCTCTTTCAACATTTAATCGTTCGTTTTAATGTTTTTGTTCTCCTTCGGGACAGTGTTGTATGTAATTTATAAACTATTACTAATTTAATTTATTAATTGTAATGTACTAAGAAATCTTGCGTCCACTCCAATAATATCTTTGTGAAGATACCCCTAAACTTTCTACCTTTGACCATCAACTTCGTTACATAAATAACTTTTAAAAGCAGAATTTTTGGCGTAAATATATCTGACACAAAAAGCTTTTTAAGGAAAAGTTATTGATCATAAATACCGCAGACGTAATTTTAAAAGTAAAAATTGCACGATAGCATTTTTAAATATTAATTTAAAGTCGAGACGTTTGTTCTATACAACTTTGCTCATAATGTCAGTAGAGTTGAAGAATAGTTGCATACTGTAAATTAAATTTCGCGTCAGATTAATGGCAAATATGCTTTTCAATTCTTGCGTGTATAGACATTAATACGGTTGTCAGGCAGAGGGCAAATTTTGAAATACAGAGAATTTTCATAAACGGAATTGTAATAATTTCTGAGCTCGTACTTTTACAGTGATGAGATACTCCGATAGGCAACAGAAAAACAATCTTTGACATGCAACGGGAAACGCGAATTACGCAACCTCGTCATGCTCCTTGTGGGCAGGAACAGCGTTGACTTGCCATCAGGTGAGTTGTATATTCGCGACTTCAGCTTGTCACAGTGTGATGCGGAGTTTTCCCTGGACATGTTATATGAGTAATACAGAAAATCTTTCAAAATTAAGATACGTATAACACGAAATTCTTTTTTTTAAATGTTATTATTTTTTTTAAAGTTTGTTTCCACTCAATTGATAGATATGTATGTTACTGTGTACACAAGTACTATTTTATGTTGTATGTTACTGTGTATACGAGGGTCGACGCCCCGTTTCATTCTGCTTTTTAGGATTCTGAATTGTGAAAGGAGTGGGAGTTTTAGCCACAATTTCTCCAACTGTTTGATTCATGGAATCCAATGGATCAAGACAGGTAACATGCATTTCTATCATTTTTTAATTTCTCTTTCAACATTTAATCGTTCGTTTTAATGTTTTTGTTCTCCTTCGGGACAGTTTTGTATGTAATTTATAAAATGTTACTAATTTAATTTATTGATTGTAATGTACTAAGAAATCTTGCGTCCACTCCAATAATATCTTTGTGAAGATACCCCTAAACTTTCTACCTTTGACCATCAACTTCGTTGCAGTAATAGCCTTTAAAAACAGAATTTTTGGCGTAAATATATCTGACACAAAAATCTTTTTAAGGAAAAGTTATTGATCATAAATACCGCAGACGTAATTTTAAAAGTAAAAATTGCATGATAGCATTTTTAAATATTAATTTAAAGTCGAGACGTTTGTTCTATACAACTTTGCTCATAATGTCAGTAGAGTTGAAGAATAGTTGCATACTGTAAATTAAATTTCGCGTCAGATTAATGGCAAATATGCTTTTCAATTCTTGCGAGTATAGACATTAATACGGTTGTCAGGCAGAGGGCAAATTTTGAAATACAGAGAATTTTCATAAACGGAATTGTAATAATTTCTGAGCTCGTACTTTTACAGTGATGAGTTACTCCGATAGGCAACAGAAAAACAATCTTTGACATGCAACGGGAAACGCGAACTACGCAACCTCGTCATGCTCCTTGTGGGCAGGAACAGCGTCGACTTGCCATCAGGTGAGTTGTATATTCGCGACTTCAGCTTGTCACAGTGTGATGCGGAGTTTTCCCTGGACATGTTATATGAGTAATACAGAAAATCTTTCAAAATTAAGATACGTATAACACGAAATTCTTTTTTTTAAATATTATTATTTTTTTTTTAAAGTTTGTTTCCACTCAATTGATAGATATGTATGTTACTGTGTACACAAGTACTATTTTATGTTGTATGTTACTGTGTATACGAGGGTCGACGCCCCGTTTCATTCTGCTTTTTAGGATTCTGAATTGTGAAAGGAGTGGGAGTTTTAGCCACAATTTCTCCAACTGTTTGATTCATGGAATCCAATGGATCAAGACAGGTAACATGCAATTCTATCATTTCTTAAATTTTCTTTTAACATTTAATCGTTCGTTTAAATTTTTTTGTTCTAATTTGGGATAGTTTTATATGTAATTTATAAACTATTACTATTTTAATTTATTGATTTTAATGTACTTAGAAATTTTGCGTTCACTCCAATAATATCTTTGTGAAGCTACCCCTAAACTTTCTACCTTTGACCATCAACTTCGATACATAAATAACTTTTAAAAGCAGAATTTTTGGCGTAAATATATCTGACACAAAAAGCTTTTTAAGGAAAAGTTATTGATCATAAATACCGCAGACGTAATTTTAAAAGTAAAAATTGCACGATAGCATTTTTAAATATTAATTTAAAGTCGAGACGTTTGTTCTATACAACTTTGCTCATAATGTCAGTAGAGTTGAAGAATAGTTGCATACTGTAAATTAAATTTCGCGTCAGATTAGTGGCAAATATGCTTTTCAATTCTTGCGTGTATAGACATTAATACGGTTGTCAGGCAGAGGGCAAATTTTGAAATACAGAGAATTTTCATAAACGGAATTGTAATAATTTCTGAGCTCGTACTTTTACAGTGATGAGTTACTCCGATAGGCAACAGAAAAACAATCTTTGACATGCAACGGGAAACGCGAATTACGCAACCTCGTCATGCTCCTTGTGGGCAGGAACAGCGTCGACTTGCCATCAGGTGAGTTGTATATTCGCGACTTCTGCTGGTCACCGTGTGATGCGGAGTTTTCCATGGACATGTTATATGAGAGAGATAGAAAATCTTTCAAAATTAAGATACTTATAACACGAAATTCTTTTTTTATAAATTTATTATTATTATTTATTTTAAAGTTTGTTTCCCCTCAATTGATAGATATGTATGTTACTGTGTACACAAGTACTATTTTATGTTGTATGTTTCTGTGGATACGAGGGACGACACCCCGTTTCATTCTGCTTTTTAGGATTCTGAATTGTTAGGATTTTTAAGTTTGTTTCCACTCAATTGATAGATATGTATGTTACTGTGTACACAAGTACTATTTTATGTTGTATGTTTCTGTGTATACGAGGGACGACAAAGATTGCATGATAGCATTTTTAAATATTAATTTAAAGTCGAGATTTTTGGATTATACAACTCTGCCCATAATGTCAGTAGAGTTGAAGAATAGTTGCATACTGTAAATTAAATTTCGCGTCAGATTAATGGCAAATATGCTTTTCAATTCTTTCGAGTATAGACATTAATACGGTTGTCAGGCAGAGGGCAAATTTTGAAAAACCGAGAATTTTCATAAAAGGAATTGTAATAATTTCTGAGCGCGTATTTTTACAGTGATGAGTTACTCCGATAGCAACAAAAAACACTTTTTGGCATGCTACAGGAAACGCGAATTACGCAACCTGGTCATGCTGCTTGTGGGCAGGAACAGCGTCGACTTGCCATCATATCAGTTGTATATTCGCGACTTCCACTTGTCAGCGTGTGATGCGGAGATTTCCCTGGACATGTTATGCGAGTGAGACAGAAAATCTTTTAAAATTAAGATACGTATAACACGAAATTCTTTTTTTATAAATTTATTTATTTATTTATTTTTTAAAGTTTGTTTCCCCTCCCTTGATAGATATGTATGTTACTGTGTACACAAGTACTATTTTATGTTGTATGTTACTGTGTATACGAGGGTCGACGCCCCGTTTCATTCTGCTTTTTAGGAATCTGAACTGTGAAAGTAGTGGGAGTTTGAGCCAGACTTTCTCCAACTGTTTGATTCATGGAATCCAACGGACCCAGACAGGTAACATGCATTTCTATCATTTTTTAATTTCTCTTTCAAAATTTAATCGTTCGTTTTAATGTTTTTGTTCTCCTTCGGGACAGTTTTGTATGTAATTTATAAACTATTACTATTTTAATTTATTGATTGTAATGTACTAAGAAATCTTGCGTCCACTCCAATAATATCTTTGTGAAGATACCCCTAAACTTTCTACCTTTGACCATCAACTTCGTTGCAGTAATAGCCTTTAAAAACAGAATTTTTGGCGTAAATATATCTGACACAAAAATCTTTTTAAGGAAAAGTTATTTATCATAAATACCGCAGACGTCATTTTAAAAGTAAAAATTGCATGATAGCATTTTTAAATATTAATTTAAAGTCGAGACGTTTGTTCTATACAACTTTGCTCATAATGTCAGTAGAGTTGAAGAATAGTTGCATACTGTAAATTAAATTTCGGGTCAGATTGATGGCAAATACGCTTTTCCTTTTTTGTGAGAATAGACCTTAATACGGTTGTCAGGCAGAAGGGAAATTTTGAAATACAGAGAATTTTCATAAACGGAATTGTAATAATTTCTGAGCGCGTACATTTACAGTGATGAGTTACTCCGTTAGGCAACAGAAAAAGAATATTTGACATGTTACGGGAAACGCGAATTACGCAACCTCGTCATGCTCCTTGTGGGCAGGAACAGCGTCGACTTGCCATCAGGTGAGTTATATATTTGCGACTTCCGCTTGTCACCGTGTGATGCGGAGTTTTCCCTGGACATGTTATATGAGTAATACAGAAAATCTTTCAAAATTAAGATACGTATAACACGAAATTCTTTTTTTTTAAATGTTATTATTATTATTTTTTTTTTAAGTTTGTTTCCACTCAATTGATAGATATGTATGTTACTGTGTACACAAGTACTATTTTATGTTGTATGTTTCTGTGTATACGAGGGACGACACCCCGTTTCATTCTGCTTTTTAGGATTCTGAATTGTGAAAGGAGTGGGAGTTTGAGCCAGAATTTCTCCAACTGTTTGATTCATGGTATCCAACGGACCAAGACAGGTAACATGCATTTCTATCATTTTTTAATTTCTCTTTCAACATTTAATCGTTCGTTTTAATGTTTTTGTTCTCCTTCGGGACAGTTTTGTATGTAATTTATAAACTATTACTATTTTAATTTATTGATTGTAATGTACTAAGATATCTTGCGTCCACTCCAATAATATCTTTGTGAAGATACCCCTAAACTTTCTACCTTTGACCATCAACTTCGTTGCAGTAATAGCCTTTAAAAACAGAATTTTTGGCGTAAATATATCTGACACAAAAAGCTTTTTAAGGAAAAGTTATTGATCATAAATACCGCAGACGTAATTTTAAAAGTAAAAATTGCATGATAGCATTTTTAAATATTAATTTAAAGTCGAGATGTTTGGACTATACAACTCTGCTCATAATGTACGTAGAGTTGAAGAATAGTTACATACTGTAAATTAAATTTCGGGTCAGATTGATGGCAAATATGCTTTCGCATTTTTGTGAGAATAGACCTTAATACGGTTGTCAGGCAGGGGGCAAATTTTGAAATACAGAGAATTTTCATAAACGGAATTTTAATAATTTCTGAGCGCGTACTTTTACAGTGATGAGTTACTCCGATAGGCAACAGAAAAATAATCTTTGACATGCTACGGGAAACGCGAATTACGCAACCTCGTCATGCTCCTTGTGGGCAGGAACAGCGTCGACTTGCCATCAGGTGAGTTGTATATTCGCGACTTCTGCTTGTCACCGTGTGATGCGGAGTTTTCCATGGACATGTTATATGAGAGAGATAGAAAATCTTTCAAAATTAAGATACTTATAACACAGAAATTCTTTTTTTATAAATTTATTATTATTATTTATTTTAAAGTTTGTTTCCCCTCAATTGGTAGATATGTATGTTACTGTGTACACAAGTACTATTTTATGTTGTATGTTACTGTGTATACGAGGATCGACACCCCGTTTCATTCTGCTTCTTAGGATTCTGAATTGTGAAAGGAGTGGGAGTTTTAGCCACAATTTCTCCAACTGTTTGATTCATGGAATCCAACGGACCAAGACAGGTAACATGCATTTCTATCATTTTTTAATTTCTCTTTCAACATTTAATCGTTCGTTTTAATGTTTTTGTTCTCCTTCGGGACAGTGTTGTATGTAATTTATAAACTATTACTATTTTAATTTATTGATTGTAATGTACTAAGAAATCTTGCGTCCACTCCAATAATATCTTTGTGAAGATACCCCTAAACTTTCTACCTTTGACCATCAACTTCGTTGCAGTAATAGCCTTTAAAAACAGAATTTTTGGCGTAAATATATCTGACACAAAAATCTTTTTAAGGAAAAGTTATTTATCATAAATACCGCAGACGTCATTTTAAAAGTAAAAATTGCATGATAGCATGTTTAAATATTAATTTAAAGTCGAGACGTTTGTTCTATACAACTTTGCTCATAATGTCAGTAGAGTTGAAGAATAGTTGCATACTGTAAATTAAATTTCGGGTCAGATTGATGGCAAATACGCTTTTCCTTTTTTGTGAGAATAGACCTTAATACGGTTGTCAGGCAGAAGGGAAATTTTGAAATACAGAGAATTTTCATAAACGGAATTGTAATAATTTCTGAGCGCGTACATTTACAGTGATGAGTTACTCCGTTAGGCAACAGAAAAAGAATATTTGACATGTTACGGGAAACGCGAATTACGCAACCTCGTCATGCTCCTTGTGGGCAGGAACAGCGTCGACTTGCCATCAGGTGAGTTATATATTTGCGACTTCCGCTTGTCACCGTGTGATGCGGAGTTTTCCCTGGACATGTTATATGAGTAATACAGAAAATCTTTCAAAATTAAGATACGTATAACACAGAAATTCTTTTTTTATAAATTTATTATTATTATTTATTTTAAAGTTTGTTTCCCCTCAATTGGTAGATATGTATGTTACTGTGTACACAAGTACTATTTTATGTTGTATGTTACTGTGTATACGAGGATCGACACCCCGTTTCATTCTGCTTCTTAGGATTCTGAATTGTGAAAGGAGTGGGAGTTTTAGCCACAATTTCTCCAACTGTTTGATTCATGGAATCCAACGGACCAAGACAGGTAACATGCATTTCTATCATTTTTTAATTTCTCTTTCAACATTTAATCGTTCGTTTTAATGTTTTTGTTCTCCTTCGGGACAGTGTTGTATGTAATTTATAAACTATTACTAATTTAATTTATTAATTGTAATGTACTAAGAAATCTTGCGTCCACTCCAATAATATCTTTGTGAAGATACCCCTAAACTTTCTACCTTTGACCATCAACTTCGTTACATAAATAACTTTTAAAAGCAGAATTTTTGGCGTAAATATATCTGACACAAAAAGCTTTTTAAGGAAAAGTTATTGATCATAAATACCGCAGACGTAATTTTAAAAGTAAAAATTGCACGATAGCATTTTTAAATATTAATTTAAAGTCGAGACGTTTGTTCTATACAACTTTGCTCATAATGTCAGTAGAGTTGAAGAATAGTTGCATACTGTAAATTAAATTTCGCGTCAGATTAATGGCAAATATGCTTTTCAATTCTTGCGTGTATAGACATTAATACGGTTGTCAGGCAGAGGGCAAATTTTGAAATACAGAGAATTTTCATAAACGGAATTGTAATAATTTCTGAGCTCGTACTTTTACAGTGATGAGTTACTCCGATAGGCAACAGAAAAACAATCTTTGACATGCAACGGGAAACGCGAATTACGCAACCGCGTCATGCTCCTTGTGGGCAGGAACAGCGTTGACTTGCCATCAGGTGAGTTGTATATTCGCGACTTCAGCTTGTCACAGTGTGATGCGGAGTTTTCCCTGGACATGTTATATGAGTAATACAGAAATTTTTTCAAAATTAAGATACGTATAACACGAAATTCTTTTTTTTAAATGTTATTATTTTTTTTTAAAGTTTGTTTCCACTCAATTGATAGATATGTATGTTACTGTGTACACAAGTACTATTTTATGTTGTATGTTACTGTGTATACGAGGGTCGACGCCCCGTTTCATTCTGCTTTTTAGGATTCTGAATTGTGAAAGGAGTGGGAGTTTTAGCCACAATTTCTCCAACTGTTTGATTCATGGAATCCAATGGATCAAGACAGGTAACATGCAATTCTATCATTTCTTAAATTTTCTTTTACCATTTAATCGTTCGTTTAAATTTTTTTGTTCTAATTTGGGATAGTTTTATATTTAATTTATAAATTATTACTATTTTAATTTATTGATTTTAATGTACTTAGAAATTTTGCGTTCACTCCAATAATATCTTTGTGAAGCTACCCCTAAACTTTCTACCTTTGACCATCAACTTCGTTACATAAATAACTTTTAAAAGCAGAATTTTTGGCGTAAATATATCTGACACAAAAAGCTTTTTAAGGAAAAGTTATTGATCATAAATACCGCAGACGTAATTTTAAAAGTAAAAATTGCACGATAGCATTTTTAAATATTAATTTAAAGTCGAGACGTTTGTTCTATACAACTTTGCTCATAATGTCAGTAGAGTTGAAGAATAGTTGCATACTGTAAATTAAATTTCGCGTCAGATTAATGGCAAATATGCTTTTCAATTCTTGCGTGTATAGACATTAATACGGTTGTCAAGCAGAGGGCAAATTTTGAAATACAGAGAATTTTCATAAACGGAATTGTAATAATTTCTGAGCTCGTACTTTTACAGTGATGAGTTACTCCGATAGGCAACAGAAAAACAATCTTTGACATGCAACGGGAAACGCGAATTACGCAACCTCGTCATGCTCCTTGTGGGCAGGAACAGCGTCGACTTGCCATCAGGTGAGTTGTATATTCGCGACTTCTGCTGGTCACCGTGTGATGCGGAGTTTTCCATGGACATGTTATATGAGAGAGATAGAAAATCTTTCAAAATTAAGATACTTATAACACGAAATTCTTTTTTTATAAATTTATTATTATTATTTATTTTAAAGTTTGTTTCCCCTCAATTGATAGATATGTATGTTACTGTGTACACAAGTACTATTTTATGTTGTATGTTACTGTGTATACGAGGATCGACACCCTGTTTCATTCTGCTTTTTAGGATTCTGAATTATGAAAGGAGTGGGAGTTTGAGCCAGAATTTCTCCAACTGTTTGATTCATGGAATCCAACGGACCAAGACAGGTAACATGCATTTCTATCATTTTTTAATTTCTCTTTCAACATTTAATCGTTCGTTTTAATGTTTTTGTTCTCCTTCGGGACAGTTTTGTATGTAATTTATAAACTATTACTAATTTAATTTATTGAATGTAATGTACTAAGAAATCTTGCGTCCACTCCAATAATATCTTTGTGAAGATACCCCTAAACTTTCTACCTTTGACCATCAACTTCGTTGCAGTAATAGCCTTTAAAAACAGAATTTTTGGCGTAAATATATCTGACACAAAAATCTTTTTAAGGAAAAGTTATTGATCATAAATACCGCAGACGTAATTTTAAAAGTAAAAATTGCATGATAGCATTTTTAAATATTAATTTAAAGTCGAGACGTTTGTTCTATACAACTTTGCTCATAATGTCAGTAGAGTTGAAGAATAGTTGCATACTGTAAATTAAATTTCGCGTCAGATTAATGGCAAATATGCTTTTCAGTTCTTGCGAGTATAGACGTTAATACGGTTGTCAGGCAGAGGGCAAATTTTGAAATACAGAGAATTTTCATAAACGGAATTGTAATAATTTCTGAGCTCGTACTTTTACAGTGATGAGTTACTCCGATAGGCAACAGAAAAACAATCTTTGACATGCAACGGGAAACGCGAATTACGCAACCTCGTCATGCTCCTTGTGGGCAGGAACAGCGTCGACTTGCCATCAGGTGAGTTGTATATTCGCGACTTCAGCTTGTCACAGTGTGATGCGGAGTTTTCCCTGGACATGTTAAATGAGTAATACAGAAAATCTTTCAAAATTAAGATACGTATAACACGAAATTCTTTTTTTTAAATGTTATTATTTTATTTTATTTTTAAGTTTGTTTCCACTCAATTGATAGATATGTATGTTACTGTGTACACAAGTACTATTTTATGTTGTATGTTACTGTGTATACGAGGGTCGACACCCCGTTTCATTCTGCTTTTTAGGATTCTGAATTGTGAAAGGAGTGGGAGTTTGAGCCAGAATTTCTCCAACTGTTTGATTCATGGAATCCAAAGGACCAAGACAGGTAACATGCATTTCTATCATTTTTTAATTTCTCTTTCAACATTTAATCGTTCGTTTTAATGTTTTGTTCTCCTTCGGGACAGTTTTGTATGTAATTTATAAACTATTACTATTTTAATTTATTGATTGTAATGTACTAAGAAATCTTGCGTCCACTCCAATAATATCTTTGTGAAGATACCCCTAAACTTTCTACCTTTGACCATCAACTTCGTTGCAGTAATAGCCTTTAAAAACAGAATTTTTGGCGTAAATATATCTGACACAAAAAGCTTTTTAATTAAAAGTTATTGATCATAAATACCGCAGACGTAATTTTAAAAGTAAAAATTGCATGATAGCATTTTTAAATATTAATTTAAAGTCGAGATGTTTGGACTATACAACTCTGCTCATAATGTACGTAGAGTTGAAGAATAGTTACATACTGTAAATTAAATTTCGGGTCAGATTGATGGCAAATATGCTTTCGCATTTTTGTGAGAATAGACCTTAATACGGTTGTCAGGCAGGGGGCAAATTTTGAAATACAGAGAATTTTCATAAACGGAATTTTAATAATTTCTGAGCGCGTACTTTTACAGTGATGAGTTACTCCGATAGGCAACAGAAAAATAATCTTTGACATGCTACGGGAAACGCGAATTACGCAACCTCGTCATGCTCCTTGTGGGCAGGAACAGCGTCGACTTGCCATCAGGTGAGTTGTATATTCGCGACTTCTGCTTGTCACCGTGTGATGCGGAGTTTTCCATGGACATGTTATATGAGAGAGATAGAAAATCTTTCAAAATTAAGATACTTATAACACGAAATTCTTTTTTTATAAATTTATTATTATTATTTATTTTAAAGTTTGTTTCCCCTCAATTGATAGATATGTATGTTACTGTGTACACAAGTACTATTTTATGTTGTATGTTACTGTGTATACGAGGGTCAACACCCCGTTTCATTCTGCTTTGTAGGATTCTGAATTGTGAAAGGAGTGGGAGTTTTAGCCACAATTTCTCCAACTGTTTGATTCATGGAATCCAACGGACCAAGACAGGTAACATGCAATTCTATCATTTCTTAAATTTTCTTTTAACATTTAATCGTTCGTTTAAATTTTTTTGTTCTAATTTGGGATAGTTTTATATGTAATTTATAAACTATTACTATTTTAATTTATTGATTTTAATGTACTTAGAAATTTTGCGTTCACTCCAATAATATCTTTGTGAAGCTACCCCTAAACTTTCTACCTTTGACCATCAACTTCGTTACATAAATAACTTTTAAAAGCAGAATTTTTGGCGTAAATATATCTGACACAAAAAGCTTTTTAAGGAAAAGTTATTGATCATAAATACCGCAGACGTAATTTTAAAAGTAAAAATTGCACGATAGCATTTTTAAATATTAATTTAAAGTCGAGACGTTTGTTCTATACAACTTTGCTCATAATGTCAGTAGAGTTGAAGAATAGTTGCATACTGTAAATTAAATTTCGCGTCAGATTAATGGCAAATATGCTTTTCAATTCTTGCGTGTATAGACATTAATACGGTTGTCAGGCAGAGGGCAAATTTTGAAATACAGAGAATTTTCATAGACGGAATTGTAATAATTTGTGAACTCGTACTTTTACAGTGATGAGTTACTCCGATAGGCAACAGAAAAACAATCTTTGACATGCAACGGGAAACGCGAATTACGCAACCTCGTCATGCTCCTTGTGGGCAGGAACAGCGTCGACTTGCCATCAGGTGAGTTGTATATTCGCGACTTCAGCTTGTCACAGTGTGATGCGGAGTTTTCCCTGGACATGTTATATGAGTAATACAGAAAATCTTTCAAAATTAAGATACGTATAACACGAAATTCTTTTTTTTAAATGTTATTATTTTTTTTTTTTAAAGTTTGTTTCCACTCAATTGATAGATATGTATGTTACTGTGTACACAAGTACTATTTTATGTTGTATGTTACTGTGTATACGAGGGTCGACACCCCGTTTCATTCTGCTTTTTAGGATTCTGAATTGTGAAAGGAGTGGGAGTTTGAGCCAGAATTTCTCCAACTGTTTGATTCATGGAATCCAACGGACCAAGACAGGTAACATGCATTTCTATTATTTTTCAATTTCTCTTTCAACATTTAATCGTTCGTTTTAATGTTTTGTTCTCCTTCGGGACAGTTTTGTATGTAATTTATAAACTATTACTATTTTAATTTATTGATTGTAATGTACTAAGAAATCTTGCGTCCACTCCAATAATATCTTTGTGAAGATACCCCTAAACTTTCTACCTTTGACCATCAACTTCGTTGCAGTAATAGCCTTTAAAAACAGAATTTTGGCGTAAATATATCTGACACAAAAATCTTTTTAAGGAAAAGTTATTGATCATAAATACCGCAGACGTAATTTTAAAAGTAAAAATTGCATGATAGCATTTTTAAATATTAATTTAAAGTCGAGACGTTTGTTCTATACAACTTTTCTCATAATGTCAGTAGAGTTGAAGAATAGTTGCATACTGTAAATTAAATTTCGCGTCAGATTAATGGCAAATATGCTTTTCAGTTCTTGCGAGTATAGACGTTAATACGGTTGTCAGGCAGAGGGCAAATTTTGAAATACAGAGAATTTTCATAGACGGAATTGTAATAATTTGTGAGCTCGTACTTTTACAGTGATGAGTTACTCCGATAGGCAACAGAAAAACAATCTTTGACATGCAACGGGAAACGCGAATTACGCAACCTCGTCATGCTCCTTGTGGGCAGGAACAGCGTCGACTTGCCATCAGGTGAGTTGTATATTCGCGACTTCAGCTTGTCACAGTGTGATGCGGAGTTTTCCCTGGACATATTATATGAGTAATACAGAAAATCTTTCAAAATTAAGATACGTATAACACGAAATTCTTTTTTTTAAATGTTATTATTATTTTTTTTTAAAGTTTGTTTCCACTCAATTGATAGATATGTATGTTACTGTGTACACAAGTACTATTTTATGTTGTATGTTACTGTGTATACGAGGGTCGACACCCCGTTTCATTCTGCTTTTTAGGATTCTGAATTGTGAAAGGAGTGGGAGTTTGAGCCAGAATTTCTCCAACTGTTTGATTCATGGAATCCAACGGACCAAGACAGGTAACATGCATTTCTATTATTTTTCAATTTCTCTTTCAACATTTAATCGTTCGTTTTAATGTTTTGTTCTCCTTCGGGACAGTTTTGTATGTAATTTATAAACTATTACTATTTTAATTTATTGATTGTAATGTACTAAGAAATCTTGCGTCCACTCCAATAATATCTTTGTGAAGATACCCCTAAACTTTCTACCTTTGACCATCAACTTCGTTGCAGTAATAGCCTTTAAAAACAGAATTTTGGCGTAAATATATCTGACACAAAAATCTTTTTAAGGAAAAGTTATTGATCATAAATACCGCAGACGTAATTTTAAAAGTAAAAATTGCATGATAGCATTTTTAAATATTAATTTAAAGTCGAGACGTTTGTTCTATACAACTTTTCTCATAATGTCAGTAGAGTTGAAGAATAGTTGCATACTGTAAATTAAATTTAGCGTCAGATTAATGGCAAATATGCTTTTCAATTCTTGCGAGTACAGACATTAATACGGTTGTCAGGCAGAGGGCAAATTTTGAAATACAGAGAATTTCCATAAACGGAATTGTAATAATTTCTGAGCTCGTACTTTTGCAGTGATGAGTTACTCCGATAGGCAACAGAAAAACAATCTTTGACATGCAACGGGAAACGCGAATTACGCAACCTCGTCATGCTCCTTGTGGGCAGGAACAGCGTCGACTTCCCATCAGGTGAGTTGTATATTCGCGACTTCAGCTTGTCACAGTGTGATGCGGAATTTTCCCTGGACATGTTATATGAGTAATACAGAAAATCTTTCAAAATTAAGATACGTATAACACGAAATTCTTTTTTTTAAATGTTATTATTTTTTTTTTTTAAGTTTGTTTCCACTCAATTGATAGATATGTATGTTACTGTGTACACAAGTACTATTTTATGTTGTATGTTTCTGTGTATACGAGGGACGACACCCCGTTTCATTCTGCTTTTTAGGATTCTGAATTGTTAGGATTTTTAAGTTTGTTTCCACTCAATTGATAGATATGTATGTTACTGTGTACACAAGTACTATTTTATGTTGTATGTTTCTGTGTATACGAGGGACGACAAAGATTGCATGATAGCATTTTTAAATATTAATTTAAAGTCGAGATTTTTGGATTATACAACTCTGCCCATAATGTCAGTAGAGTTGAAGAATAGTTGCATACTGTAAATTAAATTTCGCGTCAGATTAATGGCAAATATGCTTTTCAATTCTTTCGAGTATAGACATTAATACGGTTGTCAGGCAGAGGGCAAATTTTGAAAAACCGAGAATTTTCATAAAAGGAATTGTAATAATTTCTGAGCGCGTATTTTTACAGTGATGAGTTACTCCGATAGCAACAAAAAACACTTTTTGGCATGCTACAGGAAACGCGAATTACGCAACCTGGTCATGCTGCTTGTGGGCAGGAACAGCGTCGACTTGCCATCATATCAGTTGTATATTCGCGACTTCCACTTGTCAGCGTGTGATGCGGAGATTTCCCTGGACATGTTATGCGAGTGAGACAGAAAATCTTTTAAAATTAAGATACGTATAACACGAAATTCTTTTTTTATAAATTTATTTATTTATTTATTTTTTAAAGTTTGTTTCCCCTCCCTTGATAGATATGTATGTTACTGTGTACACAAGTACTATTTTATGTTGTATGTTACTGTGTATACGAGGGTCGACGCCCCGTTTCATTCTGCTTTTTAGGAATCTGAACTGTGAAAGTAGTGGGAGTTTGAGCCAGACTTTCTCCAACTGTTTGATTCATGGAATCCAACGGACCCAGACAGGTAACATGCATTTCTATCATTTTTTAATTTCTCTTTCAAAATTTAATCGTTCATTTTAATGTTTTTGTTCTCCTTCGGGACAGTTTTGTATGTAATTTATAAACTATTACTATTTTAATTTATTGATTGTAATGTACTAAGAAATCTTGCGTCCACTCCAATAATATCTTTGTGAAGATACCCCTAAACTTTCTACCTTTGACCATCAACTTCGTTGCAGTAATAGCCTTTAAAAACAGAATTTTTGGCGTAAATATATCTGACACAAAAATCTTTTTAAGGAAAAGTTATTTATCATAAATACCGCAGACGTAATTTTAAAAGTAACAAGAACGAAAAATCATGCGTCAAGCATAGATTATGTAACACTTTCCAACGCTTCCAAAATAATTTTACGAATCATACTCTTTAATAAGCTAAAAGATAACATCTAAGTAATCCGAATACTTTTATTCAGCCCTGTATAGGATCTATAGATTTGTATATATACTACATAGGATGCTAAATTTTAGTTCAGTTAGGAAACACGTAGCACAGTTTAAAATTCTCCGTCTGGAGTTAAATACGGAAATGTGTTCCCGAACTTTTGTGCTTCCCTGTATAGGATCTACAGAATTTATACACACCACGTAATATACAAAAAGCGATTTAAAATTAAAATCGCGTTCAGTAACTTAAAACGCACTTCCAGGAATTATTGTTAACATACAGTAGAGAATTCTTTTGTGTGTCCCTGTAAATGAACGATGACTGCTATACACACAATATTCTGTAGTAAGTCTCTTGTAATGAACCTTATATAAATTTCAATGCGTTTAAAATAGGGAAACATTGTTTAAATAAAGCGCAGACGATTTTTCTCCATAGACGTAATGTAACGGAATTCTTTTGACTGTCCCTGTAAAGTAAGTATAAGTGCTATTCACACCCTATTCCATATTAAGCTTCTTCTAATGCACCTTAGTGATATATATAAATTTCAGTGCGTTTAAAATAGTGAAACATTATTTAAATAAACCGCAAATGATTTTTCCCCATAGACCGCAATGTAACGGAATTCTTTTGAGTGTCCCTGTAAAAAAACTATAAGTGCTACACACTTCCATTGAAATAGGGAACATGCTATAGATAACGATTATAACATATAAAAATTGCAGGGCAATCCGAGCATATTTACGGGAGTTAGAGCACGGACAGACGGCAGACGGCAGACGGCCAGACGGCCAGACGGCCAGACAAACCGAAGTCATAAACACTTTTCACCTAGGTTGGAAAGTGTTAAAAATTGCATGATAGCATTTTTAAATATTAATTTAAAGTCGAGACGTTTGTTCTATACAACTTTGCTCATAATGTCAGTAGAGTTGAAGAATAGTTGCATACTGTAAATTAAATTTCGGGTCAGATAGATGGCAAATACGCTTTTCCTTTTTTGTGAGAATAGACCTTAATACGGTTGTCAGGCAGAAGGGAAATTTTGAAATACAGAGAATTTTCATAAACGGAATTGTAATAATTTCTGAGCGCGTACATTTACAGTGATGAGTTACTCCGTTAGGCAACAGAAAAAGAATATTTGACATGTTACGGGAAACGCGAATTACGCAACCTCGTCATGCTCCTTGTGGGCAGGAACAGCGTCGACTTGCCATCAGGTGAGTTATATATTTGCGACATCCGCTTGTCACCGTGTGATGCGGAGTTTTCCCTGGACATGTTATATGAGTAATACAGAAAATCTTTCAAAATTAAGATACGTATAACACGAAATTCTTTTTTTTTAAATGTTATTATTATTATTTTTTTTTAAGTTTGTTTCCACTCAATTGATAGATATGTATGTTACTGTGTACACAAGTACTATTTTATGTTGTATGTTTCTGTGTATACGAGGGACGACACCCCGTTTCATTCTGCTTTTTAGGATTCTGAATTGTGAAAGGAGTGGGAGTTTGAGCCAGAATTTCTCCAACTGTTTGATTCATGGTATCCAACGGACCAAGACAGGTAACATGCATTTCTATCATTTTTTAATTTCTCTTTCAACATTTAATCGTTCGTTTTAATGTTTTTGTTCTCCTTCGGGACAGTTTTGTATGTAATTTATAAACTATTACTATTTTAATTTATTGATTGTAATGTACTAAGATATCTTGCGTCCACTCCAATAATATCTTTGTGAAGATACGCCTAAACTTTCTACCTTTGACTATCAACTTCGTTGCAGTAATAGCCTTTAAAAACAGAATTTTTGGCGTAAATATATGTGACACAAAAAGCTTTTTAAGGAAAAGTTATTGATCATAAATACCGCATACGTAATTTTAAAAGTAAAAATTGCATTATAGCATTTTTAAATATTAATTTAAAGTCGAGATGTTTGGACTATATAACTCTGCTCATAATGTAAGTAGAGTTGAAGAATAGTTACATACTGTAAATTAAATTTCGCGTCAGATTAATGGCAAATATGCTTTTCAATTCTTTCGAGTATAGACATTAATACGGTTGTCAGGCAGAGGGCAAATTTTGAAAAACCGAGAATTTTCATAAACGGAATTGTAATAATTTCTGAGCGCGTACTTTTACAGTGATGAGTTACTCCGTTAGGCAACAGAAAAAGAATATTTGACATGCTACGGGAAACGCGAATTACGCAACCTCGTCATGCTCCTTGTGAGCAGGAACAGCGTCGGCTTGCCATCAGGTGAGTTGTATATTTGCGACTTCCGCTTGTCACCGTGTGATGCGGAGTTTTCCCTGGACATGTTATATGAGTAATACAGAAAATCTTTCAAAATTAAGATACGTATAACAAGAAATTCTTTTTTTTTAAATGTTATTATTATTATTATTATTTTAAGTTTGTTTCCACTCAATTGATAGATATGTATGTTACTGTGTACACAAGTACTATTTTATGTTGTATGTTTCTGTGTATACGAGGGACGACACCCCGTTTCATTCTGCTTTTTAGGATTCTGAATTGTGAAAGGAGTGGGCGTTTGAGCCAGAATTTCTCCAACTGTTTGATTCATGGAATCCAATGGATCAAGACAGGTAACATGCAATTCTATCATTTCTTAATTTTTCTTTTAACATTTAATCGTTCGTTTAAATTTTTTTGTTCTAATTTGGGACAGTTTTATATGTAATTTATAAACTATTACTATTTTAATTTATTGATTGTAGTGTACTTAGAAATTTTGCGTCCACTCCAATAATATGTTTGTGAAGCTACCCCTAAACTTTCTACCTTTGACCATCAACTTCGTTACATAAATAACCTTTAAAAGCAGAATTTTTGTCGTAAATATATCTGACACAAAAAGCCTTTTAAGAAAAAATTATTGATCATAAATACCGCACACGTAATTTTAAAAGTACAAATTCCACGATAGCATTTTTAAATATTAATTTAAAGTCGAGACGTTTGTTCTATACAACTTTGCTCATAATGTCAGTAGAGTTGAAGAATAGTTGCATACTGTAAATTAAATTTCGGGTCAGATTGATGGCAAATACGCTTTTCCTTTTTTGTGAGAATAGACCTTAATACGGTTGTCAGGCAGAAGGGAAATTTTGAAATACAGAGAATTTTCATAAACGGAATTGTAATAATTTCTGAGCGCGTACATTTACAGTGATGAGTTACTCCGTTAGGCAACAGAAAAAGAATATTTGACATGTTACGGGAAACGCGAATTACGCAACATCGTCATGCTCCTTGTGGGCAGGAACAGCGTCGACTTGCCATCAGGTGAGTTATATATTTGCGACTTCCGCTTGTCACCGTGTGATGCGTAGTTTTCCCTGGACATGTTATATGAGTAATACAGAAAATCTTTCAAAATTAAGATACGTATAACACGAAATTCTTTTTTTTTAAATGTTATTATTATTATTTTTTTTTTAAGTTTGTTTCCACTCAATTGATAGATATGTATGTTACTGTGTACACAAGTACTATTTTATGTTGTATGTTTCTGTGTATACGAGGGACGACACCCCGTTTCATTCTGCTTTTTAGGATTCTGAATTGTGAAAGGAGTGGGAGTTTGAGCCAGAATTTCTCCAACTGTTTGATTCATGGTATCCAACGGACCAAGACAGGTAACATGCATTTCTATCATTTTTTAATTTCTCTTTCAACATTTAATCGTTCGTTTTAATGTTTTTGTTCTCCTTCGGGACAGTTTTGTATGTAATTTATAAACTATTACTATTTTAATTTATTGATTGTAATGTACTAAGAAATCTTGCGTCCACTCCAATAATATCTTTGTGAAGATACCCCTAAACTTTCTACCTTTGACCATCAACTTCGTTGCAGTAATAGCCTTTAAAAACAGAATTTCTGGCGTAAATATATCTGACACAAAAAGCCTTTTAAGGAAAAGTTATTGATAATAAATACCGCAGACGTAAATTTAAAAGTAAAAATTGCACGATAGCATTTTTTAATATTAATTTAAAGTCGAGAGGTTTGTACTATACAACTCTGCTCATAATGTCAGTAGAGTTGAAGAATAGTTGCATACTGTAAATTAAATTTCGGTCAGATTGATGGCAAATACGGTTTTGCATTTTTGTGAGATTAGACCTTAATACGGTTGTCAGGCAGAGGGTAAATTTTGAAATACAGAGAATTTTCATAAACGGAGTTGTAATAATTTCTGAGCGCGTACTTTTACAGTGATGAGTTACTCCGTTAGACAACAGGAAAAGAATCTTTGACATGCTACGGGAAACGTGAATTACGCAACCTCGTCATGCTCCTTGTGGGCAGGAACAGCGTCGACTTGCCATCAGGTGAGTTGTATATTCGTGACTTCCGCTTGTCACCGTGTGATGCGGAGATTTCCCTGGACATGTTATGCGAGTGAGACAGAAAATCTTTTAAAATTAAGATACGTATAACACGAAATTCTTTTTTTTTAAATGTTATTATTTTTTATTTTTTTAAGTTTATTTCCACTCAGTTGATAGATATGTATGTTACTGTGTACACAAGTACTATTTTATGTTGTATGTTACTGTGTATACGAGGGTCGACACCCCGTTTCATTCTGCTTTTTAGGATTCTGAATTGTGAAAGGAGTGGGAGATTGAGCCAGAATTTCTCCAACTGTTTGATTCATGGAATCCAACGGACCAAGACAGGTAACATGCATTTCTATCATTTTTTAATTTCTCTTTCAACATTTAATCGTTCGTTTTAATGTTTTTGTTCTCCTTCGGGACAGTTTTGTATGTAATTTATAAACTATTACTATTTTAATTTATTGATTGTAATGTACTAAGAAATCTTGCGTCCACTCCAATAATATCTTTGTGAAGATACCCCTAAACTTTCTACCTTTGACCATCAACTTCGTTGCAGTAATAGCCTTTAAAAACAGAATTTTTGGCGTAAATATATCTGACACAAAAAGCTTTTTAAGGAAAAGTTATTGATCATAAATACCGCATACATAATTTTAAAAGTAAAAATTGCATTATAGCATTTTTAAATATTAATTTAAAGTCGAGATGTTTGGACTATATAACTCTGCTCATAATGTAAGTAGAGTTGAAGAATAGTTACATACTGTAAATTAAATTTCGCGTCAGATTAATGGCAAATATGCTTTTCAATTCTTTCGAGTATAGACATTAATACGGTTGTCAGGCAGAGGGCAAATTTTGAAAAACCGAGAATTTTCATAAACGGAATTGTAATAATTTCTGAGCGCGTATTTTTACAGTGATGAGTTACTCCGATAGCAACAAAAAACACTCTTTGACATGCTACAGGAAACGCGAATTACGCAACCTCGTCATGCTCCTTGTGGGCAGGAACAGCGTCGACATGCCATCATGTGAGTTGTATATTCGCGACTTCCACTTGTCAGCGTGTGATGCGGAGATTTCCCTGGACATGTTATGCGAGTGAGACAGAAAATCCTTTAAAATTAAGATACCTATAACACGAATTCTTTTTTTATAAATTTATTTATTTATTTATTTTTTAAAGTTTGTTTCCCCTCCCTTGATAGATATGTATGTTACTGTGTACACAAGTACTATTTTATGTTGTATGTTACTGTGTATACGAGGGTCGACGCCCCGTTTCATTCTGTTTTTTAGGATTCTGAATTGTGAAAGTAGTGGGAGTTTGAGCCAGAATTTCTTCAACTGTTTGATTCATGGAATCCAACGGACCAAGACAGGTAAAATGCATTTCTGTCATTTTTTAATTTCTCTTTCAACATTTAATCGTTCGTTTGAATGTTTTTGTTCTCCTTCGGGACAGTTTTGTATGTAATTTATAAACTATTACTATTTTAATTTATTGATTGTAATGTGCTAAGAAATTTTGAGTCCACTCCAATAATATCTTTGTGAAGATACCCCTAAACTTTCTACCTTTGACCATCAACTTCGTTACATAAATAACCTTTAAAAGCAGAATTTTTGACGTAAATATATCTGACACCAAAAGCCTTTTAAGAAAAAGTTATTGATAATATATACCGCAGACGTAAATTTAAAAGTAAAAATTGCACGATAGCATTTTTTAATATTCATTTAAAGTCGAGAGGTTTGTACTATACAACTCTGCTCATAATGTCAGTAGAGTTGAAGAATAGTTGCATACTGTAAATTAAATTTCGGGTCAGATTGATGGCAAATACGGTTTTGCATTTTTGTGAGATTAGACCTTAATACGGTTGTCAGGCAGAGGGTAAATTTTGAAATACAGAGAATTTTCATAAACGGAATTGTAATAATTTCTGAGCGCGTACTTTTACAGTGATGAGTTACTCCGTTAGGCAACAGGAAAAGAATCTTTGACATGCTTCGGGAAACGTGAATTACGCAACCTCGTCATGCTCCTTGTGGGCAGGAACAGCGTTGACTTGCCATCAGGTGAGTTGTATATTCGTGACTTCCGCTTGTCACCGTGTGATGCGGAGATTTCCCTGGACATGTTATGCGAGTGAGTCAGAAAATCTTTTAAAATTAAGATACGTATAACACGAAATTCTTTTTTTATAAATTTATTTATTTATTTATTTTTTAAAGTTTGTTTCCCCTCCCTTGATAGATATGTATGTTACTGTGTACACAAGTACTATTTTATGTTGTATGTTACTGTGTATACGAGGGTCGACGCCCCGTTTCATTCTGCTTTTTAGGATTCTGAACTGTGAAAGGAGTGGGAGTTTGAGCCAGACTTTCTCCCACTGTTTGATTCATGGAATCCAATGGATCAAGACAGGTAACATGCAATTCTATCATTTCTTAATTTTTCTTTTAACATTTAATCGTTCGTTTAAATTTTTTTGTTCTAATTTGGGACAGTTTTATATGTAATTTATAAAGTATTACTATTTTACTTTATAGATTGTAATGTACTTAGAAATTTTGCGTCCACTCCAATAATATGTTTGTGAAGCTACCCCTAAACTTTCTACCTTTGACCATCAACTTCGTTACATAAATAACCTTTAAAAGCAGAATTTTTGTCGTAAATATATCTGACACAAAAAGCCTTTTAAGGAAAAGTTATTGATCATAAATACCGCAGACCTAATTTTAAAAGTACAAATTCCACGATAGCATTTTTAAATATTAATTTAAAGTCGAGACGTTTGTTCTATACAACTTTTCTCATAATGTCAGTAGAGTTGAAGAATAGTTGCATACTGTAAATTAAATTTAGCGTCAGATTAATGGCAAATATGCTTTTCAATTCTTTCGAGTATAGACATTAATACGGTTGTCAGGCAGAGGGCAAATTTTGAAAAACCGAGAATTTTCATAAACGGAATTGTAATAATTTCTGAGCGCGTATTTTTACAGTGATGAGTTACTCCGATAGTAACAAAAAACACTCTTTGACATGCTACAGGAAACGCGAATTACGCAACCTCGTCATGCTCCTTGTGGGCAGGAACAGCGCGACTTGCCATCAGGTGAGTTGTATATTCGCGACTTCCGCTTGACACCGTGTGATGCGGGGATTTCCCTGGACATGTTATATGAGTAATACAGAAAATCTTTCAAAATTAAGATACGTATAACACGAAATTCTTTTTTTTTAAATGTTATTATTTTATTTTTTTTTTAAGTTTATTTCCACTCAATTGATAGATATGTATGTTACTGTGTACACAAGTACTATTTTATGTTGTATGTTTCTGTGTATACGAGGGACGACACCCCGTTTCATTCTGCTTTTTAGGATTCTGAATTGTGAAAGGAGTGGGAGTTTGAGCCAGAATTTCTCCAACTGTTTGATTCATGGTATCCAACGGACCAAGACAGGTAACATGCATTTCTATCATTTTTTAATTTCTCTTTCAACATTTAATCGTTCGTTTTAATGTTTTTGTTCTCCTTCGGGACAGTTTTGTATGTAATTTATAAACTATTACTATTTTAATTTATTGATTGTTATGTACTAAGAAATCTTGCGTCCACTCCAATAATATCTTTGTGAAGATACCCCTAAACTTTCTACCTTTGACCATCAACTTCGTTGCAGTAATAGCCTTTAAAAACAGAATTTTTGGCGTAAATATATCTGACACAAAAAGCCTTTTAAGGAAAAGTTATTGATAATAAACACCGCAGACGTAAATTTAAAAGTAAAAATTGCACGATAGCATTTTTTAATATTAATTTAAAGTCGAGAGGTTTGTACTATACAACTCTGCTCATAATGTCAGTAGAGTTGAATAATAGTTGCATACTGTAAATTAAATTTCGGGTCAGATTGATCGCAAATACGCTTTTGCATTTTTGTGAGAATAGACCTTAATACGGTTGTCAGGCAGAGGGGAAATTTTGAAATACAGAGAATTTCCATAAACGGAATTGTAATAATTTCTGAGCGCGTACTTTTACAGTGATGAGTTACTCCGTTAGGCAACAGAAAAAAATATTTGACATGTTACGGGAAACGCGAATTACGCAACCTCGTCATGCTCCTTGTGGGCAGGAACAGCGTCGACTTGCCATCAGGTGAGTTATATATTTGCGACTTCCGCTTGTCACCGTGTGATGCGGAGTTTTCCCTGGACATGTTATATGAGTAATACAGAAAATCTTTCAAAATTAAGATACGTATAACACGAAATTCTTTTTTTTTAAATGTTATTATTATTATTTTTTTTTTAAGTTTGTTTCCACTCAATTGATAGATATGTATGTTACTGTGTACACAAGTACTATTTTATGTTGTATGTTTCTGTGTATACGAGGGACGACACCCCGTTTCATTCTGCTTTTTAGGATTCTGAATTGTGAAAGGAGTGGGAGTTTGAGCCAGAATTTCTCCAACTGTTTGATTCATGGTATCCAACGGACCAAGACAGGTAATATGCATTTCTATCATTTTTTAATTTCTCTTTCAACATTTAATCGTTCGTTTTAATGTTTTTGTTCTCCTTCGGGACAGTTTTGTATGTAATTTATAAACTATTACTATTTTAATTTATTGATTGTAATGTACTAAGAAATCTTGCGTCCACTCCAATAATATCTTTGTGAAGATACCCCTAAACTTTCTACCTTTGACCATCAACTTCGTTGCAGTAATAGCCTTTAAAAACAGAATTTTTGGCGTAAATATATCTGACACAAAAAGCCTTTTAAGGAAAAGTTATTGATAATAAATACCGCAGACGTAAATTTAAAAGTAAAAATTGCACGATAGCATTTTTTAATATTCATTTAAAGTCGAGAGGTTTGTACTATACAACTCTGCTCATAATGTCAGTAGAGTTGAAGAATAGTTGCATACTGTAAATTAAATTTCGGGTCAGATTGATGGCAAATACGGTTTTGCATTTTTGTGAGATTAGACCTTAATACGGTTGTCAGGCAGAGGGTAAATTTTGAAATACAGAGAATTTTCATAAACGGAATTGTAATAATTTCTGAGCGCGTACTTTTACAGTGATGAGTTACTCCGTTAGGCAACAGGAAAAGAATCTTTGACATGCTACGGGAAACGTGAATTACGCAACCTCGTCATGCTCCTTGTGGGCAGGAACAGCGTCGACTTGCCATCAGGTGAGTTGTATATTCGTGACTTCCGCTTGTCACCGTGTGATGCGGAGATTTCCCTGGACATGTTATGCGAGTGAGTCAGAAAATCTTTTAAAATTAAGATACGTATAACACGAAATTTTTTTTTATAAATTTATTTATTTATTTATTTTTTAAAGTTTGTTTCCCCTCCCTTGATAGATATGTATGTTACTGTGTACACAAGTACTATTTTATGTTGTATGTTACTGTGTATACGAGGGTCGACGCCCCGTTTCATTCTGCTTTTTAGGATTCTGAACTGTGAAAGGAGTGGGAGTTTGAGCCAGACTTTCTCCCACTGTTTGATTCATGGAATCCAATGGATCAAGACAGGTAACATGCAATTCTATCATTTCTTAATTTTTCTTTTAACATTTAATCGTTCATTTAAATTTTTTTGTTCTAATTTGGGACAGTTTTATATGTAATTTATAAAGTATTACTATTTTACTTTATAGATTGTAATGTACTTAGAAATTTTGCGTCCACTCCAATAATATGTTTGTGAAGCTACCCCTAAACTTTCTACCTTTGACCATCAACTTCGTTACATAAATAACCTTTAAAAGCAGAATTTTTGTCGTAAATATATCTGACACAAAAAGCCTTTTAAGGAAAAGTTATTGATCATAAATACCGCAGACGTAATTTTAAAAGTACAAATTCCACGATAGCATTTTTAAATATTAATTTAAAGTCGAGACGTTTGTTCTATACAACTTTTCTCATAATGTCAGTAGAGTTGAAGAATAGTTGCATACTGTAAATTAAATTTAGCGTCAGATTAATGGCAAATATGCTTTTCAATTCTTTCGAGTATAGACATTAATACGGTTGTCAGGCAGAGGGCAAAATTTGAAAAACCGAGAATTTTCATAAACGGAATTGTAATAATTTCTGAGCGCGTATTTTTACAGTGATGAGTTACTCCGATAGTAATAAAAAACACTCTTTGACATGCTACAGGAAACGCGAATTACGCAACCTCGTCATGCTCCTTGTGGGCAGGAACAGCGCGACTTGCCATCAGGTGAGTTGTATATTCGCGACTTCCGCTTGACACCGTGTGATGCGGGGATTTCCCTGGACATGTTATATGAGTAATACAGAAAATCTTTCAAAATTAAGATACGTATAGCACGAAATTCTTTTTTTTTAAATGTTATTATTTTATTTTTTTTTAAGTTTATTTCCACTCAATTGATAGATATGTATGTTACTGTGTACACAAGTACTATTTTATGTTGTATGTTTCTGTGTATACGAGGGACGACACCCCGTTTCATTCTGCTTTTTAGGATTCTGAATTGTGAAAGGAGTGGGAGTTTGAGCCAGAATTTCTCCAACTGTTTGATTCATGGTATCCAACGGACCAAGACAGGTAACATGCATTTCTATCATTTTTTAATTTCTCTTTCAACATTTAATCGTTCGTTTTAATGTTTTTGTTCTCCTTCGGGACAGTTTTGTATGTAATTTATAAACTATTACTATTTTAATTTATTGATTGTAATGTACTAAGAAATCTTGCGTCCACTCCAATAATATCTTTGTGAAGATACCCCTAAACTTTATACCTTTGACCATCAACTTCGTTGCAGTAATAGCCTTTAAAAACAGAATTTTTGGCGTTAATATATCTGACACAAAAAGCCTTTGAAGGAAAAGTTATTGATAATAAATACCGCAGACGTAAATTTAAAAGTAAAAATTGCACGATAGCATTTTTTAATATTAATTTAAAGTCGAGAGGTTTGTACTATACAACTCTGCTCATAATGTCAGTAGAGTTGAATAATAGTTGCATACTGTAAATTAAATTTCGGGTCAGATTGATCGCAAGTACGCTTTTGCATTTTTGTGAGAATAGACCTTAATACGGTTGTCAGGCAGAGGGGAAATTTTGAAATACAGAGAATTTCCATAAACGGAATTGTAATAATTTCTGAGCGCGTACTTTTACAGTGATGAGTTACTCCGTTAGGCAACAGAAAAATTTTTTTTCACATGCTACGGGAAACGCAAATTACGCAACCTCGTCATGCTCCTTGTGGGCAGGAACAGCGTCGACTTGCCATCAGGTGAGTTGTATATTTGCGACTTCCGCTTGTCACCGTGTGATGCGGAGTTTTCCCTGGACATGTTATATGAGTAATACAGAAAATCTTTCAAAATTAAGATACGTATAACACGAAATTCTTTTTTTTTTAAATGTTATTATTATTATTTTTTTTAAAGTTTGTTTCCACTCAATTGATAGATATGTATGTTACTGTGTACACAAGTACTATTTTATGTTCTATGTTACTGTGTATACGAGGGTCGACGCCCCGTTTCATTCTGCTTTTCAGGATTCTGAATTGTGAAAGGAGTGGGCGTTTGAGCCAGAATTTCTCCAACTGTTTGATTCATGGAATCCAATGGATCAAGACAGGTAACATGCAATTCTATCATTTCTTAATTTTTCTTTTAACATTTAATCGTTCGTTTTAATGTTTTTGTTCTCCTTCGGGACAGTTTTGTATGTAATTTATAAACTATTACTATTTTAATTTATTGATTGTAATGTACTAAGAAATCTTGCGTCCACTCCAATAATATCTTTGTGAAGATACCCCTTAACTTTCTACCTTTGACCATCAACTTCGTTGCAGTAATAGCCTTTAAAAACAGAATTTTTGGCGTAAATATATCTGACACAAAAAGCTTTTTAAGGAAAAGTTATTGATCATAAATACCGCAGACGTAATTTTAAAAGTAAAAATTGCATTATAGCATTTTTAAATATTAATTTAAAGTCGAGATGTTTGGACTATATAACTCTGCTCATAATGTAAGTAGAGTTGAAGAATAGTAACATACTGTAAATTAAATTTCGCGTCAGATTAATGGCAAATATGCTTTTCAATTCTTTCGAGTATAGACATTAATACGGTTGTCAGGCAGAGGGCAAATTTTGAAAAACCGAGAATTTTCATAAACGGAATTGTAATAATTTCTGAGCACGTATTTTTACAGTGATGAGTTACTCCGATAGCAACAAAAAACACTCTTTGACATGCTACAGGAAACGCGAATTACGCAACCTCGTCATGCTCCTTGTGGGCAGGAACAGCGTCGACTTGCCATCATGTGAGTTGTATATTCGCGACTTCCACTTGTCAGCGTGTGATGGGGAGATTTCCCTGGACATGTTATGCGAGTGAGACAGAAAATCTTTTAAAATTAAGATACCTATAACACGAATTCTTTTTTTTATAAATTTATTTATTTATTTATTTTTTAAAGTTTGTTTCCCCTCCCTTGATAGATATGTATGTTACTGTGTACACAAGTACTATTTTATGTTGTATGTTACTGTGTATACGAGGGTCGACGCCCCGTTTCATTCTGTTTTTTAGGATTCTGAATTGTGAAAGCAGTGGGAGTTTGAGCCAGAATTTCTCCAACTGTTTGATTCATGGAATCCAACGGACCAAGACAGGTAAAATACATTTCTATCATTTTTTTATTTCTCTTTCAACATTTAATCGTTCGTTTGAATGTTTTTGTTCTCCTTCGGAACAGTTTTGTATGTAATTTATAAACTATTACTATTTTAATTTATTGATTGTAATGTGCTAAGAAATTTTGAGTCCACTCCAATAATATCTTTGTGAAGATACCCCTAAACTTTCTATCTTTGACCATCAACTTCGTTACATAAATAACCTTTAAAAGTAGAATTTTTGACGTAAATATATCTGACACCAAAAGCCTTTTAAGAAAAAGTTATTGATAATATATACCGCAGATGTAAATTTAAAAGTAAAAATTGCACGATAGCATTTTTTAATATTAATTTAAAGTCGAGAGGTTTGGACTATACAACTCTGCTCATAATGTCAGTAGAGTTGAATAATAGTTGCATACTGTAAATTAAATTTCGGGTCAGATTGATCGCAAATACGCTTTTGCATTTTTGTGAGAATAGACCTTAATACGGTTGTCAGGCAGAGGGGAAATTTTGAAATACAGAGAATTTCCATAAACGGAATTGTAATAATTTCTGAGCGCGTACTTTTACAGTGATGAGTTACTCCGTTAGGCAACAGAAAAAGAATCTTTCACATGCAACGGGAAACACAAATTACGCAACCTCGTCATGCTCCTTGTGGGCAGGAACAGCGTCGACTTGCCATCATGTGAGTTGTATATTTGCGACTTCCGCTTGTCACCGTGTGATGCGGAGTTTTCCCTGGACATGTTATATGAGTAATACAGAAAATCTTTCAAAATTAAGAAACGTATAACACGAAATTCTTTTTTTTTAAAATGTTATTATTATTATTTTTTTTAAAGTTTGTTTCCACTCAATTGATACGTATGTATGTTACTGTGTACACAAGTACTATTTTATGTTCTATGTTACTGTGTATACGAGTGTCGACGCCCCGTTTCATTCTGCTTTTCAGGATTCTGAATTGTGAAAGGAGTGGGCGTTTGAGCCGGAATTTCTCCAACTGTTTGATTCATGGAATCCAATGGATCAAGACAGGTAACATGCAATTCTATCATTTCTTAATTTTTCTTTTAACATTTAATCGTTCGTTTAAATTTTTTTGTTCTAATTTGGGACAGTTTTATATGTAATTTATAAACTATTACTATTTTAATTTATTGATTGTAGTGTACTTAGAAATTTTGCGTCCACTCCAATAATATGTTTGTGAAGCTACCCCTAAACTTTCTACCTTTGACCATCAACTTCGTTACATAAATAACCTTTAAAAGCAGAATTTTTGTCTTAAATATATCTGACACAAAAAGCCTTTTAAGGAAAAGTTATTGATCATAAATACCGTAGACGTAATTTTAAAAGTACAAATTGCACGATAGCATTTTTAAATATTAATTTAAAGTCGAGACGTTTGTTCTATACAACTCTGCTCATAATTTCAGTAGAGTTCACTGTTAAAAATTTGCAGCAAACTGTCCGGTCATTTGACCGTTTTTGTAGAAAATGGTTACATAACCGTAATTTAACTGTATTCTGACCGTATTATTGCTCTTTTTATGGTCATAATATTGTTAAATTACGGTTATGTAACCGTTTTCTGCAAAAACGGTCAAATGACTGGACAATTTGCTGCAAATTTTTAACAGTGTTGAAGAATAGTTGCATACTATAAATTAAATTCCGGTTCAGATTGATGGCAAATATGCTTTTGCATTTTTGCGAGAATAGACATTAATACGGTTGTCAGGCAGAGGGCAAATTTTGAAATACATAGATTTTTCATAAACGGAATTGTAATAATTTCTTAGTGCGTATTTTTACTGTCATGAGTTACTCCGATAGCAACAGAAAAACACTCTTTGACATGCTACAGGAAACGCGAATTACGCAACCTCGTCATGCTCCTTGTGGGCAGGAACAGCGTCGAATTGCCATCAGGTGAGTTGTATATTCGGGACTTCCGCTTGTCACCGTGTGATGCGGAGTTTTCCCTGGACATGTTATGTGAGTGTGACAGAAAATGTTTCAAAATTAAGATACATATAACACGAAATTCTTTTTTTATAAATTTATTATTGTTTTTTTTAAAGTTTATTTCCCCTCCCTTGATAGATATGAATGTTACTGTGTACACAAGTACTATTTTATGTTGTATGTTACTGTGTATACGAGGGTGGACGCCCCGATTCATTCTGCTTTTTAGGATTCTTAATTGTGAAAGGAGTGGGAGTTTGAGCCAGACTTTCTCCAACTGTTTGATTCATGGAATCCAATGGATCAAGACAAGTAACATGCATTTATATCATTTTTTAATTTTTCTTTTAACATTTAATCGCTCGTTTTAATGTTTTTGTTCTCCTTCTCGATAGTTTTGTATGTAATTTATAAAATATTAGTATTTTTATTTATTGATTGTAATGTACTAAGAAATTTTGCGTCCACTCCAATAATATCTTTTTGAAGCTACCCCTAAACTTTCTACTTTTGACCCTTAACTTCGTTACAGTAATAGCCTTTAAAAGCAGAATTTTTGGCGTAAATATATCTGACACAAAAAGCCTTTAAAGGAAAAGTTATTGATCATAAATACCGCAGACGTAATTTTAAAAGTAAAAATTGCACGATAGCATTTTTAAATATTAATTTAAAGACGAGAGGTTTGGACTATACAACTCTGCTCATAATGTCAGTTGAGTTGAAGAATATTTGCGTACTGTAAATAAAATTTCGGGCCAGATTGATGGCAAATATGCTTTTGAATTTTTGCGAGAATAGACATTAATACGGTTCTCAGGCAGAGGGCAAATTTTGAAATAAAGAGAATTTTAATAAACGGAATTGTAATAATTTCTGAGCGCTTATTTTCACAGTGATGAGTTTCTCCGATAGCAACAGAAAAACCCACTTTGACATGCTACAGGCAACGCGAATTACGCAACCTCGTCATGCCCCTAGTGGGCAGGAACAGCGTCGACTTGTCATCAGGTGAGTTGTATATTCCCGACTTCCGCTTGTCACCTTGTGATGCGGAGTTTTCCCTGGACATGTTATGTGAGTGAGAGAGAAAATCTTTCAAAATTAAGATACATATAACACGAAATTCTTTTTTTATAAATTTATTATTGTGTTTTTTTAAAGTTTATTTCCCCTTTCCTTGATAGATATGTATGTTACCGTGTACACAAGTACTATTTTATGTTGTATGTTACTGTGTATACGAGGGTCTACGCCCCGTTTCATTCTGCTTTTTAGGATTATGAATTGTGAAAGGAGTGGGAGTTTGAGCCAGACTTTCTCCAACTGTTTGATTCATGGAATCCAATGGATCAAGACAGGTAACATGCATTTCTATCATTTTTTAATTTTTCTTTTAACATTTAATCGCTTGTTTTAATGTTTTTGTTCTCCTTCTCGATAGTTTTGTATGTAATTTATAAACTATTAGTATTTTTATTTATTGATTGTAATGTACTAAGAAATTTTGCGTCCACTCCAATAATATCTTTTTTAAGCTACCCCTAAACGTTCTACCTTTGACCATCAACTTCGTTACAGTAATAGCCTTTAAAAGCAGTAGTTTTGGCGTAAATATATCTGACACAAAAAGCTTTTTAAGGAAAAGTTATTGATCATAAATACCGCAGACGTAATTTTAAAAGTAAAAATTGCACGATAGCATTTTTAAATATTAATTTAAAGTAAAGAGGTTTGGACTACAACACTCTGCTCATAATGTCAGTAGAGTTGAAGAATAGTTTCATACTGTAAATTAAATTTCGGGTCAGATTGATGGCAAATATGCTTTTGCATTTTTGCGAGAATAGACATTAATACGGTTGCCAGGCAGAGGGCAAATTTTGAAATACAGAGAATTTTCATAAACGGAATTGTAATAATTTCTGAGCGCGTATTTTTACAGTGATGAGTTACTCCGATAGGCAACAGAAAAAGACTTTTTGACATGCTACGGGAAACGCGAATTACGCAACCTCGTCATGCTCCTTGTGGGCAGGAACAGCGTCGACTTGCAATCCGGTGAGTTGTATATTCGCGACTTCCGCTTGTCACCGTGTGATGCGGAGTTTTCCCTGGACATATTATGTGAGTGAGACAGAAAATCTTTCAAAATAAGATACTTATAACACGAAATTCTTTTTTTATAATTTATTTATTTATTATTATTTTATTTTAAGTTTGTTTCACCTCCCTTGATAGATATGTATGTTACTGTGTGCACAAGTACTATTTTATGTTGTATGGTACTGTGTATACGAGGGTCGACACCCCGTTTCATTCTGCTTTTTAAGATTCTGAATTGTGAAAGGAGTGGGAGTTTGAGCCAGACTTTCTCCAACTGTTTGATTCATGGAATCCAATGGATCAAGACAGGTAACATGCATTTCGATCTTTTTTTAATTTTTCTTTTAACATCTAATCGTTCGTTAAATTGTTTTTTCTCCTTCGGGATAATTTTGTATGTAATTTATAAAATATTAGTATTTTAATTTATTGATTGTAATGTACTAAGAAATTTTGCGTCCACTCCAATAATATCTTTGTGAAGCTACCCATAAACGTTGTACCTTTGACCATCAACTTCGTTACAGTAATAGCCTTTAAAAGCAGTATTTTCGGCGTAAATATATCTGACACAAAAATCTTTTTAAGGAAAAGTTATTGATCATAAATACCGCAGACGTAATTTTAAAAGTAAAAATTGCACGATAGCTTTTTTAAATATTAATTTAAAGTCGAGAGGTTTGGACTACACAACTCTGCTCATAATGTCAGTAGAGTTGATGAATAGTTGCATACTGTAAATTAAATTTTGGGTCAGACTGATGGCAAATATTCTTTTGCATTTTTGCGAGAATAGACATTAATACGGTTGTCAGGCAGAGGGCAAATTTTGAAATACAGAGAATTTTCATAAACGAAGTTGTAATAATTTCTGAGCGCGTATTTTTACAGTGATGAGTTACTCCGATAGGCAACAGAAAAACACTCTTTGACATGCTACAGGAAACGCGAATTACGCAACCTCGTCATGCTCCTTGTGGGCAGGAACAGCGTCGACTTGCCATCAGGTGAGTTGTATATTCGCGACTTCTGCTTCTCACTGTGTGAAGCGGAGTTTTCCCTGGACATGTCATGTGAGTGAGACAGAAAACCTTTCAAAATGAAGATACATATAACAAGAAATTCTTTTTTTATAAATTTATTATTGTTTTTTTTTAAAGTTTATTTCCCCTCACTTGATAGATATGTATGTTACTGTGTACACAAGTACTATTTTATGTTGTATGTTACTGTGTATACGAGGGTCTACGCCCCGTTTCATTCTGCTTTTCAGGATTCTGAATTGTGAAAAGAGTGGGTGTTTAGCCAGACTTTCTCCAACTGTTTGATTCATGGAATCCAATGGATCAAGACAGGTAACATGCATTTCTTTCATTTTTTAATTTTTCTTTTAACATTTAATCGCTCGTTTTAATGTTTTTGTTCTCCTTCGGGATAGTTTTGTATGTAATTTATAAACTATTACTATTTTAATTTATTGATTGTAATGTACTAAGAAATTTATCGTCCACTTCAATAATATCTTTGTGAAGATACTCCTAAACTTTCTACCTTTGACCATCAACTTTAGTACAGTAATAGCCTTTAAAAGTAGAGTTTTTGGCGTAAATATATGTGACACAAAAACTTTTTAAAGAAAAGTTATTAATCATAAATACTGCAGACGTAATTTTAAAAGTAAAAATTGCACGATAGTATTTTTAAATATTAATTTATAGTCGAGAATTTTGGTCTATACAACTCTGCTCATAACGTCAGTAGAGTTGAAAAATAGTTGCATACTGTAAATTAAATTACGGGTCAGATTGATTTCAAATATGCTTTTCCATTCTTGCGAGAATAGACATTAATACGGTTGTCAGGCAGAGGGCAAATTTTGAAATACAGAGAATTTTCATAAACGGAATTGTAATAATTTCTGAGCGCGTATTTTTACAGTAATGAGTTACTCCGATAGGCAACAGAAAAAGACTTTTTGACATGCTACGGGAAACGCGAATTACGCAACCTCGTCATGCTCCTAGTGGGCAGGAACAGCGTCGACTTGCCATCAGGTGAGTTGTATAATCGCGACTTCTGCTTGTCACTGTGTGATGCGGTGTTTTCCCTGGACATGTTATGTGAGTGAGACAAAAAATCTTTCAAAATTATGTTACATATAACACGAAATTCTTTTTTTATTATTGTTTTTTTTTAAAGTTTATTTCCCCTCCCTTGATAGATATGTATGTTACTGTGTACACAAGTACTATTTTATGTTGTATGTTACTGTGTATACGAGGGTCGACGCCCCGTTTCATTCTGCTTTTTAGGATTCTGAATTGTGAAAGGAGTGGGAGTTTGAGCCAGACTTTCTCCAACTGTTTGATTCATGGTTTGATTCATCCAATTGATCAAGACAGGTAACATGCATTTCTATCATTTTTTAATTTTTCTTTTGACATTTAATCGTTCGTTTTAATGCTTTTGTTCTCCTTCTGGATAGTTTTGTATCTGATATTTTGTGGATAGTTTGCTGTTTTTTTTCCTTGGTACAAAAATTGACTTAAGAAATAAGCACACCACAAGCGGCATTTTTCTCTCATCCCAATATTAAGAAATTAACTTAGAAACTACATTCTCGACCCCCCCCCCCCATATCTCATCATATATAGATTTTGTAGCCCCCAACTTTTCGGACATTTAAAGCATTCGGCAGTGAGCATTTCCCGAACATGCTGGTTAATTCAGCAGTTACAATACTTATTTTCTTATTTTTATCTTATTTTTTACTTTCTTTTTTTTTAGAGATAAATAATTTTGAAGAGTTTCTTTAGAAAGCTTAGTTTATCTGGAGGCACGGCAGTGCCTCCGCCAAGTCGAGAAAGCACAGCCGTAAGCATCCTTTTCTGGAAGCAACTCAGGGCACCTTTGACCCCCCCCCCTCCCATAACGCTGGGCTGAAATATCCAAAAAATTTGAAACTTCGTTTATACAGAGAATAACATTTATACAGAATAACGTTTATACAGAACTGGGAAATAGAACTAAAATTTGAAATTTCTCGATTCTGTCTTTTCTAGTGCAGACGATATATGAACTCAAATTTTCGATTTTTTGTTACTAACTCAATCACTCACTCTCGTGTCATCAAAAAGATTGGGTAGATCCCGCAGCCATAGAAACTTAAAATTTAGAATAAAGCTAGTGTTTCGGATAAAAAGAATGGAACAATTATAAAATCCGGAAAATTCCAAAAAAAAAAAAAAAAAAAAAAAAAAAAAAAAAATTCGAAAATTCAACAAATTCGAATATAAAATTGAAAATTGAAAATCTTGTAGTCATAAAAACTTAAATTTTGGTGTGAAGGTGGTGTTTAGTATTCAGAAAAATAAAAAATAAAAAAACGCACAAAAAAAATCGAAAGAATCGTTGTTGCGGTAGAAACTTGGAATTCGGAATAAAGGTAGTATTTCGGATGCAAAATAAGGAAAAATTAAAAAATCTGGAAAATTCGAAAAAAAAATTCAAAAATTCGAAAATTCGAAAAAAAATGAAAAAATTTAAACAATTGATCTTTTAGGCTTAAAAACATGAAATTCGCGGTAAATATAGTGTTTAGAATTCAGAATAAGTAAAAATAAAAAACACAATAAAATTCGAAAATAAAATAAAAAATCGAAAAAAATCGGAAAAATCGAAAAATAAGGAAAATTTGAAAATAATTCGATTTTATGGCGCTAGAAACTTGAAATTAGGAATAAAGGTAACATTTAAGATACTAAATAAGGAAAAATTAAAAAATATGGATAATTCGAAAAAAAAAATCAAAAAATTAAAAATTTAAAATTAAAGAAAAAAAAAAGAAAAAAAAGAAAGAAAAAGGGGGAAATTGAAAATAATATGATCTCGTAATCTAGAAACTGAAAATTTGGTGTAAAGGGAGTGGTTAGGATTCAGAAAAAGAAATAAAATAAAAACACAACAAAAATCGAAAATAAAATCAAACAATAAAAAAAAAAAAAAAAATTGAAAATAATTCGATTTTGTAGAGTTAAAAACTGGAAATTTGGAATAAAGGTAGTATTTAGGATACAAAAAAAGAAAAATTAAAAAATCTGTAAATTCCAAAAAAACAATCGAAAATTCGAATAATTAAAAAAACATTCGATTTTGTAGATTTAGAACTTGAAATTCGGCTTAAACTTATATTATTTAGGATACGGGAAAAGGAAAAATTAAAACACACTAAATTTGAAAATAGAATAAAAACCTCGAAAAAGATCGGAAATTTCAAAATAATTCGATTTTGTACGTTAGAAAATTGAAATTTGTAATAAAAGATACAAAATAAGAAAGAATTAAAAAATTCAGAAAATTAGAAAAAAAATTCGAAAAAATAAAAAATTGAAAATAATTTGATCTTGTAGTCATAGAAACTTAAAATTTGGTGTAAAGGTAGTATTTACTATTCAATAAAAGGAACAATTAAAAAATTCGTTAAATTCGAAAATAAAATCGAAAAATCGAAATATCTTTAAAAAATCGAAAAATCAAAAACAATTTGATTTTGTAGTGTTAGAAACATTAGTTTTAAGATAATTGTCCTATTAACTAGTACACCGCCCCTAATTGTTTTATGTTATTTCTCCCGGATTATGGTTTTCTTTTCTTTCGTTTACGAATTTCGTTGTAGAAAAGTTCCGCTGGAGACTGGCTACGTTATAGGCGATTTCTTTATCGACAGGTTTGTTTTCTTTCACAGGTTATACTCCACTTAATTTGGATAGGCACCCAGACACTCTTTGACATGCTACGGGAAACGCGTATTACGCAACCTCGTCATGCTCCTTGTGGACAGGGACAGCGTCGACTTGCCATCAGGTGAGTTGTATGTTCGCGACTTCCGCTTGTCACCGTGTGAAGCGGAGTTTTCCCTGGACATGTTATGTGAGGGAGACAGAAAATCTTTCAAAATTATGATACGTATAACACGAATTTCTTTTTTTTATAAATTTATTAATATTATTTTTTTAAGTTTGTTTGCCCTCCCTTGATAGATATGTATGTTACTGTGTACACAAGTACTATTTTATGTTGTATGTTACTATGTATACAAGGGTCGACGCCTCGTTTCATTCTGCTTTTTAAGATCCTGAATTGTGAAAGGAGTCGGAGTTTACACCAGACATTCTCCAACTGTTGGATTCGTGGACAGGTAACATGCATTTCTATCATTTTTTAATTTTTCTTTTAACATTTTATCGTTCGTTTTAATGTTTTTGTTCTCCTTCTGGGTAGTTTTGTATGTAATTTATAAACTATTACTATTTTAATTTATTGATTGTAATGTACTAAGAAATTTTGCGTCCACTCCAATAATATCTTTGTGAAGCTACTCCTAAACATTCTACCTTTGACCATCAACTTCGTTACAGTAATAGCCTTTAAAAGCAGAATTTTTGGCGTAAATGTATCTGACACAAAAAGCTTTTTAAGGAAAAGTTATTGATCATAAATACCGCAGACGTAATTTTAAAAGTGAAAATTGCACGATAGCATTTTTAATATTAATTTGAAGTCGAGAGGTTTGGACTATACAAATCTGCTCATAATGCCAGTAGAGTTGAAGAATAGTTGCATACGGTAAATTAAATTTCGGGTCAGATTAATGGCAAATATGCTTTTGCATTCTTGCGAGAATAGACATTAATACGGTTGTCAGACAGAGGGCGAATTTTGAAATGCAGAGAATTTTCATAAAACGATTGTAATAATTTCTGAGCAAGTATTTTAGTATTTGCTATTGCAGCGAATATTTAAGTAAAGATCGCGTATATAATAAAATATAGGTGAAGCATAAGGAATACTACTGCGGAGAAGGTCGACTGCAAAATAATGATAAGGATGGCGGAATAATACCTCTCGACACGATAACGACTGTGTGAGAGGCAGACGTATTACTTTTTACAGTGATGAGTTATCCCGATAGGCAACATAAAAACACTCTTTGATATGCTACGGGAAACGCGAATTACGCAACCTCGTTATGCTCATTGTGGGCAGGAACAGCGTCCACTTGCCTTCAGGTGAGTTGTATAATCGCGACTTCCGCTTGTCACCGTGTGATGCGGAGTTTTCCCTGGACATGTTATGTGCGTGAGACAGAAAATCTTTCAAAATTAAGATACGTATAACACGAATTTCTTTTTTTATAAATTTATTATTATTATTTTTTTTAAGTTTGTTTGCCCTCCTATGAAATATGGATTGTTAAATGATGTTAGCCCCACAAAAGTTTTTACAGCTCCCCCTCCCCTCCCGACATTACTGGCTGGTTATGGCTTAATTGTCCTTTCTAAATAAAATCATGGTGACTCTAAGATTCACTTGATTTATCTCTAAATTGAACCTAAATGATCCGAAGAAGACGGATCAAAGAATTACTATATTGGCATGACAATTGGGTAACTTAGAATTAAAACCTAAAAATCAATAAATTTATAACACGTCGAAAGTTTGAAAATAATTCGATTTTGTAGTCCTAGAAGCTTGGCAATTGGCAGAAACGTAGGTTTTAGTATACAAAGTAAGGAAAAATTTTAAAATCCGTAAATAAAAAAAAAAAAGACTAAAAAAAACGAAAAAAAAAAAACCATCGAAAAAATGAATATAGTTTGATTTATTGGAAATTTCCGGAAATTTTAATTTTGGCTTTCTTTTTACACTGAAAAGTACTTTTATGCTAAATATCAAGTATCTAGGGCTGCGGATAGCTATCTCAGATGGATAGCACCTTTCCTGGAAGCAATTGAGAGTACTTTTGTCTTCCCCCTTCCCATAACTTTCCAGCTTCCCTAGGAACCTGAAATTTCTTTTTATCTACAGTACTTTGCAAACAAAACTAAAGTTTCAAATTTTTGATACCTGTAAATAATAGGGACAGAGTCTGGGCTTAGCGAAAATCAGTGGATGATCTCCAAAAAGAACCCAAAATCAAGAAATGGAGGATTACTTACAAAAAGAAGTGAAATCTCATAAAAAACGTCTCCTGTAAAAAATCGAGGCTAACGAAAAAGGAAAGCTACCGCGGTGCTTCGCGCGTATCTTTTTTAACAGACGGCCGGAGTCACGTGATGCTCGAATGCACCAATTCAGGTGTACGAAAAGTGCATAACGTCACTCTACAGGTCTGTAAAAAAAGATAAGTGGAATGCACCGCGGTAGCCTGTCTTTTTCGTTAGCCTCGTAAAAAATGCAGCCAAGTCTCGTGACTCTTTTTTCGTAAAAAATTCTGAGATCGTGTAAAGCCAAATTTAGCTACCTTATTAACTCTGAAATTTCCATTCACAAATCACTCCTAGTCTCTACATCTTTAGTTAAATATTATTTTGTGACTTGGCAATTACGTAGCACGAGAATGTGATGTATATAATTAGTCTTAATCAAATAATACCATGCCATCCCATAACATATTAAGGTGTAATAACTTCCCTGTGCGTATAAAATTAGCTTTAATCATATTATCTCATCCCATCCCATAACATAGTAAGGTGTAATAATTTCTCTGTGCTGCGTAATTGGCAAGTCACAAAATAATATTTAACTAAAGATGTAGAGACCAGGAGTGATTTGTAAATGAAAATTTCAAAGTTAATAAGATAGCTAAATTTGGCTTTACACGATCTCAGAAATTTTTACGGAAAAAGAGTCACGAGACTTGGCTGCATTTTTTACAGGTGACGTTTTTGATGAGATAGTCCATTTACAGGGACACACAATAGAATTCCGTTACATTATGGTCTGTGGGGAAAAATCGTTTGCGGCGCATTTTATCGATATTACGATATGTCAAACACGATGAAATTATTATGCAATACTGAGGTGGATTAGAGTATGCTTTCACCGGAGAATAATAGTTAGTAGCATTTATAATTCAATTACAGAAATGTACAAAATAATTCCTCTACATTATGATTTATGTGAAAAACTTGTTTGTGGTGCATTTTGAGCATGTTATGATACTTGAAACATAATGATATTTAAAAGTATAACTACAACTTATCTTATATATTAACAGGAAAGGGTTTTTCGTCAAATAAATTTTTCACATGAATTTGCTCCTTTTGCGGATGCATAAACTTAAATCCAGAACGTAACGAGTTTTAGAACACACGCGAATGAGAAAAGGGTGGCCCAGTGGTATAAGGCGCATTTCTTCTTTGTTGCTATCATCGTGTCGGTTCGATCCCCGCTACGGGCCGAATGATTTTTTTTATTTTATTGGCAATAATTCATTTTAATAATCCCATATTTAATTCAGGAGGAAAAGTTACATAATTTATATATATATATTTTTATTCGAATACATTATAATTAAAATTTAACACCCAATAATTTTTCTTTTATTTACTAAATTTATATTTAAAATATTTAAATTAAAAGATCGTGCATCTAATTATCGATTAAATAAATTGAAGTAGTCTACAATTTTTAGTTTATTTGGTATGACTATTAGCAAGATGCCATATATATAATAAGATAAGTATGGAGTATTTTTCGTAAAAAAGCAAAAATAAAAGGAGAGAAAACAAAAAGAAGGGAAAATATTCATACAGGAACTCTAAATTATCTTGGTATCCATGATTTAACAATTAAATAATGTGTGAAAATGGAAAATATAAATTTAAGTAATTAAAAAATATGTATTATAAATCGTTAGTTACAAACAGCAAATTTTAAATTCGGGGTTTTAGAATCAGACTGATAAAAATTAATTTAATGAAATTTTTTAAAGGTCGTGTAGTTTAAAAATAAATAAATAAATAAACCAGAAATACTAAATATTGTTATTTTTTCAAAATATTGGGACTGTGGTAAATAAAATTTTGATAACTACGAAAAGTATATTATTATTCTCCTTAAAAGAAAAGAAGAGAAAAAAGAAAGGCGCAAAAATATCCATATAATAATTATAAAAGAATTCATCTTGATATCCATGGTTTATCTGGGTTTTAGAGTCAGGCTGATAAAAGTAAAATTAATGAAAAATTTTAAAGGCCGCGTAATTAAAAAAAAATAGAAAATACTAAATATTGATATATATATATATATTTTTTTTAATTTTTGAGACTGTAGTAAGTAAAAATAAATCATTCAATTAATATTTTTAGTTAAATTCTTGCTAAAATAATTCAAGTATAATAAGATGTAAATTACAAGCTTAAAATTATTTCACTTTATTAATTGAGTAGGCTGGACTGACAACACAATCTATCGTTTTACATCTATAGAAATCGCTTACACAATATAACAGTTCATAAAATTTTCAATATTAAATTAATTTAAAAGCAGCTAATTAAAAATAAAGGTATATTGCTAAAGGAGCTTTCAAGTTATTTACCGTCAAATTTTGACGGGTACCATCTAGTTTTCTATAAATTATGGCGTGCATAGGAATTATCGTTCATTTAATCGTTCACACAAAAGAATTCGGTTAAAGAACTGAATACAATCTGTAGTTGCTGGAGTTGCCTTCCTGCTGTGGTATGCATTTTTATGTAATTTTTAGTGCATTACGTGTTGTTTACAAATTCTGTAGATCATATACAGGGCTGCAAGAAGGACTTCGAATATGGGCAGTAATTGGTGAAAATGAATTTTTACTGAGTTATGTATTGTTTTAAATTGCTTATTTATTTATCTCGTTTCATTCAAGGAAAAAAAATAATTTTCTTAATAATAATCTGTTATTGTTGGAAAGTGTTTCATAATCTCTACCAGATGCATGATTTTTCTTTCTTGTTTGACTTACAGAACCAAAAGATTATTTAAGTTGGCATTACTAGCATTTTATTTAATTTACTGTAATAATCCAATATTTTTAATTCTAAGCATACCTTGGTACGCATTTGTTATATATTTATAGCGAATTCCGATTAATATATTATATTCCTTTTAGTCCATTTATTTTCAAATTTTATTTGATACCCTTAAGTGTTTTCTATATTTATGTGTGAAATTTAAGAACTTTCAAAAATCAACATTGTACTGTGTAAATAATAATAAATCATCAACTCATTTTCGTTCCCCCCCCCCCCCCGCCAAAGTAATGGTTTGAAAAGCATCTTTCCATTTCTAAAATGTTATTTCAGGCCACGTATCATTAATTTTCTATTTCCTATCGGTTCACAAAATATTTTTAACTTGACATAAAAGTTCTTACTGTAAAAGGGAATCCAAAAATAATAAATGTTCAAAGTTTCCTAACTTTAAACATGCTATATTTTACTAGAAATGATAAACGGAGTCGTAAAGCATCTAAAAACTCGAAATACGTATAAGTGTCACATGAATTTTCTGAGATTATATGTTACACATTTCAGAGAATGCACAGTAGCAGCTCATGTTTTACAAAGATTCAGGTGCAAATTAAATATCAGATTCGCAATAATTTGTTTTTATTTCCTAAAATATTTAACAAGAATTATATAAAAACAAAAAGGGAATATATTTTAAAATATTTTATTAATTTCTAGAAAAAGAGCAAAACACATAATTATTAGAGAGGTTATTTACAAATTCCCAAAAATACATTGTTACCTGTTTAATAATTTTAGATAATTTGGTTTCACATATTTCTATAATTGATTAAGATGATTATTGTTAATTATTAAAAAAGGATTCAGTCAAAAATAGAAAGTTACCTTTTTAATGTGATTAATTATAACAATTTTGAATATATATATTAAATAAAAAGAAAAGTGCCCAGTTAAACTGATGGCATTGGGCTCACAGGCTATTCACACTAATTGTATATTATACTCTTATTTCGAAGAATAACGCCCCTCGAAAAATAAACAAATCGACACTGTATTAAGGGGGATCATTGCCCTCGTTCCACCTCTCCCTTATAATTAACCAATGAACTCCCATAGCTAATCAGAGAAGCGCTTTATTGCAATGATATATACAAAATTTGAAGAAAATCGGATAATTCTGCATGAAAAACCCATTTATATAAATTAAGGACGCATTGGCCCTCTGTTCCCCTTTTATACTTAACCAATGATCCCCCAAAACTGATCAGGGAAGCGCCTTATCACAATGAACCTATATACAAAATTTGAAGAAAATCGGATAATTCTGCATGAAAAACCTATTTATCTAAATTAAGGGGGGTTTAGCCCCCCGTACCCGCTTTATACTTAACCAATGAACCCCAAAACTAATCAGGGAAGCGCCTTATTACAATGAATCTGTAAACAAAATTTTAAGCAAAACGGTTATTTCTGTCAAGAGTTATCGCGTTACGTACAAACGTACATACGTACAAACATACATACAGACCTGGCGGGCACATTAGCTCTCAGGCTTTGATAGCCTGTGAGCTAAAAATCATAATATATGACCATTAATGTTTCATTATCTTACCATAAAATTTATACAAAAACTAGTCGTTGGGGGCCACCGTAATACTTACCCATCATGGATATGCATAATATAAAATATTAAAATAAAAAATGTGTAAACTACTTATAAAATGCATTGCAATTCGAATAAAATTGTAGCTTGATGACGTCATAAACTTTAAAGGCTCGATTACTGAATTGCTTAAAAGAAACATCCTTATAACTCCAAAAACAATAATCCTATTAACTAGCGGCTTATTGCATCTGATTAAGCGTCTCATTTCCAATTAAAATATATCTTTGAATTGAAATTTGGATGAAATACAGGGTCATGAAAAATCGAAGAGTGTAGAAAATAGGATTCCAAATATCTCGGTAACTCATTATCCAATCAACTTCATGCTTTATAGAAAATGTATATTTTTTTATTGTATTTTATATTCAATCCTTAAAATAAACAATTTCGAAAATTTGTATGTACCTTTTATCAGAACGAATATTTCGAGAGTCCGAAAAAAATAGTTCCGGATAATCGAGGTTACTGAAATTCAATAAGCTCCTTCCCATTATTACATACTAAGTGCATACCAAATTTCAGGTCTCTATCTCAATTTTTTTGGGAGATAGAGCGTTTACAGACACACAGACATACAGACACACAGGCGGACGGCAATTTTTTTTTTCTAAAAATATGTTTTCGGAATCTCTAGTGTCTGAAACGTGTAAATCCGTCCATTTTTTTTTTTCGATTTTCAAAACGATTACAAGACTTACCCTATACTACTTAAGATGGGTAAGTAATAATAAATGTTCAAAGTCTCCGAATATTAAACATATTATTATTATTTTCTTCTATCTATACAAGAAGAAAGTCGTGCAAAATTTCTACTTCCTGATTTCGACGGATTGATACGTTTTCCTGAACACGATTTAACTGTTTTTTAAAAATATCTGTCTGTGTGTCTGTTTATGCGTGTGTGACAGAAATATTGTGGGCGCTCTAAAACCCTGTTCACATCGGACATTTAAGATATCTTAGACCGCCATTTTTTAGGTGGTACCTCCCCGGAATTGAATACCTGTCCACACCGCTAAACGCATTTAAGATAACTCACTCAACATCATCGTGTCCAGTGCGCATGCGCATATGTTAAAAGCAAACTCAACAGCCAATCGGCCTCCAGAGTCAATCAGAGTGAGCGGTACTGACTGTATCTAGCAATGGAAAGTTCGAACTCACTAAGTGAGTTTCTGGAACTCATTCTGTGAGTTCAGCGATCTAAGATATCTTAACTATCCGATCTGAACGTAGTATAACTCACGAACTACTGCATATAATAGTATAAAATTTCATATGACGTACTACACTATATTGCCAAAGGTGACCGGTCACTTGCGATTTTAGACGTTTTGTTAACTATCTAGAAAACTACATGAGGAATTAACCTGAAACTGCAGGTGTGTAAACTGTATAGTATAGGTTATATATTTCCGCGAAGAATTTTTCACGAAACCCCATAGGGGACTGTCAACAAATTGAAAAACAACGAATATACTTTGGATTTCCCTGTAAAACCTAATGTAGCAAAAACGTTCAAACTCGAGATTATTAATAAGTGGCTTATTGTAATAAACTGTGTTCATTGTTATGGGGATAGCATGTATACTCGTAGAGAAATTAAGGTTTTTATAAAAACAGTCCCAAATTTCGCCTAGTTACTTTCTTCTATCTATAATAGAAGAAAGTATTGTAGTCGAAATTTTTTCGACTCCCGGTTTTCGACGGATTTACACGTTTTAAGGGTCAGAGATTCCGAAAAACATGTTTTTACAAAATGTCTGTCTGTCCGTCTGTCCGTCTGTGTGGGTCTTTTTTGTACCATCGAAAAGTGTATGAAGTTATGCTTCAAATGGAACCTAATTTTTTTTCTATGTTTTTGGCTATGGCAAGCAGATTCTATCAGAATGTGGGGATATTTTGACGAAAGGGGGCGCTGCGATCGATATTTTTGTTCCATTTTCACTATTGTACCATCTAAAAGTATATGAAGTTATGCTTCAAATTGAACAAGATTTTTTTTTCTATGTTTTTGGCTATGGCAAGCAGATTCTATCAGAATTTGGGGATATTTCGACGAAAGGGGGCGCTGCGATCGATATTTTTGTTCCATTTTCACTATTGTACCATCTAAGAGTGTATGAAGTTATGCTTCAAATTGAACAAGATTTTTTTTATGTTTTTAACTATGGCAAGCAGGTTCTATCAGAATTTGGGGATATTTCGACAAAAGGGGGCGCTGCGATCGATATTTTTGTTCCATTTTCACTATTGTACCATCTAAAAGTGTATGAAGTTATACTTCAAAGTGAACCAGATTTTTTTTCTGTGTTTTTGGCTATGGCAAGCAGGTTCTATCAGAATTTGGGGATATTTCGACGAAAGGGCGCGCTGCGATCGATATTTTTGTTCCATTTTCACTATTGTATCATCGAAAAGTGTATGAAGTTATGCTTCAAAATGAACCACGTTTTTTTTCTATGTTTTTGGCTATGGCAAGCAGGTTCTATCAGAATTCGGGGATATTTTGACGAAAGGGGGTGCTGTGATAGCCAAATTCAAAAGGTCAAAATAGCCAAATTCAATTTCAAATTCAAAAAGATGTGCAAAAAAATTAGAAATCCTACAATTTTTTTCGTTAAATGTTCAGAGAATCCGGAACAATTTTTGTTTTGCCTCTATCTTAAAAAATGCCTGAGATATAGCGGTTTGAAATTTTAGGGTGGCTGACATTTTCAAACAAGACAGCAAAATTCATCCATAAACGGGTTTAACTTATGAGTTATAGTTAACATGGTTTTGGCAAATTTTCTTTCATTGTTGTAACAATTAATCCTATTATATGCTTATCACTATATATTTATATTCGCCAACGTCAAATTCTCGCCAAACTTGACGACAGTTGGCGAAATATCGCCGAATTTGGGGACCAAAATAGGTTGTCATAAATGAAGCCAACTTGGCTGTAGAGGACTAATTTGGCGATATTCTCATTCAAATTCAATGTTGACGAGAACTGGGATTGAATCTTCTTTAATTAGGTTCCACGCATTTTACCTTCGTGTTTTCCAGTAAAATTAGCTAAAATCGAAAAACCAAGAAATAGGGAGGCTATCTGTTCCTGTCGGTTCAGACCTGAAGGACTTTTCGTAGTTTAGTATTATACATCAGTTGATCGCATCCCGGTAACCCGACGATTCGAAAGCAGCTGACGTACAACGGAATAACGAAACATATTGATTTTATTGGGGATATGATAACGAATTTTGAAGTATTAACATGACTGAGATAGAAGAAAGTTTTAGGATTGGCACATCCGACTAGTTTTTTGCTTATAATTTGCAGAATTCTTAATATAAAAAAAGTTCTCTTCAGAAAATATGACAAACAACATTGTACATAATACTCTGCAATCAGAATTAAAAAATAATAAAAATTGGATGAAAAATGAGCAGGTATACTAAAAAATATTTCACTGCTCATGCGCGAACGCAATCAAAATATAACATGCATAATGTATTAGCTAAGTATATAGAGCAACTTTTGTGAAAGTCTCAAAATCATAGCTTGAAACTTCTGAAAATTATTGTCGTTAGAATAAGCTCGAAATCCGTTGTTCCCAAAAAGAAGCAAAAAGATGAGGGGTTGTATCAAATATCTGTTGATTAGTGCCAAGATAGCATACACAATATTGCACGTACTACTATATTTTGATACAACCCCTCATATTTTTGCTTCCTTTTGGGAACAACGGATTTCGAGCTTAATCTATCGACGATAATTTTCAGAATTTTCAAGCTATGATTTTGAGACTTTCACAAAAGTTGCTCTATATACTTGGCTAATACATTATGCATATTATATTTTGATTGCAATCGTGCGTGCGCAGTGAAACATTTTTTAGTAAACCTGCTCATTTTTCATCTAATTTTTAATATTTTTTAATTCTTATTGCAAAATATTATGTACAATGTTTTTTGTCATATTTTATGAAAATAACTTTTTTTTTTAATATTAAGAACTCTGAAAATTATAAGCAAAAAACTAGGTGAAATTTGGGACTGTTTTTATAAAAACCTTAATTTCTCTACGAGTATTCATGCTATCTTCATAAAAATAAACACAGTATATTACAATAAGCCACTTATTAATAATCCCGAGATTGAACGCCTTTGCTACATTAGCTTTTACAGGGTTATCCAAAAGATATTCGTTTTTTTTTCAATTTGTTGACAGTCCCCTATGGGGTTTCGTGAAAAAATCTTCGCGGAAATAGATAACCTATACTACACTGTTTACACACCTGCAGTTACAGGTTAATTCCTCATGTATTTTTATAGATAGTTAACAAAACGTCTAAAATCACATGTGACCGGTCACCTTTGGCAATATAGTGTATCCATTTGTGAACTAGCGCTGATTAGTATTTGTGCAAAATCCTTCAAGAAAGAGTGCCGCAAATAGATGATTTGGTCGATTTATTTTATGCTTATATATATATATCTATCTCCAGCTTATGTGCAGAGAATTCAACGAAACATTAGAACCCTCATGTTAGGAATAGATTGTCAGTCAATATTTTGGTTGCAGACATCTAACATTCGGTGCCGAAATTCAAAGATCTTTTTAAAAAAATGCAATGTTCAAATGAAATGCACACAATTCAACGAAACTTTACCTCTAGATTTCTCATCATTGCTGTTTAATTTTGATTGCAACTCTAATTACTGGTGCCAAAATTCGATGATTTGTTTCAAATATTTTATGCTTATATCTACAGTTTAAATGCACAAAAATCAGCGAGTGTATTTACATAGAAAATGATGCAATTTTTATATTTTTTAAAACATACCCCCCTCCCCCCTGAAAAAAGTAATGATGTGACTCGAAAAAGTATTAATGTGACGTAATGGCGTTGCGTAGAAGTCCCTCAATCTAATTAGTTCTTGTAAATTAATCGATGCAATTTCTTGCACTATTTAAATCATTTAATTAATTTGATTTATATCGAAGAATGTTTTGTGATTGCCATAACAAACTATTACTTTATTTTAAACGACTAGGGGGGTTCAGCCTCCCTGCTCGCTACGCTCACCAACTCCCCGCGTAATCGCCCCCTAGCCAACGCCAGACGTAATCGTTTCGCGTTTCCATTCTGGATCGCCTCGCGATCCCTTATTTTCTATGCATTCAATTTTTAGATTCCGCTTCGTAATTGTTGTAATTTAAGTGAAACCTAAATTTATTATAAAAATCAGTATCATCCATCACCAAACAAATCCAGCCTATCACCTCAATTATTTGTGAAAGAAAAAGTTAAAAAAATTGAAATAAAACAAATTTATTTCCAAAATAATTTTCAAATATTTTTCTTTATGATTAGATTTCAATATCTTGAATAATACTGGATTTGTACTATTCATAAGCTAATAGTAATTTTTGTTGCATTGCAATATCTCAATTTGTTGATTTTTTGCAAGCGAGTAAACGCTATTGGATTTCAATGGGAGTCTATGGAAATTTGGTGAAATACTGGAAATAGCGCCAAGTTGGCGCCACTTTTAGCAGCTAATTTTGACCACCAAATTTGGCGATATATCGCCAAACTTGGCGACAGACCCGGGTCCCTTTCTCTTTGTAACCCCCCTAATAGCGCCCATCCTATCTAAATTTTTCTTGTTAATTCCCCCTTAGAAAAGTCAGAAAGCTCTGACAAATCAGAGGCGTTTTGCGGTATCTACGCAGATTTTCATTGGTCCATTTCCAAACCATTACTTTTTTTTATATATAGAAGGATAAACAGCCCTAATAGCACGTAACGTTTTAGAAACACTGAATATCCGTATATTTTGGTTTAGTTTCAAAATGTTTTTATAAATATTGTGTGATACTTGAGTGGTAAAGCATTTAATAACTGGAAATATGTATATGCGTCACATGAGTTTTCTCAGACAAATGGTTACAGAAACTCAGAGAATGCATAGTAGCAGATCATGTTTTACGAGGTTTGGAATAAATATCAGAATTATAATAGCTCGTCTTGAAATACTAAGAATATTCAACGAGCAATATAAAGGGAATATACGTGAAAATATATTCTTAACTCATAGAAAGAGCGCAAAATAATTTTATGTTATAAATGTTTTGATACAAAAAAATCTTGTTATCCGTTTAATAATTTCACTTTGCTTCGTTTCACAATTAGCTTCGCAAGAGGGATTAAAATAATCATTGGTAATCAAGCAGGGCGGTCGCTCTGCCAAGCCAAGCTTTAAAAAAAAAACGCCACACAAACAACGCCAAGAACTGGACTAAAGAACGCTACTGCTTTCTTACAGAAAGCAATGTTAAATCGACAAAACATGCCAGATTAAAATATCAGATATCAAATAAACCAAGCGTCGCAGAAAAAAAAACGAAAACTAGAAGAATCTAATGAAAAATTTCTTCAATTTAAGACCAAACTCATCTTCATAAGTGATTTATAAACAGAGATATAGATTTAAAAAAAAAAACGTCGAGTTACTTAAAATGATCACCTTTTTCTTCGTCAAACTCGTTTTTCAAACAATCTACAGGCCTTAGTATTGGGCAGAATAAAAAAAGGATTGCATTTTTGGACAAGTAATTACGTAATATGTGCTTTTATAAAATCCAGTGTAAAAAAAAAATATTTTCTATCCTTAATTAGCAAAAAACTGTTAATTACCTTGGCAATTAAAAAATTATGCCAAAACAGAGATAAAACCCGCCAACGACCATGTACCATCTGTATTATAATTACACATCAGTTACAGGTTATAACCACATCAAATTTAATCTGCAAGTCAGACATTTTCTTCTGAAGATATATATTTTTTAAAAATAAAACTTCATAATTATAAGAACACACATTTTATCAGACAATTAAATATGAATGCAAACTGTGGCAGATGACTGTTTCCGACATGAATAAGTATGAGAAATTGCCAGTTCAGGATATCGGTCTGGGTGGCTCAGTCGCAGAGTGTCGGCACGGTACGCAGGTCCACGGTCCCAGGTTCGAGTCCTGGCCAAGGTCAATTTTTCACTCATGTTTGTTCAGTGTATTTAATTGTCTGGTAAAATGCGTGTTCTTATGATATTGTAAAATAAAGTACTCAGACGTCGTGTTTATGCTTTAAAAAATATTTTAAATATATAATTTACGTTTTTAGAAAGATCTTTAAAAATAAGTTAGTTTTTGAGGAAGATGTACCTTCTAAAATGTATACATTAAGAGTTATCGGCATTTAAAATTTCTTTCCAAACGTAAACAAAATTTTTGACATGAATTAAATGTGATTCATTTATTTCTAAAAAAAAAAAAAAAAAAAAAAAAAAAAAACATGGTAAATGACAGGCAGTTTGTTAGCAGGAATACCTTTCACGTCATTTTCCTATAAATTAATGAAATCCAGTTGTTAAATTATTTTTGTTTTAGAAGTGAAGTTTCCATAATAAACAAAAAATAAATAAATAGATAAATAGATATAAATCAGCTTTCAGAAATTCTAAAAATTGTTCATATATCTTAATTACAAGCTAAAAGAGGGTTTATTTCTATATTATTCTATATATAATAGTAATTTCCGCAAATATATTAAATTCCAATGCGATCTGTTTTACACTTTAAGACAATTTATAACACATGATAACAAATTTATAAAAGAGAATGGCGCGTCACATTTCGGGAAGGGGATGGGGCGGGGCGTGAACAAAATTAGGAAGTATAATAAAGCTATCTGTTTGAAACTTTAGGATATTTTATAACACATAACATAAATTTTAAAAATAAAGCCGCGTCAAAAATTATAGGGAGAGGTGGAGCGCATTTTGCCTACACAAGGGGGAGGGGGTGCACTTTTCTAAATTTTAACGATATATCCGTCATGTCACATATCGTTACAAAGGGCTGTAACCACTTATTCATGTTATGCACCACAGGTGTCACCCCACATTTTGCGCCCCCCCACCCGACACTACTCATGTGATATATTGTTCGAAAGGCCTGTGACCGCTTATTCATATTATGTATCTTCGGGGTCCATTCTCCCACTTTCACCCCCCTAAAGGGGGACTTTTCTAAATTTTGCCGACACCTCTCATGTGATATATCGTTGGAAAGGTCTATGACCGTTTAATCCTGTTATGCATCTCCGGTGTTCATCCCCCCCCCCCTTTGCCCCCAAACGCGATTAGCTTTCATCACCAGGGGGCGCTTTCCTATCTCTGTTTCTATGGGTCGGATCACGACGGGGTATGGCTCATTCGACTCGACATCGATAGAGATTTCCGATTTTAATTCGTTTTTCACCACCAGGGGGCACTTTCCTATCTCTGGTTCTATGGGCTGGATCACGACGGGGTATAGATCATTCGACTCGACATCTATAGCCTTAACGATTTCAGTGCTCGAGGTTCATATAGAACAAATTGCGCTACCTGGTGGTGGAAGATGGAACTTGAGCCTGCGCAGCACAACTGATATACGGTGCCGAAGGCAGCGGGGACCCGTGTCGGAGGTTCGTTTGGTTAGAGGTTTATACTATTCAATGTGCAAATTAAGGGATTATAAGTTGCCGAAGGCAGCGGGGAACCAGGTCGGAGGTTCTTTCGGTTCGAGGTTTATCTTATTCGAGGTTTTACAATATTCGAGGCCCCGATGTAAATTAGGGGCCCGCTAGCGGGCGAAGCCAGCTTGTGCTAATAAAAGATCGTAATATCACGTTTGATTTCAAATGCAGCGCTGACACGCTATGTACGTATTCCATTTTTATTCATTTCATGGATAAGTCAGTGATATTTTTAACGGAGGATAACAAATATTATAACAAGCCACATTTAGTATGTTGTTTTTAAGAGTGTAATTAGTTTAATTGAAAAAGCTACTGGTATTTCTAGTTAACCCTTTAAACAATGACTGAAAGTAAAATGTAGTTTTAAATTATTTCTTATGTTTAGTTTATTTAAATTATCTTTAATCTATTTTTGAAAAAATGATATCTACAAAAACAACTTTTCAAAAGTAAAAAAAAAAAAAAAAGTTGTGGCTAAAAAATGGTGTGATATCATATTTCTAAACTATTATATTACTTATTTAACTTTTTTCCATTAAATAAGTTATCATATATATAAGTCGAGTGCCTACGTATATGCTAATAGAAATCGTTTTCTCCTGTACTAAATACATCCTAACGAGTTTCTGAAAATTCAATTTTTTTCAAATTATGCATTATGGGCTTGGCGGCCATCTTTCCATATTTCTAAGCACCCAAATTTTTAAAGTAAAAGCGTAATATGTTTGCAATGTAATATGTTTATAACAATTTCGAACTTAACTACGGACAGATAAATTAGATAAGACTGATATTTTGAGAAATTGATTTTTACTAGTTTGAAATTATTAATTACTCTAACAAATAAATCATAAGATGAATCTTTAAGATAAGTCATCATTATCTTAAGACACAATTTTCAGAGCATACAAGTCTATAAATGAAACGCTTAAAATATTTGCTTAAATAACAATTTTGAACTTTGGATTTTAACTACGGATTTGGGTGCTTAGAATGTTGTGAATAATATGCAAAGATGGCCGCCAAGCCCATCATGCATAATTTAAAAAAATTGAATTTTCAGAAACTCGTTAGGATGTATTTAGTACAGGAGGAAACGATTTCTATTAACATATACGTAGGCACTCGACTTATATATATGATAACTTATTTAATGGAAAAAAGTTAAATAAGTAATATAATAGCTTGGAAATTTGATATCACACCATTTGTTACCCACAACTTTTTTTTTTTTTTTACGCTTGGCTTTTTTTACTTTTGAAAAGTTGTTTTTGTAGATTATTACTACAAAAATCAGATAAATATTAGCAAGTTCATTTTTTTATTAATTTGGTAACTATAGTAACTTTGCACATATATAGTATTTAGTTGAAGAAATAATTATATACCGATGACTAATATTTCTAATATTTCATTATCTTACCGTAAAAGTAAATAAAAAAATAAAAAAAAGATGTTTTACATGTTATGTTTTACTGGCATTTAAAACTCGAAAAGCATATAAATGTCAGTCAGATAAAAGGAAATGGAAAATGATAGAGAATGCATGAATGCACAGTAGGTTGTCCTGTTTTGTAAAAAAATATAAGTCGGTCGTTTGTATAAAGGCACTTTACATCGCTCTTCTTGAATGCGGACGTCTTACTTTTGTACCTAACGGTGTAATGCGTGAATGAAGAGGCTAACGAAAAAGACAGGCTACCGCGGTGCATCCCACTTATCTTTTTTTACAGACCGCTAGAGTGACATGATGCTCTTTTCGTACAACTGCATCGGTGCATTCTAGCATCACGTGACTCCCGCGGTCTGTAAAAAAAAATATACGCGTAAAGCACCGCGGTAGCCTTTCTTTTTCGTTAGCCTCGTGTCATGACAGGTGACGTCAGCGCGTACGTCAACAATTTTTTTCCCTAAACATGTGAGAGAGAGACAGAGAATCAATCATTGGCGGGAGGGCATCGGAAGCAGGTGGAAAGTGCGTTGAGCAGCAATATAGATAAAAAGTATTTTTGGTGGTTTAAATTATTAATATTGATGTCTCTGGAAGCTACTGTGACCCCTCTATCTATGTGTGATTATTTGTTGTGTTATTGTATTTCGTCAATAAACATTTTTTTTTTGAAAAGAAGATTTATTATTGATATAAAAGCGAAAGTACTCGAGTAAGCTTAGCAAATATACAATATTTGTTTAAAAGTAAAGAGTAAGAGAGAAGAGGTAAAAGAGGAAAAGAGGTAAAAGCCTTCACACGCTCACAGAACATTTCTATCCTATCAAGATAGTTTAAGTTTCCAATGTAGAGCTTGAGAGAATGCAAGTTTTTAAGATTACATAGCATGGGATACATAGTAGTAGGCTGTTTGGTTCCTATTTAAGCTGAGGATTTTGCTGAGATAGCGGATGGGTTTTGCAGGACTGCTTCTTCCTTGAAATCGAGATGCTGTGGTAGTTTGCTTTTTGTAAGATGTTAACCTTCTTTGCCCTCCATGCCTGCTTATTGAGCTTTTGGTATTTATTAGTTTTAATAGTTAAGGTTCGAACATGTTTTATGCTTTAATCCGGGTAGTAAATAATTGTGATTTTATGTGCCATTGTGAAATCGATAGCGTGTTTTTAAAAGTGATTCACTGTGAATGATATAAACAAAACTTCAAAACAATATTGCAAAATAATGTAAAAACCATTAAAAAAAAAAACAGACAAAAAAAAGCCCCAATAATAATAAAAATAATCAATTTTCTAATTTACATAATTAAAAAAAATGTAGATATATAATAATAATAATAATAATAATAATGCACTGTGTTCAGGTTCCTGCACTGAGATATTTCAATTAGCATTGCGGTGATATAAATGAATAATTATCATGTTATAATATTATATGGATGACTCCAAACTTATCGATTTTAAATAATAACAAAACCCTCCTTTTTTATTATATGGGTCGTGGATTATCCACCAGTTTGTACAGAATTTAGAATAAAGTTAAAACATAAATAACTAAACCCAAAGACGATAATTGTACAGATAGAAATTAAAAAATCAAAAATAGAAAATAAGAATATTTTAGTACGTTTAAACTTTTTTTTATTAATTTATGTTATTTTATATAGGGTAAAAAATAGCACTGTATTTTTTTTCGACAACTTGACAGAAAACGGGAAAGTGAGTAATTATTTTGTATGTACTCATAATACAAAAACCCTGGTACATAAAAATATTCATTTTTATTACGATTTTTTGTTACATTCATACAGTTTTTTAGCAAATTCTACCCGTTTCATGCAGTGACCCAGTTGAAATAAGCATGATTTTATTTAGCTGTCAGAAATATTCAGTATTTGCTTTGCACCTCGCTTTTTAAGTTTAATAATAAAAATAATAGTTAATAGTTTAATAGTTAAAATAATTTAAAAACATAAAATACAATTTCGAGAATATTCCGATGTACCGTATCTTTTAAACAATTTAACTTGATATTAATTTTATATTCCACATAAAATGAAAATTTGTGTTTTCGTTGACAGCTTCTCGTTTAGCGCTCACGTGCGGCGTCTCATGGCTAATTTGATCTCGCTTTCAGGTGCGTTCGTAATTATATAAATACGTAGCACCTATTGTCGTTGTCTGGTCCGTCCGTCCGTCTGTCCGCATATAACAGTGCAAAACCTACAAAACCGAATAGTTTGAAATTTAATATATATTATCATTGCAGAATTTTGTCGAATCATTTCACATTTTATGAAAATCGAATCAAAACGTAAAAAGACAGAGAGAGGTGCCAAGTTCCCACTAATCTTCCGTAATATGTGGTTTAATCTAACCCAGTTTAACAACGCTTCAAACTAGAAAAATTATTGGATGAATCTTTATTTGTTTAATTATCAGGTTTTTACATGGAATTTATTTATTTTAATTTATTTTAAAATATTCTGGAGTGAAACATGTTAAACCTAGGTCAAATTAACCCGCATATTACGGAATATTAATGAGAACTTGACACCTCTGTATAAAGATATTAATAAAAGTTTTCTCTATTATATTAAATCCTATCGTACGTAATCTATATAATAAAAGTGCAAGCCATGTGACTGAGGAAAATAAATACGGTCAAACCACTCCTTTTTTTCAAATGCCAGGTGGCCATCTTTATTCAAAATTATTTTTTTGAATAAAATTGCATAAAAGTTACATTTTTTGAAAGATCGTTCAAAAAAAAATCGTTTGCTTGAGATTTGAGTTACACTAAAAAATGTATAGATTATGAGATAACTTCAGTGAAAATTAGGTTAACAGCCGAATATCTCAATCCATTAGAATAAATAAACACAGGAGATTCATTCATTATGAGTCATAGGATTATTAAATCATGGAGGTAATCATTCGCAAAGCAAGATCTCCATGGTGAATTTGAAGCTCTGTCTGGTGTAGAAAAAAAAATCGCATTTGTAAACGTGGCATACGTAATAAGATTAAAAAAAACAAAACAAGGCATGCTCATTTCGTTCATAGCAGATGATATAATTCATTTCAATGAAATAATAAGGATGATTTTTTTTACATTGTGAAACTAGTTAGAGTACGAACGCATCTATTAATGTCACGTTTAACGTACAATTTCCTACTTGTTTTTTTCAGTTGTAAAATGTTTGGAATTATTATTATTTGCGTTTTTCAACAGTTTGCAACATTGTTGAAAAGTGATTATGAATTCGGTTTCCCATTTAATTGATATATGTTATTGAGGTTTACTATGGAACGTTTGGTATTGAAAATGAAATGTGTAACATCTGTAGTTCATTTACCGGAACACTCAAAATAATTCCATTCCATTACGGTCAATGGAGAAAAATCGTTTGCGGTATATTTTAACGATGTTATGTTAAACTACTTTAATCACATTGAAATTTATATATATCACTCTGGTGCACTACAAGAGACTTACTGTAGAATATGATGGGCACAGCATTCATCGTTCATTTATAGGGACACACAAAAGAATTCGGTTACAGTATTGTCTATGAACAAAAATAATTGCTGGAAGTGCGTTTTCAGTTGTGGTGCGCGATTTTAAATTTAATTAATGTTTTACATATTACTTGGTCAGTCAAAATGCTATAGATAATTTACAGGGAGACACAAAAGATATCGAATACATTTCGGTTTATTAACGGAAATTGCTGATTAGGAATTTTTAACTATGCTGTGCGTTTTCCAACTGAACTAAATTTTAGCATAGTACGTAGTATAAATTCAAATATTTAGATCATATACAGGGGTGCACAGTAAAATTCGAATATTTTTCGACAATTGATGGTAATTGTTGAAATTGGGTTTACAAATTTGTAATGCGTTTTCCAAAATGCCTACTATAGTAGATGGTGTCTGTAGCATTTATAGCTCGTTTAGAGAATCTCATAATAACTATATGTTGTGGTTTAGAAGAAAAAATCATTTGTGTTGTATTTTAGTAATATTCCACTGTTAAAAACATAATCAAATCGATATGGATTTCTGAGGTGCAATTAAATATGCTTTCTATAGAGTATGGAATGCAAAGCATTTATGTTTCATTTGCAGGTACACACAAAATAATTCGGTTACATTATGGTTTACGGGAAAAAACTGTTTGCAGCGTATTTTATTTGTTTCACTAGTTCACACATAATGACATTGTTATATATTACTGAGGTTAACTATAAGATGCTTGCTGTAGACTATGATGTGCATAGCATTTATCATTCATTTACAGGGACAGACAAAAATTTCGGATACAGTACTAGAGGTCGATCCAGGAATAATTTGAAGCCTATTTAGAGCCCCTTTACAAAAATCCATTTATTAAAGCACCGGCATATGGGCGCATATATGAATCAAGGATCTCATCCCGATATCTCGCACCAGTCACAGTTCCTCCATGGAACACATGCAGGTCAGTGTGGCCTCCGAGTGAGATCCCTGCCCAAACCATTATTCCACCGTTTCTGTACCTGTGTGTTTCGACAGTGTTTGATTGATGGTATCGAGTGCATTGTTCTCTCCAGATAAGAAGACGTCCTGAATTGCTCTCCAGTGTGAATCTGGACTAGTCTGTGAAGAGTACAGAAGCCCACTGTTGTCTGGTCCAGGAAACATGTTCTCTTGCCCAACATAAGCGGGCCCTTCTCTGTCGTCTGTTGAGGGGGACACACACAACTGGTCGCCTTGTATAGAGACCTGCATTGTGAAGACGTCTTCGCACCGTAGTAGCGGAGATTCTTCTCCTTGATGCTGCAAAGTGGTCTGCAATGAGTTGCGGCACAGTAGTGCGTCTTCTCCTTCGGGCCGAAAGAGCTAGAAACCGGTCTTCTGCAGGTGTTGTAACACGTGGGCGGACAGGAACATGTCTTCTGGACACAGAATCTTCGGATTCATACTGATCCCAGAGTCGTTGGACTACCCTGCGAGATACATTGAGCCGTCTAGCAGTATCGGCCTGTGACAACCCCATTTCCATCCATCCTACCACCCGCCACCTTAATGAATGGGGCAAACGACTTCTTCTAGACATTTCTAGACTATACTGGCTGTTGTGAACAAAACTGACAACAATTGTTCGAATACAACAAAACTTACACGCGAAATTACGAAAACTTCGTAATTGCATATTTTTCTCTCATTCACAAATACCTATTCTTTTCTATAAAATAAAAGTGGTAGCTAAAATTTTTGCGTAAGTTTTTTTAAAGCTTATTATTGTCACTCGTATAAACTATGAAGTTTAATCTGACTGCCATTTTTTGTCTGGCGAGCTTCGAAAAACATGTTGTACCTTAACTTTTGGAGGCCAGTGTATTATCAAATGCTTGCTTTGAATTTGAGAAGCTGGATTTCATCTTTCGCAACAAAATGTTATTTTTCACAAAACTATAAAAAATTTCACAAAAATATGATAAGTTTCACAAAAATAACTTTTACTGTTCACAACATGTTGTTTTTCACAAAACTATAAAAATTTCCCCAAAAATATGATGTTAAATTTCACAAAAATAACTTTTACTGTTCGCAAAATGAGCCACAAGAAAAAAAACTGCATTGACCGTTGAGTACTGTCTATTAGCGATTATTCCTTGAAATTCGTTTTAAGTTATGGGGGTGAGTTTATAATATAAAGAAAAAGTTTTGCATACCACTTGGTATGTATAAATTCGATAGCTCATATACACAAAGGACACAGAAAAAAAATCGCTTTACGAAATCATTCGTAAGCATTACTGAGTATGAGCGTGAATTACTTAAATGTAGTTTTTAATTGAGTTATGAATTTTCAATGTTGTCCTAGCAACATCACACACACACTGGTGCAATGTGAAATGAATCGCAATCCGATTATTGACGATGTGTCCGATTCGGGTTTACATCAGTATTATCGGGTATCCATTGATTTCCCATTGTAGCCAGCCATGCGATGTTGCTAGTTAATCTGCGTGAAATAGTAGGGATAATTTTAAAGATAAACATTGCATGGTTATAAAAGAGTGTTTTGTAAAAAAAAAAAAAAAGCTCATTTAATTTTATAGTTTTTTTTTTCATACTTATATTTATTTTGGCTAAAAATTGCTTTAGTTTTACATAGAATGCGTTAAACTACATGGAAGCAACATTTAAGAAATTTTAAATTAAGTAAATTATGGAGAAACCACAGTAATTTTATTCTTATTTGCACTTTTCTCTTTCTCATGTACTGGATTTAACTTCCTGTTTATGTTACTCATTATCATACATTTAAAATTACTGTTAACGAAACTGTACATAATAACGCTATTTGTAAGTGATATAAATTAAATTGTAAGCAGATTTCCTATTCCTCTTATATTTAGAACATTAACGGTTGACAAACCATTACTGTTGTTAAGTGCTATATTCTGACAATAATTGGAAAACATTTATCAGTAAATGGAATTTGCGTAATGAATGTTGTCCTGAAATAACATAATGAATGTATTTTCGTTGCCACTTAGTAATTTCAGACGTCACCACGGTATTGTTCAATTGTGTTATTGAATTCAGTTTAAGAAATACTTTTTTCGAAATAATTTATTAAAATTTGATTAACATTTTCAAATGTATGACTGGTAAACTTATCGTTCATGCTTATAATAATGTTAATTTTTTTTCTTTGGAGATTTACATTTTTCTTTCATATGTAGAAAGTATTTAGATAAAATAAACTAATTTTTTTTCGAAAAGGCATGCGGAGAAATCTATTTAAATACAAACTTAAAAACAAACACAACAACAACAACAATAACAAATCAAAATTTAATGTAGCTCAAAATGATGTATAGTAAACTTTAAAATATCTATGCTTGTAATAATTTGCAAAAAAATTTCTGAAGAGATTTGCATTTTTTTTTTCACACGTAAGAAATATTTCGATAAAAATAGCTCACTATTTCTTCTAAAAGGCAAACGGAGAAATTTGTTTAAAAACAAATAATAATAATAATAATAATAATAATAATAATAACAATAAATGGAAGAAAATAACTTATGTAGATGCTATCATAATTCATCGAATCGCTTCATTTCCCCCTTCTACTGTAATAGAAGTTAATTATCTTCATTAAGCAATTCTAAATGAAATTAGCATTCTTAAAACAAATAGAAATAAAATTTTAGTAGTCCCTTAAAAAAAAAAAAAAAAAAAAAAAAAAAAAAAGAAATTAACCGGTGAAAGTATTAAACAATTAGATTAACTTTCAAAAACACCTACGGCGTACTGAGTGTTCCACTGAGTGAAAAAATAGCTGCGAATTCCAAGGTAATTACATGATTAACACCTGCACTTCATTAACCCTCTTTTCTCTCCAGTGTTAAACTAATTCGTAAGGTTGAAGTTCGCAATTTTGTTTACCCTCTTTCATTATTGTTAACGGTAAATCTCCACTCGCATACGGAATACGTCGCTCGTGTGTATGTATGATTCATTCCATTTTATTTCTTAATTAGACTACTCTTTTTATATAAATTTATATTTATTACTTTTATACTATTATTTAGATATTGCTTTAACCCTCTGAGCGTTCTGAAAAAGGGTAAAATTGTAATGTTATTTTCCCTGCATTTTCTTTTAAATGCTAAAAAAATATGATTCTTTCAGCATTATAAATAAAACTTAATTACAAATATGAATGTAACCCTTGAGAGTATTAATCATTCTTCAATGTTTTGAAAATTCATTATATCTATAGAATTATACTATCTTAAACATTGCATATAATGCAGTGAAATCTGGAGCTTAGTGAACGGAATATTACGTTCCACACGCTTAGAGTGTTAAAGAAGAATATCATCGGAAGTTAATATTAAGGCTTTATAAAGCCTTGGATCATGGAGTATTTCGACCGTGTTTTTATGTTACTACAAACCATCCGTGTTATATTAATTATAATTAAATTAGCCTCGTTTTCTTTTATCAATTTGATGCTTATTACTCTTATATTACTACTGAAAATTGCATTAAACAAAAGTATCATTAAAAGTCGTTATTTAGGCTTTAAAATGCCTTGACGCATGCAGTATGCAAATCGTCCGTGTTTTTAAAGATCACTGTTAAAAATCTATAGCAAACTGTGCAGTCATTCAACTGTTTTTATAAAAAACGGCTACATAACCGTAATTTAGCTCTTAGTCCGACCAATGAGAACGCTTCATAATATGGACAAGTAACCGTTATCTTTAAAAACTGTTGAATGACTCAGCAGTTTGCTGCAGATTTTTAACAGTGATCATTATATTTTACACAATTGTTGTTTATAAAAGAATGGAACAAACTTTAAAAGGTTGAAGAACTGTAGCGAAGAGCGCTATACTTCAGACTTAACAACTCCATCTAATATCTAGAAGAAACGCTTTAAATCTAACCCATTCCATCTAAATATCTAGCAGCAGCGTTTCCTGTGAATCCAGTTCACCCGTGCGATGCAGCAAAAAAAAAAAAAAAAAAAAAAAAAAAAAAAAAAAAAAGATCGCTAGTAAAACCCCATATTTCAACCTACCTTTTAGTTAATGTGATTGGCAACGCGCAGTGAAAAGAGAATTTTTACTCCTCTGGTTGAGTCAGTATACTTTTTGCAGAGGAGTTGCAAATTGGAGAATTTTCTTCCTTTTTCCAATATGTCTGATACTTTTTGTCAGGCTTATTGCAAAGAGCATAAGCATCTTTAGGGTAATTAGAAAATTATCATTTGTTTTGGAATAAGCTTGATATTTTTCCGGTTTATTTCAAAGGGCCGGGGCAGCGTTATGCTAATTGGAAACTGCCCATTTATTTCTCCACCAGGATAATTTTTTAAGACTTATTGCAATGAGCCTACGCAGCTTCAGGCTAATTCTCGGGGAACAGTTATGGCTTCCCGTGAAAAATTACACTTTTGTGATCACGAGTCGGTAATGGCAAAATTTCGCCGGAGATTGAAAATCAAAGATATTCGTCAATCCTAATTTTCGATAGAAATAACATAGCGATTTTTTTCATCATTAATTAAAACATTAGCTCCATTGTTTTAACTTATACATTTTAACCTCATTGTTGTCCGCACTGACCGATACATTTGTGATTTATGGTATAGATTGACTTTTAGAAGTTTTACTTCTTACATACGTAACGACCACGTGTTTTTTTCTTTTTATTGCGAATTGCGAATTGATAGTTAGCCAAATTAGGCCTTACGTTCTTTGTAACTTCCAAATAGATGTAATTTTGTTTGAATTTTATTTTAAAAATAAAATAAAGGAAATCTAATATGAATCGAATAATACGAATTTGGGTACTTCCGTATTCACCGCATGCCAACCGATAACAACCAAAGAAATCCAGAAAAATATAATGTCATGTATGTATTCATTATATGTATGTATGTATATATTAATATGTATGTATGTATTCCTATGTATGTATGTTTGCATTCACATGTATATATGTATATATTAAAATGTATGCAATGTATTCGTACGTATGTATGTTTGTAATCACATGTATGTATATTTGTGAAATTTCCGTAATCGTGTTCTTAAATAATGTGGGTATGTTAGTGAGCGTTGTTTGAAGTGATCGTGGCGTAAATTTAATTTCATTGTATTGACCGGATTTTGTTTTAATTTCTATACACATACCGTGTAAGAAATGTATTTTAATCATGATAAGAACTCGATTATGGGGATATTGGCATATTTTAAGATTTTGAGGTTTTCTGAATTCATTTTTGATATTTTTAAATCTATTCAACATGCATATGTGTGTGTATGTGTGTGTAATAGAATTTATACACGTTTTTAGTATTCCACAACTGAAGAACTGAAATGACTTCAGATTTTGTTTTAAAAGGAAATTCATAGAATTGCTATAGTTGCCATTTTTTATCATGAAAAACTTATTTAAATAACAAAATACTAGGAAAGAACTTTAAGTGAAAGGTCCTAATCTTGGTCTCAATCCGGGCCACAGATTATTTACTAAGTAAGTAGGCAATTTGTTGTTCGGATTAAATACAAAAGAAGTAAAAATTACATGAATTAAATTTTTACGTTAATGGTTGAGAAATATTGTGATCGCCGGAAAGACGTGCTTCCTGCACGATTCATAAATTTGACAAATCTTTCTCGATAAGAGGAGTCAAATATCATCACAGGAGAAAAGATTAAGTTGGCAGAGTTTTTCCTATTATATATTTTAATCACGACCCGACTCTGTCAAAATTATACTATAGGCAGCCAGTATTACACAATTGTCCTTGGAGAGGCAATTCTGACTTTTTATTGCAAGAGGGTCTGCCGTCTGTGTATCAGTCATAGGAGGAGTCATTCAATGACTTAAATATTGATACAAACGTAGAAATGAATTTTTCTGTAGTTAGTATAGGGTACATGAGCCAGGGAGGCTGCAAGAAGAATACCGAGTGATTAATTTTTATATGGCCGCAGCTGCCATAGTCCCTGTGCAAACAAACGAACTCTGGGACAACGCGTGATTTATCATGCACGTGACTGAAAATGTGAGAGCTGCAACTACCCTGATCGCAATTTTACTTCATTTCTGAACTAATGTAAAGAACAACAACTTAAAGTGCATAAAAATTACGATAAATCTGACATCAGGTTTACAGATGTGAAGCAAAAGTACTTCACTTATACACAGAACAGCTTTCGTCTTTACAAACAAGAGTTACAAATTGCCCTATGCATACTTTTATTATAAGGAAAACCGGAGCTGGGAAAAGTACGACTGATTAAATAAATTCTTAATTACTTTGATTAAAGAAATTTTTAAAAGATTTACTGAAAAGTTAGGACCGGAAGCTATCATGGTTTTGGTTCCAATAGGTGCTACAGCAATTAATGTTGAGGGCAAGACAATGCACTCTGTACTAAAAAGTCCCAGCATGTTTTAAATCATTCACTGATTTAAGGAATGAAGCAGCGCAAAAAATCTACAGCTCAGCATGGATCCAGTGTCATTTATCAGTACTGACGAATTTCCAATGATCGGAAGTCGTCTGATGGCTGCCATCGAGCAGAGATATCCCGTAGGTAAACTAGACAGCAATGAGTCTTTTGGTGGCTTATTTGTTTACCTCATTGGAGATATTAGGTAGCTATAGCTTGTAAAAGACATGCCTGTATATATGAGACATTCTATAAAAGCCATTTTGGCTTTACAGGGACACACAGTGCTTAGAACTTTTGAAAAACGTTTGACCTTAACAAAGTCAATGAGACAAAGCACCGATCAGCAAAGAGAGTTTCGAGAGACTCTTAGTTTGCTTCCCTTGGGACAAGTTACAGGCGACCAATACTCATATAATAATGCCAAGGCGCAAAGCTATACTGCCTGCGGCTGAACTTAAACGATTTCATGATGCCATCTGCCTTCTTCTCTCAAACAAGGAAGCTGAAAAACATAATCAGGAAATATTTCGTAAATCAAAATAGCCAGTGGCAAGAATATTAGCAGATCACAAAAATCAAATAGTAAGATGGAGTAAAAATGATCGCGCATCTAGACTTCAGTCTGAACTTTTCTTAGTAATTGGATGCAGAGATATGTTTCTGACTAATCACTTATTAATACTTAATAATGTGGATAGAAGGAGGATTGGTAAACGGTGCACTTGGTACGGTAAAAGATATTGTCTAGGGCCTATGACTTCAGCTTATATGCGTGCCACAGGCTGTAATGGTTGATTTTGATGATTATCACGGACCATTTCTAATTGAAAATCTTTTCCCTGTCTCCCCTATTTCTAAATCTGAGAAAGAAACAAAATGTCTCATGCTCACGAACTCAGTTGTCTTTAATAGTTGCATACGCTATTACCATACAGAAATCCCAGTGTTTAACTTTGTCAAAAATTGCTCTCGACATTGATCTGAAGGAGTTGTCACTTGGAGCAACTTAGGTCGCTTTTAGTAGAGTTCGTCATTTACAACATGTTCTCATTGAAGTTTTTTTCGCAAAGGATAGGCTAGGCCGAAATAAAAGAATTGGCGAACTTGTTGATAGATTAGCATTTGAGCCTTATCTGAAGCAACTGACGATTGAAGTAAGCACTTAAAAATGAAGATAGATTCAACAGCTCTTATTGAAAACTTCCTTTTATACTATTAAACAATAAACATAAAAATAAATTTTTTATTTTTATTTTAAAATGTTATATCTTGAGTTTATGTAACTCAATGCTCCGACATTTCTGCCTGACGGATTCTAGTTAGAAAAGGACCACTTGTTTGTTCAGCTGATCTAGTTTCATCCAGGTTATAGCAATAAGTCCAAGGTAGTGAATGTTTATGCATAATTTTAGTAAAAAAAGGGATCAGGAACTTAAAATGCTTATAAAAATGTATTAGAAAAGTCTTATTGACAGATTTCATTAACGCGATTGAGTGCCTAAAATTAGTGAAAGCTACATTTTCCTTTTAAGGGAATATTTTTCGGAAATATTTCGTGCAGGAGTATCAATACAATCTGCATATCAGACAGGGTTTTAATGTTATCCCAGCAATACGGAGAAAAAATGGGATATAGGCTATATGAATGAAATCCAGATAATGCATATAATAATAATAAAAATGTTTTAACGAAACTTTCAACACTTACTTTGCTTTAAGTGAAATATGTCTAATTCACAAAAGATACCAAAAGTACAAAATAATTCGCACAATGACGCTGTATAACATAACATTTACTTTACGAATGATGCAGTATCTAGTTTAGTGCTGTATGGATGGGATGTTGCCATTTTTTCCTATTCTCATGGCATCGTTATATTTTACACAAAGTAAGGTAAGTGCTGAAAATGTCGTTAAAACAACATCATTATTGTCAAAGTTATTTCGAGTTTACATTACGATGAGACACTTATAATCTTTGACACAATGGAAGGATTGTGACCCTGTTTGACATCCTATACAATTTTTTTGTTATAGTGTGTCCTAAGACATTTTAAACGCTCTCCCACCTTTTTTTAAATTCCCTATAGAGTTATCTCTTAATTTTTAATAAGATATACAAATATCAAAGATAAATTTACATGCTTTAATATTCATAAAAAAATTAATAAAAAGAAAATAATTTAGATAATGAAACTAGTTTTTATCTGCCTTTTATACAAATGAAAAGACACAAAACTTTCTTTGAATATTGATTCTACTAACACATTCTTGGAAAATGTTGCTGCCTAGCAACGTAACGTATTTTTCAAATATTTTAGCGAAGGCAAATAAAATATTTTACTTTAAGAAGTATTTTATTTTATTTAAAGCTGAATTCCTGACATATTTTGCAGATTCTGTCTGCATTTCCGCACATTTTTAAAACATCTCCATTTAATTTATTTGAATTTTCTAGAAGTGAGATAAAATTATAGGGCTTTAAAACATCGCAAATTATTTTGCTTGCAAAATGTTTCAAATATATACAATTTTTTCACTGCATTTATTGATATTTTTTATTGCAAAGGAATTTTATGAAATTAATTTGCATATGCAGTCTTATTCATAATATTTAAAATATTTTTGCAATTGCATATGCAGGTGTCGCAGCGTTCTATGTTTCCATTACCACTATTACTGCACAATAATTTTCATGGTAGATTTCTATTACACAGGTTAAAAAATTCTACTATAAAGATTATTGTTTGAAAAGAGTGGTCGTGAGAAATATATCACACTGCGACCCATGCGAATATCTCAATATTTTTGTAACTACAGAGATTTTGTCGAAAATATACTGCACAAACATGTTCCCCCTTCCTATGTCCGAATCTACTGAAACTAAAATTATAAATAAAATTACGGGTAATAGAACTTTATTTAAACCTTGCAGGAAAACTATTTTCCTAGCTATTTTCCTAGGTCACAATTTGTGTGAGAAAATGGCATTTTTCCGTTACACACAAACTTTACTTTACAGACGCTCAACAAGGGAATAGAGGTAACTATTGACGCGGAATTACCCAAAGATTGATTACAATGATTTTCAATAAAATGTGTTGGTAATAACCCGAGATATTAATTAATATCTATCTAGAAAAATGAGTTATAGACCAAGGCTACCTTTGCTACCCCACCATTTGAAGTGCGCTTGGCCCAATTCTAAGTTTAAACTTTGTATCAGATGTTTGTTTTAGGATAGGCAAGGCTTCATATCTCTCGAAACGTTAATGGTACTTTGATACTATGCTTTCATAGTACATATATCTATACACAACTCTACTTTATATAGTTTTTTACAAAGTCTCATTATTCCTTTAGCAACGATTTTTTGTAATATTGCAGTTAATATTTAATAAATTTATTATACAGAATCCTTTGTGCGCGAGCAAAATTCGCACTTGAAAGATTATTTTTTAGACTGTAGCTTTTAGGTAGCTTTCATTACAAAAAGTTACCTATTGCAGCTGTTCGGAGGAAAGCAGTTCCAGAAAAGTTTGTTATCTTTTCATCGATCATGACTCCCAGACCCCAAAACCACTCTCCGTTCAAATGTTGATATATTTATACATCGGACATTTGTCATGCTGTAACTCTCTTATTTATGAACCGATTTGGATGTTACTGAGTATGTGCATAGGACATACCAAGATTCCGACCGAGTTCGTTGGCAAACTTCATACGCCATCTTGTTTCAAAATGGCGACCAGTTAAACATTTTTAAAATTTTAAAAAATCAAAAAGATGTGCAAAAAATCATAAACTGAAAAAGTTGTTTTCGTTAAGTGTTAGATCGTAATACATGGATTCCGGAGGATTTCGGGAATTTTTAGTTTTGGCTTTATCTTAAAAAATGGCTGAGATATGGCAGTTTGAATTTCTAGGGTGGCTGACATTTTGAAACAATCTGATTTTTGTTATGCTGTAACTCTCGTATTTATGAAGCGATATGAATGTGACTGATCATGTGTGCAGGACATACCAAGGTCTCGACCGAGTTCGTTGGCTGGCTTCATCCGCCATCTCGTTTCAAAATGGCGGCCAGTTTAAAAAAATTTAAATTTTTAAAAATTCAGAAATATGTAAAAAAAAAGATTGAAAAAGTTGTTTCCGTTAAGTGTTATCGTACTACAAGGATTTTGGAGCATTTTTTGTTTTGGATTTATCTTAAAAAGTGGCTCAGATATGAAAGTTTGAAATTCTGACTGACATTTTGTAACAATCTGAGTTTCGTTATGCTGTAGCCTCTCATGCTGAATCAAATTCAGTATTAACGAAAACCGGGATTGAATCTTTTATAATTGGGTTCCAAGCCTTTTATCTTTAAGTGTTTGAATAAAAGGAGTTGATTTTTTTTTTAACTTGGAATATGAAAGCTACCTTTTCTTCCCGGTACAGACCGGAAGGAATTTTCAACTGAACAATACTAATTTATATTATTTTCTAGGTAACCTGTGAACTTTTCGTGATATTTCTTTAATTTGATTAAGTTTCTTAAGCTTATATTAATTGAAAGAACACAAAAAACTTAACCTATTGGATAAAATTAACTATCTGAGGAAAGTTCTCTTAACAACTCCAATGCATGTCATCAGTAGCTGTCATCCTATCCCAGGGCTCTTTAAACACTCATGTGATTAATGTCTTTATTTAAATAAAGAAAAGTCAGTTTGTATCAAACTCACGAAAATGTGATTCATTTTTTTGATGATTTAGCTACAAATTTTGATGCAATTAATAGCTAAATAATTACAAATTAATAATTAATAAAAAATTATTCCACTATTAAAATATATTTCTATTGACATATATATTTCTAGCACTACTAAACTAGTCAGATATGCCAATTTATTTACAATCGTTAAGTACCAGTAACTTTCTTTTACGATAATTTGCTGCAGAGTTAGTGGTGGGTGTTCAGTTTTTTTCCCAACGACTGTACAAAACAACTACGTAAAATTGAGAAAATCGCACAACCATCGCTATCATAGCACTCCCTTACGGCAGAATAGTCCCAAATTCAACTGGGACTTGCTGACCACAGTCAAAACATATGTATGAAATTTGGTTCAATTCCATGCATAACTTCATACATTTTTTGATGATTCGAAGATGATACCCACACGGACAGACAGACGTCTAAAAGTTTTACGTATTGAAAAAAAAACTGTGTTTTAATTTCAGGCTTCTGGGCGACTAAGGATTTTCCTGCATTTTCGTAAATAAATTTTATAAAAGTCCGATTTACTTAAATATTCATTCTCAGTTTGGCGCTGAAAACTTTCACGCATCTTCATCTTACAAGGAAAACTCACGAAGTGCTACTCATCGATTGTAACGAAAATTTGCAGGTAGGTATAGGGTACCAAGATATACGCCCCCACTAAATTTTATCTACAATCCTTATGTTTGGGACGGAGATATTAGGGTTCAAATATGCCGTACAAAAGCACTTGATGCCCCACATTTTTAACATTTCTTCCATATTTATTAAAATCACATTCGCATTTTTTCATATCTATAAAAATAACTTTCGCAGATATTCAGATTACATACTGCTTCACTATATGCTTAAACAGGGTATCCCATAAATCCATTCACATTTCAAAAATTCATTAAAAAATATTAAAAAAATCGTCGTATAGGAGTTTTATTTGTACCATAAGACTTAGCAAAGAGTCGGACTTTTCGCGGCAATAGAAAAAAATAGTTCAAAAATATTCAAATGTAAGTTTAAAGTAAAACAAAATCCTCATAAGTTAATAAATTGTTGTATCGGAGTACAGTTTACATCATAAGGCTTGTTAAGAAGTGGAATTTCTCGTGTCTAAAGAAAGAAATTAGCTCAAAGAGTCCCATAAATCCGTTCATATGTCAAAGATTCATAAAAAAAATTACAAACTTCCATATTGAAATGCGGTTTGCAGCTTGGACTTGGCAAAAGGTCGAATTGTGTTTTTGTAAGAGACAGTTTAAGAATTTTCCAATTACTATTTCTTTTCACTACAAAACATCTAACTTTTTGACATGTCTTATGGTGCAAACCAGAGTTCGATACGACAATCTGTTAATCTTTTAGGAATTTTTAAAATGTGAACAGATTTACAAGATACTCTGTGCCACTGCTTAACCGGAACGAAATTATAAAGCGATAATAATTTATTCAGAACCAGTTTTCGCCTCCACGTTATGTGAAAACCTGGCAGTATATCTGGTACTGTTGTGAGCATCTTGAGGATTATGAACTATTCACATATCCGATGTTTTTTTTGTTTCACAGCCCTCTTACGTATCTGGTTGTACAGAATGTCTATGTGAAAACCAAGAACAGTTAATCGTCTTTATTCGTTGCTCTTGGTGTAAATTACCCTAATGTTTTGTGCATTTCTATCAAAACTATCACATTTACAAAATGTATGTGGACTAAGCATTCCTAGATTTTTGTAGCCTTTACCATTGTATCAAATAGTTTACCCAACGTGTTATATCGTAATAATAACTAATGTACATAGTATAACGTATAATATAATGTATATAATATAATTAGAAATGTATATTTTATAAAATAAATTTTGCTGCAAGAATTAACAGGAATGCTAACATTGAGGATCATTTCTTCCTTCAAACAGTATTTTGTATGTTATTTTTTAACCCCAATATCTCTGCTACAAAATAACATTTTCAGATAAAATTTGATAAAGGTGCTAATCTTGGTACCATTTACCTACCCACGAATTTTCGGTACAATCGATGCGTAGCCCTTCCTGAGTGTTCCTTGCTAGATATTTTTCAAAATATAATTCTGAATTTCTATAAAAATATTTTTGTCAACAACGAAATTAATTTGTTTTCAGTAAACGGATAATTACAGGCCAGCTACTTAGAGGGATAGAGTATTTTTGTATGCTAAATATTAAGACATATATTGTTCACATAAATCTTTTATTTTTCAAAGCATTTTGATTCTACGAAATCTTTCCTATGTCTGGGATTAAACTCATCCATTGGCCAGAAAATACTTTCTTCTTTGAAATGATCTTTTTAACAAAAGGGCGGAAAAAGATCAAATTCAAAAGAAGATTAAAGGAATTATTTCTTGGTTTTCAAGAAATCTTTTGAAAAGCTTCTTTTGATAGATCGAAAAGATTCTAAAAGTTAGAACTTGGTGTAAAGTGACAGCACATTTTGAAGACGTTTCAGAACCTATACACTGTTATCTGTCATTTTTTATTATGAGAAATTGCACTGAAGCAATTAATCACTTATTTCAAAACTTTGGATAAAGAACTTTGAAGTAAAGAACATTTCAACAAAAGTCTTGCACTTTCAAAGAATTGAAAATGAAAGTTCAATTAAATAAGATTCCAAAAGAAATATTTTCAAAAGAAAAACTAAGTGTTTCGTGTTTCAACATTGTCTCATATTTCGAAGTTTTTGTAACAATTACTGATTAGCAGATGTATGGAAAACATGTTGTCATAATTAACCCTTTTTATCCTGACGGTACTTATAAGTACCACTTTAACCCCTTCGCGACGAGCGTCTTTTACAGAATTTTTAATCTGTTACCACCGGCTTTTCAAATGAGAAATTTTCACCTAATTGAATCGCAAAAATGCTATGATTAGATAAGGAAAACTACAAAAGAAAAATAACTGGTGGGAATAATCGAGGATTCTGAGCATCTTATAAAGTAGCTGGAAAATTAATTCAGGATATAAAGGGTTAAACCAATCTTTTTGTGTCAAATTCTAGAAATAATTTGGATGATAGATAAAAATTGTTTGATTCTGATAACTACAAAACTATGATCAACATTTTGAAATGCACGTTTCTTCACTGCTTATAACCGACTTCCAGCGAAGGAGACTATGCAGTTCGTTTGTATGCGTATATTTCTTTATGTATGTTCACGCTTAAATTTTGAACGGTTACTCCGATTTTCAATATGTATATATATATATTGGAAAGGTCTAATTTTTTTGGTGACTTTGAATTTTTTTTTGTTTATTTGAATATCAACAGAATATAATAATAATATGTTTCTCTGTCTGTTTTATTGTCTTTTTAGGTGCGTTCGTAATTATATAAATACGTAGCACCTATTGTCGTCGCTTGGTCCGTCCGTGCATCCGTCTGTTTGTCCGTCCGTCCGTCCGTCCGTCCGCATATAACAACGCAAAAACTACCCAACCGAATGGTTTAAAATCTAAGATATATTATCTTTGCATAATTTTGTCGAGACATTTCAAATTTTATTAAAATCGAATCAAAACTTTAGGAGATATTAATAAAAAGATTTATCAAGAAATTTGATTTTTTTTTAAATCGGTGCTTTATTGTTATAGGAGCTTCGGAAGTTTCATCGTCAAGCGACCGAGATACTTATTTTATGACAGAAATTAATCTGCAGACGATATAATTCATTTCACAGAATTAAAAATCATCTAGATCTGAATATTTATATAACTAGCTATAGTACGAACGCACCTCATTTGTCACGTTTGACGTACAATTTCCAACTTGTTTGACTTTATAAGTTTTTTGTATTTTCGTAATAATTGACCAGTCGAGAAGAACTTTTAATATGTTGTTAAGGTACATATAGTACTTCTTTACATGTTCAAAATGGTCATCGAATCATACATAGTTTTTTTACAGGTACACGTCAAAATTGATACTATAGCATTTTTAATGCGCTTTAAAATAAGGGATATTTTCAAGAAAGAGAATTAAAATGAATGTGGATTAGTTCTGCATCTGGTCGGTAACCCGATTTCCCCCTATTCTGCCTCCGTCCACGGTTCGTGTCAAAAAGTGCTGGCCCTTTTCATTTTGGGTCTAGTTGACTGCAATTGTTTCAGTTTCAGGTTCATTTCGGGTTGGATTTTGACCCTTGTGAATCAGATTTCATAACCTGTTTTTCAAAAAAAAGTCCAATATGTGCGAAGAGGGAGGAATATATTGGTAACCATGCAATATGATTAAAAGTAGGTGAAGCTAGTGGGTCTTTTCCCTCATTTTCAGAATAACATATTGAAGTTACTCATGACACTATCTTTGTAATCCAAAATTATGCACTTTGCATATGTGTTTTTAGTTGAACCATTTTTGTGATTTTCTGCCATTACCGATATTATTTTCACGTACCCTCAAAAGGCCCACCACGTATCACAGGTTGGGAATCGCTGCTCCAGAGATATCGCCAAGTCGTCATCGTTAATGTTCCCGTCAAAAGGGGGTCAATATGGTTGTCTTTCGAGTCCGATTACCCTCACTGAGATTTTCTGTTTGCTTTTTGGGATGGTTTGGCGCTTTTGAACTCTTTCTCTATGCTCGAGCCACGTTCACAATCTTCCGACTGTTTTTCAAGGCTATACGCTCTACGCTTTTCTTCGCAAGGCGATCCAGTTACGATTCAAATCTTGCTACTCTTGCCACCACGATTTTTCTTTTCCTTTTCAAAAGTGGGGATCAGAGGTGCATTATAGTGACAGACAAGTTTGGGCTTTGAAGCTTGAGGGCTTGATCGTTAAACCGGGCTAGCTTGTTTTTAGACAATCCAGTTCTTCGAGTTGAGGGTCTCAGCAGCCATAACAAAACAAACAAATCCATCAAAACAGGTGCTCTACATTAAGTGCAAGATATCTACTTTGAGATAAAATGGAGGCCCACTTGCTTTACTGCAGACTGAGGAAGGGAGAAGTTAAATTTTGCATACCTTGAAAAGTTTTAGGTTCATCAAAAGTAGGTTTTCTGATGAGAACAATTCCTACCAACTTACGTGCAAGGACCAACGCCATCTGCTAACTACTCTTCCCCCATTTCTTGCTGCTCGTTCGGTGCCATTCCCATGACCGTGATCAATCTCCTTCCTCCATTTTCAACAATTATCCCGTATTTATACCATAACCCATTTTTGGATCATTTCCACTGTCAACGAAACATTAGTTGTACATTTAAAATATACGGTGACCTAAAATAGACTGAACATTTTTAGCACTTTCCAACCTAGATGAAAAGTGCTTATGACTTCGGTTTGTCTGGCCGTCTGCCGTCTGGCCGTGCTCTAACTCCCGTAAATATGCTCGGATTGCTCTGCAATTTTTATATGTTATTGTCGTTATCTATAGCATGTTCCCTATTTCAACGGAAGTGTGTAGCACTTATAGTTTTTTTACAGGGACACTCAAAAGAATTCCGTTACATTGCGGTCTATGGGGAAAAATCATTTGCGGTTTATTTAAATAATGTTTCACTATTTTAAACGCATTGAAATTTATATATATCACTAAGGTGCATTAAAAGAAGCTTAATATGGAACAGGGTGTGCATAGCACTTATAGTTACTTTACAGGGACAGTAAAAATAATTCCGTTACATTACGTCTATAGAGAAAAATCGTCTGCGGTTTATTTAAATAATGTTTCACTATTTTAAACGCATTGAAATTTATATAGATCACTAAGGTGCATTACAAGAGACTTACTACGGAATATTGTGTGTATAGCAGTCATCGTTCATTTACAGGGACACGCAAAAGAATTATCTACTGTCTGTTAACAATAATTCCTGGAAGTGCGTTTTAAGTTACTGAACGCGATTTTAATGTTAACTTGCTTTTTGTCTATTACGTGATGTGTATAAATTCTGTAGATCCTATACAGGGCAGCACAGAAGTTCGCGAACACATTTCTGTTTATTGACAAACTCCAGACGGAGAATTTTAAACTGTGCTACGCGTTTCCTAACTGAACTAAAATTTAGCATACTATGTAGTATATATACAATTCTATAGATCCCATACAGGGCTGAATAAAAGTATTCGGATATTTTTCAGAATATTGTATATGTTGGAAATTCCTGAAATTATGTTTTTAAATATGTTATGCGTTTTCCAAATTGTTTACTTAGAAGTTATCTTTTAGCTTATTAAACGGTATGATTTGTAAAATTATTTTGGAAGCGTTGGAAAGTGCTACATAATCTATGCTTGACGCATGATTTTTCGTTCTTGTTTAAATTAAATGAGGAGTAAACAGTGGCATCTATTGAAGTTTTCTTTTTAAAAATTCAATGAAGAGTAATGGTGACATCTACTGAAGTTATCTTTAATTTTAGACTCTTGCCGAAATCGCGCTGAGATTAATAAAACATTGTCTTTTTACAAAAGTATTTATTTACTATATATTTTCAAGATAATATACTTTAAAGTTGTAACATATTGTTTTTGTTATATTATTTTACCAGATAAAATTAATTATACACTTTTGAAGATTTGGGTGAACGTTCCGCGGCCACTGAAAGGCAACCCATAGTTATGTATATCTATGCATAACTTTTGAAAGGTTGCTCCGATTTCGATAATTCTTTTTCTTGGAAAGAGTTCGTTTTGGCGGCAGTCCCATTATAAATTTCACCAAGAGTTATATCAGATATTTGTCTGATTATCCGTACTGTTTTGTATCTGTTGATTTTATAGTCTCTATCTTTTGTCAAAAGTAGCCAATTGGCGGAAAATTTCAATATTTTGTTAAGGTACATAATGATACTTTATGTTTCTGAAATATTCGTCGTATCGTATACAATTTATTTCTCAGGAACATGTTAAAAAATAATATATCAATGTCTACAGGCGAGAAAATGAGTACTATTAACAGTGACGACAATATCATATGATCAGAATAAAGGGTTGCTATAAAACACATTGTTGTACCAAACCACTCTCAATAAAATACGCCAAATGGCACCCAATTAAAACAGCAGTAGAAAAAAGCTTTAAAAAATTCCTTGAAATAGTATTTATTTTTTCTTAATATTTACTGATTAAACTTTTGATTACGGGGCTGGTACATCGTCTTAGATATTATATTTTAATTCTATTTATACCTCTTTAAAACAAAATATTCTCTGCCATACGCTTATACTAGGATAATTTCAACAGATATGTACAACAAAGAATTTTTTTTGTAAATTGTGTTACGATTGACTATAAAATTAGTCGCCAGCCCTATCATGTAATCAAAAGATTAAACGACAAAAAATTCAATGAACAGTGCTGAAAAGTGGAGCAGCATTGAGGGGCTTCCTAGTTGCTGTCAACTACGCCCAGTCTATTGATGACATGTCTTATTATATTGTGAGCCATTGGGTAAGGTAAAAATGTAGTTTAAAACTACTATAGAAGAAAAGAATGATTTAACATTTAAAAATTCAAATAATTGAACAATTAAATTATGTATATTATTAGATAAATTTTCTGGTGGTAACATATTTATAGGAACAATCATGTACTACACTAGAATTACCGTGATCCCCACACAATGTGTTACAAGGGATCCTAATTTCAACTAAAGTTCTGCTTTATATTTAGTGAAGTTTATATTAGCGCAATGTTTAAATAGAATATTACATAGCTGCCTTTTTACGCTTTATTAATACCACTATATTTGAATTGGAAAATTTGCCTTATTTAATCGAGAAAATCTATGGTTAAATAAGTCAAATGTTTCTTTTAAAAAATGATGGTAAGAATAAAAAAAGCGTAAAATTCGGCAGCTAATTAATTTACAGAAAATATTAATTGCACGAAATTCATTCACATTTTCATTAAAAAGTTATAAACTTAATTTTTAGTAATTTATTAGCAAAATAGAGACATGTTTCTTCTTTTCTAAACAAAAACTATTTCACAAAAGAATACATGCACTCGAAAAAAAAAGTTATACTATAAATAGATAAAAAAAAAACGAAATTCCTTTTAATATGTTTGTAAAATTAATACTTAGCAGACGTTCTTTTGAATCAAGCGCATTTATAAAGACGCAATAAAGAAAAAACTTTTGAGCTCAAAGTGACTTACATGCGCAATAAAAAATCGTTGCTAGGAGAAAATGACATTGTATTTATTTTACTTGGGAACTAGTATTGTACACATTAAATTATAACTATTTTTTCCTCAGAGTGAAACATTTTTTCTTTTGCTTCTAAATGTTTTCTTTTTGTTTCTTTTGTTTTATAAATTGTTGTGATTTACGGACTTTTAAATTAAATTCTGGGAAAGAAATTTCATAACCTTCCGAGCATTTTACATTGTTTTTAAACATGGATGCAGAACAGATAAATTTAATTAAAAAATTCTTTATTGATTTAATGTTTAAGAGGAAACGGAAGTGTGATTTTTTAAAAATTAATTCTTACCAATTATTTTCTAAAACAAATTAGTATGTAACTTAATTAACAACAAACAATGGAAAATATTATAAAAATATGATGTAAAAAAATTATTGTTATTTCCTTCAGTTAATAATTTTTGTGATTAACGAACATAAAAATTAAAATCTTGTAAATAATAGAAAAAAACAATCGGTGTTTTATATTTATTTTAAACATTAATGCAAAAAAGATACATTTATTAAAAAGTATGTTATTTATTAGATGCTTAGGTGGTAGCAGAATTGTGTAGCTTATAAATTAGTATTACAAGCTATTTTTACAGAAAAAAAGCGTGTAAGTTAATTAAAAATAAATAATGTAAAGTAATATTAAAATATAATGTGGAGGAGGGACTATGATGTCTCAAATACTATGAATTATGAAAAATAACATGTTGTTGTTTTGTTCTTTAAAAAGTTAATTAGCTTTTAACTAGAGGAGACACTATTAAATTTTCTATGAATTATTGTAAAAAAAAAATAAGAAATAACATAAAAGAAATATTTAGAAGAATATTTTGAAATTCGTTTTTGCGATAACTATTTGCGACCCTAAGAAACATTAAAACATTTTGTTTTAAATGTAACGTTTCATTTTTACTATTCAAGAATACTTAAAAATAATTGCTTTTTTTCCCCTAAAATATTTGTTAAACATTTTTTTATAATAAACTTATTTTATGCTCTACTAAATATTAGGTAGCTTTCATTACAAAAAGTGAAAAGCTACCTATTACAGCCGTTCGGAGGGAAGCAATTCCAGAAAATTTTGGCATAATTTCACAGAGCATGACCCCCAGACCTCAAAACCACCCTTCGTTCAAATGTTGATATATATATATATATCAATATATATATTTATCTTAAAAAATGGCTTGTATATAGCTGTTTGAAATTTTAAGTTTTCTGTTTTTTTGAAACAATCTGATTTTTGTTATGCTGTAACTCTCATACTGAAATTCGTATTCAAATTCAGTATGAACGAAAAACATGATTGAATCTTTTATAATCGGTTTCCAGGCATTTTAGCTTCGGGTGTTTGGGTAAAATGTGTTGAATTTTTAAAAACATGGAATATGGAAGCTACCTTTTCCTCCCGGTAGAGGACAGAAGGACTTTTGTTTCATTTAATGTCTTCACTAATTTTCTTATCCTCTATGCCGTTGTAATTATGTCCAAGTACATAGCATAAATTTATTTAATAACAGCCAACATAATGCATTTTGAAAATAAAAATTCAAAATTTACAAAAAGAAAAACAAAGAGAATTAATCATATTACGTTTTTAGTAAGTTTTAATGAATTTTGCGTTTCAATGCATTGGGATTTTATTTAATATGCAAAATATTTTTCTGCAGAATTTCAGAAGAATATGTTACAAACACTGTAAAGGGTGTTTAATTCTTCTACAGAAATGAATAATATGAACAAGTATATCTTTGAAAAATAAATACATATTGAAATTATAGTTCCACTATAATATATATTTTCCTTTGCTTATGAGTTTGTATTTATAATTATGAAGCTAACTACACAGTAGAATTAATTCATTATTTTTAGGGAACAGCTGATATTTCGACAACGTTAACGAAGCAGATTTAGCACGACATTTTAAAATATGTACTTTTTAAAAATCATATATATTAGTTCTGATGTCAACATCCCTTTTTCATTGCACATACAAAACGTACAACGGTGAATGAGGTATCATACGAAAAGTTTTTGAATAGATTTTTGACATAGTACACACACATTTGGTAAAAACGCGTTGTGGGATTAAAAATTTTATTTAATTAAATATTAAGGGGTAATGACACTTTGACGCTTTCAATTTCAAGCCTTTATAGGGAATTTCATTTTAAAAAATTTGAAATATTCTTTAAAATCCATTTGTATTAATTTATTATAGATATATTAATGTAGAAACTGTTTTTTAAAGTTGATATATAAGAAAAGTGAGGCTTGACAGCTGATGGACATGAGCGCATCAAAAAATGAGTGACAAGCGTTTGATACGATAACTCATCATAGACTTAACCTAGAGCAATGAGACACAAAATGAGTTATTTTTAATCCAAAAACTAATCGAGTGCAAAGTCATTTAAACAATATATGCTTTTAATGAATTGGTGTGAATTTGAAATAGATATTTAGAAAAACATCCTATGTATTTCGTTAAAAAGATATGTGACAATAAAATTTCAAAACTATGAAGATGATTCATAGAAAATTGATGAAGATAGAGTTACCACCTATTTTGAAAAAGCTGTTCTGAAAAAAAAAAAAAAAAAAAAAAAAAAAAAAAAAACGCGTTTAAATATTTTGTTACTGTTTACTCACGTGCTATAATACTATAGCTCTAAAATTATCCTTCCACTTTTGACATTGGTTTGTAGCTAATTAATTATGATTTTCAACGTGTATAACGAGAACTTTAAAATCATATTCGAAATCCCCAATGCATAAACGTATCAGCAAATAATCTTAAAGATTACAAAATCTTCCCATAGGTTCACTGGTGTATATTATTTTTGTCGAGAATATTCCTATTTCTATGCACATATAAACGCACAACCGTGAATCAGTTATCATATGAAAAGTTTTTGAACAGGCTTATAGCATAGTACATAAACATTTCGTTAAAACATACAGTTCATTAAAAATTAAATATATCGGTAAATAACCTCAAAGATATTCCAGTGCAAAGCCCCTCACGGGTCCACTGATTAACAGATATACACGATAATGTTTCTTTTAAAACAATGATCCAATTGCAAATTATCATAACTTCATTGTAAGAAATGATCGGAAGAAATGCTTTCTAGAACATCCAGGAAATGATATAAAAAATAATAGTTTGCTGTATATCACTATGAAATAGGGTAAATGCATTCAAAATGTTTTGATTCCAAAAAAAAAAAAAAAAAAAAAAAAAAAAAGCTATACAAAAATGAAAAATGTCAACTCTTTAATAGAATTTATTTAAAAAAGCGTACCCAAATGCGTAAATAACTGTATTTGGAGAAAATTGAAAAAAAAGTGTGTAAAAAAAATGATTTAAACATATATGAGTCGCATTATTTTTATTTCTTTACAAACTTAAAAGCAGTTTTTGGGTTTTTTTCCATTGAGAAGGTATATACATCTCGCAATTGCCTGAGCTAATTTATTTTTTAAGCGCAAAATTGAAAATTTTGAGCATTATATGTCATCTGTGCTTTAAATCCATTGATGATCGGTAGTAGTGCCGAATTATTGCATTTTTTTATTCAAATTTCTACCAGAATTTTTCGACGGTAAATTTCGATTTATTTAATGACAATTGTACATTATATGCTTCCTAAATGCAGGTAGACGTAATTAAATAAGGGTAAGAGTAAAGTTATAATTAGTGACGAGTATATTCGTCATCAGTTAACAAAGTGTTAAACTAAAAATATGAATCCTTCTCAAAAAAATAAAATAAAATAACTACCCATGTTTTAAAGATAATACCGAAAAACGTCCTTAGAGGTATAATAAGGAACCGGAAATAAATTCGCTTTAAATAAGTATCGGTTTTAAAAAGTATAATTGTATGATATTTTTTCTACGGGGCCTATATTTTTTTCTGTTTAAAGCAGAACTTCGTTAAGGTCACGTTTCGTTTTCACAGGTTCTACCACACACTTGTTGCAAGCCAGCATATTCTTCAGAACAGATTAGGTAGGCCTAGTGCATGATGTGTTCCCCTAATCACTTCACGTATACTAACAACCGCAAATGGAGTAACAGCGACTACAATATGTATTACTACCGCGGCATTTTGCCACAGCCTAATTCAATAGAATACAAGAGCTGGATACACTAAAAACCAAGAATCGCTTTTGTATAAACTTTTCTAATTTAATGTAATAAAATAAATTTTCTGGTAGTATTTTTTTTTTAATTCTGTATATATTTTTCAAAATTGAACAGATGAAATGCAAAAATGAATACTGTTTCTAGATGATGAATATGTGTTTTAAGCATACTCGCTTGCGTAAGTATGTTTATTAGCGTAGTCATTATTCAATTTAAGTTTTTTTTATTCTTTATGTATGTGTATAACAATTTATTAACATGTGACTAAAAGACTTAACAAAGCAGAATACAGTATTTTTCATATAACATTTTAGAAAGAATAAAGCTAATAAAAAATCAGTAACAGAGAAAATATGCTTAAACAAGAAAAATTTGGTTAAGTTCTAAAATCTGTAAAAATCATGAGAAATATCTACGTCTACACTTTAAATAAGAAATTCTTCTCTTTTTCCCTTTTCTTTTCTATTAATTAGTCACAGAAGGATACTTTGTTATATAATAATGCAAAACAAAAATATGACTTGTTGCTAACGTATGTTTTTTGAACCAACATGAATATTTTCTTATCCGCACTGTAAAAAATGACAGATGTTTCTTAATCTAGGAACATATAATAAAAATACCAGCGAAAATGTACAATAACATCTTTTGAGTTACACACGATTCCGAAAAATGTTCTTTATCTTTAGAAACATCGGAAACCAATATATTTTCGAGATTTAAAGAAACATTTATAAAAACAAAATTCCCTTTTCTACTATAGATTTTCGGAAATGTTTCCGGGTAGTTTTTGTTAGAAATAATTCCTCATATTGGATTAAGTTAGACACTCTGCAACCACTCGAAAACCCAACTGTTTAAAAAAGAAAATGCAGCGTGAAGTTTTCTTCCACTAAGTGCAATATCTCACGAACATATTCATCGACATAAATATCTTGTTGATGTTTATATCCAATTATCTTCAAATACAGTACCCAGCTTAAGGTGTGTCCCACCGAAATAAAGCCACCGTGATTGTGTGCCGTAACTGAAGATGAAACAAACCCATAAGAACGAAACAAATATATTAAGAAAGTCTATACACAAATACTCATTTACAAGGAGTAACTCACTCCCTGCCCCACTGAGGCAGAAAAAAATGAATGTTTAAAAACAAAGGAGGGGAAAAAGTGTCCCGCCGAAATAAAGCCACTACTGTTAACAGCCAATATATCCGTCATGCTTATATATGACTTGGAATATGCAATGTGGCATACTATGTACCAATCCTTAGAGGCCAGTACCATCAGTATTATCCCAGGCTTCGATGATGGCGGCCTTCAATTCTGCCACAGACTAAAACTGTCTGCCATTGGCATATACAGCCCTACTCAGGAAACCCCACATATTTTCTTGTGGATTGAGATCAGGGGAAAAGGCAGGGCATTCCATGACATGCACCACATTATCCAAAAATCATTCCCAGAAGGATTTTGCAACGCGAATTGGGGCTTTGTCCTGCTGGAATTTCCAACTTAAGCCACCTGTTCTCTCAGCAAATGGCAGTAAATGAATTTATAGCATTTCTTGGTAATCGGTAGCATTCATGCGACCTGAGGAAAAAGCCAGGTTAAGTTTACAAAAATTGTCGAAGCCTCCACACATCATTAATGAGCCTCCACCTTGCTGTCTTTTGGAGAAATTTTCCTCTTCTTTCCTCATGTCATGCGAATAAAAAGCAAGGCCGTCTGGGCAATCCAAATTAATATTTTCTCATCCAAGAATATATCACGATGCCACTGGTACTCCAAGTTTGATGATATTTGTCCCAATCGACCCTTCTTTGCTTGTGGATAGCTTTCAACATGGGCTGCTGTTTCTTTTTTTACATCACAAGTTGCTTGTACGTTTCACAATCCGTGACATGGTTGATTTTGTCAGAGATATGTTATCCTCCTTGATCAATTGTCTTAGAGAAATACCACCTCGTGAAAGATGACGCACAGCATCTCTTTCCTGCCTGGAAATCATTTTTCTGCATGTATACTTCCTGTTTTTATACACTTACGCATTGCCCTGATTCACAAAATTGTCTGTTACCGTTTTAGATCGTTTGATTTACTTAGATATTTGTGTATGAGAAAGACCTTGTTCCTTAAAAGCTGTTATCTGGCCTTTCTCGAACTCTGATAGCTGGGTTCCCTTTCCCATTGCAGTACTGTAGTAGAAATGGAAAATACAACCTTCTGAAGTCTGCACAAACTTCCATTGGCATAGAACAGGTATTTGACAACTTCCTGACGTCATAAAACTGCTGATCTGTAGCATCGCGAATGTCAGGAGTTCCCATAAACACTAATAGGGGTGGTGGCTTTATTTCAGCGGGACACTTTTTTCCCCTCCCTTTTTACACTTTCATATTTTTTTCCTGCCGAGGTGGGGTAGGGAGTGAGTTACTCCTTGTAAATATGTATTCGTATATAGACTGTTTTAATATATTTGTTTCGTTCTCATTGGTTTGTTTCGTATCCAGTTACATCACACAATCGCGGTGGCTTTATTTCGATGGGACACACCTTATCATCATTAAAAGCGAAAGTGAAATCATTTAATGACTATTTTATTTTATATCATCAAATAATGAACAAAGTGCACACACCAATTAAATAACTTGTATAATTGCTGCAACGAGTAGGAAATCCCAGCTAATTGTGATGTATTCTATATGCTTGTGAAATGTGCTCGTTTACTAGTGAAATGTGCCAGAAAACTCCAACTAAAGAGAATCTCATGACCATAAACAGTTCAAGGACAAAAACAAAAACATCCTCTTTCTTTTTGACTTATTTTTAAGTTAGTCTGCCTTAAAAACTCATCCTGTCAACACATTTAAAAGAAGCAAATGGATCTTGTAATTTCTAAAACATAAATATATTTTTGTAACTTAACAAAATTTAATCTAAAATTTAAATTTAATCAATTGTAAAATTAAATAATATATATCTAATTGCTTATACACAAAAAAAAAAGATTTATTATTTGAGTCAATACTAATATAAAAAAAAGTTCTGTTACAGACATCGAGTTACAAAGGATTAATTTACATCGTGAACAAGCTCTCATGGATAACGTAATTTAACATGGATGATAGAAGTATGTTGATCATCGAAAGAAAAGGTAGGACAATTCCATTTTCATTTCTGAATTGTTGAATATATCAATAGTCATTAATTTTCTGAGAAACAAATTTTTTGAGATAACGCATGATCGAACTCACATCTGCAAGAATTTTATAGTGTAATAATCAGTTTTCTCAAACCAGAATATCAGTTTTTCGGATGCTATTTATTCTTAAGTAAACATTTTGATGTTCTACAAACATCTTCCACTGGCAAACATGATAAATTAACAGCATTAATATTAACATTAAAATTATTATTATTTTGTTACTCTTGCATGTATAAATTCAATTATGCAAATGAAAATGTTTAATTGAGAATTGATAGCATCCTAAAACCGTAATTCTGGTTGGAGAAAACTGATTATTTCCCCATAAGAACTACTCAGAAACGTTTCCGAAAATACGTGGCAGCAAAAGAAAGTTTGCTTTTATAAACGATTCTTTAAATCTCGAAAATATATTGGTTTCCGTAGTTTTTAAAGATAAGAACGCTTTTCAGAATCGTGGGTGACTAGGAAAAGCCTAGATAATCATATAATATGTTCACTAATTATAAATAAAATATAGATAAATATGATTAAGTAAAACAAACAGAACATAAAAAGGCTTATAAAAATCTTTTAATATAAAGATCGACATGTTTCAATGCCCAAACGGCGGGCGCCATTATCAAGTTCTACAACAATAAACAAATTATTCTCGCAATTTTTTGAAAATAAAGGGTTCTTTGAAAGATTAAAATATAAACTTAACAAATTCAATGTATGCTTTATCGCGAAATATCCATAAAATTAAAAAGTGTAGTTTGTAAGAAAATAGACCCAATAGAGCCATATCAACTATCAGGTGTTTATGAAATTCCGTTCACCAGAGCAGATGGAACATTATAATATTATATAGGAATGACAACTAGAAAGTTTAAAACAAGATTAAAAGAGCATATGGCAGATATCAAATATGACAGAAGTACTACAGCATTGGCAAGACTGCATAGAACCGAGACTTTAAAAATTGATTTTAAAAATAGTAAAATAATTTATCCATCAAGATTTTATTTCCGATTTATTATCCGTGAATCAATAGAAATCTATATGTGTATAACGAGAACATTTGCAATGAAGCAGCCTCATTTGAATTACCTAAAATTTGGCACGAAGTATTTTTCAATTTAAAAAAAAGCAATAAGAAAATATTAATTTTCACGCTTGACTATTTTAAGCGCCTGCTTTTATTACATATATGACCTAGTAATTTATGTTAATTAAAAAAAAATTGCGAGAATAGTTTGTTTATCGTTATAGATTTTGATATTGTCACCGTTTGAGCGTTGAAACAGGTCGATTTTTATATTAAAAGGTTTTTATAAGCCTATTTGTGTTCTGTCTGTATCACTTAAGCATTTTTATATATTTTTGAGGAAAAGGCTGTTGTATATTTTTGTTCATTTTTATGTTATATTATCGTAGATTAAGAAACATCTCTCTTTTTTTTTAAAGTGCATATACATCTAAAAAGTACCGTTCCACTTTTTTTCTGTTTCTTTTTATTATTATTATTTTAAATTCTGGAGCAAAATGTAAGATTTTTTTTTTCCAATTGTTCATTTTACAACATAGCTAAGGAAAAAAAGAACTAACATGTTTGCATTTATGTTTTATACACTCAAAAAGCTTTTAGTGAGAGGTTTCTTTTATTGCATCACTGTGTTATCGTGGGTGTTTTCAATTCCCATGCCCTTCCTGTTTACTCTTTTTGAATTTAAATCAGGCGTTCCCAAGAAAGCAAATTCTTGATAAAATCTAGGCAAATGGATTCAGCCGCTTTTGGAGCACATAGGAACTCTACGATTGAATAAATATCACAGTATCTACAGAGACTGCATGATCAGAAAAATTTTGTTTGAGACTGAATCTATCTAAAATGCTGTACAGATTTTTAAAATAGATTTCCTCTGCTTTATTTCTGTCGAATCTAAACAAAAAATATATAAAAGATATTGTAAATAAAGGAATACCGCAGTATTTGAATAACACAGTATAAGATATAAAGCTACCCTTTTTACATTGTAAAAAAAATGCATCTTAATGTACAATAATATAATATAACCAGGGCTTTACAAATTTGATAAAATTCAGTAGCCAGCAAAAAATTCTAGTCGCCAGTTAAAAATACCTCCCGCCCCCATTAATTGATAAAAAAAACAAAACAACAACAACATAAAAGTTTCTTAGACAAATTGAGAAAAAATAATAACAAGCTTAGAATAGTACATAATTTTGGAAAGATAATATAAACTAAATTTTCTAATGAAACTTAACATAATTATGTATCTCTATAAATAAAAGGAAATTTCTGTAAAGGCTTAATTAACTAGCATATTCTAGAAGTTTTGATTCCTGAATGCTTCAAATGTTACAATAGTTGAGTGCTACAGTTTTTTGCCTATTTTCCTGTCGAAGTCAGTATTTTTTAGCATTGTATTCAATTTTACATGCCACAGAGACTAGATTGACACTATTCATTATTGTTTCATTAAAACACCCCTTTCCCCCACAGTCTAATCACAAGACTTGCTAGATGGCTAGAGCGGAAATAAATGGCGTTTTGTATGTCTGAGATAAAATGCCTTTTAAACTTGGTTCTTCCATTAAAAGTACAGGAGAAAAGAAAGATCACTGCTTGAAACGCACGAGCAAGGGTGGGAAAGAGAAAAAATACCGTTTGTGTTTAGGTTGTGGATTTAGGTAAATTTTTATACGAAAAAAAAACCCACCAGATTAAATAATTTGGCCGCCAGATAAAAAACTTGGTCGCCCCTGGTGACCGCATTTGTCAAGCCCTGAACGAACATATACTATAACCTCTTTCGAGTTACCCACGATTCCGAAAAGCGTTCTTTTGCCTTTAGAAACCTCCGAAAACAGTAGAATTTCGAGATTTAAAGAAGCTTTTATATTGGGTTGTTCGGAACATTCCTTCCGTTTGGGAAAACCAGTTCGTACCGGAAAATTCTTCCCACCAATTATTAGACATTAACTATCAGAATTAATAGACTAATAGCCGTGAGGAAAGAATATCGCATTTTCCAGGCCCTATTCTTTCCTTACGGCTATTAGTCTATCCTAAATTGCGCTAGACTAAACATCTGGCGCCATCTCTCGCAGTTTATACGCATTTCTTTAATTTCTTTTACGCGATTACGCACTTGACTGTAATTTCTCGCGATTCTTTTACACTCTTTCTACTTATTATTATCTATTATCATTATAAACTTTCTCTCAGTACATTAAACTATAATTTAACGCATTTTTTGTTATATTAATGTATTTTAAACACATTTTATAATGGCTCTCTCAGGATAAGATATACGAATACTCATATACTGGATGTTGTTTTTCGCAAACATGGAAATCGATTAAAGCGATATTCTGTTCGCTGTTCGCTGTCTAATAATTAAATGATAGAATTTTCCGGTATGAACCAATTTTCCCAAACGGAAAGAACTTTCCGAACAACCCAATAAAAACAAAGTTTCTTTTGCTGCCCGTAATATTCAGAAACGTTTCCGAGTAGTTTTTATAGTGGATTAATGAGTTTTCGCAAACCTGAATATGGGTTTTGAGGATGATATTAATTCTCAATGAAACCTTTTTAATTGATTAACTGAAATTATACATACAAGAGTAGCAGAATAATATTAATTTTAATGTTTGGGTTAATGCTGTTAGTTTAGCGTGTTTGTCTGTTAATCGTGCTTCCTGAGCATGAAAACGTTTGTTTGAGAATTTATATATCATATCATCCTAAAAACCAATATTTCAGTTTGAGAAAACTGATTATTATACTATAAAAAGTACCCGGAAAAGTCTCCGTAAATCAGTGGCAGCAAAAGAAAGTTTGTTTTTATAAATTCTTCTTTAGATTTCAAAAATGTATTCGTTTCTGATGTTTCTAATGATAATAGAACGCTTTTCGAAATCGTGGGAAACTTGAAAGGAGTTATATTATATTTTCGTTCGGGGGTTATGTTAAAGATTTGTAGACGAAAAAACATTTGTATATTTTTTTTTATAGTGTACAAAAGTGAAAAGGTTAATGCAATTGAATATTTAATTACATAATATATATATATATATATATATATATATCAGTACAAAAACCCTTAACGGGTTAAAAGTGTTGACGCAGCACTTTCTTTTGGCTCTATGAATTTTAAATATGGGTCTTAAAAGCAATGATATCAAATTTAAGTGACGCTATGTTAATAATTTTTTTTTAAATCATAATTTTCTTTTTAGTTTTATTTATGTTCACAGGTGCAATTATTATCTTAATATGAAAAAATATATAAAATTTATTCGCTGATGCTTTTTCATTCACATCTCTCATGAATTCAAAATATGGGTTTTAAAAGAAATGATATCAAAATTTGAGTGACACCTTCACGTTAATTTAATAGGACTATTTTAAAATTCAATTTAAATTATTTTTGGTTTGTCTTCTAAAGTATATTTACACATACAAACAATACTTTTAATATTTCAATACACTTTTAAATATATTACTTTCACTGAGCTTATATTATGTATTGAAATGTATTTATTTCAATAAATTGATTTATCTTCTGTGCCACGCTATACAAAATCATAAGTAAAATTTATGTAAATGATTATTTTGCGTCATAGTATCCAAACAAAGGGAAATTTATGCAAGTGGATAATATGACGCAAAATAATCATTTACATAAATTTTACTTATGATTTTGGATAGCGTGGCACAGAAGATAAATCAATTTATTGAAATAAATACATTTCAATACATAATATAGGCTCAGTGAAAGTAATATATTTAAAAGTGTATTGAAATATTAAAAGTATTGTTTGTATGTGTAAATATACTTTAGAAGACAAACCAAAAATAATTTAAATTGAATTTTAAAATAGTCCTATTAAATTAACGTGAAGGTGTCACTCAAATTTTGATATCATTTCTTTTAAAACCCATATTTTGAATTCATGAGAGATGTGAATGAAAAAGCATCAGCGAATAAATTTTATATATTTTTTCATATTAAGATAATAATTGCACCTGTGAACATAAATAAAACTAAAAAGAAAATTATGATTTAAAAAAAAATTATTAACATAGCGTCACTTAAATTTGATATCATTGCTTTTAAGACCCATATTTAAAATTCATAGAGCCAAAAGAAAGTGCTGCGTCAACACTTTTAACCCGTTAAGGGTTTTTGTACTGATATCATTACTTTTTTAAGGTTATTGATGAAAATGTCAATTAGTCGAAATTAAGTATAGGGTATAAATTAATCATTAGAATAAAATTTTAAAGAAATGCTAAAAAAGACCCCTTTGGCCCCAATAGAATATGAGGGTGGTGGCTCAGGGAGAGGAATCCAAGACTCAACTTTTAAATTATACAGCGAGAGAGTAACACAATTAGAAGGATGAAAATGCATGGCAAAACCCGTTTGTTCCATCTTCCTCCGCCAAAGGGCGCAATCTTTTCTATACAAACATAGCTGAAAATTTTCAGGCTGTCGATTCCGAGCCAAATGAGCCATACATCGTCGTGATCGGCCCCATAGAACCCGATAGAGAAGTGCCCCTGGTGGTGAAACTTGGAACTAAAATCAATATATCCTGTCGATGTCGAGTCGAATGAATCAAACTGCATTGTGATGGGACCCATAGGACTTGAGATAGCTGCAAAATCCGTTAGTTCCATCTTCCACCACCAGGGTGCAGACTCTGTTCCATGCAAACATAGTTGAAATCTTTGAGGCTGTCGATTTCGAGTCGAATGAGCCATACCTCGTCGTGATGGGGCGCATAGGACCCGAGATAAGAAAGCGCCCCTGGTGGTGAAACTTGTAACTAAAATCTATATATCCTGTCGATGTCGAGTCGAATGAATCAAACTGCATTGTGATGGGACCCATAGAACTCGAGTTAGCAGCAAAATCCGTTAGTTCCATCTTCCACCACCAGGGGGCGCTCTCTGTTCTATACAAACATAGCTGAAATCGTTCAGGCTGTCGATTTCAAGTCGAATGAGCCATACCTCGTCGTGATCAGGCCCATAGAACACAAGATAGGAAAGCACCCCCTGGTGGTGAAACTTGTAACTAAAATCTATATATCCTGTCGATGTCGAGTCGAATGAATCAAACTGCATTGTGATGGGACCCATAGAACTCGAGTTAGCAGCAAAATCCGTTAGTTCCATCTTCCACCACCAGGGGGCGCACTCTGTTCTATACAAACATAGCTGAAATCTTTCAGGCTGTCGATTTCAAGTCGAATGAGCCATACCTCGTCGTGATCAGGCCCATAGAACACAAGATAGGAAAGCGCCCCCTGGTGGTGAAACTTGTAACTAAAATCTATGTATCCTGTCAATGTCCAGTTGAATAAATCAAACTGCATTGTGATGGGACCCATAGAACTCGAGTTATCTGCAAAATCCGTTAGTTCCATCTTCCACCACCAGGGGGCGCACTCTGTTCTATACAAACATAGCTGAAATCTTTCAGGCTGTCGATTTCGAGTCGAATGAGCCATACCTCATCGTAATCGGGCCCATAGAACACGAGATAGGATAGTGTCCCCTAGTGGTGAAACTTGGAACTAAAATCGATATATCCTGTCGATGTCGAGCAAATGAATCAAACTGCATTGTGATGGGACCCATAGAACTCAAGTTAGCTGCAAAATCTGTTAGTTCCATGTTCCACCACCAGGGGGCACACTCTGTTCTATACAAACAGCTGAAATTGTTGAGGCTGTCGATTTCGAGTTGAGTGAGCCATACCTTGTCATGATCGGGGCCATAGAACCTGAGATAGGAATGCACCCCCTGGTGGTCAAACTTGAAACTAAAATTGATATATCCTGTCAATGTCAAATTGAATGAATCAAACTGCATTGTGATGGGACCCATAGAACTCGAGTTAGCTGCAAAATCCGTTAGCTCCATCTTCCACCACCAGGGGGCGCACTCTGTTCTATACAAACATAGCTGAAATCTTTCAGGCTGTCGATGTCGAGTCGAATGAGCCATATCTCATCGTAATCGGGCCCATAGAACACGAGATAGGATAGTGTCCCCTAGTGGTGAAACTTGGAACTAAAATCGATATATCCTGTCGATGTCGAGTCAAATGAATCAAACTGCATTGTGATGGGACCCATAGAACTCAAGTTAGCTGCAAAATCTGTTAGTTCCATGTTCCACCACCAGGGGGCGCACTCTGTTCTGTACAAACAGCTGAAATTGTTGAGGCTGTCGATTTCGAGTTGAGTGAGCCATACCTTGTCATGATCGGGACCATAGAACCTGAGATAGGAATGCACACCCTGGTGGTCAAACTTGAAACTAAAATTGATATATCCTGTCAATGTCAAATTGAATGAATCAAACCATGTTGTGATGGGACCCATAGAACTCGAGTTAGTTCCAAAATCCATTAATTTCCCCTTCCACTGCCAGGGGCGCAATCTGTTCTATATGAACATAACTGCCCCTGGTGGTGAAACTAAAATCAGTAAGTTCTATCGAGGTCGAGTCGAATGAGCTAAACTGCATCACGATTAGGAATGCACAACCTGTGGCCCGTGATGGGTAACTGGTGGCCCGCTGAGACCATACATGCCAACCTATCCAAAAATTTCGAATTTCCTTAATAATTCGTGAGAAAAATGCGCAAATTTTGTCCATAGATCGTAGGAAAATATTAATTTCATTGATCAGGTGCATAAAATTATGAATTGCATCGACTGGATGCAAATTTTGTCGAATGGGCATGGAAAAATCACAAATTTCGCCATTTTGTCGCTAGAAAAAAAAACGCAAATTTCAATAATCGGTCAACAGAAACCAGAGATGCCAAAATCGATAATTCTGGAGTTGTAAATTTCGTCAATCACTCAAAATCTTGAATTTTGTAAATCAGTTGAAAAAACCTGCAAATTTTGTCGATAAGGCACTTAAAATCGCAAATTTCATGGATCGAGCAACGAATTTCATCGAATGGCATGGAAAGATCGCGAATTTCAACGAACAGTCGCGGAAAAAATTTGCAAATTGTCCATAGATTGTGGGAAAACATTATGAATTTTGTCTATCGGTTCTGCAAAATTATGAATTTTGTCGATAGGCATGGAAAATCGCAAATTTCGTATATTGGGCGTGGAAAAATCAAGAATTCCATCAAATGTTTGTGAAAAAATTGTAAATTTCAACAAACGGTTAAAAAAAAAAAAAAAAAAAAAAAATGAAAATTTTGCCAATGTCTAGAGAAGAAAAATTGTGAATTTCATTAAATGGCCGACGGAAAGCATATCAGTTGAAAATCACGAATTTTGTCAATCAGGCACAGTAAAAACATGAATTTTGTGGATCGGGAGAAGGAAAATCATAAATTTTGTTGAACGCATGCATAAAAATCATGAATTTTGTTTATCGGGCATATAAAAATCATTAATTTCGTCAAACGGATCCATAAAAATCAAGAAAGTCATCAATCGGGTGCGTAAAAATCTTGAATTTTATCGACCAGGCGTGTAAAAATATAGGACAAAATTGCCATTCGCCAATCGGCGAGTAATACTGAAAATTTGGCGACTGACTTTACTGCCACCACTGGTCAAACTTAATAGTCCCAATTGCGATGATTGAATGGAAAAAGATTTTTTCCCTGCTGTCGCTCGACAAATTTCGAAACCATTTGGCGAATTTCACGATTTTTTCCCCGAAATTATTTGACGGATTGTGACTTTTTTTCTTCTCGAAGCCATTCGACGATATTCGAAAAAATTTTCCCCTGAAACCAGTTGATGAATTTTGTGATTTTTCCACTATCAATGAATTTTGTGATTTTTCTGCTATCGATTGATGAATTTCGTGATTTATCGACTATCGATTAATGAATTTCACGACTTTTTCCATGAACGAACAAATTGGGCACTTTTTTTCCACTGCTATTCGACGAATTTTGCAATTCTGTTCCGCGATTGTTAGACAAATTTCACTGTTTTTCTCCCGAGATCATTTGATGAATTTTGTGATTATTTTCCCCCGAACGTATTTGACGAATTTCTCTAATTTTTTCACGACAGTTAGACATAATTAATTTTTTTCCTGCAATGCCTGATTTCTTTCCCGAGATCATTTGATGAATGTCGTGATTTCTTTCCCAACACTATTTGACAAATTTCGCCGTTTATTCGACAATCGTTTGACAAATTTCTTAAATTTTTTATCAAGTATTTGTAAATTTGTTATTGGTCATTGCTGAAAAACAGGAGTAAAAAAATCTATGTACTGGCCAGTGGTCACTGAGTAAAAAAGTTGAAACCTATACATAAAAGTTGAACCTATACATAAAAATCATGAATTTTTTAGAACGGGCACATAAAAATCACAATTTTGTGAAGTAGCCGCATAAAAATCACAAATCCATCTAGTGAACATTAGTATTCTTCCAAATTTGCAACCGAACAGTGCTGTATGTATGGATAATGCTAATTATCCCCCCCCCTACCCAACATCTCCTCGAAACAAAATTCTCTCTGTGCTAAGTGATGGTGGTCCTCGACAACCCAACAATTTTTTAAGTGGCCCTTCGCCTAAAAAGATTGGGCACCTCTACTATCAATTAACAATAAATTAACCTATCGCTTGTGTCATGTATTCATGAGCGGTGATTGCAATGCAAATTCTTGTTTACAAGAATAAGACTCATATTAGGTATTTTATTATTTATTTATTGTTTGTTTACTTATTTTGATTTGATTTTCTTGTCCTTTTAGAAATTGACTTTAGATTGTTACTTAAATGGTGAGATGATTGTCAATTACCTGTTTTATCGATAAAAATGATACAAGGTAAGGAAATTGCATCGTGTCGAGTGAATATTTAGGAAGTATTTTAAAACCCGCAGACTAAAGAAGATTTGTGTTTTACTTGTTAGCTATATTTTGCAACTCTCCAAATTACTGCAATGTAAATATAGTATGAAGTTAACTTTCCTCTGTTGTATAGCTAATTTTATTGGAAAAAAACCCTGAAAATGCATTGTTGTAGTAATCAATTATTTTTGCAGTTGTGTAAATTCTGTCATAACAATTTTCAACTAAGGGAAATCTTACATTGGACATTTAATCACAGTATTTTAAATAAGAAAACTTAACATATTTGCAAATTAAAGAAATGAAAAGAGATTTTGTTTAAAATTACATTAAATTTTTTTTTTTTTTTACAAAAAATGCAAAATTCGCCAGTCATTCGGGAAATTATCACAAAATTCTACTAATAAAATGGGACTGTAAAGAAACCGCTTCAAAATGTGTCCTTTTTAAAAATTAAATTCCATCCCAGCGGCCCTGTTGTTATGTTAGTTGAGCACTAGCTGATCGACAAAATTTTTCAATCTCGCCAACCTTTTTTTTTCTGACCAATCTTTAACATAAGCTAATAAAGTATAGCCAACATTTTAACATTGCTATATAGTATCTTAAAAAACTTACTTAAAAATAGCTGAAATATAATCTTGATAAAATACGTAAACACAAACATATCAATACAAATAACAAAATCTCATGTAATCGGGTAGGGGAGACCGGTACACAGTGGACCACTTTTTCAGTTAAATTTTTTTTTCTCTTTAACAGACTGACCAATCTGTATGAAAATATTTTTGAATATTCCTTAAACCTTCTTACATCCATCATAATTTTCTCACAACATAGTTTTCAATACATTAAAAATATATATATATATACACTGGTCAACCCACCAGGGTACAGTGGACCACTATTAGGTATTATCTAAAATATAATATAAATCTATTTTTCATTAATCTAATTCTTTTTTGTTGCCTCTTCATTCGCAAAATAACATAGTAATATAAATTTTGAAACAAAAACAAAAAATTAATTATATTTTGAAAATAATAACAGATTAATACAGGAACAATTGCAATTTAGTTGAAGTTATTACTTAAGTACAAAAAAAATCAGCTCACAATAAAATTTGCAAATGAAATTCCAAAATACTTATCAGTAAGATTGAGCCTGGAATTTTCAAGAAATAATTTTGGGTCTGCGAGCAACATTATGAAATCATTGACATCAACAGCAGATTCATCTACAGTTTCGGGAGAAATAAACTGATTTCCATTCAATTTGCATCTCATGAATCTTACTTGAATAGAATCATCAACAATTAGACTACAGTTATATTTATCAAAGGCAGTAAATACAAAACAAAATATTTCTTACTATGTTAAAAAATTGTTATTTTTATTTGTTTACTTTATTTTACAGTTAATTCTACTTTAAAACAATCTTTCTTTATAGAAAACAGTTATTACATATTTTGAACATTCTGCATTAGAGGAGCAGAGTGGATTGTGGACCACTGTGCCCCAGGAGTGGGTGGTCCACTGTACCCCATGTTGAAGTTCAATAAATAATCATATTAATATTGTTTATAGCTTTCTTTTAAACATAATAACTTTAAAGTAAAATAAAAACAAGTATCTTAGCTTTTCAAAAAGCTGTTTTATTTTATTTATCTACAACCTTTAATTACTAAAAAAATAAAAATATGATGATGAAAAATTTTACTTTTAGAAGCTCAAAACAACAAAGCAGGATAAAATAGTTCAATCTGAGCTAAACATACTTTCTGAAGGCTATAAATAATCATTGCAGTGCTGTTGTCTATTAGGATAGAAGAGGAGCTTAAAAAAAATTTAAATAAATAAAATATTAGGGGGTGGTCCACTGTGTCCATAGGTTCACTGTGTACCGGTCTCCCCTATATTAATGATAGGCTTAGTCAATAAAAAAAATGTTAAAGTAAGCCATAACATAAATTAGAAACATTGTATTTCATAATGAAAACATCGTATCTAATTTTATATACATAAAAGTGAAAACTTACGTTATATAAATTCCCTATATAATATACCAAAGTTTCATCACAATTAAACGTATTTCAATCACACTGAAATGAAAAGTTTTAGTTATTAAATTTGTGTGAGGTGAATGATGGGAAAGTTTGATTTGGAGAGTTGGAAAATATAGCTAACAAGTAAAAAACCAATCTTCTATTGTCATCAAATTTTTAAAAGACTTCTTTAAAAGATTCACTGATTATTTTTAATGTTAAAACAGGTAATACTATTGACAATTATCTCACCATTTAGGCCACTAAATCAAAAGACAATTTCTAAAAGGACAATCTAATCAAAATAAGTAAACAAACAATAAATAAATAAATAATAAAATACCTCATATGAGTGTTTGAACTTTGAAGGGGGGGGGGGGGGCTATGAGACCTATAGCGGCAGGGCTGTCGTCTCGAATGATCCAAACCATATGAGTGTTATTCTTACAAAAACAACATTCGAGACTCGTTGAAAACAAACAGATGATTGATTTGTTGATTAGAGGCTGTTTCAAATTAACTGATAAAATAAAAAAATCTGAATCTTTTTTTCCTTTAAAAAATGACAAATTAAATATATAAATAACAATTAAATTGTAAATATATAATTATAAAATATTTCAATATTTTAATCAAGGAATCTAAATATTTTTCGACTTAATGAAGATTTTGAAATAAGAAATTCTTTATTATAACAAAAAAGAAAAATATACAAACAATAATTTAATTTAATACATATATATTACATATTAAAAATTGCATTAAAAACTGTTTTCGTATTAAAAAAAAAAGAATCTAAATAGTTCTTCAGCCACATATGATTGCGAAATCGTCTTTAACTATAACCGTGATACCCATGAACATTATGACCGCGCAGGAATAAAAAAGGGTGAAAAGGCCGAAAATCTTTAATGTTAGTCTACCAGAAAAAGCATAAGAAAAGAGTCCGATTTTGAAGCTGGATTATATAAAAAACAAGAGTTTTCCTACGTTAGCTCAAAATCTTACTCTCTTCATCTAAAAGCGATTAATATAATATATTAATTTTAAAAAAATCGTTCGATCCATTTTCGAGATAACACATCTGTGCCCATTACACCATTACATTTTCCATTTTCGCTTAAAAATTGGTTTCCAGATCTCAAAATCTACTGCATGTAGAAATCTATAAATTTCAGGATAGAGTTAGGCCATAGATATAAGACTAATGTGAAAAAATCGAAACGGTATGCCTCATATTTACTGAGATATTAAATGTCGGCGTTTCGATTTTCCTTTGATGTCCTGCTAGCTGTATATATGAGAGTGACGGAAGCTTCGGTTTTGGGCTTACGGTTTTCGGTTTTTCGCTGCGTCACTCAAGAGACTACCGTCTCTTATGATATATTAAATGGTAAAAATTTTGTATATTTTTTTTATAGTGTACAAAAGTGAAAAGGTTAATGCAATTGAATATTTAATTACATAATGTATATACACTGCTCAAAACAATTAAAGGATATTTGAAGTTTTATATAAAATAAAGATATAAACGAAATTTTTTTTGCCGAAAATAGAAGAGGAGAATCACAAATGCAAATTTTTCTGGTTTTCAAACTGTGGAGTATGCAAATTTTGAGTTCGACGTCAAAAACGTTGCTTCAGCGGCAGCGAATGAAATTTGACTTTCAACTGGATAAAAGAGAATGAAGACAAGGATGATCGGCATTCAGTGATTGCTTTGTTTCGATGAGTACGATGTCTCAGCGAAGTCATTTGACAGATTCAGAAGCTTGGAGAAATGTTGGTAGGTTAGAAGGGGGCCAAACTCAAGCCCAAGTAGCGCAAGCCATTGGAGTGTCACAAAGTGTCATTTCCAGGATCTGGAACCGTTTTTTGGAGAGTGGATGTTGCAGGCCGAAGACCAGGGCAAGGTCGTAGACGGGCAACAACGCTCAATGAAGATCGGTATTTAGCGTTAACAGCTCGGAGACACCGAAACATGAACGCTACTCTTCTCCAACAACACCTTCGCTCGGCTACAGGCACCACGATTTCAACTCAGACTGTCCGAAACCGGCTCCATGCTGTAGGTCTGTATGCTCGCCGACCGATGGTATGTGTTAGATTAACATCAAGGCATCGTCGCGACCGCAGGGAGTGGGCAACCGAGCATGTCAACTGGAGGAGAAATGAATGGAGCAATATTCTGTTTTCTGACGAGTCCCGTTTTTCTGTGCATCCGGATAATAGGCGTATTTTCATCTGGAGGGACCGTGGCTGTAGGAATAATCCTGCGTTCGTGCACGAAAGTGTCATATTTGGCGGTGGAGGAGTGTTGGTGTATGGTGGCATCTCCATTGACGGGCGCACTGACCTCTACATCATTCGAGATGGAGCTCTGACTGGTCGCCGATATAGGGATGAGATCCACAAACCTATTGTAGTCCCTTACGCTGCAGCAATCGGAGATAACTTCATTTTAATGGACGATAACTGCAGGCCACATCGTGCAAACCTGGTGGAGGATTTCCTTTTCGAGGAAGGAATCGTTCGAATGGAATGGCCAGCGTGTTCTCCAGACATGAATCCAATCGAGCACGTTTGGGACGCTCTAGGAAGACGAGTTTCTGGCCGCCAACAACCCCCATAAACTCTCCAAGAACTGGAAAGAGCTCTTCTGGAAGAGTGGGGCAGAATACCCCAACTCGTCATTAATAGCCTCATTGAGTCCATGCCTCAAAGGTGTTCAACGTTGCTGGCCGCCCGTGGAAACCATACCCCCTACTGAAAATGATTTTCTTTGAAGAAAACACCTTTTCTTATTCTTTTTTTCTCATATCCACAAATTGTGTTTTTTTCCTTTTGTACACAAATGCGCAATAAAATGCATTTTTTTCTGCCAAACATGTGTAATTTATTCTCATATAACCTACTATGTCTGTCGACCATGTATCAATCAGCTAAAAAGTTTCCCAGATACAAAATCCACCTAAAACTGCAATATCTTTTAATTGTTTTGAGCAGTGTATATATTAAAGGGTAAAAATTATAGTATTCGAATCAAAATGTAATATGCTGGAGCACATGAATACATAGAAATTTAGTTTTTAATTCGAACTTAGAAATTCCAGATTTTTTTAATTTTAGTTCATTTTTAAAAGCACTGAAAATAAAGTTAGAACATGTTTCTTTAAAAAAGGTAAATATCACAAAAAAGAAAAAGATAAATTGAAATGAAAATATAATGAAATCGAAATTAAATACTAAAACTCAGGTCACAAAATAAAAATTAATTAGAGAATATCAAATTGAGCAAACTTTTTTTCAGTTAAGAATCTAAATATTTTTATATAATTTCTTATTAATTCAGGTTAAAAAAGTTTAATTAAAAGAGAGTAGCCTATTATGAGAGTTTCCTTATTTCTAATTGCTCTTCATGTATTTCCATCAACTGAAGATAATTTTTTTTTTTTTACTTTACATACAACTTAACACTTTATATTTTATTTTAATGCCTATAGTTTTATGCAAAATTTAACATAATTTCAAATAAATATAATTAATGTTAGATCATTATTATACAAAGCGTCTCTTTTCATCATTGGCCAATAGCTAATTCGTAAACCGTCAATTTTAGAGACAATTGCAAAAATATTTCGAATGTTGTTGTTTATCAAATCAATATTTATTTACGTAAAAACAGTTATTTAAAAAAAATTGTTCTTTATACGGTTCTTTGGTCCTAAAAATGATATATTTAGAAAACGTTTCTGCATGCTCAAGAGGAGGAAAAAAAAAACAGTAAAAGTCCCATTTTTTTTATGAGTCTACGACCGATTTATGGTACTTTGAGTTTTAAGAATTTTTGACGTTTTCTGGTGCTGAAAACGAAAAGTTGTGAAATTTAAACTTTTTGACCCCCGCTGAATCCTTTAATTTAATTATTTTAATAACAGTAAAATTTAATACATGATAATTCTATTATACCTGTTTTGAACTGATATGTAAAATTATAAGTTATTAAAATTTTACTGGTGTTAAAGGCACTAAAATTAGATATTAAAAAACAACTAAACTTTTGGAAAAATCTAATGAATATGACTTACAGGATTGAGGGAGCGTATGAAACTTTTAATTTCGTAACAATATTAGTAAAATAAAGCATTAAGAAAATAGTTAGTTTTGTAATAATTATAAGGTGAAAATAGCTATCTATTTTCAAGTAAATGTATTTTCATATGATGAAAAACGACATTTTAAACATTTTCCATCTCTAACTATACCTCTACAACTAAAATTTTAGGAATTAACTATTGTTTTACGATAAGAAAGGATACAATGTATATGTATGAATGTATATGTGTGAATCAGATCAACGTATATGTGTGAATCCGATCAACAGAGCAAATCGCAGGTGATGGGACGTCCAGTAAACGTTGGAAACGAACACCCAGCGTTTACCGGACGTCCCATCACCTGTAATTTATTCTGTTGAGCTGATTCAGATATCAGACCAGATGCTATGATAAAAAATGTTAACTGTGTGAATTAGTTCCGTCATATTTGTCCGGGATTGGGTTCGATTAACCTGTGAAACTAGGTGAAGCACAGTGTCAATTTGCCCCCCCCCCCCCTCTTTCCATTCGAAAAAGATTTCTATTTTTTGAATACATGGAGACGCGTCAATGCTATAATTATTATTCCAGGGAGTACGAGTTCACATATATTTCATTAAACAGCTTTTCGTTTTTTTTAATGTTCCCTATCTACACTATAGTCCATAGACAGTGTATAGTTGTAGTACACATATATGTTTTCGATGTGTGTTCAGGTATCTGGGTGGATTCTAATCATCACAACAGAATATCGTATGCTAGATTAATTTTAATACAGGTATTCAAATTGGTAAAGAAATCATATGAGATGTAATTTTCCCAACTGGGCGAAAAAGTCCATGCCAGGATTCGAACCAAGGATCTCATGCCTGAAGCTACCAATGTTCTACCAACTGAGAAATCCCGGACGAATATGGCGGAACTAATTCACGCAATTAACCTTATTGACCATAGCATCTGGTCTGATATGTGAATCAGATCAACAGAGCAAATCGCAGGTGATGGGACGTCCAGTAAACGCTGGAAACGAACACCCAGCGTTTACGGGACGTCCCATCACCTGCAATGTATTCTGTTGAGCTGATTCAGATATCAGACCAGATGCTATGGTCAAAAATGTTAACTGGGTGAATTAGTTCCGTAATATTTGTCCGGGATTGCTCAGTTGGTAGAGCGATGGCAGCTTCAGCCAAGAGATCTCCGGTTCGAATCCTGGGCCGGATTTTTTCGCCCAGCTGGGAAAATTACATCTCATATAGAATTAAATATATATAGAAAAATATTTTAAAATTGGAAACAAAATTCACCTTTGTGTATCAATTAAAATATGAAACCATTAAAATGGATCACAATTTGTGTAATTACACCTATTTTAGTAATTACACAAATTGTGATCCATTTTAATGGTTTCATATTTTAACTCATATAGAATGTCATCATATGGTTGGTTAACAGCGCATTGATAATATTTAGGTTTGCCGGTTAGATAAGTTTCTTGCAGTAGTGTAGATTATGTCCTGCAATAAGAGAATCTTTTCTCCAAATATATATATATATATAAATAAAAAAAAAAAAAAAAAAAAAAAAAAAATTATGCAATGTAAAAAAATAAAAATGGGAATTTTAGAATATTTTTGGGGCACCTTCTAAATTTTAGAGGGGAAGGTCGTGCTTCTCGTCCTTTTGGATAATCAGGTACTGTCTGTATAATCCAACATCAAAGATTCTCCTTTGGTTTCATTCTAATTTTATATTAAAATAATTTTGATTAAGTCAAGTACTCTATTATAAGTCAATGAAAAGAGCATTTATTTCTATAGAAAATTTAATTATTTTTTATCTGATTCTAAATTATTGATTGATATTCAAGGAAACATTCTGATAAGATCAGATTGCTTATTTCTAATTATTCGTGATAAACTTTCAGGAAACCAAGTATAAATAAAATTCAATTCTGCGAAGAATTTCTTCTTCATTACCTGTAATTTTACGCAAAATCTAACTTAATTTCTGATAATCGACCTCAAAGATTTTCATCGAATGCGTTTTTTAATTTCATGTGAAACAGATTACCTTTAAATAAAATACCCCAATTTAAATGAATAAAAGGGAAATATTGATCTATATTTATTTTATGCGAAAGCTTATTCTTTATTTGGAGGAAAAGGGAATTTAACTTATGCACACAAATAACTTTAAAAAATGAAAACTTTAGGTTGTTTAAATTCAATTGAAAACTGAATTATTTTGTGTTTTTCAGATTTTATATTTAATCTTTTAAAATAAATTCAATTAGAAAAATAGATTTATTGAGATTTATTCATTCGAATAAAAATACATAAGAGTGAAGATTTTTTTCTGTGATAAAGATAGCTTTTGGAATGAAATAAAAATTTCATAGAAAAGGTAATTTTTTTGCATAGCAATATAAGAAAGTATCAAGAAGCAATTTGAATTTAACTTTTGAAATTTATGAAAAAAAGCATGTACCAGCCATGTTATGTAATCTACAGCCATATAATCTACAGCCATTATTCGTGATAAAATTTCAGGAAACCAAGTATAAATAAAATTCAATTCTTGAATTTTTTGAATTTGAATTCTTTGAATTTTCTTGAAAGCAATTTTTGAATTTTTCGCGATTTTTTAAGTACCCATCGTACCGAAAGTAGGTATTTTTTTTATCACATGACATCTATTTGATATTTTAGCCATCCCACGTTATATTTTTTATCCCAGTATGGAGAAAACCTTAAAAAATTGTTTAAAATTTTTACAAAGTATAACATTCTATCTTTATACAAACATTTAAAGGGGGTATAAATCAACGGACACATTATATAATCAAAATCAGAGATTCTCATTCGATTTTATTTTAATTTGATGTTAAAGAAAAAACTTCATTTAAATAAAATATTCTAATTTAAATCAAGGAAACAATAAATTTTATTAAAAACATTTGATTCTAGTTTTTTTTATTGATTATAAAGAAGGGTTTCTTATGTGATGTATTTATTTCTAATTATTCGTGATAAACTTCCACCAATTCTACATCTACATAACTAATAGAAATATAATATAAATATAATAGAACAATAATAGAATGTCGGTGTGTGTGAGTGTATGAGTGAAATCTATCTCACGAAGAGGGCTGTAAATTTGGTTCCAGATAGATGAAGATAGGTCCGATAGCACATGAACTTCAGCTTGATGATTTTTTTATTCGGTGTTTCATTATGTTCCGTTATTTTTATTGAACAGAAAAAAATAGCGTAATTTTCCTGATTTTCTAAGTTTGCGATTCAGAAGATGAATGCATTTTCCATCTTTTAGTCCAATATAATAAATTTTGTCTTCATTTTAATAAATATAATTTGGAATTAGCACAGCAATTTTTGAATTTTTCGCGATTTTTTAAGTACCCATCGTACCGAAAGTAGGTATTTTTTTATCACATGACATCTATTTGATATTTTAGTCATCCCACGTTATATTTTTTATCCCAGTATGGAGAAAACCTTAGAAAATTGTTTAAAATTTTTACAAAGTATAACATTCTATCTTTATACAAACATTTAAAGGGGGTATAAGAACATGAAATTTTCGATGATTCCAACAAAAATCTAAAGATGAATTTTCCTTCGTTGGGTTTACTATAATAATCCTTTTATCCCTGTTGCTAGCACGGCAAACTTCCATGAAAAAGGAGAACGCATTAGGAAAACAAAGTTTGTCGCTCTCTATCAGCTGTTTTTTTTATCAAATGATTTTTTTTATTTCTTGTTTTTCGTGTTTCTAAGTTTTGTTAGAAGGAATTGGTGTGGCAGACTTCCGCTCGTATGATTAAACAGCATTAGATCATTAAAGTATGAAATGCCGATTACCCTAAATACCAAGGAATACCCTAAATACTCGATATCTCTGATATTTCACTTCGACAGTTCATTGGTTTTTTTTTTAATTGTGAATGTCTTCAAACTTTCAGTCGCACGTTTGGTTTGGGAGTATCTGTCGAATTGTTTTTTGCAGAATAAGTCTTCCAAACCAGGGATAAATAAAAAATAGCGTTATTCTGGAATACGAGTACCGACATGGAAGTAATGCAGCGCAGACAACTTGAAATGTCAATTAAATGTTTGGCAGGAATATCGCTCAGGAATATACAGTAAGTCGATGGTTTGAGAAGGTCCAGTTTGGTTATTTTAATATTAAGAATGTTCCACGTGGTCGAACTGAGAGAAAAATTTATAGTGATAAACTGAATGCTGTAGTTGGAGCGAATACATCTCAAAGTACGCATGAATTAGCGGCAAGGTTTGACCCTAATATTCCTACAAAATTAAGCTATTTGAAATAATCGCTAAGATTAAGAAGTTGAATAGATGGGTTCCGCATGAATAAAATGAAAGTCAGAAAATAAATCAGGGATGCCCTTTCCGAACTTTCTAGAGGAGAAGGACAGTTCTTTGAGCGCACCTCAAAGTTTTTCTGTTTGACATCCTCCGAACGAGGAACGTTTTCTGATATTATGGACACAAAAGCAGTAAAACCTCTAATACGGAAACTTCAAGGAATCGATAAAAAAGTCAGACAGAAGAAAAGACAGGTTATTCGTCTTGGCAGGTATAATTTTACGATATTCCTTTACCCCAGACTATGAGCGTTTTTCGTTTATAACAGGATTCCGTTATATAGATAAGCTCCGTTTTCACAAATATCCTCTAAGACTGTTAAAACATGCACTCTATAGTACACTTCTGTCGAAAACAGATGTATTAGAGTAATAGTTATGATAACGGAATTTGTCTATAACAAAATCCTTTCTCAAACGGAAAAATACAAATTTTGACGGAAACACTCAGTACATTTATGTTTGCTAAGACAGAGACTTGTCTAAAATAAAACTTTTTCTAGTTCCTTTCGAATCTTTTTAGCAGGTTTTACTGCTTCACAATAAACCTCCTAAAAAGAAGCTTGTTTAACATTATTGTTTTACCTTACTGTTTGGCAATAAAACATTTGAAAACGGAATCCGCCTTTAAACGAAACATTTTTTGATCCTGGTGACGAAAGGATAACCATAGAAGTATACTTTCTAAGAAGGAAACCTGTATAATACAGAATTTTTTCTGGTGTTTAACAATTCCATTTTCATAGATTTTACTGTAACTTGTAGTTGTTGTTGTTGTTTTGACCCAATTGGGTGCGGTGAGCAGCTTTCTGTATAGCTGTCTTAATCCACTACGCATGAAACCATAAACCATAGAAACGAAATCTCCTAATTTTGAACCAATTCCAGATGAGAGACTTGCATCTGGATTGGCACCCCCCAGAGGTAACACTTATATAGAACTTAGAGGACTTTAGAGCTATGAACAGATTTAACGTGCACCAGCTCTCATTAACGTACACGATCCCACAGCAGAGGCAGACGAGAGAGGTAGTCACCCTCCCAAGCATTGACCTTGGTCGATGCTGATTGGCTTTCGGTGATCTTACGAGAACCGAAATTTACCGTCCGCGCCACTGCGAGACTACTGTGACTTGATAAAGAGTAAAACTTACTCAAAACAGACATCAATGTTGCCAACATTTACATGAAAAGACGAATTTACATGAATGGAATAAAAACTCATCTATCACAATTTGGCGAATCTTGCTCATTTGTAATTTTATGTATAGCAATATCATCAACTGTTTTAAATCTTCTGGTTGAATTTAATAATATAAATTTATTGTTTGACTGGTTATTTGTGAGTTTTTCATTACTTTCAAAATATCTGCAAAAACCTTAAAATGATTTATATTTTGCTCTAAAACGTCTTGTTGATATCATTTGAGCTTTACAAAGTTTACGTTAATAAGTTCGCAAGGAACAGGAGAAGTTCCAAATATGGTGTTCAAATGTTTGCTGTTCAAGAAGGAGAATGGTCCCTGAAAGAAATCGTTTCCTATCTTATCTTATTTGCTGTCTCGATATAACGGCGAAGTATTTTTACACTGTATTGTTACGGCTGAAAAAAATGAATTATTTTTAAAAGTCACAACAGTGTGACACAACTGTTGGATATAGATCAAGGTCCGCAAAACACTCGAAAACCGAATTTCATTCGAAAAAAAACTAATTTTATCTGTTTGGTAGTGCAGCACTGATGTTTTCGACTACAGCTTTATGAAACCAGCTGAATCAATTAATGCGGATGCCTACTGTAACCCATCGGATGAATTTTTGAGAGGGCTTAGGATTAGGCAGCTAAGATTGGCGAACAGAAACAGGTTAATCTTTTTATAGAACAATACTCCACCACAAATCGTACGAACAACATATATCAAACTACAGGAGCTGGACTTGGAAACTCTCTGTCATCCACAGCATTCCCCAAATCTTTAACCAACTAACTACCATTTGTTCTAGACATTGGACGACTTTTTGCAATGATAAACATGTAATTCCCAATAAGTGGTAGAAAACGCCTTTCACGAGTTTCGCAGCACTCATTCCCACGCTTTTTCGTTGCCCGTATTAACCCTGTAATCGTTTTAAAAAAGGGTAAAATTGTAATATTGTTTTCTCTGAATTTTGTTTTAAATGCCAAAAAAATATGATTATTTCAGCATTATCAATAAAACTTAATTACAAATATGAATATTAACCCTTGAGAGTATTAATCATTCTTCAATGTTTTGAAAATTCTTTAAATCTATAGAATTATATTATCTTAAACATTGCATATATTGCAGTGAAACCTGGAGCTTAGTGAACGGAATATTACGTTCCAGAAGCTACCGTTGATAAATCAAACATGTATCAATAGTGTAGTCGCATAGTTTGATTAATTATATTGCTTCTTGCTTGAGATATAATAAACCAAACTTTCAGTTCGAAATCGATCATTTTATATTTAATGACCTAATAGAATAAGATCCACTCCATATGTATAGCCTCCTCGGTTGGCACTATCAATGAGGGATTACTATTTCTACCTAGATGGCAAACGTTTCGTTTGCCGTGCTTTCTATAGCTGATTATTGAAAGCAAAACTAGGAACCATAGTAAAGAAATTCTCGACTCATTCAATTACTCTCCTCTAACAATTACTTTGATAGCTGTCACCATTTTCAAGCTATTGAATTTTTTAAATAGTCGATCCATTTTAGGATACCCTGTATATAAAATCTTTTGCCTGTCATATATTTTTTAGTAATTAATGTAAACTTTTATTGGCAAAATATTAATAAATAACAATCATTTGAAATAAGTGAAAATCTTAACTTTTTCGTTTTTATCTTCTACCCTTAAATATTCTCATAAAAAACATTCTCCATCTCTAATAAATCTAATAATATTTGCTAGCTCAAGCGGCAAATTAATCTGGGAAAAGAGGAAATCAGTGTTAAATGTGCACTAAAAGATTTTATTAGAGTCCTATTTGATATCTAAGAGAGAGAGAGTTTTATGGTAATTCAAAATGTTTGTTTTAGAAGTATTTTGAAGAGGCATACAGATATATTAAAATGTTCAAGTTTGTCTCAAGAACTCATCAGGATATCTTGAATTTAGGATTTTTCGGAAAGTACAATAAATAATGAAAACATTATAAGTACGTTTGCTTAATGATTCTCTTTTTATTTGTATAATACTTAGTATCTTGAAAATTTGAGTATTTATGTCAGAATAATTTATGTCAGTTTAGGAAGTTTTTTCATTTTGAGGACGTAAACAGAGATATTAAAATGTTTATGTTTGTCTCAATAACTTTACACAGTATGTCGAGTTCCAATTTATCACAATGATCGTTATAAATTTTAAAATATTTCAAATTTGCTTGCTTAGCATTTCAATGAATTCATCTATAACACTTATTTTAGAATACTTTTTAGCTCACAGACTATCAAAGCCTGAGAGCTTATGTTCCCGCCCTTTCTGTATGTATGTACGTATGTACGTAACGCAATAACTCCTGACAGAAATAACCGTTTTGCTTCCAATTTTGTTTATAGGTTTTTTGTGATAAGGCGCTTCCCTGATTAGTTTTGGGGATTTATTGGTTAACTATAAAGGGGGGGAACGGAGGGCTAACCCCCCTTAATTTGATAAACGGTTTTTTTCATGCAGAATTGTCCAATTTTCTTCAAATTTTGTATATAGGTTCATTGTGATAAGGTTCTTTCCTGATTAGTTTTGGGGGTTCATAGGTTAAGTATAAAGGGGCTAACGGGTGGGGCTAGGCCTCCCCCCTTAATTTAGATAAATTAATTTTTCATGCAGAGTTATCCGATTTTCTTCCAATTTTGTTTATAGGTTCCTTGTGATAAGGCGCTTCCCTGATTAGTTTTGGGGATTGATTGGTTAACTATAAAGGGGGGGGGGACGGGGGGCTAACCCCCCTTAATTTAGATAAATGGTTTTTTCATGCAATTTTCTTCAAATTTTGTATATAGGTTCATTGTGATACGGTTCTTTCCTGATTAGTTTTGGGGGTTCATAGGTTAAGTATAAAGGGGCTAACGGGGGGAGGCTAATCCTCCCCCCTTAATTTAGATAAATGAATTTTTCAAGCAGAGTTATCCGATTTTCTACAAATTTTCTATATGGGCTCATTGTTGTAAGGGGCTTCCCTGATTAGTTTTGGGGGTTCATTGGTGAAGTGTAAAGGAGGGAAACGGGGGCTACCCCCCCTTAATTTTGATAAATGGGTTTTTCATGCAGAATTATCCGATTTACTTCCAATTTTGTATATAGGCTCATTGTGGTAAGGCACTTCCCTGATTAGTTTTGGGGGTTCACTGGTTAAGTATAAAGGGGGGAACGGGGGGGGACTAACGCCCCTTAATATAGATGAATGGGTTTTTCCACTAGAATTATCCGATTTTCTTCAAATTTTATATATATATGTTCATCGTGATAAGGCGCTTCCCTGAATAGTTTTGAGGGTTCATTGGTTAAGTATCAAGGGGGGACGGGGGGCTAACCCTCCTTAATTTAGATACATTTTCATGGATTTTTCATGCAGAATTATCCGATTTTCTTCAAATTTTGTATATAGGTTCATTGTGGTAAGGCGCTTCTCTGATTAGTTTTAGGGGTTCATTGGTTAATTATAAGAAGGAGAAACGGGGGGATGGTTCCCCCTTAATATATTGTCGATTTCTTCATTTTTCGAGGGCTTATTTCAAATTCTTTGAAATAAGAATATAATTTACAGTTAGTGTGAAAAGCCTGTGAGCTCAATGCCGTCAGTTTAACTGGGCAGTTTTCTTTTATTTGATACTTTGACGTTCAGAATACGTTATGTCATTTCGAACACATTACTTTAGGAATATGTTAAGGAGACAAAAATTATGTTAATGTTTTCTATTTGTCTGTATACCATTACAAGTATGCTGAATTTTGAATTATACGATAAATCGTTCTGTCTGAAATATTAAAACATGATTGCTTAAAATTTCACCGAGTCGAACTAACATAGTTATTTTAGAATTCTATTTGATACATTGAAATTTAATCAGAGTATTTAATGTTAATTTAAAATGCGCTTTTAGGAAATTTTCAAATACGTAAAAAGGAATTCTGAAGTTTTCTGTTTCTCTAAATAAGTTTAAATTGTACATTGAGTTTCTATATCACAAAAAAAAACCGTCATATGAAATCGTATCAAAATTCCTTAAATATTCATTGAATTTAATTAAATTACTCATATCATCGTACTGTTTGATATATTGAAGGTACATCAGATAGTATTTAATGATTCAAAATGTTTTTTTTCCCTAGCATTTTGAAAAAGCACAAAGAGATAGATATTAAAATGTTTCTTCTTGTCTAAAGAGCGCATACTGATATCTTGAATTTCGATTTTCTTTCACAAATTTCATACAGGAATAAAAAGACTTAAAAAGCTTTTGCTTAAGGACTCTTTGAATTTAAATGTTTTCATTTCATTATTGAGTGATATCTTAAAGAGGTTTTTTTTTTAATTTTTCAGTTGAAAATGTTTGTTTTAGAAATATCTTAAAAACGTAAAAAGGGTTCTTATAGTTTTTCTCTATTTGTCTCAATAGTTCGTTGAACTGCAATCTTAAGTTTCAATTTTATTAGAAAGATCTTTATGTAATAAAAATATTCAAAACATGCTTTCTGAAAATGAAAACACTGAATTTAATCCTTAACTACTGTCACAGAAATTGTTGCATAGCTACTGTGAGCGGTCTATGATATCGTTTGATCAAAATATGAATAAAAGGGCTTGATTAACTCATGATATACTGACATGAAAACACTAAATTTAAACCTCAACTACTGTCACAGAAATTGTTGCATTGCTACTGAGAACGGTCTCTGATATCGTTTGATCAAAATATTAATAAAAGGGCTTGATTAACTCATGATATACTGACATGAAAACACTAAATTTAAACCTTAACTTCTGTCACAGAATTTGTTGCATTGCTACTGAGAACGGTCTCTGATATCGTTCGATGAAAACATGAATAAAAAGGCTTGATTAACTCATAAGATTCTGACATGAAAACACTGAAAACACTGAATTTAAACCTTAACTACTGTCACAGAAATTGTTGCATTGCTACTGAGAAGGGTCTCTGATATAGTTCGATCAAAATATGAATAAAAGGGCTTGATTAACTCATAAGATTCTGACATGAAAACACTAAATTTAAACCTTAACTGCTGTCACAGAAATTGTTGCATTCCTACCGAGAACGGTCTCTGATATCGTTCGATCAAAACATGAATAAAAGGGCTTGATTAACTCATAAGATTCTGACATGAAAACACTGAAAACACTGAATTTAAACCTTAACTACTGTCACAGAAATTGTTGAATTGCTACTGAGAAGGGTCTCTGATATAGTTCGATCAAAATATGAATAAAAGATTGATTAACTCATAAGATACCGACATAAAAACACTAAAATTAAACCTTAAGTACTGTCACAGAAATTGTTGCATTGCTACTGAGAGCGGTCTCTGATATCGTTTGATCAAAATATGAATAAAAGGGCTTGATTAACTCATGATATACTGATTCGATATTAAACTTTAGGTACAGGATTTTTATAATAAAAATACAACTTTCCATAAGTCTCTAGCGATTGTACTCAGATGCAGAACGAAGAAAATGTCACTATCTGTAGGTATACTGAAAGTGACAAGTAAAATTGTGAAAATTGAGAAGAGCACCTGTCTGTGAGTTCACTGACAGCAGTTAACGTTTAAGTAGAATACATGTGTTAGATATTCGCATAGAATGCATATATGCTACCTCCGTAATCAGTGGAGGGTCGTGACTATCTTTTTCTGGGGCACTAAATATGCATGATTGAAACATATTACTTTCATACCAATATTTCTTACAAGAAATATTTTTTTTGTTTAATGACAGAACTTTTTGGCAGTAAATAAAATAAGATATTCCTTTTTAATAATAGTGGTACGAAAAGAATAAAATTTAGAAGCCATGTATTTAGCTTTATTTTCAAGCCATGAGAAATAGAATTATACTAAATGCCGTGTAATTTAGTTGCATTTTCTTTTTTCCAGTATTGTTTGGGAAATGGTATATTTTTCTGTTAGCATAACAGAAAATTTGCATTATCACTTATAAAACTGGGGATTTTACTACGTTTACATCAAAGTAACGTCATTTTTTCTGATTTTGTCAGTTTAACGATTTACAGTCCAGAAGGAATCGTCACATTTTGGAAACAAGTTTTATCGTCGATTATTTTGATATATGATAGTTTAGATGTGCACTGTAAAAAATGGCCAATGTTTCTTATTTTATGAAAATATATTATAAACACGAACGAAAATATATTATAATCATCTGAGTTATCCCAAATTCCGAATAGCGTGTTCCGTTGTCTTTTGGATCCCCAGAAACCAATACATTTCCAAAATTTAAAGAATTATTTATAAAAACAAAGTATTTTTTTCTGCCCGTAATTTTCAGAAACGTTTCCGAAGGGTTTTTATAGTGTATTAATTAGTGTCCTCAGCCTGGAATACCTGTTTTTCGAATGCTATCAATTCTTAAGTAAACGTTTTCATGCTCAAAAAATATGTTTAACTGACAAACATGCAAAATGAACAGCGTTAACAATCACATTAAAATTAAGATTATTTCTTTACTCTATCATGTATAAATTAACTTATGCGGCTGAAAGCGTTTACTTGAGAATGGATGACATTCGAAAAACAGGTATTCCAGGCTGAGGACACTAATTAATACACTATAAAAACTCATCGAAAACGTTTGTGAAAAATACGGGCAAGGAGACATACTTTGTTTTTATTAATAGTTCTATATATTTTGGAAATGTATTGGTTTCTGGGGATTCAAAAGACAATGGAACACGCTATTCGGAATTTGGGATAACTCAGAAGATTATATTATATTTTCGTTCGTGGTTATAGTATACTTTCATAAAATAAGAAACATTGGTCATTTTTTACAGTGTAGAAATACCGCACCCTCTGCTGTTATGTGAAATGAATGGCAACTTGATTACTGCTCATGTCTTCAAGTTGGGGTAACACCAGTAATCGGCTTGGAATTCATTTCACATTGTACAGCAATAAAAATTGGTAAAGTCAACATAACAATTCAACAACAATTGGTAAAGTCAACATAAAAAGCAATTCAAATGCAACCAAAAATAAGCTATTATTGGAATTTTATAAATGAAGAACTATGAATTAACCTTAAACGAACTGTATAGAACCGTCTTTATCTTCAGTTATATTTTTGACAAAAGGGGAAGGGGTGACCCCACCATTTAAGATAATTTTTGAACATTGAAATTTAGAAATAAAAACAAAATTAAATTTTGTTTTCAGGACAGGGGTGACTAGAGCCCCACAACCAAATGGAACTTTGTTTCTTTTTGTCTTAGTGTTTAATTATTTGGAAATATTAATTTTTTCTTTTTTTTAAATCATCAGAGAAACAGAAATTTCAGCTAATAAATTTGAAATTTCAGGGAACAGAAATTGCCTTGCCTTGCTCCCATTTTAGGCACACATGCATGTAAAATGCTTTATTTCTATAAATTTACATGTAATTATTATGTGTATGCTAAGTTAATGCTAATACTTATTAGAAAGTTTTCCTTCTTTTTGTTCATATTTTTATTTTAAATCTTGATAGGATTTTTTTTTGTATAATAAATTAAACCTTATTTGTATAATTACTTTTGTCAGTATTATTTTGCAGCAAACTGAATTGTATGATCTCCATATACTTTTATTTTTACCAGGGAAAATAAAATGTGCACAGAAATTGTCACACCCGGTACAGATATGAGACTTGGTCCCTGTTTGGACCTGTATATGCCTATATTTAATATGAAATCGGCTACTGCCGGAGTCTTTCTCAGCCCAACACAACTATATCCCTTGTGAAACCCCCTATGCACGCCTCAAACATTTAATAACAATAGCGCTTTCCGTAATTATTATTATAAAATAATAGCGTTAAAAAAATCACTTTTATATTATCTATATACAGTAATAAAAGAAAAAGGAAATTAGTGTGCATATTAACCCTCAAAATATTTCTATGTTCATTTCGTCGCTAAGGTAAATAAACAAACACCACCTGTCCTCTCTCTCCAACCTAAAAAATATACGCATGCGCAAAAATCAGTATCCTCTTCTTACGCCAAGTTCTACGCCCTAATGTGAACACAATTTTTCCAACCCTTGGACCTGAAACATCCAACAAACCTCAAAGACCATACAGTGTAAACGCAGCATAAAAAGCCCAAGAAATGCCTAAACTGTTCAACTGTTCATGTGATATGTTCAAGTAAAATTCCTGATTCAAAATATGTTTATTTGATTTGAAAAAACTGGGATGATGGCTGTTATGATTTTGAGTGTTTTTGCGGCTTAAAACAGCTCCGACAATTTTAGTCTCATTTTGAGAAACGCAAGTGTACTCTTTTTTTGTATTGAAAAATATTTAACTCTTTAATTTTAAAAATCATGGTCACTGGCCTGGGATAGATTTGGAACTTCATCCGCATGACTTACTTAATATACCGACTCTTCGCTATATAGAATTCTAACAATTCTCAGAGTATCCCCCTTATCTGTTTTTTGAAAATTGGATTGTTTTTTACTTTTAAGTTAAATAAAAATTTATTCAGGATGTTTGATAAACAGCCACAAACAACATTAAATATGCATTATAATTGAAAACTTTTCGTCAAAATACGGGAAAATTCTGGTAACAGATTTGCATGAAAACCTGTGTTCTTTTAAGGAATTTCCATAATTAGATCGGTGAATTTATGATTAATATTAGCTTAAAGTGATTAGTTTTCAGTCGTTTCAGCTTCATTTGAACGTTCACTGATTTGAGGTAAATTGTACAACCTGTAAATTCCGTATAGAACCGTAAAAAAACGAAGAAATTACAGGCGACACCGTTGCAATCGATCCTGCGTGATTTCATGGAAATACAGATTAGTTTTGAGAATTTTATTTTAATTATAGCTTAGATTTCAGATTAATACATAAATTGACGTAAAATAAATAAATAAAAATTGGAAACGCGATATCATTATTAATGGGTCAATTGACGGATTATTTTTACAGTTTCTCCGCAAGTCGGTGGAAACATATGAGGGAGTTAGAATGACAGTGAAATAAGTCAAAAATTTGAAAACTCTAGACAATTATATTTTCACTGAACGTATATTAATTTCTGTTCAGTGTGACTGTCAAATAAGTCATAGTTCACTTAGGGAATCGCTAAAGGGCAAAACAAGTTGGACCACTTAATGCAACGGCAATACGACAAGTTTCACAAAACCCCTCATTTCTCAAATTGCTAAATATTGACTTACTCCACAGTCATTCTAGTCCCCTCATATGATGCTGTCGGTTAATCGAAAGTGTCTTGTATAGAAAAGTCTGATAATCGGGATTATATTGTAAAAAGCAATTCGGCATTATGTACGTGCTCTTACATTAAGTGAGTGAGACATCGCGACTCGAAATCTTCTTTTTATCCAAGTGGTTGGTTCTAAAGTTCGGATTATATAAGATGATTAAACATTTTTTTAGTACGATTTCCTGGTAATAAATATATAATTTTAAAATAAGCAGTATTCTAACAATTCTCTCTTCCAGTAAATATATTTAAGAAGAGTCCAATTTACTACTTTTATTTATTTATTTTTTTTTTTGCTTTCGAGAAAAAAGACATTAATGACAACATCGTATACCAAATTAGATAATTAAATTTATAAAAAACTGCAATTGATTTTTTCACTCTTGTCGAATTATTGCGTTACATATTTCCCAATATAGTAAATGAGATCGACAAACGCAATTTGTAAACCTAATAAATATCTAATTTGCCTCGAATCAAATTTACGTTTGGAAATCCCTAAAACATAAAGTAATGCAAATTGCAAATTTAAATATACTTAACCAAAGTTAAATGACGATATTTAAAGATAAAATTGTTTTTCAAAAGTCATACATTTTTAAAGTAAGTTTTGAATAAGTGTAATTGTTTCTCATGTTAAAAACAAATTAGAGAACCTTTTTGAATTTGACCAGAAAATCTGATACATCGGAAGCCCCTGCATGTTTCCAGTGTTAGACATATTTTTAAAAAAAATAAGCAGTTTATATTTACTGTTATACACATTGTATACAATTCCTACTTACTGACATTAAAAGTTGAACAGTGATATAGTTAAACTGCATTACTATAAAATAGTTTATCCTCGATTCTAAGGTGTCATCAATATGAATAAAAATATCAACTGAATTCATCCGTTTCCTTCCGCTGGATCTGTGTTTTTGTATTTAGAAGACAACGCCATCTATTGCTAAATTATGCAAGCACCATATAACTGCAAGGAAATCCACATTAATTAATACTATTTCAATTGTTTCTCTAATTACAGCGAAATTTATAATATTAAACTTCGCTACTTTTTTAAAATGTTACAGATAAATTACACTCTATTAGAAACAATTGAATTAATATTATTGAATGTGGATTTGCTTGCAAGGATATGTTTCATGCAAAATTAAGCAATAGATGGCGTTGTTTCCTAAATACAAGGGAAAAAATCAAGTCGAGGGAATTGGATAAACTCCGTTGCTGGTTTTATTCAGACTGCTGTTTGCCTCAGAATTAAGGTGAAAATATTTTATTGTAATGAGTTTTATTACATGATTGTTGAATTTCTGCAAATTCTTGATATCTTACATACTATTAGGTAGAACAAAAGAGAAAAAAAATATTGTTAATTCTGAAACATCTCCAATCAGTTCAGGAGCTGATAAAATTAATATCCTATTTTTTTTAGTGAATATTGTAATTTTCAGATTGACACTCTAGTAGCAAAAGACCAATATTTCTTATATTATTTTTATTGTCGCCCAATATCGACAGTATTGTAGTTCTCGCAAATGCATTCAATGAACTACAATTTTTGTTAAATATTGGCAATATTTGCAATGATATGCTTATATTGCAAAAATATTCTTTACATTAAAAATATTGGGAATGAACGAAACATTTCTTAGCAATTTTGCTGTAAATTAACAAAATATAAACACCGTAATGTTAACAAAATATTCCTTGTCAATATTGGGCAAGATATAGTCAATAAAAACAATATTGACCCAAAAGTATTTTGTCAGGAGGATCATTTTCGGATTTTTAATTTTTGTAGTCTATAAAAAGTATATACACACTGATTCATTAAGAAATCTATTTTTTTAATATATCAATGTTTAATGTTTCACGTAACTCTTTAACGTTCTTTGGGGTAATACTTTCTTCCCTTAGGTTAATTGTTCCACCATTGTCTTCTGAAGGGATAACGAGTCTTATTGGTTCTTATGTTCACATGCGTATTAGATAAGGGATTCAGACTGGGGTCTCAACCCAAAACGGACTAGGGCTTGATTTATATACTTGAGCACAAAATAAAAATCTTATTTATTTACAAATTGTTAAACAGTCAAAAAACTTGCTATTTGAGAAACAAGAAAGTAGTTTAACTTTCTCTTAAAGTGTTTTACAATCCTTTAAAAATCGGTTTGAAAGGGAATTGTTATTGATGAGATATAAGATGAATTATTCTATCTGATTCTGATATTTTAGACGGTCATTGTTAATAACATAAAGAAGCCGTGTATCCAACTATGGTGTTTAGTTATTAATCTAATTACTAGATGGCAGCACCACTGCGGAAATTCTGTCAATTACCGGTAAAAAAGTTTGTTTAATGTTATGTGTAAAATGTATCTGTAACTTGTATTATGTTCGATGTTGTGTTGTGAAGTAAATGTCAATTAAACGTATTTACATTCCACCTCGAATCATTAATAATGTTGCTGCTGTAATTTCTTTAATTTAAGTACTTAAAATACTATATAATGGCGACGAGAAAATCAAGTTTCTTACCGGAATGCAAATTTCAAGAAATTTCATCTGAGCAAAATGGCGAAACTACCTGTTTTGCATCTACAGGAGTGTATGCTGTATTAATATTTTGAATGCGTACGTCATTTCGAGGGTGGTAAGTGCTGACATTTTTTTTTCTTCTCTGCAATAAATAAAGGGTAATAAATAATGTTTGCAAATTTTAAAGAATTTAACGATTCAATTGAATCGTTTGATAGTCATATGTTAAGAGGTTGGAACAGAGTTTTTTATTGCATGATGTTGAAGAAAAAAAAGGTACCCGCCATTTTTTCATGTATTGCCTAAATTGTATAATTTGCTGTCAGATTTAACATTTCCGAAAAATCCTGAAGCACTGAAATATGAGGAAATTTTTGATATTCTGTTAAAGCACTTAAGTTAAAGCACTTAATGAAAATTTGTTGGAACAATTTCTGCGAGGTTCAAAAAATGAAACTATCCAAAGTAAATTACTCTCACAAATAGATGATTTAACATTCGAGAAAGCCATTGAAAAAGCAATTATTTTGCAAAATAACGAAAATGATATTTCTGAATTGAAAAACAAAAATGTAAATGTTAATACATTGGCATATTCTAAAAATGTTCAACCTAATAAAATTTCAAATAATTTCCAGAAACCGAAAATAAACAATGTAAATAAGGGGAATTTGGATGTAAATAAAAATAAATTACAATGTTATCGATGTGGAAATCCATCACATCTTGCCAATAAGTGTAAGCATATCAATACTATTTGTAAAATTTGTAAAAAAAGAGGCCACATTGGTAAAGTATGTAAAAGTAGTTCTCAGAAACAAACAAATGTATTGCAGACGGTTGATAGTTTATCCGTGAGTCATGATAAGAGTTCTACTCCTATAAAAGTGTGGGTTTTAATTGAAAATAAAGCTAAAGCTGAAATGGAGGTAGACACGGGCTCAGGAATTTCTGCGGTACCTGTAAATCGTTTTCGGAGAATTTTTCCGAATAATAAAATTTTTCCGCCAGACGTTCAGTTGAGAACTGCAACGGGTGAGGTGTTTACACCTGTGGGGTATGTAACAGTAGATGTTTCTTATGCAAATATTGCTAAAAATCTTAAATTGTATTTGATTAAAGAAGATAATTTCCCACTTTTATTTGGCAGAGACTGGGTAGCTGCATTTAATTTTAAATCTGTGTATGTCAATGAAATTGCATATTCTAGTGATCAATTGGAAGCATTATTAAATAATTTTTCTGATTTATTTTAGGACAAAGTAGGGGAAATAACAGGTTTGAAAGCAAAACTTTACCTAGAAAAAGGTTCTACGCCCATATTTTGTAAGGCTAGAACAGTCATGTATGGTCTACGTAATGCAGTAAATGATGAAATCCAAAGGTTACAGGATGAGGGTATTATTAAACCTGTCACCAGTAGTAAGTGGGCAACTCCTATAGTTCCAATGGTAAAACCAAATGGGAAAATACGTTTATGCGGAGACTTTAAAGTTACAGTAAATAAATTTTTGAAGGTGGAAAAATATCCTTTACCTAGGGTAGAGGACATGTTAGCTACTTTAGGTGGTGATTTACATTTTACGAAAATAGATTTAAATCAAGCTTATCTTCAGTTACCTGTAGACGAAAAATCACAGGAATTGTTAACTATAAATACTCCGAAGGGCTTATTTCAATTTTTAAAGTTACCAATGGGTCTTACTAGCTCTCCAGCAATTTGGCAAAGATCGATTGAACAAATATTAAGTGGTATTGATGGTGTCACTGTGTTCATTGATGATATTGGTGTTACGGGGGAAACTGATGAAATTCATTTAAAAAGACTAAAACAAGTCTTAGAAAGATTACGTGAATATAATATTAGGATAAATAAAGATAAATCAATTTTTCTGGCTGACCATATTACATATTGTGGTTATAAAATTGATAAGCAAGGTATTCATAAAACGCAAGATAAAATTGAGGCTATTGTCAATGCTCCTAGACCAATTAATGTGTCACAAGTTAAAGCTTTTTTAGGCTTAGTCACATATTATTCTAAATTTGTGCCAAATTTATCTACAATTGCTCATCCTTTAAATCAATTGCTCAAGAAGAATGTAAAATTTATTTGGTCTCCTGTTTGTGAACAAGCACTTAAAAATATAAAAAATGAAATTATTTCAGAAAGAGTTCTCACTCATTTCAACCCTAAATTGCCTTTAGTGTTAGCAACAGATGTTTCTCCATATGGTATCTCTGCAGTTCTTTCGCATATGATGCCAGATAACGTGGAAAAACCAATTGGTTTTGTGTCCAGAACGCTTACTAATGCAGAAAAAAAATATAGCCAGGTGGATAAGGAAGCACTAGCTATTATTTTTGGAGTAAAGAATTTTTTTCAATATTTATATGGTAATAGGTTTATTTTATTTACAGATAGTAAACCACTCGTTTCCATATTTTCTCCAAATAAAAGTATTCCTGTTCTTACAGCTGCTCGGATGCAAAGATATGCATTATACTTACAAGCGTTTAAATATGATATTCGCTATAAGAAAACATCCGAACATGGAAATGTCGATGCTCTTTCACGACTTCAATTACGTAGTGAAGATTTACCCCCACAATTAAATTCAAGTAATGTAATTGATGAATCTGAATTTTTTCAAATTAACCAAATTTCTACATTGCCTTTAAACGCCAAATCAATTGCTGTAGCTACAAAATCTGATCCTTTATTACGTCAACTTTTTCATCATCTAATTTCTGGTTTTCCAATTCCTAAAAATTTACTTTTTGGTGGCAAACAAGAAGAATTTACTCTTCAACATAGTTGTATTTTAAAAGGATGTAGAGTAATTATCCCAGAAGTTCACCGTAAACAAATTTTCGTGATTTGCACGATGGACATTTTGTTATAGTGAAAATGAAGTCCTTAGCTCGCAGTTTTGTTTGGTGGCCAGGGATTGACCAAGATATTGAAGATCTTGCACGAAATTGCACTACTTGTGTCAATTTAAAAAATAATCCTCCTAAGGTAGATACTCATCATTGGGAATGGCCTACAGCTCCATGGCAAAGAATTCACATAGATTATTTTGATCCTGTGATGGGTAAAATGCTTTCGCTTGTGGTTGATGCTCATAGCAAATGGCCTGAAATTTTTATTGCCCCTAATACAACCTCAGAACATACAATTACTTGTCTTTCTTCTCTTTTTGCCAGATACGGGTATCCTATATCTCTGGTATCTGATAATGCAAAACAATTTACTTCTGAAGAATTTGAGACATTTTTGAAGAATCATGGGGTTAAACATAGGTTTAGTGCTCCATACCATCCAGCTACAAATGGGCAGGCAGAGAGATATGTGCAGATTCTTAAAAAAGGGTTAAAAGCCTTATCTTCAGAATCTGGTACTTTACAGATGAAAATAAATAACTTTCTTTTACAATATAGAAAGATGCCTCATGTTACTACGGGGGAAAGTCCTGCATCTCTATTTCTAAAACGAAATATAAGAACGAAAATAGATTTGATAATTCCAAGCGTTACAAATTTTGTGCATGATAAACAAAATGTGAGAAAGGCCAATTCTAAAGTAAAAGAATTTCGAATCAACCAGAAAGTGGCTGTAAGAAATTATACTCCAGAAGCCAAGTGGAAAATTGGTCGCATTATTGCAAGAGAGGGCAAGTTTCATTATAGAATTCAAGTTGGTTCGAATATTTGGAAAAGGAATGTTGATCAGATAACTAATGTCGGTTCGAAGATACATCTAACTAATGATTCAAATTCTGAAGAGAGTGGTACAGAAAGTCACAAAAGTGATAATGCAGTTGTTAATCAACATGATTCTCAGCTACTGCCTCCATCTACTCCAAATCCTCGACCAGCTGACTCAGTTGTCTCATCTGCTCCAAATCCTCAACCAGATGACTCTGTTGTTCCATCTACTCCAAATCCTAAACCAGATGACTGTGTCCTCCCAAATACTCCTATTCCTGCTCCAGTAGACTCTAAAGGGATACATTCAGCTCCAAAACCCATGGTGTCCAATACTTTTATTGATGATGCTAAAGATACTTTAATTAACTCTTCTTTTTCCCAACAGGTACCTAGAAGATCCACCAGGAAAAGAAAAGCTCCCTGCAAATTCCCAAATTAAGCAGGGGAAAACTATGGTGTTTAGTTATTAATCAAATTACTAGATGGCAGCACCACTTCGGAAATTCTGTCAATTACCTGTAAAAAAATTTGTTTAATGTTACGTGTAAAATGTATCTGTAACTTGTATTATGTTCGATGTTGTGTTGTGAAGTAAATGTCAATTAAACGTATTTACATTCCACCTCGAATCATTAATAATGTTGCTGCTGTAATTTCTTTAATTTAAGTACTTAAAATACTATACTTAGGTTAATTGTTCCACCATTGTCCTCTGAAGGGTCTTATTGGTTCTTATGTTCACATGCGTATTAGATAAGGGATTCAGACTGGGGTCTCAACCCAAAACGGACTAGGGCTTGATTTATATACTTAAGCACAAAATAAAAATCTTATTTATTTACAAATTGTTAAACAGTCAAAAAACTTGCTATTTGAGAAACAAGAAAGTAGTTTAACTTTCTCTTAAAGTGTTTTACAATCCTTTAAAAATCAGTTTGAAAGGGGATTGTTATTGATGAGATATAAGATGAATTATTCTATCTGATTCTGATATTTTAGACGGCCATTGTTAATAACATAAAGAAGCCATGTATCCCTGGTCCATCCCCACTTTCTGTTCGAAGCACTGGTCCAGAATTACTGGGAAACAGAACAGACATCTTTCTGCCATAGTTTCTCACAACACAAAATGTTTCAGGCTCGGGCAGGATTGGATTCGAAATAATTTGGTTCGGGATCCTAAAAAGAGACCAAATTCAATTTTAGTGTGTATAATATTTTAGTATTCAATTCACTCATCCATTACGCTGGGAACCGTCAAAATCTAGTTTTCTTTCATATGCCTTTTCAGTATGAACAACACTATTTTCATCTGTCCTTGAAGTAGATCGCTGATTTCCCCCTACAAGTGATAGAATTGATATGTACCAACTACCTGTGGTATGTTCTACCGCAGCGAGAGTAATGATAGAACATCCTTTTGCGCTTCCTGAAAAAAAGATTAGTTTTCTGAAACGTGTAGTGTTACCTTCTTCTTTATAGTGCATTAAAGAAGTGTCATTGGTATTATCAGACAAAACTTCAGAAATTCTTATTTCGTGATATTCTAAACATATTGTAAATAATTTGGCTTAAATTCAAATATTAACCCTTAAGCCGTGACGAACGCGCTCAGCATGGTCAAATGAATCCCCATCCCCATCATCTCCTAAAATTACGGACGCTCTGCACCCGTTTACCTGAATTTTTCAATGTTTTGAACGTTTACAGCGTTTTAAAGCGATTGTTTCAGTTATCAATAGATGCCAGCACTATATGGCATTTGAATACAATTTCTCCCGATAAGAAACAGATTTAATATATTACATACAGTATTAAATGGTGTCAGTTTTGGGTCTTCGAAAGCTAAAGGCCAACCGTTCTTTCAAGTGATCCCGCACTTAATTATTCAGTTTTATTTAATGATAAAAGCAAGGAGGATCTTTAGATATTTTTACTTTTAGATTATATTTGATAGATAAAATAGTAGAGAAATGTCACGTACGTACCATGTCAAAAAATTTCGGGTGAGCGCCATTCAAAACAAGGTGATTCAATTAGACTCACAGACAGACATTTTGCAGAGTACCTACCCGAAACTGCAAATTAAAAAGTATTAAGGAGAGGATGTGCGGTATGCTACAGAGTATGTGAGTGGAAACATGTACGTAAAGAAACAAGATTATCGTGTAAAGACTGTAAAGTGGATTTTGGCACATTGCTTTGCTTTAAAATATACCATACTGTAAGACATTTCTGAACTAAATAATTGGAACATGTTGTATATATATATACACCGGATGAACCAAAAGTTCGTTAAAACTTTAAAAATTCATAAAAAAGGAAGAAATTATGATAAAGAAGTTCGGTTTTTAAAAAAGGGCTCACAAGATAATCGAATTTTTTTTAGTAGCAAAAATTTTTTTAGTTAAAAATGTCACTGGTAGAGGGCGCTGACGACTCGAAACACAATGAACAGGACAACAGTACGCTCCATGCATTTATTCTTGCAATAACAATTGTTCAACATGACCTCCAGACCACATTCTTCGTTTTCAGTCCTTTCGCCGTCAGAAATTTTCGCAAAGCAAACAGTTGTTGTCTCTCCGTTCAAATAGAACAACTTCACCAACTACGCTCGATCGGGTAATGATAACATTCTGAAAGCGAATGAGAAATCCTCGTGTATCCCGGTATTTTATTGAGGATTAATTTGCATAATTCTGCTGAACCTCTCGCAAGTTAGCGCCATCTACATGTGACTTTTTTAACTAAAAATTTTTTGCTGTTAAAAAAAATCCGACTACCTTGTGAGTCCTTTCTTGCAAACCGCACTTGTTTATCATAATTTCTTCCTTTTTTATGAATTTTTAAAATTTTAACGAACATTTGGTTCACCCGCTATATATATATATATATATATATATATATATATATATATATATATATATATATATATATATATATATATATGTATATATATATATATATATATATATATATGTCTATATATATATATAGATGAGTTCTTAAATATTTCATGTTTCATCTATTTTGTACTATTTATTTTTATTTAAATAGCTTAATTATATTGAATTCGCATTGTAGGATGTTACTTCTAAAAGCGCTTAAAAAGAAAGAAAGAAAGGTGGTCGTGTGTGTGCTAATTGTTTAAGGTTTTAATAATAATATGAAAAATAGGCACCCTAAATAATATTCATAAAACGTACTTCTAATAAAATGATTGAAAAAGTTCTGCCTTTTTATTACGACGCCCCATTTTTTTAGAAGAATTTTGGCGAATTTAGATTTTTCTAAACTAAAATAAAAGAAACAAATCCACGAAAGATGTCGAGAATTGATTATAAAGAAAAATAAAGTATTTATGAAAACAAGAATATTTATTTATATTGTCTGAAAAAATGTGAAAATGTTTTACGTTGCTTAGCAACAGTCTGGTACGAAGATTTATTTAAGAAATCGATCGTTACAACATTTTTGTTCAGGTTTTCATTTTTATATAAGTAGAAAAAAGCTATTTTTCTTAACGTGCATTCGTTACATAAATTACTTATCAAAATGCAAAACTATTTTAGCCTTTTTCAGTTGATTTTTTGAACTCATAATCTGACTTTTGCTTTTTATGTTTTATAAAAGTTTAATTTAATGTTTATTTAGTATAAAATATCCTTTTTTTTCAATTTTTTTTCTTCAATATATTTAAAAACATTAAATATCAATATATATAAAAACCTAACAAAAGAGATTATGCAATTTCTTTTTATTATTTTCACCTTTTTCTATATACACAAGAAGAAAGTATTAGAATATTTTTTAGAATATTTTTTAGATTTATAACATCTTTTATTTACTTTTTTTGGTGGGTTTATATCTTTTGGGATGTTCTGAACACGATTTGATTATTTTTGTAAAATGTCTGTCTATCTATCTCTCAGTCTGTCTGTATATATGTGATACAAATTACGCGGGTTCTCCATCTAAAGAACTTTTGCACGGATTTTCGTCAAATTTCATATTCTGTTAATTTTGCAAAAGCTGGTACTGATTATGTTTGGATCTATATCGCTCAACAAATGGCGATCCTATACTATATTTTTCACGATTTCCTTGACAGCTATATCTCCTCCTCTTTGGGCTGGAATATCATTAAACTTCATATTGAGTTAGAATGATACGATTTTGGTGTATGTAGTCTAACAGGTCGTGATTCTGTACACCGTTATTCACGATTTCCGTGATAGCTATATCTCGGCATATATGAGATGAATTGATTAACTTTCGTATTCAATTAGACTTGATACAAATTGGAACTGGATAGGTTTGGGGTGTAAACAGGGGCTCAAAAGACAGTACAGCAGTGCTGTGCTGTGCTTTCCATAATTTCTGCGATTGCTATATAGTGGCATCAATGGGTTGGGATTTCGCCAAATTTATTGTGTGTAAAATATTTATTAAAAAATATGCTAATTCAATTACGATTTTGTTTACTCAATAGCGATCATGTGTATTAGTCTATGTTAATTTTTACGATAAACACCAAACGTAGAAGTAAATCAGTTTCTAGCCGGTGGAAATCCACTAAATTTTATATTTGAAGTTATTTATTAAAATTATATATGATTTTCCAATTTTGTAATTGAATATTCATCAGGGGGTGCTGTAGAACTGTTTTTATTTTATTCGCTAATCAGTGACACTCGAAGTTATATTTAAAGAAATGCACTCTACTTCGTGCCTGTTGGTGTTGGTGTGTAATGAAACTACCGGGTTCCTCAAAAGTTCGTTAAAACTTAAAAAAATCCTTAAAAAGAAACAAATGATGCTGAAAAATTTGGGGTTTGCAGTAATGGGATTAGAGGGAGATCGGGTTTATTTTAATAATAAAATTCTTTTGGTTCAAAAGTTACTGATAAATGGCACTCCATGCATAATATTAAGCATATTTATGTAAATCAGGCTGTCAGTAAAGCCCCTCAATTCACACAGATTTTTCATTCTACTCTAGAAGTATGCTATCATTACCAGATCAAGCGTTGTTGGTTAAACTCTTTTACCAGATCGGGGAATCGGCAACTGGCGTATTGAAAAAATTCTGCATGGCAAAATGACTGAAGACGAGAAAAGAGCCCGTTTTCATGTGCTGGGATACTGAAGCTTGTCAGACTCTTCTCTGAAATGGGTCTCTTACTATAAACCTAATTTGCATATATTTGCTTCATATTATGAATGACAGCGCCATCTATCGGAATTTTCTTAACCCAACTTTTTTTGTTCTTAAAAAAAACCAATCGCCTTCTAATCCCATTCCATTATTTGTTTCTTTATAATGAATTTTTTAAGTTTTAACGAATTTTTGGCGCACCCGGTTTTTTAAATTAATATATCTATATTATAAAGGACGAAGGTGTCCGCGTGTATCTCTGGCGTCATTTTGCGAATGGCAACACTTGAGGGCGAAATAAAAAAAATATTAAATGTAAAAAATCTATTAGAGTTTTTAATAAAATAATAAATAGTTTTCACCTATATGGAAAGTCCGGGTTGGATGCTCTTGTTAGAACAACGAGCAGGGAAGACCGAGCTATGCTCGGTCAAAATTAAATTTCGGTTCAAATATCATGACCCATGACCAAAATGACCCACTAATTGAATTTTCTCGAACATGTGACCTAGCCCAACAGTCTTCTCGTGCCCGAAAACCATAGGATGCAAAATTTAGTGTAAATAGTCTTAGCCGTTTTTAAGATAAAATAGCTTGACCCATAATGGCCCATGACCAAAATGACCCACTAATCGAAATTTCTCGAACATGTGACCTAGCCTAATAGTCTTCTTGTTCCCTAAACCTGTAGGGTGCTAAATTTATTTCAAATCGTCTGAACCGTTTTTAAGATAAAATAGCTTGACCCATAATGACCCATGACCTAAATGGCCCACTAATTGAATTTTCTCGAACATGTGACCTAGCCCAACAGTCTTCTCGTGCCCGAAAACCATTGGATGCAAAATTTAGTGTAAATTGAGCCGCTTTCTAGATCTTCACCCACAATGACCCAGAAATGACCCACTAATCCAGTTTTCTCGAACATGTGACTAAGCCCAATGATTTTATCGTGCTCGAAACTCGTAGGACACAAAATTTAATCAAAATCGTTAGAGCCGTTTTTAGATAAAATTAATTTGACCCGCGTAGACCCAAAAATGACCCACTAATCGAAAGTTCTCGAACATGTGACCCAGCCGAATAGTCTTCTCGTGCCTGAAAATGGTCGGATACAAAATTTCGTCAAAATCGTTTGAACCGTTTTTTAGATACAATTAGCTAGACCATGACCCAAAATGACCCAAAATGACCCACTAATCGAATTTTCTCGAACATGTGACCTAGCCCAATGGTTTTCTGGTGCCCCAAAACGGTAGGATACGAAATTTCGTCAAAATCGTTAGAGCCGTTTTTAAGATAAAATTTGCATATATAACCACACACAAGATTTGCTCCTATTAGAATATATATGATATGAGGAAAGTTTTGTAATACCCACAGCCAGGTCTGGTTACCAATGGCGTAAAATTCCACCAGTAAATTTTAATAGAAAGTTTCGCCTTATTTAAACGTCCTACTCATGTAAAATTCCTGTCATGAATAAGCAAAAAAAATTATATGCTTTATTACTGCATTAACAATCACGTATCTGCTGTGCTCGTGACTAAATTTAAAGAGATCACCTTGATCCTACAACATTTTATGCAGTGATTTCACTTTTGAGAAGTAGTCGCTCTAATTTCCAGATAAGACGATATTTTAATTTACACATGTTTACATTTTTAGAACTTTGAGCTATGATACGTTTTCTGAAATCTTATTTCTTTCCCTTTCACCACATTTACTTCAATTCTAAGAAATTTATCACATTAATACTTTTATGTCATGCGAATGGCGACCATACGCATAATCCCAAGTGGAAGTTTGCTCCGTGGGTAATCAGGCCATGCCTAGAACGTACCAGTTATATGTATGTCTACGTATAACTTCAGAACAGATGAGTTAATTTTGATATTTTTTTTGTTGAGATGGGTTTGTTTTGATGGTGGTCCCATTGTAAATTTCATTGGGATCCAAAAATTCTATGTATGTTTGTTTGCCATTTATGCCTTTTCATTTCTTTTTTCTAAGCTTAACTATCGTAAAAATTCCTCAATCACATCGAAAATTCAATATGTTCTTTATGTAAAAAAGGCCTAGTTTTTATTTTAAATAGTCTTCGTACTGTGTTTAGTTTTTTTGCAAGAGCGTCTCAAAAATTTCATTCTATGATCGTCTGTCTCGCATCAAAATGAACGATATTGGCAACAATGTGATTTAAAGTGAACTCGAATACTGATAAAGGGCTTCTACAAAAACATTGTTTGATGCCAAATTACTCTCACTAAAATATGCCAACTGCTGTACAGTAAGCAAGTACCAGTTCAAAAAGATCAGAAAGAATTCTTTGAACGCGTTTTTATTGATTTTTGACACTTTCCAAACTAGTTGAAAAGTGTTTATGACTTCGGTTTGTCTGGCCGTCTGCCGTCTGCCCGTGCTCTAACTCCCGTAAATATGCTCGGATTGCCCAGCAATTTTTATATGTTACTGTCGTTATCTATAGCATGTTCCCTATTTCAACTGAAGTGTTTAGCACTTATAGTTTTTTTTACAGGGACACTCAAAAGAATTTCGTTACATTACGGTCTATGGAGAAAAATCCTTTGCGGTTTATTTTAATGATGTTACACAATTTTAAATATATTGTAATTGATATATATCACTAGGGTGCATTACAAGAAGCTTAATATGGAATTGGGTGTGCATAGCTCTTATAGTTATTTTACAGGGACAGTCAAAAGAATTCCGTTACATTACGTCTATGGAGAAAAATCGTTTGCGGTTTAATTAAATAAGTTTTCACTATTTTAAACGCATTGAAATTTATATATATATTACTAAGGTGCATTACAAGAGGCTTACTACAGAATATTGTGTGTATAGCAGTCAACGCTCAATTACAGGGACGCACAAAAGAATTCTCTACTGTCTGTTAACAATCATTCCTGGAAGTGCGTTTTAAGTTGCTGAACGTGATTTTAAATTTAACTCACATTTTGTCTATTACTTGGTGTGTATAAATTCTGTAGATCATATACAGGGCAGCACAAAATTTCGCGAACACATATCCGTTTATTGACTTGAAACTCCAGAAGGAGAATTTTAAATTGTGCTACGCGTTTCCTAACTAAACTAAAATTTAGCATCCTATGTAGTATATATACAAATCTATAGATCCTATACAGGGCTGAATAAAAGTATTTAGATACTTTTACAAGAATTGTTGGTAATTCCTGAAATTGGATTTTTAAATATGTTATGCGTTTTTCAAAATTGTTTAGTTAGATATCATCTTACACCTTACGGTAAAGATTTTCAAAATTATTTTGGAAGTGTTGGAGAGTGTTACATAATCTATGCTTGACGCATTATTTTTCGTTCTTGCTTTTTTGTTGTTATTAAAAGTTATTTGTCATTACGCACCATTTAATTTTCATTTGTTTTGCTTAAACAACAAAAGCAAAGAAGGAAGGAAAAAAATAAATATTTAGTACAGTAAAATTGTTTACGCTATGGAGAATATTTATATGATTATTCTTAAGAATGTAGTGTATCTTATTTATATTTTTCGAATTTTCAAGATTACTTCGTGTTTAAATGTGAAAATTTAGCAATAAACTATGTTTCAGAATAAAATATTCATAGATAAAAAAAACATGCAAATTTAACTTTACTGCACTCTAGATAGATAAACAGAAAAATTTAATGAAATGTCACAAGGTATACACAACTGCCATATTAGAAGAAAACAATTAGAATATCTCACTTTTTAAAAGGCTTTTTATTTTTTACAGTGTCGACATAAGTTATAACATTCCTTATCTTTAAGGATAGGAATTTAATTATTTAACAAACATTCCGATTTCGACGTTATATTTATTTATGCTTAGATTTCATTTTTATCTTTTGTTAAGAGCATGCATATCATTATAAAAACTGTAATAAGAGAAATTTATTGCCATAATATTTTGATGGTATACAGGGTGATTCAGAATAACTGTTCAATAATATGAAAACACAAAACGATAGAATAATTATATAAGTTTATAAGGTTGCAATGGACTTATTCTGTAACAAATATACGGTGTTTTTCACTCTAACCAAGGTGAAGTTTCCGTTAATGAATTTGATGAAATTGCATATATCATAATGAAAATTTAAAGAGACTTATCTTCATTATTTGTTTTAAATGTGATAAAATTACAGAAGTACTGGAAAAAATTAATTCATTCATTAGTTTATAAGGTTGCAATGGACTTATTCTGTAACAAATATACGGTGTTTTTCACTCTAACCAAAGTGAAGTTTCTGTTAATGAATTTGATGAAATTGCATATATTATAATGAAAATTTAAAGAGACTTATCTTCATTATTTGTTTTAAATGTGATAAAATTACAGAAGTACTGGAAAAAATTAATTCATTCATTAGTTTATAAGGTTGCAATGGACTTATTCTGTAACAAATATACGGTGTTTTTCACTCTAACCAAAGTGAAGTTTCCGTTAATGAATTTGATGAAATTGCATATATTATAATGAAAATTTAAAGAGACTTATCTTCGTTATTTGTTTTAAATGTGATAAAATTACAGAAGTAATGGAAAAGATTAATTCATTCATTAGTTTATAAGGTTGCAATGGACTTATTTTGTAACAAATATACGGTGTTTTTAACTCTAACCAAAGAGAAGTTTCCGTTAATAAATTTGATGAAATTGCATATATTATAATGAAAATTTAAAGACACTTATCTTCATTATTTGTTTTAAATGAGATAAATTTACAAAAGTACTGGAAAAGATTAATGCATTCAGTGATACATCATGCACTAACATTCGCATTACAAATTGTGCACAGCCAAGTTCGTTCTGTTTGGATATGAACAGAGGGAATTACTAGCATACGATTAATTTTATCCCATTTTACACGAAGCAAAGTCAAACTCTTCTGATATTCATCACATTATCATTATATACCTGCTACCCTTCCATTTTTTTTATATCAAATAAACATAGTTTGAACCACAAATTTTATTTAAAAAATAAAATGAAATAAGCATCACATTAAAAACACCAATTAAAATAATTTAAGACAGACATGAGAACACATAAAATAAAAATTTATAAAAAAATATATACTTAAAAACAGTTAAAAATACAAAATAGTAGACGTTTCGCCAAGCGACACGCAAGGCATCATCAGTACAAAAACAATCTATTGCATAACAAACCACAGAACAAGGAAAAAGAAAAGGTTTGAAATCAAGGAAAGTTGAAGTTATTTTAAAAACAGATAATATTCATTAGGGACAGAACGAGCTTCATTCAACGTCTGCGATCGCAATTGAGTGAACCAACTCTCAAGGAGTAATCGACCATGGTAGCTGTTACAACCTGATTTCAAAATACTGGCGTTCGCAATTAGCGGGATGTGATTCGTTTGAAGTGAATGCTGGACAATTTTTGAATTCAAATTACTATTTTTTAAAGCACTAGTATGTTCTTTTAGGCGAATTTCCAATGATCTACCTGTTTCACCAATGTAGACACTATTGCAATCTTTACAGGGAATAATATAAACAACACCGGGTAATTTAGACTTATCATATTGAAATTTATGCTTAGTGAAAAAGGAACTCACTTTATTAATTGGTTTAAAAGAAACCCCAATATTGAATGATTTTAGAATGCCAGAAATTTTTTCAGAAATGTTCTTATAATAAGGGATACAGATAAAAGAGTTTGGTTTACTACGTTGAAAAGGGGGGGGGAGTAGAATTCACAAAATTTAAAGTATTTTTAAAGATTTTTTTAACAAGACCTATAGGATAGCTATTATTAACCAAATCGCGATAAATTTTACACTTCTCAATTTCAAAATCATTACTGGAACTGCAATATCTAATGGCCCTGAAGGCTAAAGTCTTAATAACGGCTATTTTATGGCTGAAAGGGCAAATTGAATTGAAATTAGTATATTGACCAGTAGATGTAGGTTTTCTGTAAACAGTAGTGGTGATAGATTGAGAGGTATCAGCAATGTGTCTGCGGACTAGAATGTCGAGAAATGGTAATTCAGCATTATTTTCAATTTCAACAGTAAACTTAATAGGGTCACCAATAGAGTTAGAAATCGTGAGAATATTATTTAAATCAGCTTCTTTCACTATCAAAAAAAATGTCATCAACATAACGTCTCCAAAAAAGAATACGTGAACCAAGTTCAGAATTAATCTTATTTTCAATATTCTGCATTACAAGTTCAGCAATTACAACAGAGAGGGGGGACCTCATAGCGGTACCAGAAATTTGACTATAAAAACAATTATTAAATATAAAACAGTTTGAGGTCAAACAAAAACTAACTAATTCAACAATCTCATCGACATTAAAATCAGTAGGTTGTGTCGGAGTGGGCTAGATATCTTTAATTACTTTACAAACCAGATCGAAAGGGATTGAAGTAAACAGCGAAACAACATCAAGGGAAGCCATGATATAACCGGTAGGGAAAACAAAACTCTGTAAATCATCGAGAAATTTGTAAGGTGAATTAAGACTATAACTGGAGTTAAGCGTAAGAGGTTTAAGAAGCGCGGATAAGTAACTAGAAAGATTATATAAAGGGGATTTAGAAAAATCAATAATGGGGCGGAGTGGGATAGATGGTTTATGAATCTTTGGTAACCCATAAAAGCGAGGGACAAGACCGGTGTAACATTTCAATTTCGAAGCAGAGTTAGGGGGGATTTTCTTAAGTTTTTCAAATTTGGAAATGATAATGTTCATCTTACGTTGAATGGAAGGAGTTTTGTCTTTCTTAAGTACCGAATATGTATTAACATCATCAAGTAGTTCATGAGCCTTTGAATCATAAGCATCCCTATCCATCACAACAGTAGTTCTACCTTTATCAGCTCTCGTAATTACAATCGAATTTTCCGATCTCAGTCTCTTGATAATACGCAAAGAATCATCAGCACCAGCAGGAGTGGAGTAATTAGACTTTAAGATCGATGCAGAAATAGCACGTCTAATATCATGCCTTACCGATGGGCAAGAACCCATAATACGGATTCAGCAGAAGCAAGTAAATCGGGAGTATCTAATTTCGTAGAACCCAGAGAGTAGTTCAAGCCTTTATTAAGCAAAGCAGATTCCGACACTGATAAACTTTTAGACGAAATATTCAAGACCCAGTTATCGCTATTTGATGCAACTGTAGAAGATTCAGGAGTAACCTTCACAAGGAGGTTAGTAAATTTATTTGCATATTTCATAACCAAGTTCAACTTCAGAATATAATTGCTGTACTTTAAAAAATCCAGGATACGAAGACAATCATACGGATCAACTAAACTAAAAAGTTTCATGAGGCGATAATGTAGAAAACGACGATAAGAACGTAATAAGCCGTAGTTAAGAGCGATGGCCGCAGAGAGAAACTGGATACTTGCTGAATTAGAGACAGAAAAACCACGCTTTGACTTCACTAAAGGTTTAACACGGAAAGAAACAGGAATAATCTTGGATCTTTTGCAACGGAGTAAAAAGTTAATCTTTTCCAAAGTACGCACAATTTTTGAAGAAAGTCCTTGACAGGTTCTGAGTCCATCAACAATGGATTTACCATATCTTAATTTGCAAAATGTATACATTTTAACGTCTGAATGTGAAAAATATTAAAAACACCAATTAAAATAATTTAAGACAGACATGAGAACACATAAAATAAAAATTTATAAAAAAATATATACTTAAAAACAGTTAAAAATACAAAATAGTAGACGTTTCGCCAAGCGACACGCAAGGCATCATCAGTACAAAAACAATCTATTGCATAACAAACCATAGAACAAGGAAAAAGAAAAAGTTTGAAATCAAGGAAAGTTGAAGTTATTTTAAAAACAGATAATATTCATTAGGGACAGAACGAGCTTCATTCAACGTCTGCGATCGCAATTGAGTGAACCAACTCTCAAGGAGTAATCGACCATGGTAGCTGTTACAACCTGATTTCAAAATTGCGAACGCCAGTATTTTGAAATCAGGTTGTAACAGCTACCATGGTCGATTACTCCTTGAGAGTTGGTTCACTCAATTGCGATCGCAGACGTTGAATGAAGCTCGTTCTATCCCTAATGAATATTATCTGTTTTTAAAATAACTTCAACTTTCCTTGATTTCAAACCTTTTCTTTTTCCTTGTTCTGTGGTTTGTTATGCAATAGATTGTTTTTGTACTGATGATGCCTTGCGTGTCGCTTGGCGAAACGTCTACTACTTTGTATTTTTAACTGTTTTTAAGTATATATTTTTTTATAAATTTTTATTTTATGTGTTCTCATGTCTGTCTTAAATTATTTTAATTGGTGTTTTTAATATTTTTCACATTCAGACGTTAAAATGTATACATTTTGCAAAGCATCACATTGACATGATATATTAATTTAAAAAAAATTAGTACGTTTTTTAACGTGAAGAAACATGTAGTTTGGCAGCTATGTCATTACTTTGTTCAGAGTTATTAATGGAAACCAGAGTTCGTTTATATTGGACCTTCCTGTCTTTAGCACTGAATAAGTGGATTACGATCCCTAAGTTTCCATGTTATTCTTGATTTGTTTTGTGTTCCTGATATTCCTGCAAATTATTGATCAGTTATTCTAAATCACTCCATGTATTACAGTGTAAAATACTATAAAACAAGAACAAAAAATCATGAATTAGACATAGATTATGAAACACTTTCCAACACATTCAGAATACTGTAACGAAACTTCTCTGTTTAATGAGGTGAAACATGATGTCTCAGTAAATAGTATGGAAAACGTATAACACAATTGAAAATCCCAATTTATGCAATTCCAATTTATAATTGGCCAGTGGCTGAGAGGTTGTGCTCTCGAAGCTGGTAGACGGGACGTGCTGGGTTCGAACCCAATCGCGCCCGTCGGCCTAATCGTTCGGAGTTTTCGTGGTTTTCTTCTAGCCGTGGATTTATCCATGCGTAAATACGGATTAGGTTCCCTTAGAAAGACCCCCACTAAGGGCACTCCCCCCGGGCTTATATCCCTAGTGTAGATAATTGGCCGTCAATAATCAACCCAACCCAACCCAATTTATAATTGGAATATTAGAATTCTTTTGTGCAGCCTTGTATATGATCTACAGATTTGTATATGTAATATAAAGTATGCTGAAATTTATTTTAATTAGGAAGTACGGTTGAAAATTTTCCTTCAGCAATTTTAGTCAATAAACGGAAACGTACTCGAGATCTTTTGTGCAGTCTGTGACGAATTTTTTACCCCGTCACCATTCTCAACATTTTATTACATTAATTTACTTCACATGATAATTTCATACCAAACACTATTTTCTTATCCGTTTCAAATAGCAACCAAATTTTTTCTACGTAATTCTCAAATTTTTAACCCCTTTTCCCCCCAAATGTTTATATATATAATGCTCTTCTATTGTGTTTATATTTTCATGTGTCCACGTTATAGTACATACAATGTCATTCAAGGTTTCGATTGAATGTTTACACATCATTCACTTGCACCAATGTCCTACTCATTAGCTAAATAGCTAAACTACAAAAAATTATCTTTGACTCTTTTGCCACTTAAAAACAAAAAATAAACAAACTCTCGGCACAGGTGTACACTTACTTTTCTTCTCACAGACTCGTGCACACTTCGCCTGCTAAAGACATGGTTATCATCTTACTATGTTATTTGAAGTTGCACACACGCACATATACAAAGCTTTTCTTTTCAGTGTCACCTGGTTCGTAATTCGCAATAAACGTTTTTCTTTTCCTCTTGCCTTTTTGTTAGATTTTTACCACTCACGCAACAAGTTTTTATTTACATTATTTACATTTCTTTAATTTTTTTAAGATAAAATAAAAACACATGAGATAGGTATGACTTTTAAATTGTTATTCTGGTTAAAAGAAATAAAAACATATCCTTTCCTTACATAACCCAACACAGAAACAAGCAGATTTATACAGTATATTCTAAATCTTCTTGGTTTACTCACACATACGCCAATTTGGAATACAGGGTATGTCAAAATGAATATAGCGATTACAAACGGATATAACTATTTAATGGAAAAGAATTTATAGATAAGATTAACACAGAATGTAGACGGAACTTCAAAATTTTGTATACATGCGTCATAGATGTTCTATGTGACTTCCCTTGGTAACACGGACAACATCTAGGCGGTACTCCATTTCACGCCATACATTCTGAAGCATTTCTTCAGTCACCGACGCAAGCGCATTACAAATGCGTACTTTGAGTTCTTCAATTGTTTTGGCCATGGGAGGCAAGAATGTCTTTCACATAACCTCATAGATCGGTCGAAGTGGAGCCGACGATGTCTTCTGCTCTTGGCCACCGAAATCTCTGAACTTGACACTCTGCGATTTTTTTCCATGGGGTTATGTGAAAGTGCCTCCCATGCCCAAAACAATTGAAGAACTGAAAGTACGCATTTGTAATGCGCTTGCGTCGGTGATTGAACAAATGCTTCAGAATGTATGGCGTGAAATGGACTATCGCCTAGATGTTGTCCGTGAGACAAAGGGAAGTCACATAGAACATCTATGACGTATGTATGCAAAATTTTGAAGTTCCGTCTACATTCTGTGTTAATCTTATGGATAAATTATATTCCATTAAATAGTTATAGCCGTTTGTAATCGCAATATTCATTTTGACTCACCCTGTAGTTTACATTTGATATAAGCAAATAAATTAAAAAAAATTACACCTAAGAAGTACTCATATTTATCACACGTATTATTTGTTTTATTTTTTTCATTCTTCAATTAGTTTCATGTCTCAAAAGTATTATTATATGTTGGAAATATATGTAGATCGGCTTTTTATAATTTATAAAAATAATGCTACTACTTGAATTTCATTTTCAAGTTAATTTTCATTTAGTTTCTGGTTATATATAATAATATGTGTGCACATTTAAAATCTTGTCGTTGGGGGTCACATAAATAATTACCCATCATGGATATGCATAATATAAAATATGAAAATAAAAGATGTGTAAACTATTTATAAAATGCATTCCAATTCGAATAAAATCGTCGCTTGATGACGTCATAAACTTTAAATTCTCTATTACTGAATTGTGTAAAAGAAACATCCTTATAACTCCAAAATTGATAATCATACTAACTAACGGTTTACTACGCCGGATTAAGCTTCTCATTCCCTATTAAAATATATCTTTGAATTGAAATTTGAAGGAAATACAGGGTCATGAAAAATTGAAGAGTGTGGAGTATTTGATTACAAATATCTCGGCAACTCATTATCCGATCGATTTCATTCTTTATGTAAAATTTATGTTTTTTTTATTGTCTTTTATATTCACTCCTTAAAATAAACAATTTGGAAAATTTGTATATACCTTTTATCAGAACGAATATTTCGAGAATTAAAAAAAAAAATAGTTCCGGATAATCGAGGTTACTGAAATTCAATAAGCTTCTTCCCATTATTACCTACTAAGTACATACGAAATTTCAAGTCTCATATCAATTTGTTCGGGAGATAGAGCGTTTACAGACACCCACACAGACGGACGGCAATTTTTTTTTTTCAAAAAAAAATGTTTTTCGGAATCTGCAGTGTCTAAAACGTGTGAATCCGTCAAATTTTTTTTCGATTTTCAAAACGATTACAAGATTTACCCTGTACTACGTATGATGGGTAAGTTAAAAAGGGAAAACAAAATCCAGAAACATATTAATTTTTTTGTGTGAGCCCATTCATATATATTTTAATTTTTTAAATGAAAGTGGTCAACCCAGTCTGATTTTGTCATGCTTACATGCATGCATTAAGACATGGTGTATTTGTTTGTATATCAAGACTTTTTGTGTATTGTTAGTATAAGTATTTTTACGTACTTTCCAGGGTTCTATTTCAATTATTTTATTCATAATTTTATGTGACGTATTTTGTTAGTAAAGAGACACTTTACGCCTGCACTTTTGTTAATTAAGATTCAATTTCTGTTAACCTATAAAATTATTTTCCTCGTCCAGATGCCTTTTTGTCCTCTGCAACGTACATGTATTATTTTTAAACTATCGGCTCTCAATCCTTTAAGGTAATTTCCCCATGAGAACTGTGGCTATGCGGTATCGCTAGGTTACCCAAATCCATGCCGTTCACTATGGCGCCAAAAATTCAGTATTGTCCTTCATTACTCTGCCGTACACTTTTCATTAACGGAAAACCTACACATGCGTCCCTTCGTATGTCTGTCGCCAAACATTGCGTTAATTTTGCTATTTGGCTTGATGTTTTTTCATGCGGTATCGCTAGGTTACCCAAATCCATGCCGTTCACTATGGCGCCAAAAATTCAGTATTGTCCTTCATTACTCTGCCGTACACTTTTCATTAACGGAAAACCTACACATGCGTCCCTTCGTATGTCTGTCGCCAAACATTGCGTTAATTTTGCTATTTGGCTTGATGTTTTTTCCTCCAAGTTTTTTTGGAATTGCTAAAGAAATTTGTAATTTTTAATCCTTCTCCCTCTGACTGCTCATCAATAATATTTTGGAAAGTTCGCCTCCTCCTCATTACAATTCTTTGCAGACTGGCGACTACGTAACGGATCCTGTTGTCAACTCAATACGAATAAAGACTGTTTTTATTGTGAAGCTATGTCCAGGGCTTAAATTGGGCCGGAGCCCACCGGAACCCGGCTCCGGTACTTCACTATTTTTAATAAATATTTAAATATTGGTCGGGATTTACTGGAGCCCATAAATACTGGGCTTCGGGGCTCAGTGCAAGCGCTTCCGAAAAACCGAAGCCTAAATTACCCTTTCCTTTTCCTCCCATATCGAAGCTTTTGTATTCTTTTCTCTCAAAACACTATATGTGACATAATGTATTGCACGCGTAGGAAATGGAGATGAAATGGGCTCAATTTCAATAACAATCCTTACTTTATTTAATCGGATAATTCTGCGATTAATTAACATTAAAACTCGGCAAAGATTTCTATTCCGCCGGAGTGAAACTAAAAAGTGGAATAATTGACAGCTAAGTAAATGCAGATAGATATATTTAAAAATTTTATTTTGCTAAAGAAAAAAATTGCTTTAAATTTTGCAAATACATATAATGTATGAAATATAAATATGCAGATTGGAGTGACGGGGGGGGGGGGGCATGCTACGGTTATTAGTACTGCAGAATATTAGGGCTTCGGTACTTTTTTTGTTAGAAATTAAGCCTGGCTATGTCCATAATAACTCAACAGTCTTGGTCATCTTATTTTTTTTAAAGATGAAACTTTTGTCTGATACAAAAAAAAACACCAATCTACATATGTGAAGGGCTGAAAACTTCGTCACACATCCCTGTAAATGATCTATAGGATTTACATACACCAAGTAATATTAAAAAAATAAGTTACATTTAAAAACACCTACATTAACTGAAAATGCACTTCGAACAATTATTGTTCATAGACAGTACTGTAGCCAAATATTTTGTGCGTCCCTGTAAATGAACGATGAATGCTATGCATACCGTATTCTATAGTAGCATCTTGTGGTGAACTTCGGTGATATATATCAATTTCAATATGTTTGTAATAGTGTAACATCATTAAAATACACCACAGATGATTTTTCGCCATAGACTACATTGTAACGGAATTATTTTGGGTGTCCTTGTAAACGAACTATAAAGGCTACGCACTTCATTTTCAATACCGAACACACCATAGTAAACCTCCGTAACGTATATCAATTGCATGACACTCCGAGTATATTTACGAGAGCTAAAGCACGGACATATGGCAGACAGACGGTATACAGAGAAACCGAATTCATAAATATTTTGAACTATGTTGCAAAGTGTTAAAAAATGAACAGATGTTTCTTAATCTAGAAAAATATAATATAACCACGAACGAAAAAACAAAATAACCTCTCCGAGTTACTAATGATTCCAAAAAGCGTTCTTTATATTTAGAAACTTTTAAAACTGATATATTTTCGAGATTTAAAGAAACATTTATAAAAACAAAGTTTCGGTACTTCTCCATTATCCCGTCGACCACTTTTCATAAAAAAAACTATCGCCAAACTGTAACGCCAAATAAACAAATGGAAGAACGTTGCCATTGGAATATCAAAATAAATAAATAAATAAAATTACAAGAAATTTGGAAAAGCTCCACTCACAAAAGTGTCATTTATCAGTAAGTTTAAACAAAACAAAACAAAAAAAAATGCAATATATTAATGAAAACAGAAAAAAATAATCATTAATATTTATTTATTTACATTATTTTGCTTAATTATCCCTCTCGACTGGTGAATAAATGTTTGTAACGTCAGTTGAAACTGATCACATAACTATGCATCGCAACATTTTTTCAATTCTTTTTATCATTTAATATCATGGAACCGCCGTTGTTAATTTAATTAATGAAATGACTAATAAATCAGTAAAACCTACTGAAAAAATACAGGCAAATGTCGAATTAAAAACCACTTGATGACATAACAAACACGTATAATGCTTCTGACATCAAGAAAATGGGAAAGCATTTTTGGCGTTTAATCTTACAGTTTGGCGATAGTTTTTTTTTTTTTTTTTAATGAAAAGTGGTTGAAGGGATAATGGAGGTCAAAGTTTCTTTTCCTGCCACATATTTCCAAAAACGTTTCCGAGTAGTTTTACAAAGTATTAATAAATTTTCTGAAGCAGGAATATAGGTTTACAGGATGCTATAAATTCTCAAGCAAACATTTTCATGCCCAACAAACATGTTTTTTCAGACAAAAGTGATAAATTAACAGCATTAACATTAAAAATAAAATAAATATTATTTTGTTACTTTTGTATGTATAAATTCTGTTACTCAGCTAAAAATGTTTACTTGGAATAAACTATATCTGAGTTTCTAGTGATAAAGAACATTTTTCGAATCATGGGTAATTCGGAAGAGGTTATTGTAAATTTTCATTCGTGGTTATATTATATTTTCGGGGATTAAGATATATTTATGTATATATTTTTTTACAGTGTAGGATAGTATACGCAATATCTTTTCGCAAAATTTAAGATGATAGAGTATACACCGATAAGTGTATAAATTATTATTATTGTCTATTTAAAAAATATTATTTTATTTTATTTTATCATCTATTAATATTTTTATTTAGAATTTTATGTATCTGAAATTGTCTCTATGATACATTAATTATTTTTATTCGTTACAAAATGCTGCGGAATGTAAGAAATATAAAATAAATATAAAAATCATCATAATATTTAACATTTTCTTGAATTAGAGGTATTTATTAAATGTTATTTATAAACACTATAAAGTAAAATATGCGATAAATCACATTAGAAATCTGTGTACGGTGTGTAACTCATGTTTAGTTAATATATATCCAAAATATGTACGAGATACTCTAATGCATTTAGATTTTCAATATTCTTTAACCTATTCCTGTAAAATGAGATAAAATAAGGTTTCACGTTCATGCAATTAATGTTAATTTAAAAAATGTTTAATTTTCAAATACTTATTTGCTTATTTACTTCTATCTAGTATTTATTAAATGCAAGCAAAGTATGCTAGGCGTAGAATATTTCGTAAGCAACTTAGAATTGGAAAATGTATGACAGTCACAGCCTTTTAAAAGTGGATACGTGCTTTTAAACTCTTTACAATAAAAATAAACATTTTGATATTTTGCATATATTTAAACCACATAAAAACGAATAATAATAATGATAATAAACGGTTTGTATTTAAAAATAAAGATATGTAAAATGTGCTTAAAAGCCTACACGAGTCACGCGAAGAAACGCTCAAGCTAATGTTAAGTCTATGGAAAAATTCTTGGCAGATTTCTCACTCACATTTTAATAATTTTAAATGATTTTTTTTTGCATAGGATAGCTAAAGTCGATCTCTAACGTTGTTAGTTTTTAGTTTTTTGATTTTGGTTAAAGTTTTTTTTTTTTTTTATAAGCGGTCATTTTCAATTTTGGAACCGGTTGGAACCGGTTCTGAAAGCGAAAGTACCCTTATATAAAAAGAACCGGAACCAAAATCGAAAAAGTAAAAACTAACAACGTTAGAGATCGACCTCAGCTATCCTATGCAAAAAACATTCTTTAAAAATATTAAAATGGGAGTGAGAAATCTGCCAAGAACCTTCCCATAGACCTTCCCTTAACATTAGCTTGCACGTTTCTTCGCATGACTGATGTAGGCTCTTAACACACAAAAACAATTAATGTATTACTTAATAATGTATATACATGCATTTTTTGTGTACAGCTGACAAAAATACAATTTGAACGATGACTGTAATTTCATTTCTAATTGATGCAAGAAATAGATAAAAGCATCCTTTTACTCCTTACAAAGTTATTTAGAAGTGTACAGTAGAACACTAGATCTCGAATGCTCCATTTGTCGAGCAGTTCAATCCTCTAACAAAAAAAATTGAGTAGAATTTGATTCGGTTGTCGAACAGTGAGTGTGCCATCGCAAATTGACCGAATGAAAACACGCAACAAAAGAAAGTGAAATTATATCTTTTGGACGCAAAGCGCCCATACATGAGGTATAGTAATCGCAGCGTTAATGAAATTAATGCATTTAAGATTCCTGAGATTCTAGAGCGAGATTGCGGAATTTCTTTATCTTTTATCTTCTTCTTCATTATTTTTGGGTGAGTTTTCATTGGCCCCAAAGCACATATAAATGCGATTTAAATGTCCAATGCAACTGAACTTCGTGTATTTTGAAATTAAAAAAACAGTGAATTAATTTATTGATCTTAAATACGTGTAAAAAAGGTGTGGATCTTTTTTAGAAGAAAAAGGGCTGCTTCTTCTAAATCTGGAGTCACCGAAGGTTATATCAAAATCAGTTTGGGTAGAGTGTTTGTTAAACTTCTATTTAAAATTTTATAAAATCGTCCCTGTCTCAAACAAAGAGCGGTACTGTAATGTACCGTATAAATGCATTTTATATTTTTGTATATTCTATCATACAGTGTATTGTATAAAATAGATAAGTATAAGGAGTAACCGGGGCGATGGGAACCAATTAATCGTGTTTTCCTTATTTCTTATTGTAAAATTTGTTTCGGCTTTCGACCAGTTCTTTGGAAGAATTGAATTCGAGAACCGAGAATCGTGACCGATCATTAACTGTATATAAGTTAATTTGTCTTAAGAAGTCATCTGCATAGTAAACGGGAATACAATTTTTAAAAGTTCAATAGCAATGCTGTAGCTTTACTATAAATGTAAATTCAGATTGCTAAAAAATGCAGAAATATAAATTCATTTTGAATGATCATTTAGTGATCTATAAATTATTGAAAAATATACCAATTGATATTAAAGAGGAATGTTGGTTATTTAGACATAACTTGAAGAATTATTTTTGTATTCCATTTTGAGTAATTTTTCTTGTGCAATTACGAAAGCATTTTTATCTCTATATATATCAAAATTTCAGATATTTTGATTCACATAAATAGTCTTGGAAAACATTTTTTTGGTGTCTTTAAATGTGAAACATGCGCAGCAGAGTTGAGCGAATTTGTAATCTGCAATTCAATTACAATTTAATTGTATGTAATTGATTATAGTTACACACATTCAAGCAAAGTAATTTTGTCGAATAATGGGATGGAGGAAGGTTCTGGCTACAGTTCTGCAAGAAATTTTTACGACATGTAATTGTAACTATAATTAATTACATACAATTAAATTGTAATTACATTGCCGATAATTGCAATTAAAAATTTGCCCAACTCTGATGTGCAGTCTTATTTCCTTCCAAATGTCAAATTTCTGATATTTTTTATGTCCCAAAGTCAAGTTTTGCACCAATATCTTGGAGAGTTGTATTTTTTTTTTTTTTTTTTTTTTGCCAATAAATAAAGAAAAGAAAATGTGGAAAATTGCATGCATTTAGGAATGTAAAGAATCATGAATGTGCAAGAAATTAGTATATTTAGATTTGAAAATCAAATTCTCTATAATAAATTTAGATGTTTTATGTGTAATGCTAAACACGGTGAAATTAGATATTTATTATCGGAAACTGAAAGATACGGAAAGAGAATATAAATTATGCAATTCACTTCACATACACGAATGTAGTCCTGGAAAAAAAAAATTATCACCCACATTCCCCATTAACTGTGTTGCAAACCACATAACAATGTCATTGACACTAATCGATTAGTAATAACATCTACTAATTAATACTATAATTAAAATTTTCTTAGGGTCTCGTCTATCAAAAAATATATATATATTATATTACGATGATATACCGTCATATGTTGTAGTTGCAATAACGTTGATTATAGAAGGAGCACACATGGTCGCACAACGAAGTTAAGAACGTTGGTTGTAATTCATGATATAAATATTTAGAAGCAGTCGTAACATTTTAGTTGCAGTTTCGACGCGGCCATAGCGGCAGTAGAATTTAAAACCCAGAGGCGTTTCTACGTGAATTCAAAACGAACAAGGCTTTCAATTTCAATTCTTTATTAAATATTTCTCTTGGGCAGTTTCCACCATAACCATAATAGCCGTGCATCACTACGTCATCAAGGAATAGAGGGTAAGTATCAGAACATCTCAATTATTCTCAAAACGAGCAGCCAGGGAGTTGTTTACAAGTGAAAATACGACTTAATTCTGAGGAAGCGCCGCAGGTAGCTGCTTTTTGTTACCCAGCGCAATAACACAAATTATGACGTAGAACGCGCACTGAACCAATGGAGAATTAAAGAAGACGCGTCATGCTACGTCACGACCAATGAAAGATAATTAGTAAAAGAGTTCGGACAGAGAGGAGTGGATTAATTTTGTAGTAAAGTGACTTTAGAGCAGGAAATTAATATTCGGAATAAAAATGAAAATGGCTCTCAAAAAACATTCTAAAACTCAGAAATGATCGGGGATCATGATAGCAATTAAGAATAACTAAAAGCTTTATATTTAAGTAAATTTGGACAATTTAGAATTAAATAAAAGGGAATTTAATAGAGTTAACGATAGAGCTAAATTAAGAATAAGGATTTAATGAATATAGAGTAGTAAATTGGAATAAAACAGGAAAAAAAATTAGAATTGTAAGAATTTGGAATAATTTAACTAAGGAAAAATGGCAAAATTTTATTATTACATATATATTTGGAAATTTTCGAAAAGCATATAAATTGTAACCTATGAGTTTTCTAACAGAAATTGATTTCTAGAAGCTTCAAATATACGAATAACACATGGGCTGATAAGTTCCCGGTCTGACACACAGATGGCGTTGCAATCGCCGAACAAATGGTTTTTTTAGTAAATACTAACCTTTAAAAGGTAGTAGAAAAAATGCCATGACGATTCGCCGTGTGGATAAAACGTTAGAGTGGTTTTAGTTGAACGACTTTGTTGATAAACAAAAAAATAGATAACAAGAATTTCAAGAATTGTTATTTGATGGGGAAAAAATACCGTTCAAACAAAAGCTTGGCTAGATAAGCGTTATCCGAACACTGCACCAGGTAAATCAACCATTATTGACTGGTTTGCTGAATTTAAACGCGGTCGTACGGACACCAGTGATGCACCACGTAAAAGAGGTGGTTACTCCGGAAAACATAAAAAAAGTCCACAAAATCGTTTTGGGGAACCGTAAAGTGAAGTTGCAGGAGATAGCTGAAACTCTGAAGATATCCAAGGAACGTGTAGGTTTTATTTTGAATGAACATATGTCTATGAAAAAGCTGTTGTCAAAGTGGCTGCCGCGCGTGTTGACTTTTGACCAAAAACAACAACGAGTTCTGAGCACTGTTTGGAGCTTTTTCGTTATAAAATTATGTTATTTATTTATAAATTATTATTATTAATCATTTATTAAATTATTATTATGAAATTATTATTATTAAATTATTTTTTAAATTATTATTATTAAATTATTATTATAAAATTATTATTTTTAAAATATTATTTTTAAATTATTATTATTAAATTATTATTATTTATTATTAAAGATATGTTATTTATTAAAGTTATAAAGTTATAAAGTCATAAAGTTATAAAGCTTTGTTAAAAAGTTGTGTTTTCTTTATTAGACCGGGAACTTATCAGCCCATGTGTTAAATATTACAGCTTATTCATCCAAGTAGTTCTGAGTTATGCTTAAACCGTTGCCTGTGGAATATATTTGAGAAAAACGTGCCAAAAACGGAAAAAAAATTATCTTAAATTTTCTTCGTTGTTATCATCAAAATGTTAGAAGTACATTATTAAAGAAAAAAAAACAAAATTTTAAACGAAATAACTTCTAAAATTACAAAAATCCGGCAAATGGCGCGAAACTGCGGAACTTTTCGCGGGAAAGAATCGCCATCTATTGGGAAAATGGTAAATTACATATTATGCATTGGACGAACGGAGTTCGGGCTTCACGGAGTTGAAACACCGATTTTTATCTAGCCCGAACTCAGATCGTTTATTCCAAAATTGGCGTATTTGCGCTGCCCGAACTGAATTCGGGCGACACAGGCAATGGGTTAAAAATTTACCCGCATTGTGTTTTGCACCGATTAAAATGAATTTAACAGTCGGAATTCCAAATTTTAAACCGCATAATTCCTAAACTACTTGCCTATATGACTTTCCGCTTGGCATCCGAAAGGAAAATTCCCCAAAACCCAAAACATACCAATATTAGGTGTTAGTATTCAAAAGTTTAAAATTCGTTGCAATTTCTCCATGTAGACGACCTCAATAAGCATTTGTTTAGTAGACGTTATTACTAATCAATTGGTACCAGTCAAATTTATATACGACTAGCTGTTACCCGTGACGTCGTTCACGTAACACCAGAAGGTCCCGTGCGAAGCTTTCGCACTGCAATCTATGAGATTTCCTGGTACGTTTTAGCACTAATTTTTAATTAACTGATTTTTTTTTAATCAAACAACGCGTTTTAACAATATGTGGGTGTACTATCTCAGAAACTTGTTCAAAAACTTTTCGAATGATACCTCATTCATCGTTGTATGTTTTGTATGTGCATAGAAAAAAAAAAGATGTTGACAAATGAAATAATATGTATGATGATTGTTTGTGTATAAGAAAATGGGAATAGATTGCCAGAAAATTTTTTGCCAATTTTTTTTCTCTCGCTAAGGTCATTTCTTTATGTAGCCAAGACTCCTATATGAAAAAAAAGGGAATTATAAAAAAAAAATGAAACACTGAATCTGACGTTTAGGGAATTCATATGAAAGCATTTCCTCAGATTTTGCAAAACTGTTCTAGAAATGTCTTAAATACATAAATCAATATTTGGTACACCAATTTTTTGCACCCCTATGGGAACTTAAACATGGGGTGTCCAAAATTCATAAATATTAATCGAGTATTTTATTCAACTTGTCATCGAATGATCTCATAGACCGCTCACAGTAAGTATAAAATAATACATAGTAGTAGTTGCGACAATTTCTCTCATAGCAGTTAAGGATTAATTTATTTTTAAAATCGAAATAAATTAAACCAGAAATATTAGAAATGATGTAACATTATTTAAATTTTTTATTGAAATCTTACGAATTTAGACTCATTTCATTTTAAAACGCTAAATACTTATATTTTTATTTTATTTTATTGGCAATAACACAACAGCGATCTGAAGCTCACGTTATTTTATAAAAAAAGAAAAAAAAAGTACACAATTAAAAATTCTTAAACCTTTTCTGAATTTTATTGAAAATTTAGAAGTGGCTTAAGGATTCATAAAATTATATAATTATTAATACCATAATTAAATTTGAAATAATCAAATAACACATTAAATGGTAATTACGGCTTTGCTCGCTAAATTCCATCTAAATTTTCCAACATTATTTTCAAATTAAAAAAAATGAATAACAAATGAGAATGTAAATATTTCGATGAGAAGTTCTTTATATTTATAGAAACTAAATTACCCTTCGTACAGGAATAAGATTTAATTAAAATACGTAAGGCTTCAAAGATTCTATCAACCAGACTTCGCTTTCTAATTTATTACTCTTGTACCTATTTATAAAAGAGATTAAATCTATAGATCAAAGGGATCTTTACTAAATTTCAAAATTTAATTTTTAATAAATTAGCTTAGCTGTAATGTCTTCCTTTGTTTGATTTCTTGAATAAATATATTTATTTCAAGAAGTGCAAGAAGTATATGTAAATATGCTTCAATAATCATTTATAAGTATATTTCTCTGAACGAATTATTTTGTTTAAAAAACTGTTTCTTGTTACATTATATGAAATGCTCATGTTTTAAATTATTAAACATTTGACGTCAGAAGGAAATTAAATGTTAAAGTAGGTGAAAAAAATTAAATGTTTTTACAAATAAGTTATATAAATAATTATCACGGATTAAGGTCGAACAACAGTCGTAAATTCTGATATTAATGTACTTTATTCTCGGGAAACTAAAGCCCACTGTATAAAAAGACAAATGTTGTTTAATCTAGCTCTTATCATTATTAAGGTTTACTAAAATATTATAACTTCTTCCGAGTTACCCGCGATTCCGAAAAGCATTCCTCTAACTTTAGATGACTCTGAAATCAATAGATTTTCAAGATTTAAAGAAGCATTTCTAAAACAAAAGTTTCTTTTGCTGGACGTAATCTTCAGAAACGTTTCTGAGTAGATGTTACAGTGAATTTATTAGTTTTCCCTATTCGGAATATACCTTTTCTGGATGTTAAATTGTTAAATATATTGTAATAGGTTCAACCAACATATGGTTCTATAGTAGCTCCAACCATAAGATGATGAAATCTCGCTCCAACATTTGGAGTTCCTGTTAACCATAGCTCCAAATATTGGAATACGATTTCACCATATTATGATTGCAGCTACTGTCGCACCAAAAGTTGGTTCAACCTATCACAAAATTGTTAACAGTGTATCGATTCTCAAGTAAACATTTCCAACTGTGGAACAGAATTTATATATATACGTGCAAGACAAACAAAATAATGTTAATGTTAATGTAACGTTGACGGCATGTCATCGCCAGCAGCGCCTGCAGTGGACACAGAATCATCGGAATTGGAATTGGACCATAGAAGAATAGAATAAAGTTGCATGATCGGACAAATCACGTTTTCTGGCCCATCCCATCGACGTGCGCTTGCTAATACGCCGATTTCCAACAGAAACCCTGGCTCTCGGATGCACAGTTGGCCGGAGACAACCCGGTGGCGGCGGTATAGTGTTGGGGGCAATGCTTTCATGTAGCACATTAGGACCCATAATCCCCATAGTCTTTGCAGACAAGGTGTACCCATTCATGACAAAAGTGTTCGCGGCAGGTGATGACGTTTAACAACAGGATAATGCACAATGTCATATAGGTCGAATTGCCAGGGAGCGGTTTGAGTAACATTCTAGTGACTTTCATGTCATGTCTTGGCCTCCAAATTCACCTGACATGAATTCAATACAACAGTTGTGATTCCACCTGGAAAATCGAATTCGTGCTGCCACGCTACCACCTCACAAAGTGCGGGAATTGCAGGACCAGTTGGTTCGCGTTTGGTACCAGATACCTCAGACTACCTATCAGCACCTTGTCTAGTCAATGCCACGCCGGGTGTTGACGGTTTTGAGAGCGTAACGTGGTCCTTCGTCGTATTAAACAGATGGTCATAATGTAATGCCTCTTCGGTGTATATAGATAGATATATAGGTAATCATAGAAGATAAATCTAGATACGTAAAGACATTTCAAGAATAATTAATTTCGAAACAGTTTTAAAAACATGTAATTTCTAAAGAAAGTTTCAGTTCAAATTTAAAAATCTCAAACACTGTCTGATTTTTGTTTTCTTGCGCATAAAAATGTAGTAAAATTTAAATTCTGTACATAAGAATTTATTAGGCTTAATTGACTCAAAAACGTTAATTAATCAATCTTTCACTTCATTTCATAGAGGCTGCATAGAAGTGTTTAATTTTGGGTGGCATTATTTCCGAATGATAATCTTTGTGCTATTTATTTGCTGAACTCTGTAAGTATCACTACGCACTCTGTAATAGAAAATCAATTAAAATAATATCATATTATTTCGAAAGTTGTACATTAAACTCTCAAATCTAATTTGGAGAAACTTTTGTTATTAGACACCATAATTTTGAAATTGAGATGAAATTTGGAGATATTATGATGCATAATAACAATACATGAAGATCTAACTAAGATTTCAGATAGGTTTCGGTAGCCTTAAACTTACTGTCGTCGGTTCAAAAACAATAGGCAAAATTAATTTATTTTTAATTTCCATCAGCTATTTTCTCACTGACTGTCTCTCTGCTCTTCTTGAAATTATACTGCTTCGTTGTCTCCCTTTTCCAGTTATCCTATTCTTTTGGTCGAGAAAGCATTGCCTTCAGTTGGCTTTTACATATTACATTTACTAATAATGATAATAATGGTTTTACTCTGTAAATTCCACTTTTATTCTTAATGATTATTTTTAACTTTTAATTTTAAAGATTTAATTGTTTAACCAAGGCAGATATATGTACTTTAATGTGAAAAAATTGGTTTTATAAAAGTTGTAGGATTATAAATCTAATTGTATATAAAATTAATGCAAATAGTTTTCATAAGTGCTGAAATATTTCAACTATTACTCTTCATTTTCCAGTTCGTTAGTCTGGAATGCATTAACGAACACAATATCAGAACAATCTATAATTAATTTTAAAATCTCCTTTTTCATAAATGATCTTAAGTATGATACTTTCTTCTTTCATTTGATAATTTAAATAAATATACTTAGTATTACTATAAGCTCAAAAAATAATTTATATGTGCTTCAATGACCTTTCATAAATTTTTCCCCATACATGAATTATTTTGTTTAAAGAATGATATTTGAAGTGTCCTCGGAATAATTCATTAATCATTTAAGGATTAGGAAAAAAATAATTTTATGCTAAACGAAAAACTCATATATTTATAATTATATTTTGCACAGATAAAGTATAAAAGTACATAATCCACAGTTAAATATTATTTAATTTCTAAACATTTTTTAAGTTTTTATGCTTGAACGAAATGAATATGTAATTTTACCTTTAAAAATAAATATTCCCAGGATTATTTCTACGAAAGGCTTAAAGAAAATTAAAAATCTTTTAAATAGTTATTTAATTTTAATGCAGTAATATACATGATAAACAGATGGGAGATTCAGATCTCACCGACAAAACTTTAAATCGTAATAAAATGTACTAATTACAATATTTTTTAAATAGGATACCAGGGTCGCAATCTATTTTTTCAATCAAAGGTTTATATTCTTTTCAAGAAGAACCAGGATTTTCGTTTAGAAATGAAAGATTAATGAGGATATTTTATGAAAGATGACAACACAACTATTTCGTTTTTTAAAAATGGGATAACATCATGGGAAATGCTGGAAGTGATGCATTGTAATTCAGAAAGTAAAACATTATGCACTGTCAGTTACATTCCAAATTTTGAAACGTCTAGATGAGTGCTATTTTCATGTGAATGATAGCCATTATTAATACTTGTCATGAAATCATCAAGAATAAGCCTATTGAAAATATCAGTGCAATATACCTGATGCCCTAAAATAGACTGACTGATTTTAAAATTCAGTAACTTACGAACGGGGATAGATATTAAAACAATTTTTGCTGTAGAGTAATGTATAATGTCAGGCGTGTTTTACTCGATTTTCGGTTTCAATTTGAATTGGCAGCTATAGCTGGCGCTGAAAGCAATAGGCGCAATATCGAGGCCAAAACAGTCAAGCAGCATTGATGCGAAGGAAGGATGTTAAATATATGGAGTGGGTCTCATTCACCAATAAAACCTTGAGATGTAACAAGTTTTAAATAGGACGGTATTTTGAACGCCGTCTTTACACATTTTGATTTCGATGAAGTCGTTTTAATGAAAACAATTCTTTTCTCTATTGTTGCTCTGATTCCGACGATATAGAAATCATACCTACTGAGCCCTAAGAACAAGATTGTATTGATGAATGAGACCCACTCCGTATATTTAACCTCCTTCCTTCGAATCAATACTGGGTGATTTCTGCTTCTGCTTCTATTTGACGTATATAACTCCCAGCGCCATCTAATGCTGGTAACTCAAACTAAAATCACGAATCACAGTAAAAAAACTCCTGACATCTTACATAACTATCTTCCAAGATTTTTTTAGAAAGATCTGTCATCGTTTACAAGTTATTAAATTTAAAAATAAATCAGTTCATTTTGAGACACCCAGTATCTACATTATTGTAAAGTTTGACTGCAAGGAAAGACTGTATTTTTGACTGGGTAAATAAAATTAACCTAATCTCTTTTCTCTGTGTTACGCTAAGAGGTTTATGCTACCACCTCTTAAAGTTTGTCCTACCTTTTTTTGAAGTACCCTGTAAAATAACGTAAATTATATATAAAATTTGTTACTGTGAAGTAAACAAATAGTTTATTGTATTTTGAATCTATTATGTAACATTCTTATTCTTATATAATTTAAATAACAAACTGCATAAATTTGATTACGGTGTTAAATTTCCTATACTTTAAAGATGATATGTAAGGAATATCTGAAAATTCATGCAGACGAAAAACTCTTTGTCGTTTGCGGAAATGTAATAAATTTCATTTCCCTTTTCTATTTCATGTGAGGAGTGGAAAGTGAAACATCAAAGGTAATTGAATGAATTTAAAGATCTATTTCATAAAACAAATTTATTAATACTTCTTCGTTTTCCAGATTTATATAAACGCAAGGCATAAAATGTGAGCTGACAAAATAATATCTGACAGAAACATGTAAAGCATTTTAAGCTTTTCTTTTACAGAATTCATCTCTATTTTAAGATGTAAAATATCATAAGAAATTAGTATTATTTTAGCTAGTTTCTATTCATGATCAAATTTAATAATAAATGAATTTGATACTATTTTTACTATAGAAATATTTTTACCGATAAGATATTTTTATAATGGAAGCAAACTGAGTATAGGTTGTCACTTGTGATAAAAGTATCTGGAATAAAAGTATTTTTATTAAAAATTTCATTTAAATAAATTATTTATTATTGAATAAGAATATTTATCTATCCTTATTGCATTGTTTTGTGAATATAGATGGCATTATCATAAAGAATGGAAAAGTAGAAAACGAGGTAGTGCTGAAATATAAATTAGCAATGTAATGTAATAATCCTTTGTTATATCGTTCATTCGGATATATGACTCGTTTTTTGTGCCTCCCAAAGAGAAATTAATTTAATCTTAAACGCACGCTATTTTAAGTACTTTCATGTATATGTCGACTACAAATGTATTTCTATCATTAATTTTCTTAATAAAATTTTACGAGTCTTGTTCCATGCACACAAAACAGAACATAGATATCCATTTTAGTTTCGGTTTTATGGAGGGTCAAAGTTGTAAAAATGTTTTTTGGAGCACCCTGTATTTTAAAACGATTGTTTTTATTGCCCTATGAAGTTTTGTTCCTTTTCACCCCACCGCTCCTATTCACCCTATTTTATGGTATCTAAACAAATATTTTCCTTTCAATAAGATTTGATTTCATGTCAAATTGAAAAAATAAATGAAACATCAAGTTAAAAAAAAAGAAATCTAGAGACAAATAACAAAATTTTTTATTTATATAAAATTGAGAAAATGCATCTCTAAAAGAATTGTATGTTGTCAAAAGATATAAGGAAAATAAATTAAACTTTAGATTTTCTGTAGTAAAAAAAAAAATCTTTCTTTCTGATTTCATTAAGATAAAGGATTTTTCTTAAGCAATACACATGTGATCTTTTTTTTTTTTTAAATCAAGAAGTACTTGATTTAAAATTTTAGTTTGTGAACAATAGAGTTTTGTGTGTTTCTTAGTTTTTTAGAATTATTGCAACAAAGTACATTGTCGGATTTCAATAGATATTATTCATTAAAAGATAATATTGAGTGAGATACGTGGTTTTAATTGCATTAAATGATTCTATACAAAATGAATGTTTGATGAAAAATATATATAACAAGTTTGCCATAGATACGACTTTAGTATTTAAAACAATCATGCGGAATAAGTAAAGGCAGAAAACTTTATAATAACACCATATAACTTCTCGAGACCTGAATAAAAAATAATGCTACAAATAATCATTCATTGCTTTTACAGAAGCATAATGATATCATAGATGACAGGAAAAAATATCTTTTCTGAAATTGATACTTTAGGGGAGTTGTGATTTAGGTTTACAGATATGAGTATAAATTTACTAGTCCCCTAAAATGTCAATTTAATTATTAATAAACCTAAATTCACACAATCAAAAATGTAAGAGCTTTAAACAAGTAAATGATCTACAAATCCTCAAAAATTTTTACTGACAAGTATTAAAGTTAAACTATTATGAAAATTACGGTACTTCTCTATTATCCCGTCGACCACTTTTTATAACAAAAAGCTATCGCCAAACTGTAAGATTAAACGCCAACAATGCGGTCCCATTTACTTGATCTCAGAAGCATAATACGTGTTTGTTATGTCATCAAGTGGTTTTTAATTCGACATTTGCGAGTATTTTTCATTATGTATTACTTATTTATTAGTTATTTCATTAATTAAAATAACAATTGTGTCCTTAAATTATTTTATTTTATTTATTTATTTATTCTGATATTCCAATGGCAACGTTCTCCCGTTTATTTGGAGTTACAGTTTGGCGATAGTTTTTTGTTACAAAAAGTGGTCGACGGGATAATAGAGAAGTACCAAAATTACTTACTTCCTTAGCCACACTGTCTTGAAGGAATTTTGCAAACTCAGATGAAAGTAACATTTATTTTATGAGGAAATCAGCATCGACGCTGTCATTTATTGGTTTTGGTTTTAAACAAAAAAAACATTCAGATATATAGAAGTGAAGTCAAATGTAAAAAAAAATAAACAACTAAGTTTTTATGAGGAAAATAATAGTGGTGTATATTTGTGTATCTCGGATCTGAAGAGGATAAAATGGAGATGTGCAAGCAGTGCTGCCACTGGTGACTATTTTTGAATTCTATCTTGCGCCATTTTCTGAAAACAAAATTTTTTGATATACACTTTGACAACAAGAGAAATATACTACAATATTTACATTTTTAAAATAGTGGTGCGAATAGAATATAAAAGTAGTCGCCTGTGGCTGCCCTGTCCTTGGGCTTTCGAAAGAACTTTGTCTTTCTCAATAAAGACAAAGAAGAGAAAGTTCTTTCGAACGGCCTTGCGCATCTCTTAATTTTATGGTGTTATTAAGAAGTTTTTTGACTTTGTTTCTGTATCACACCAGTTTGTTCAATATTTCTTAGAATCATACTGATTGGTAAAGATATACAATTTGATTTTTTCCCAACTGAGTGAAAAAGTGTCCAGGCTAGGAGTCAAATCCAAAACCGACTGGCTTAAATTGTCAATGCTCTACTAATTTAAATACCTGGAATGACCCCCGACTGAAGCAATCTCGCTCATGCACACTTTTAGCTATAGTATCTTGTCTATCGTGTTGACAGCCTAACAGAATAACAAAGGTAAGGGAATGCCTTTAAACGATAGAAGCGTAGATTATTATAACTCAGTATTATAGCTCAATGATACTGATTGGAACAGATATAATACAATTTGAAATCCAATTTATGCCAGAGGTTCTGGGTTCAACTGCTGTCTGAGACTTGTTTTGCTCAGTTGTGGAAAAAATTTCAATTCATGGATGATACCTCACTTTTTTTCTTGGCTGGATAAAGGCTTTCGTCTATATGCCCTAATAGCAGTTAGCACATAAAAAATGAAATGCAATATACAGAGTTAATCTTTACATTTGAAATTTAACTTTTAGATAATTTTAATTTGTATATAAATATCCTCTTTTAGTGGCAAAACATGCATCATGGAACCTTAAAAGCGCATATTCTTAAGCGCGTATATAGTTAAAAGAGCTAGCATAGCCTCAACCCTAAATATATATTCTTATCCATGTAGATGTATTTCATAAATATAAAAACGTTTCGGTTTATTTTTACATTTGTAGCACCTTTCCAATATAGTTGAAAAATGTTTATGAATTCGGTTTGCTTGTCTGTCTGTCTGCCTGTCCGTGCTCTAACTCGTGTAAATACACCCGGATTGTCATGTAATTGTTATATGTTATTGAGGTTTACTATGGCATGTTAGATATTTAAAATGAAGTGTGTAGCGTTTATAGTTCATATACAGTGCCACTCAAAAGAATTTTTTTACATTACGGCCTATGGGGAAAATCGTTTGCGGTGTATTTTAATGACGTTACTGTATTTCAAACATATTGGATTTAATATATATCACTGAAGTGCATTACAAGATGCTTACTATAAACTATGAAGTACATAGCATTCATCGTTCATTTACAGGGACACACAAAAGAGTTCGGTTACCGTACTGACTATCAACAACAATTGCTGGAAGTGTGTTTTCCATTATTGCACGGGTTTTTTAATTCAACTAATTTTTTGCATATTGCTTGATGTATATAAATTCTATAAATCATATACAGGACTTTTCAAAAGATCTCGAGTACATTGCTGATCAGTGACGGAAATTGACGAATGGGAATTTTCAGCTGTGTTATGTGTTTTCTAACTGAACTAAATTTAAACATACTATGTAGTACATATACAAATCTATTGATTATATACAAGGCTGTACAAAAAATGTCGGATATTTTTTCGATTATTACCGAAATTGGGTTTGTAAACAATGCATTTCTCTAGTTCTGTGATGGATGTCTTGCCACATTCTCCGGCAAGGAGATTATGTGAAGATGGAGACTATTTAAAGTTAGGTATTAACGGATATAGGGTTTTTCCTTTCCTTAAATATGATTTTTTTTATTAATATAACTGAGGTTAGATTATACCAATAAAATAATTTTTTAAAACTGTAAGGGTTTCTTATTCAATGATGCGTCAACGATAAATCATACATGATTGTTGTGTTACGGGCGATTTTGGCACTGGCAAAATTCATTCATGTACACTTCAAATAATCAAAAAAAATAAATGCACGTAGTGCATATGAATACATTTTGCGGATGCATGGTTGTTGGCTCACGACAATAATGCACAATATATTGTTACTGTGTAGGAAAAGGCACCTTAAAGACGTGTCATACATCGAAAGGTTCAGAACATTCTACACTCCAACGTGTGCGTAGTGTTATGAGCAGTATATTTCTCGCATTTCTCACACCGTTGAAATAATATTATTGATTAAATTCTGGATTTACATGAAGAATAGTGAAAACATCAGTTGTAGAAATATTGGCCGCACATTGAACATTTTGGTAAAGTAATAGAGAAATACTTTTTGTTGATATTGGTCCAATAGGGGTAGATCGTATACACCCAAATGTTGGCAGTAATATTTTATACTGATATTTGCGTCAAAAAACTGTAACTACAAACATTAAAGGCTTAATATTCTTTTGATATTAAGGTAAAATGATTAATATCAGGCTGCTTCATTTTTGCGTTATTTTTTCCAGTTTTTGCGATTTTTCGAATAATCATAAAAATTTAATTCCTGTCATTCTGACAACATTTTGTGGTTCTGTTGTTCTATGAATTCGCCTTATCAATAAACTTTTCCGTAACATCCAGATTGATAAGTGTATTAATAAAATTTGATATGCCATATACCAGTCATCCGTATATAATCTAATATATTAGTCTTTAACATATTAACTTTTCTCTTCCATATATCCTTACAGCCACTTCATTAATACTGGTTCCAGTGGTAGTGAGTTTGGTTTCTTGGAGGAGCTACGGTCATATTTTGAAAATGAGAGCTAAGTAGACCGGGACTCCGTTTAAAGCGAAACCCGACCCTCTTCAAACAACCATGCCTGAGACGGGATTCGAAACCAGTACTTTTTGTTCAATAGTCAGTGCGCCCTAAACACTTGACAAGCAATGATAGTGGCGATTAGGTTACAATTCATTCATTGAAGACATTTCTCTATTTAACAACCCAAACAGAAAATAATCCCTCGCCGATCTTCGGTCGAATGTCCTAAGCCGACTACTTACTTCCCAAGCGACCCCTCTCCCTGAGGTTGGCAAGAAAGTCAGTCCATACTTATAGGCAGTCCACTTGGAAAGAGGTCTCGTGACCAGTTGTACAAGTGGTTTTAAATGAGTTTCCGACATTTTTTAGACCACTGACTCGCAAGCTTTTTTCTCATTATTTTCTCACCCCCACCTCACTAGGTTTGTTGCACTTTTGTGCTTGCGGTTTCCTAACTGTGCAAATCCTAGCCTTTAAAAATGTGTATTGTATTTTTTATAATTTATAAAAAAATACTCCCTTTTTTTCATGTGAAATATTAATTTATGATATTTATAAATTAGTTAATTCTTTTGAAGTAAAATACGTGGGTAGAGGTGATTTATAGGTGAGTATAAATTGCTTATTATTTTAAACACAAATTAGTAAACCCTCATCTCTTAAAAAATCAAATGATAGATCGACAAATATTGTATAAAAAAGTCTAGATATTAGAAGAAATATATGTATTCGCGTATTAGTTAGAATAACAAATTGTCATTCAAAAAAAAAAAAAAAACATACTTTTATGCATAGAACATAATAAATAAAGATTTCTACTCGTATTTAAAATACAGGGTACTAGGATTATAGAGGACCAGGTATACAGGATTATAGAAAAACTATCCCGATATCTGAGTCCCTAAGTATTATACCGTTGAGAGAACCTGGATGAAATTTTGGTGTAAAGTATTTTGAGGTATGCGCTCAAGAATCATATTAAAACAACAGTTTAACAATTACGGTTACAGTGACAAAATTTCGAAAATTTAAAATAGCAACACCTTACTATTTTTATTGGAATGTGATCTTTATAGTGAAAATTCACAAAAAGCGTTTGAACGGTACCTGTAGCACAAAAATCGCCGGCACTTGACAGACTAAGCAGAAAAGTGAAAACAACCAATAAAGAACAGAGAAGCAACAGAAAGTAAAACATTAATTGTTCAGTGCTATTCACCATCTGCCACATGCAAAGTGTCATCTGTGAGTAAAGTGGAAAATTTGTGAAGCACAATAAAATGTTTTGTTTTCTGTTGCTTCTCTGTTCTGATTGGTTGTTTTCACTTTTCTTGTTTAGTCTGTCTAGCGCCGGCAATTTTCGTGCTACAAGTACCGTTCCAACGCTTTTTATGGGTTTTCACTATAAAGATCACATTCTAATAAAAAAAAGTAGGTGTTGTCATTTGAAATTTAGAAATTTCATCACTGTGAATGTAATTATTAGAGTTTAATTGTTGTTTTTTATATGATTCTTGAGCGCATACCTCAAAATACTTTAGACCAAATTTTCATTCAGTTTCTGTGAACGGTATGATAGTTAGGGGCTCATATATCATGATAGTTTTTTTTTATAATCGCCCTGTACTTGGGTATAAAGGCTAAATTGTTTTGACTGATTTAAATAAAAAAAATTTAAAATAAAGAATATTAGATAATAACTAAAATTTCGAATATTAAAACAACTGATTGCGCTAAATTCATTTGTTAAAGTAAGAATTAAGGAGGCTGATAATTTATATTTCCTGTCTCTGATTCAGTTTGAAAATGTCTTGCTTTATGTGTAAAAACTGACTCTGTGCATATAATCTGAAAAATTCGCAATGTTGACCGGGCTTAATTTTTTTTCTTTCTTCTTTTTTTAGAATTATCTAAAAACCTGTGAAAGGTAAACAATCTTTTCTAATTTCAAACTGTAAACATACCTATATTTTAAAATAAACTGAAAAAAAAAAACGTTTAGAGAATTATGCGCAAAGAATACTGAAGAATATCTTTAATAACTATTTTCGCTTTAAAACATGTTCTTTTAACATATATTTCATGCTTCATGCAATACATAAAATTCTTATAAGAAAGATTTACATATTTTCTTTTCTTCAATGCATTGAAATTTTTTGTTATTACGAAGGATTTTTATAAATCCCGACTGCTCTTCAGATGATATTCGCAGATCCTAGACTTTCCATATTGTGAGCGCTTCGGTAAGGTTGAAATTACTGAGTAGAGAAAATAATATTTTTTACTTTTATATTATATATTTATGCATCATTTTTATATAAATATTTTCCCTTATATCAATTTGTGTTTACTATCGAATTGCTTTCTTGAAACTAAACTTTCTGAGTACAGAAAATTATATATTTCATTTTGAATTTTATATATCTGTTTATATTATTTATTTGTATATATATTTCTTATTTTTGAATATTGTTTATACATCAAAATTTTCTTTTTAAATATTAATAAAACTGTGGTGGTACTGATAAAATTGTTCCCAATAAAAACATTAGCTTTTTTACATTCTTTATTAAAATTAATTCAAGAACGAAAAACCATGCATCCAGCATATATTTTGAAACACTTTCCAACACATTCAAAATACTATAACGAAATTTTACATGTTTACTAAGTAAACAACTTAGAAAACGCATAACACAATTGAAAATCCAATTTCAGCAATTACTACCAATAGTCAAACAAAATATCCGAATTATTTTGTGCAGCCGTGTATATGAACTATAGATTTGTATGTATACTACAAAGAATGCTAAAATTTACTTCAGTTAGGAAATATATAGCACAATTGAAAATACCCCTTCAGCATTCCATTTCCGTCAATAAATGGAAATGTACGTGAGATTTTTTGAGCAACCCTGTATATAATCTATAGAATATATATACACCTTTTAATATGGAAAAAATTAGTTACATTTAAAAATGCGTACCACAATGAAAAATGAGCTACCAGCAATTATTGTTTATAAACAGTACTGTAACCAAATTCTTTTGAGTGTTCCTGTAAAAGAACGATACATCCTTCTATGCACACCATATTGTACAGTAAGCACTTTGTTGTATACCTCAGGGATATGTATCAATTTGAATATCTTTAAAATACTTTAAAATATCTTTAAAATACATCATTCAAATACTCCGCAAAATATTTTCCCCCATAAACCGTAATGTAACGGAATTCTTTTGAGTGTCGATGTAAAGGAACCATAAATACTACACACTTCATTTTCAATGCCAAACATGCCATATTAAATCCTAATAATATATATGAATTTCATAGAAATCAGAGTATATTTACACGAGTTAGAGCACGCAGATAGAGACAGACAGACGACTGAAAAACAGGCAAACCGAATTCATAAACACTTTTCAACTATGTTGGAAAGTGTTAAAAAGGACATTTAAGTTTAATACGTAAATGTAAAATGTTGAATTCTTTAAAACTTACAAGTTGTAAGAAGCCTAAAGTTCTAAATTTTTCTTTCTTTTACACTCATTACCACAATCACATTTACCACAATTAATAGCAATATGAGTGATTTTTACAGCTATATTCAATAAACTAATGTAAATGCTTGTCCTCGGACGGTGGTTAGAAATCATGGTTTCCATTTAAAATTTAAAATGATTGATAAAAATATTCATATACTACTTATAATAGACAATAAGAAAAACTGGCATGAAATGTTAAGTTGAGGGCCTGATTAATGTATGGACTCTGGGATTGTAAAAAAAAAATTGTAATCTGATGCAAGTAAGATGAGAGAAAATTGCAGCTGCATCATAATTTGTAAAAGGAAACAGATATATATTGAATACAATATCAGTTCAAACAGTTTTTACTGACTCACATCTACTGACTATGAATATAACCATGCTTACATACTATTCATCGACAATAAGGAAAAGTAACATGAAATGTTAAGTTCAGGGCCTGATTAATGCATGGCCCTCTGGAGTTTTTTGTTTACAGCTATATTTAATAAATGCCAAGATAAATATCCAAAGTAGGTATTTATCGGTATACTGTGGGGAGACTGAAGACTAATAGAATAACTGGATCTTCTCATATATAAATCAGTTAAATGTTCAGGCTTTTATCACTAGACAGTGCAGTACCAGCACTACACAAACATATGTATTAATGTTTTAAGCAAAAAAAAAAAAAAAAAAAAAAGAAGCAAAATGTTCCTAATCCTAAATAGGAGAAATATTTTTATGTTTCAAAAATACTTGTTTCAATTAAGTATTAAATCTCTTTTTAGTATATTACATCTCTTTTTAGTATATTACATGTAATGTAATAGTACATGATTTTTTTATCAATGCTGTTTTTTTTGCAGTCTTCATTTTATTACGTTAGTGATAAATAGTTAATTTGCAATAAGCCTATCTGGAGTTCAAAAAGGTATTGGGACTATTGGGACATGTCTGATTGGGAATCCCCAAAGTGATTACATATACATAAATGTTGTGCATCTAAAATTTATGCACACGCAGAAAAAGGAATTGATTAAAACTACAAAACATGTTTTGTTGAGTACATTTTGGTTGTTCTAGCAAAATTGAAGTAAAATTGAACCACTTTACTTGAATTAACAAAACATTTTTTGCTGACGATACAAAAATGTTTTTTGGAAATGCAAAAAAAAAAAAAAAAAAAAAAAAAAAAATTTGTTGATTCAAATAAAATTTCAATTGACCTATATTTAAACAAAATTTTTGTTTAAATATAGGTCAGTGGAAATTTTGTTTGAATCAACAATTTTTTTTTTTTTTTTTTTTTTTTTTTTTTTTTTTTTTTTTTGCAATTAAAAAAAAAATGTATCGTCACAAAAAATGTTTTGTTAATTCAAGTAAAATTGTTCAATTTTACTTGAATTTTGCTAAAACAACCAAAATGTAGTCAACAAAACATGTTTTTTAGTTTTAATCAATTCCTTTTTCTGGGTGCATTATACATAAATTTTAGATTTAAGCACATTTTTGTACAAAAGACGTAACGTTCCTTATTAATTTAAATGTATTAAAATAATACCGTTTTACCAAATTAACTTTTTATAAATCATGACAACATAATACAGACCTCAATCAATTTTTCTTTAGTAAGTTTTAAAGAATTAAAAAAAAATTAAAACTTTCCAACATAGTTGAAAAGTGTTTATGAATTCGGTTTTTCTGTCTGTGCTCTAACTCGCGTAAATATACTTCAATCGCCGTGTAATTGATATGGGGTTTTGAGTATAACCATTGTACGTTCGGTATTCAAAATGAAATTGTATCATTTATGCTTAGTTTACAGGGACACTCAAAAGTATGCCGCTACATTACGGTAAATGGAGAAAAATCTTTTCCAATACATTTTATTGTTGTTATACTGGTTTCAACATAATGGAATTGATATGCATAACTTCAGTGGATGACAAAATGTTTTCTATAGACTAGAGTATAAAATAAGTAACAAGTATAGTTCGTTTACAGGGACACTCAAAAATATTCTCTTACATTACGGTCAATAGGGGAAAATCGTTTTCAGTGCATTTTAACAATGTTACAGTCTTTCAAACATTATGAAATTGATATACATATCTGAAGTGGACGACAAAATGTTATCTATAAAATATAGAATGAGTAGAAATTGTAGATCGTTTACATGTATACTGAAAATTATCATGTTACATTACGGCCAATGGGAAAAAATCGTTTTACTTGCATTTTAATGATTTTGAACTGTTTCGAACATAATGAAATTGATATGCATCACTGAAGTGGATGGCACACATCCTTTCTATAGAGTATAGAGTCAGTAGCAATTATAGTTGGTTTACAGGGACGCACAAAAGAATTTCATTACATTATGAACTATGGGAAATCATCGTTTGCAGTGTATAATAAGGATTTTACACTATTTTAACGAAATTTATAAGCATTATTGAGACGCACTACAGTGCGTTTTCTATAGCTTATTTAGTACGTATTATTTGTTGTTTAGTTACAGAGACATTCAAAAGAATTCGGTCACAAGACTGACTATGATCCATAACTTCTAGATGTGTGTTTTCAGATGTGATATGTATTTAAAAAAATAACTAATTTTCAGTGCTTCACGAGGTGTGTCGATTATATACAGCTCTGAATTAAAGAATTCGTACATCACCTACTATGAACAGCAATTGCTAAAAATTAATTTTTATCCCGTTGTATTATTTTTAATTTTTTTTATTTAGATATATAGGCATACTGTAAATTACTTTTTACAATTCATTTCCTTATGATTTTTTTATGATTCCATTTCACTTCCTTCCAAAAAAAAAAAAAAAAATTCTTAAGAACATTTCGATAGTGTGTGAAAGTGTTTCATAACCTATGTTGTAATGCTATGTTTTAATATTTCCCGTTCTTGTTTAAAGTAATAGTTTGTTCATAGTATTTATAATAGTGCTGATGTAATTCTTGAATTCGCCTATTTAGGAAACATTTATGTTTAATTATTTCCTGTAGATTACTGAGTCGGCGTCTAAGGAGACAAAATTTCATTCCACAAATTAAGGTTATTTCTCTTTGAATAATTAATTAAAAATAATATTAATGGAAAACTGTTTAAATGAATTATATGCCCCAAAAAAGCGAATCTAGATATTCTATAAAGTACTTTTGACAATTTGAAATGTAAAACATCTCCCATTAATCCACAGTCTTATCTTGAAAAATTAGTACACGGGTATTTTCCAACATTATTTGAGGATTCTGTCTAGCCTTGAAAATAACCCTTACTTGCAGGGTACGCCATCCTTCTGAGTGGTCCCGACTCAACCGGGTTTATGCACGCGAGGATGACCGGAAACTCAGCCAAGTACGTCGTGGCGGTCCCTTCCAGTTTCGGAAGAAGACTATAAAGCGGAGTCCCAGACGGGGGCACGTATCGATGAACCTCCACTTTCGGTGCAACGACTACGTTGTGTGTGTGTGGGGGGGGATTCTAATCCACTACAGAATCGTACGCTACCCACTTCGCTACCCATTTAGGGGCGGCGGTGGGATATCACAGGTGTGAAGCAGGTGTCTGTAGTGCGTGAGGTTGAGCGAACGGGGCAGACGGTATCAAGGTCCAGTTGGACCACCTTTTTGCTTTTATACCCTACTCCGCAGTCTGACGCTACAGACCTAGTCAACTTGTGGCTGTCTATCTTTTCATTTATTTTACTAATTTTTTATGATTTTTCTGTTGTTTTATCCGCCGGCAAGGAACTAGTGGTATCCTTTGTAGGTGCTCCATGATCCGAACTGGCGGTAGACTGATTCTCGGGTGAGGGTTCCTCGCTAGTTTCCAGGGCGATGGTTCACTCTTGTGGGCTGTCATTTGTCTAGGAAGCGATGATGTGACGGCCTTACACCGCTAATCGGAACTGTTCCTGTCCGTCTCACTTATTGGTTTGGGTTCTGCCACAGTGTCCGGATGTCAGGTTACTCCATTTGCGAGGTCCAGTAGTGGATATATGCAGTACCCTAGTTTTACCTTACTTTCAGCCCGAAATAGCCACCTCATATAAATTAGAGGCACTAATATATAATTTCAAATAGGCGATCATAACTTACGTTTGTAAGATTTATTTTTGTATATACATTATTAAAATAAAAATTCCTCAAAAATATATAAATTGTACTGTGAAAATACGAAAATGTTTTTACAGCTCAAATATATAAATAAATTCTACACCCTTAGAGAAAGTGAAAATTAAACAAGACATCTAGCACTATTATTTGTCAAAGATATTCTTGATTTATTACTCAATACTATTATCTGTTATATTCACGAAATCGTTATCAATAGTTTTTGTTTCATTTTTGGGAAAATAGGAAAAATTCACTGTCAAAAAACGAATCTTTTAAATGATTTAATTTACATTGAAACTATATATGAAATCACTATTTCTGGTTAAGAACTTAAACCGCTGATGTAAATTGAAATTTATACGCATGATATAAAATTTTACTTTTGCGTTTATCTTTTCCCGTGTTTTCCTAGACATTTGATGTTAATAATAAAACGTACACATATTTTCTAATTGCAAGGAAAAATAACGAAATAATCCATTTTAATTAATTTTTTCAACTCTTATTCATTTACATGCATTTATAGAAATAGTAGCCAAAATATACACTGGCATATACACAAATGCAGTTGCACCTAATCTGGAATATAGCGATAAATATTTTGTATGGCCTGATAACTGTTTTTTTTTTCCACAGAAATCCTCCCTTTTTTACAAAATTTAGCAAAATATTTATAAATTGACGTACGTTTAATTTTACCCCAACCAAATGAAATTTATGAATCTTGCTTTTTTACATTGGGTGTAGATTTATTTCAAATTATATATTGTCCTAATCAAATGCAAAGATTCTTTGAACACTAGTTATTTAAACTTTACACATTAAAGATTTATACTTTACTAGTTCGTAAACTGCTTTTGTTTAAAGTTTTACCGTTTACTAGGTATTAACATGTTTAGTACATAGTGGTGTATACATTTTGATGATTACGTTTTAAATTTTGTATTTTACGTAAACATAAATATTTCTAAGCATATATAAAGCACTTCCAAAGCGATAATTTGAATACATAATAAGAAAAAAAGTATAGAAATTTTTCTTGGTTTGAAGTATCCCATTTTCTTCAATTAGAACCGAAAAAACTTATGTTAATTATTTATGCAAAGTCTGCTCAACTATGTAAGTAAAGTAAGTTTATGATTAATATACATAATGAAGGCCAAAGCTCGTTTATTCTTAAATGTAAGCAACGTTTATAAAAATTATCCAGATATCTCGTAATTAAGTGTTTTCAGAGTACAAAATTTTGTAGTTGAAATTCCTCAATGCTTGGATAATCCTCTGACATATTAGCTTTCTTCTTTCATTTAAATTGGCGTATTAAATGATTGTATATTTTGAAATATATTTTAAGTTCATTAAGAAGCATTTTTAAAAGATACGTAAAAATACTTTTCTACTATAACTAAAATTTAAAAAATATATTTAAAGTTTTTTATGTGAATTAGTTTATAGAAGAATTACTAATCTTAAAACAAAAGACTATTATTTTTTATGTTTCTTGCCATTTTTGCAAAAGAAAAGATAAAACAATAAATATTTGGAGCAACGTGATACATGTTTCAAAGACTTTGTTCAGAAACTGTTGTTGTGTGTTTAAAAAATTTAGTAAAACGTTCACAAATTTACGTGTAAGTTTTCCTAAACAAAACGGATATCATCAGTTACTTATACTGTGTAAGGATTTATCTCAAACTAAATACTCATCTAATAAAATTTAAAGATTCTCTGAATACAAGTTATTTAAATTTTACTTAAGTATTACACCAGTTTACCAATTAATAAACTATTCACTCTAAGTATGACTTAATAATTATGATTACTTTCTATTTTTTTATCTGTTTAGAAATTTTAAAAATATTTCTAAGTATTACCTGGAACTCCCAAAGCTGTAATTTGAATATATAATAAGAAGAAAAGTACAACAACTTTTCCTTCTTTGAAGCTGCCCATTTTCATCAATCAGAAATGAAAAAATCCATATTAATTATTTACGCAAAGTCTGTTTAGCTATGTAACTTAAGAAAGTTTACGATTAATATGCATAATGAAGTAAAAGCTCATTTATTCCTAAAAATAAGTAACGTTTTTAAAGTTATCCAGATATCTCATAATTAAGTGTTCTCAGAGGACAAAGTTTCATGGTTGAAATTCCTTAATGCTTGGATAATCCTCTAATATATTAGCTTTCTTCTTTTATTTAAATTGCCGTATTAAAGGATTATATATTTTGGAAATACATTTTAAGTTCGTTAAGTAGCATTTTTAAAAGATACTTAAAAGTAATTTTATGCTATAACTAGGGTTTAAAAAATATATTTAAAGATTTTTGCGTGAAATAGTTTTTAGAAAAATTACAAATCATGAAACTTAAGATTATTAGTTCGTGTTTCTTGCCATTTTTGATAAGGAAAGGTTAAAACAGCAAATATTTGGAACGACCTGATACATGTTTTAATGATTTTGTTCACAAATTGTTCTTGTTTAAAAATATAAAAAAATATATAACACATTGTAATAATATACACCTTTTAAGAAAAAAAAAAATATTGTTCTTGTGTGTTTATAAAATTTAGTAAAACGTCATCAAATTTAAGTTTTCCTGAATCAAAAGGTGCACGTTAGCATTGTATACTCACATTGTGGAATGATTTATTACAAACTTAATACTAATCTAATGAAAGGAAAAAATTCTTTTAAGGCCAGTTATTTAAATTTACACAGTATGCTAGTTATTAAACTATTCCCTCAAAGTGTTAGTTAAATGATGTTGATTACTTTCTAATTTTTGTTTGTTGTTGTTCACAGAACTTAAATAATTCTAAGTATTAGATGGAACTCACAAATATGTAATTTGAATAAATAATAATAACAAAAATATAACAATTTTTCCTTTTTTAAATCATCTTATTTTCATCAACCAAAACTAAAAAAAAAAAAAAAAACTGAAATTTATTATTTATTCAATGTCTGCTTAGCTACATAAATTAGTAAATACGTTTTAATATACATAATGAAGCGAAAGCTCATTTGTTCTTAAAAATAAGCAACGTTTATAAAAGTTATCTATATTTCTATAATTATGTATTTTTCTTAGACGATGAAATTTCATGGTTGAAATTTCGAAATGCTTGGATAATCCTCAAACATATTTGCTTACTTCTTTCATTTAAATTAGTGTATTGAAGGATTATATATATTGAAATATATTTTAAGTTCGTTAAGTAGAATTTTTAAAAGATTCATAAAAGCAATTTTATGCTATACCTAAGATTTAAAAAATACATTTAAAAATTTTAATAAGAAATAGTTTATCGAAGAAAAACATTTAGTAAAACAAAATATATATTTTTTTATTTTATGTTTCTTACTAATTTTGGAACGGAAAGTTAAAGCAACAAATATTTGAAACGATTTGATACATGTTTCCAAGATTTCCTTCAGAAACTGTTCTTGTGTGTTTACAAATTTTTTTTAACTTTCGTAAATTTAGGCTTAAAAATCTATACTGAAAGAAATTTGTTGATATTACTTACTTAGTATCGTGTAAGGATTTATTTCAAACTAAATACTAACCTAATAAAATGTAAGCAGCTTTTGACCACAAGTTATTTTAATTTTTACTCAAGTTTTACAGATTTCTAGGTTTTGAACTATTCACTCTAAGTGTTATTAAAATAATGATTATTACTTTCTAATTTTCTTTTATTTGTTTATAGAATTTTAAAATATCAATAAGAAGAAAATACAACAATCTTTCTTGTTTTAAAACATCCCATTTCCGTCAATCAAAACTGATAAAAAAAGATATTAATTATTTATGCAAAGTCTGCTTAGCTGTGTAACTTAAGTAGGTTTATGATTAATATACATAATGAAGCGAAAACCCCTTTATTCTTCAATGTAAGCAAAAATTTAAAAAGTTATCCTGATATTTCATAATTAAGTGTTCTCAGAAGACGAATTTTCATAGTTGAAATTCCTTAATGCTTGGATAATTCACTAACATATTAGCTTTGTTTTCTTTTATTTAAATTGGAGCATTAAAGGATTAGATATTGTGAAAAATATTTTAAGTTCGTAAAGTAGCATTTTTAAAAGTGCTTATTTCATATTTAAAAGATTAATAAAGATATATATTTAAACTTTAAATGTGCAGAATTTTTTATAGAAGAATTACCAACTTAAAAAAAAAAAGAAAAGAAAAAAAAGATTAAATTTTTTACACATCTTGTCATATTTTGCAAAGGAAAGGTTTAAAACAATTGGATTTTATTAATATTTATTGTACAGGGAACACAATTATAAAACTGAATTGAATTTTGTCTGGAAGTTAGATTTTATAAAATACTATAATTACACTGGCGAGAAAAATTTAAGGAACAACCATAAAAAGGTGCTTTGTGTGAATTCTATTCTGGGAACTTCAATGAAACGTTATTGTTTGGTAACTCAATGTTAACGTCATCACGTAGTCCATTGGGATTAACGTTTGCTACAGAAAATATGCAAATTTTTGAGCCCGTTCATTCGGCACGTTTTTAAAGGAGTACACGTGGGTGATTTGAAGTCTAATTTCAAGGATTTTACGTGTAGTTGCATAAAAGTTTCGCTTGTAGTAGGTGGAATATGGCATCCAGAAGACATTTGGCCGATTGTAAGAAATGGCGTACGATAGGGAGAACGGGAGCAGACACACAAAGACAGGGGTCTGTTCAGACTTAAATATAGCCAAAAGCACCATGTCAAGAATCTGTAAACGGTTTAAAAACACTGGTAATGTGCAGATACAATGAGGTCAAGGTCAAAAACGTGGCACAACAGACTATCAGGACCTCTATTTGGCAACGAGAACAAAAAGAAATAGGCTACTGACATTAGTTCAGATTGCAAGGGAGTCACTGCAGCAACAGGAACTCGATTATCCAAATTTACTGTGACTGACAGGCTGCCTAAAAGAGGGCTGTATGCAAGTAAACTCATGATTTGTAATCCACTAAGACCAGCAGTGAAATGCGCCCGGGTAAATTGGCGCAGAGATCATCGTCATTGGAGCACCACGGACTGGAGCCGAGTTCTCTGCATCGATGAATCGCAATTTTGTTTGGGGAGTGATTTCAGACATGTTACGATATGGAGGGAAAAAATCACACACAATAAGGCTGCAAACATCCGTGAAAGGCATCGATACAAAGGTCCTGGAATCATGGTATGGGCGGGCATCATTTTGAATGGCCGCACTGACTTACACATTTTTACCAGCGCAACTGTAAATGCTGAAATATACAGAAATGAGAATCCTGATTCTCATGTCAAGTTGTTTAAGGGTGCAATCGGAAATAACTTCGTGTTAATGGATGATAATACGCGACCTCAAGGTGCTGCACTAGTGACTGATTATCTTGAGGGCGAAGGAATCCAGCGAATTTAAAGACCTGCATATTCTCTGTATTTAAATCCGATAGAACATGGTTGGGGCGCACCAGTACGCCGACTTGCATCTCGGCAATCCCCAACTACTCTCAAGGAGCTTCGGAGAACTATTCATCTTGAATACACACCGTTACCGCAAGCACTTCTGGTTAATCTAATCCACAGTATGGAAAATCACTGTAAAACTTCCATTTCGGTCAGGAGTGACCAAATACCTTATTGATTTTTCCTGTGTGTCTCTAATATATTGTAAAAGTACAATTTCCTTATCCCCTCTTATATCACTCAGTCCTATGTTTTTATGTAAATTTATTTTTTGCAAAAATAGGCAGTTCTGCATTTTGAATATATGTCAGACATGACAAAATAAAGATCTTGTGTAAGTTTCATGTTCTTATCCGCAAAATTATTCAAGTTCGATGAGTTTTTATAGTTGTTCCTTTAATTTTTCTCGCCAGTGTATATCCTATTCACTTCTTTTCGTAAATTCGAAAATTCGAATACATTACAATCTACTACTGGCTAATAATTGAAAAGTATTCGAATGATGTTATGCAGTTTAAATTTTCCATTTGCACTTTACAAACAAAAATAAAATTTGTTAAAAATTTATATTTGTTACAAAATGACCTTCGACACCGTGTTCCTGACATTTTTCCGCCTAGTCGGGGTCTTACCTCGAATACGGACAAGTCCTGTAAAAGTAACGACTAAATGAACACCCGTATTTATTCTTTATTTCAAACTTACTACCCGTTGGAAAAGTATTCGTTACTAGTTACTTTCGCAATAGCTTGTACTACTGCAATAGCTAACCATTGTTGGTCGGAAAATCACAGTTTTAATTTTTCGGAGGGTACAATAATTCAGAAATGCTCATCTATTTACGACCTTAATTTCTGGGAGGCTTATCACATATGGAAGAATTCGGACAGCTTAGTTAATGATATGTCCAGTACACCAATTTTTTCAAATGTCTGGCTACCTTTCATTTAATTCATTCTCATCGTTCCTTTCCTCCTTTTTCCCCTCCGTACAAAGCGTTTCAAACGTCTGGCTGCCTTTCACTTAATTCATTCTCTTCGTCCCCACCCCCTTTATTCGCCTTCATACATAAACTCTACCGGTCTGGCGGAGCGTTTCTATTGGTCTCTCTGTCACATGTGTTTTTCTGTCTCCGCTGTTGTTTTTGAAGAGGTCGCCGCCATTTCATCTCGGCGCGTGCGAAAGACGGCAGGCAAATTGACATGGCTTAGGATTTTTAATTAGTTTTAATCTTTTGAATTGGCACTGATGATGGAGCTTTAGGGGCTCCGAAACAGCTGTTTGCCAATATATATATATTTAATTTGTGCTATTTCACATTGTACATTTATTTTTATTACTTCCGTTATTTTTAAGAAAACGGCTATTAACAATCACGTACATTACACATATATTCGGTGTATTTTGTATGGTGGCTTTTTAATTTTGTTTTATTTGTTCGTAAAACTTAAAAATATTTTGAAGTAATAAATAGTACTCCCAAAGCTGTAATTAAAATACATAATAATAAGAAAATACAACAATCTTTCTCTCTTTAAAACATCCCATTTTCGTCAATCAAAACTGAAAAAATGAATATTAATTATTTAGCCGAGTCTGCTTAGCTATGTAACTGAAGTAGGTTTATGATTAATATACATAATGAAGCGAAAACTCCTTTATTCTTAAATGTAAGCAAAGTTTTAAAAAGTTATCCTGATATTTCATAATTAAGTGATCTCGGAGGACGAAATTTCATGGTTGAAATTCCTTAATGCTTGGATAATCCACTGACATATTAGCTTTCTTTTTTTATATAAATTGGAACATTAAAGGATTAAATATTTTGAAATATATTTTAAGTTCGTTAAGTAGCATTTTTAAAAGATGCGTAAAAGTGTCTACGCTATATTTAAGATAAAAAAATATATATATTTAACATTTTAAATGTGAACTAGTTTATAAAAAAGATTGCAATTGTTTACACATCTTGTCATATTTTGTAAAGAAAAAATTTAAAACAACTGTATTTTTAAATATTTATTATAAAGATAACAAAATTAAACACCTAATTATTTTTTGTTTGAAAGATGATTTTTAAGAATTGAAAAATTATGTCGCATTTACTTTTTTTCGTACATTTCAAAATTCGAATACATTACAATCTACACAGTGTGTACCAAAATTTCAAAGACTTATTCTATAGACAAAAAAAATAAGAACTGAAATGAAAATTTTGATCTATGTTTATTCGAAATTATCCCCTCTGGATTTAACACACTTTTTACAACGACTGTAATAGTTATCAAAACACTTTTTGAAGTCCGCCTTTGCAATGTGCGTCAAATAGTCGGTCGCTGTCGCTTGAGTTTGTATCCTTTATGTACATTGTCAACTTGGGGAACAGAAAATAATCACAGGGGGGATAAATCTTCTGCGTAAGGAGGATAGTTGAACATGACGACCCCTTTAGAAGCCAGAAAATTACGCACAATAATCGAAGTTTGTGGTGGTACGTTGTCGAGCAAGAACGGCTATCAGTACCGAGGACTTACTCTGCATATCCGGGCCATGAATCGCTTCATCACTTCCAAATTGCAACGCTGAATAACAGTAGTTCCTTAAATTTTATGTTCGTCCGTTGTTCGACCTTCGCGAGCTCCGACATGATCACGTTACACAGTTCAAACAAACCGGATGCGCTTAGTACTTATGACTCATTCTTCTTTCATTATTACACAAGAGATAGCAATTTGAAATTGGACCGTTTAACAAGAAAAAGTGTAGTCGTGCTTTCGACATCACCTGCGAACACGCAACGTCATCTGTTGGCCCGTAATTTAACAACTCCGGGAAATTTTGGGACGTACTGTGTACTACAGGTTAATATTTGAAAAGTATTTTTATTACAAAGTCCTTCGAAACCGTGCTGCTTTCGCCTAGTCACGATCCCGCCTCGAACACGAACGGGACCTTCCGTGACGTTTATGAAACTACATGTATTACATCGCTAATTTAGTGAAAATGTAAGCCAGATAAATCAGAAAATAAAGCGAAAGCTTGCATCTATCTTAAAATTTGCTACCTATTATTGATTGAAATTTTTATTGATTGGATTTTTCATATTTGTAATTCTTTGTGTTAATTCAATTAACTTCAATTACATTTTTCTTCTTATTGTAACTAAGGATACAACATCCAACCCTGGCTTCCCTCCGTTATAGAACACAGGTGAAAACAACTTTTCTGTTAACACTTTCCAGCATAGTTGAAAAGGGTTTATGAATTCGCCGGTTAAGAATTCTGTTTGCCGCCTGTCTGTCTGTGCTCTAACTCGCATAAATATACCCTAATTCCCCTGCAATTGATATATGTTATTGATATTTACTATGGTGTGTTCGGTATTGAAAATAAAGTGTGTAGCTTTTATAGTTCCTCTACAGGGACACTCAAAACAATTCTTTTACATTACGGTCTATGAGGAAAAATCGTTTGCGATGTGTTTAAATAATGTTATCATATTTCAGACATATTTATATTAATATATAGCACTGAGGTGCACTACATGATGCTTCCATGATTCATCTTTCATTTACAGGGACACACAAAATAATTCGTTGCCGTACTGCCTATTAACAGTAATTGCTGGAAGTGCGTTTTCAGTTGTTGTACACTTTTTTAAATGCGACTTAATTTTTGTCTATAACTTGGTCTGTATCAATTCCATAGATCATATACAGGACAACACAAAAGATCTGTAGTACATTTCGAATATTGACGGAAATTGCTGAAGGGAAATTTTCAACTGTGCTATGCGTTTCCTAACGGAACTGAATTATTGTATACTATGTAGTATACATATAGAAATCTATATATCACATACAGGGCTACACAAAATACTATTGATGGTAATTGCTGAAATTGTGTATTCAAATATGTTATGAGTTTTTCAAATTGTTTACTTAGACATCATCTTTAACCGTATTAAATGGCGATGATTTGTTAAAGTATTCTGGAAGTGTGCGAGAGTGTCTCATAATCTATGCTCGACGGATGATTTTCTTCTCTTTTTTAAATTGAAAACTGGAATGGATTTTATAAATTTACTATATTTTTTTAGATTGCCCATTAACAACATAGAAAACATTTCTTTAGGAAAAATTCAAATAAAATTTTGAAATTCATTAAAAGCGTTATATTTTTGTATTAGTTGCATTGCAGGAGTTAATATCTGAAGAAATCTCCAAAGATTTCGCTCATTACAGGAGTCTTTTAATTTAATTCATTTCAGCGGTTTAAGCGCCTAGTTCAATTATATTGTTAAATTTGCGTTTTATTTATATTATTTAATTATTTTATGTATTTAATGCCGAAGTTTTAATTTCTTTATGGAATATTATATGGAAACAAATGCTGAACTATTTATATTATTTTAACTGCCAATGGGTTATTCGTTCTTAATCCTGCTGCACGCAATAAAAATAGATTAAAAAACAATTCCTGCGTGAAAAGTATTTTAAAAACCATTAAAAAAATCAATAAATTCAGATACAGTGTTTACACAAATTGTATTTAAAGGAATATTCTTTTTCCTATAAGACGGTGTAAAGATTGAAATTGTGGGATGTTTAGCAGCTAAGCAGTAAAAGCGAAATTTATTGATCTGTTGTTGCCAGCGTCAATATGACTTCTGCGTTACGCACGAACATTTTTCGCTTTTTGTGCTATAGATATGGTGTTCTCATGCATTTTGGCATGTAAAGTATCTTCAGTGTATCTTTATTGTGGCATTTCGCTTTAATAAAGCGCATCATTGAACCGTAACAAAGTAGGTTTGTACAATTCCCCTTTTATCTTTCTAAAAAGTAAAGATTTCGTTTCAATATGTGTACTCTAAGTAGTCAATATGTGTAAGTCCAAACGTGTGCGTTAGTAATGCGGACGTCATGCTGTTACGTCATTAGACGTTCATGTATGCTTTAAAAATTGTAATGTCAGAGAAATAAACGCATGACATATAATACCGGGTATCCTAAAATGAACTGACTAATTTTAAAATTCAATAACTTCCAAACGGTGACAGATTTTTAAAAAAATCTTGCAGGAGAGTAATGTATGATGTCAGGAGTTTTTTTTACAGCGATTCTTGCTTTTAGTTCGATTTATCAGCAATAGATGGCGCTGCGAGCAATAAACATTCAATCGAGACAAAGACAGAAATCACCCAGCATTGATGTGAAGGAAGGAGGTTAATACACGGAGTGGGTATCATTCATCAATACAATCTTATTCAGAATCGGGCCCTAAGAATAAGATTGTATTAGCTAATGAGACCCACTCCGTGTATTGAACCTCCTTCCTTCGCATCAATGTCGGATGGTTTTAGTTTTGGCCTAGATTTCACTCCCATTACTCACAGCGCCATCTATTGCTGGTAATTCGAACTGAAATCAGGAATCGCAGTAAAAAATTCCTGATATCGTACATAACCCTCCTGCAAGAATTTTTAAATATCTGTCACCGCTTGGAAGTTATTGAATTTTAAAATCAGTCAGTTCATTTTAAGATACCCGGTATATACTTACAGTTGCAGTATATACTTACGAACAGTAATACTTGTGTGTATGTAGTAGACATACAAACACTTACACATACAAACGCAAGCTCCAAATTGTCACCAAGCTTTGGGATATTTGTCAAAATATCATTAAGCTTTAAACAAGGTCAATTTCTGGATAAGTGGCAAATTGGCGAAATTCGTTTTAAAATAATACCTGGGTGATTTCTCGCCAAAGCATGGTGGTGTTTTTTTTCTCCATATCATAATATCGAAAAATTTTCCTAATTTACTCCTAGCTAATATTTGTCATTTCTTTCTGTTCAATAAAATTTCATTTCTAAGAAAACTTATGTTTTTTTTTTTTTTTTTTTTTTTTTTTTTTTTTTTTTTTTAAGTTAACGTTTTCTGATTTCTCAAACTGATAAAACAAATCAAATACTAATTTGCTTTAAATTTATCTAGAAACAAATGGCAAATTTCTGATTTATTTTAAAATTATTAATTATACATAAAGCAACTGTGCGACGTTGGTAAGAAGCAATGAATCAATAGATGAAGCAAACTGACTTGCTGTGTAAAATATATTTTCAAATAAAATAAGCTTACTAAAGCAAACAATTTATTTTCAAAAGGTTTTTTTTCATTCAATGCATTTTACATTTTTCACAAAAGAATTAATCAATAACTAGCCTGATAGAAAAATAAATTTTCTTTGTTTCAAATCTAATCTCATTGTCTTAAAACAAATATTTCCTTTACAATAAATTTTTGATTTCACAACAAACTGATAATCTAAATCAAATATAAAAACACTTCAAAAATTTCCACAAACAAATGACAGTCCTCCTTCTCTTTTGTTAATAGAAAATATAAATGAAGGAAAAGTGGTGCATTTCAAAGAACAGTTTAGTAAATCCTCTAAGATGTCGGATTTTGTTTTTATTTTTGACGCTTGTTAATACTTCAATAAATATAGTGAAAAAACCTCTGCGTTGGTATCTTTATCCTAGTTCAGAAAAAAAAACAGCCAAGAACATGCTTGTTTTTTTTGGGGTGCATGGCTAAACAGAGAATATGGTTAAAACGATCAATTTGCACATTAAGACTGTTTCCCCGTTAAAACTATATATAAAGATTTTCACGATTTTTACGAGCTACAAAAGCAGAATCACGGTTCACACGAGCAAAACGCTCTTCATTTCAATGTGATTTTCAGAGAAATGTAGGTAGAATTAGAAAAACAATATATTTCCTGTCGAACACCGTTCTCCCTCAGCAAAAATATTTCTACAACACAACTGTCTGTGAAAATGTAGTAATATATAAGTTTTACCAGACAGAATTTCAACCTACAAGAAGATCCCCCCCCCCAAAAAAAATACAAAGGAATGCCCTGGGGTCTTGAAATAATGAAAGAAAGAAGGGAGCCATAAGCCCGTTTCAAATACCGATCCTTTATAAGATTTACAACTGAGCGATGGAAAAAAAGGATCACAGCAGAAAATTTTTATTTTTTTCTTTAATATTTTATAATGCTATAAATTAAAATACTCACAAATACTCTTAAACTATAATATTTATTTAACAGTGTTATACATAGCAAATGCGGTGCAAGATATGCTCGTGCACAAATCTAATGTGTTTAGTTGTAGTCTGCTGATTGCAGTTCAAAATGAAATATAATTTCAAAATACAAAATAATAGTATGTGAATGTATTACATAATTCTCCTTTTTAATTTTTAATCACGGTAACGTTGAGGTTTTATATAGATGCGCGCGGTGTACCGACGAACTGCTTCTGAGTTCAGAACAGGAGCACTGTTGAGATCCGCAAGGACATCAGGCACTGTTATGTCAGGATCAGAGAACTCAGTCGGCTGAGGATTGCTGGATGATTCACAGTCCAATGGAGGAGTTGATTGGAGATATGTTCCTGGTTGATTAGTGTACAGCGGGACTTTGTCAGTTGTACAACCGTCAGGATCATCAACCTGGGTGGCTACATTCAATGGTGAGTGAAGTCAGGTCTTAACTCATGAATGCTTGCGATGTATTTCTTACCACTCACATTGAAATACCATGTTGCGCTACCTTTGAGATTTAACAAGACACCCCTTATACCATCAGTGGTTTCTATGAGATCTCACAAAGACTTTCTGGCTAGGAACAAATTACGAAATGTTTTGTGCGATCTGTCATAATAGTATTTTTGAGCTTCTTGTCTACCTTGCACATAAACTAAAGTACTAGGGTGCACAAAAGAAATAGGTGTACGTATTTGGCGTTTTAAAAATAACTCTGCTGGTGCACAATTTGTGGTTGCATGTGGTGTACACCTGTACATCGTCAAAAATCTGTTATTTTTATGACGTACCGTTGATTTGTCAAACTTGTCAGAGTTCATCTTGTTCAGTGCATTTTTAAATGTTTGTACTGATCTCTCTGCTAGACCATTTGCCTGTAGTCTATATGGTGGAGTTAATGTATGCTTCACTCCATACTCTTACATAAAGGATTAGAATTCATCAGGCGTTAGCTGGTGACCATTCTCTGAGATTATTTACACTGGCAGACCATATCTAGAACAAAACCGTTGAAAAGCATCAATAGTGTTTGAAGCAGTAATTGGAGACATTAAAATTACCCCAAGCCATATAGAATGATTATCTACTACTAGTAAATAATTTTTGCCATCTTTCAGAGCAAAGTCAATGTGAACTCTCTCCCAGGGAGATTTTGCCCAAGTCCAATGATGTAATGTAGCTGCCGAAGGTGTTCCAGCATTTTGTTGAAACGCTGAACATTTGCGCACCATCTCTTCAATATACGCATCCAGATGTAGCCAACAAATATGGCTACGTGCTATAGCTTTAATTTTGCTTTAGCAAGGATGAGTGTTATGGATCATTTCTAACCGTTGATTTGGAAAATTTTCATGTATAATGACCCTAATCTCCCACAAAACGCAATTGTTATCGACCGATAATTGACTTTTTTAGACTAAAAATGGTTTGAGGTCATCACGGACCACTTTAGAAAGCCAGCCATTTCTAAATGTTTACCAAAAAGTTTTACTGGAACAATATATTTCTGAGACACTTAGTTAACTGACTGAATAGAAAATAAATCACGTTCAAGTCAAGTGCAGCATCATTATCCATATCAGCATAAACAATTTTGTCAGAAGAATGTCTCTGAGATTTCGACCTGCAAACTGGATATATATGGCCAATTTGTTCACACGAATGGTATTTAGCATTTATAGTGTATTTACATGTTTTGGGTGCATGCACTGCACTACAATGGAAACTCGTCACCTTGTTTGCGTCGTGATTTTTGCTTACATTTTGACGAGTCACTTTGTTTTAAGTCGCATTGCGCACTTTGTTGACACTTGAATTGGGCATCTCCAATACTGATGCATCCACGTTGACGAGCACCATTGCTAGCGCTATGTCGTACGTGAATATATCACAGTTTCTTTCTTCAAATCAGGAATCTAGTCCCTATTAAGCCGTGTTTTCATTTCCCTAATTGCACTGTTGAAATGAAAAGGATATGTGAAATCAATAGCTTGAAAATTTCATTGACTAACTGCAATGTTAGCCAAGTTTTTCTGGGAAATGGGAAGGGATCAGTTGTATTACTTTACGTCGTTCATGTCTTTTGGAATTACTACTAATTCTTTAGAGGCTTTGATCTTTCAGTATTGTGATTTTGTCTAAAGAAATGACCCGTCTAAAGAAAATAACATTAGCAAGACTGAATATTTGTTCTTAACTTTATGATATAAAGTTAATTTTAGTATTGAGATAATTAGAATAATTAATAGTCATTAGTGTAATTATACGTGTTTTAAGATTTTTATTATCTTTACGTGTATTACGAGTAACGGTTAATGCGAGTCCTTTTATAATTCCCTTGCTTCCCGTATTAATCAAATTCGACTGTATTTCAGTATTTTGATCTAGATCATACTGATTGATAAAGAAATAATGAAAGCTAAATTATTTCAACTGGAAATTTTCACATCGTATGGTTTCTTTATCAATCAGTATCATTTAAAAATACTAAATACAAATAATAATTTGTTTCAAAGAAATTTAGGAACAAATCGTAAATTTCGGATTTATTTCGAAATTGTCAATTGCAAATAAAGGAAGTATGACTCGTCGCTAAGGAAATATCTTTTGATACATAATACAAAGTGATTTCCTTTGTAAAATATATTTTAATAGAAAAGGAGCTTAGCAGGTTTGAAAAAATTGGTTTTTATACCCTTTGCGCTCGTTGAAGATTACTTTTAAAAATAACTATCAACAGTTTGACTACCTTTATTTCTAAGCAGAAAAATGTTTATCATTGAATTCTATAACAAACATTCTAGAAATATACTTTACAGATTTTGTTCAAAAATACTGGTAGTCAAAGCTGAATTCTGAAATATTGTTAGCGACTAGTGTTATCGGGTGATACCCGACAAAGAAGTGCAAATAGTTAACAGAAGTGCAAAGGGTTAACAAAACAAAAAACAAGATCAGTTTTTGATTTCAAATTTTATTTGACAGTCAACCATTTTGTAAAAAACGCAAATTTTCAAAAACTCGTCGGTCAAGCCAAACTCGTCAAGCGCTCATCGGTAATGAGTTATATATATTAGGGATCCAACCCGGGCTTCCTGGGTTATAAAACATAAGTGAAAAAGTTTTTATTTTATTGAAAACTCTGATAGATTTTTTGCAATAAATTTTACAATATTTGTACACTATTTTTTACATTGCCCGCTGACAACAAAAAAGCATTTCTATATGAAAAATATCAATAATGCGATTAAACAAAATTATTTTGAAATGTATTGAAAGTTATACATTCGTATTAACCGCATGTTAGGAATTAATATCTGAAGAAATTCCCAAAGATTTCGCTACTTACAGCAGATTTTGTGATTTTGATAATTTCAGTAGTTTAATTACCTTAGTTCGATTACATGTCTGTTAAATATGTGTATAATTTTTATTATTTTATTTATTGATGAAGTTTTAGTTTCGTTGTGTAATATTAGCTGGATACAAATGCTGAACTATTTATATTGTTTTAAGTGAAAACGGGTTATTCTTTACAAAACGGGATGCACACGATAGAGATAGATTTTTAAAAAAATCCTGCTTGAAAATTATTTTAAAAACTATAAAAAATCAATAAATTAAGATACAGTTTTCAAACAAATTGTATATGAAAGTACCTTTTGTTCCTATTTCACGGTGTAAAAATTGAAATTTTGTGATGTTTAGTAGTCAAAATTTTGCAGTAAAAGCGCAAGTCATTGCTTAGGTATTGCCACCGTCAATATGACGTCAGCGTTACTTTTGCTGTATAATAAATATTTTATCGTACTTTCCTTCACTGATTTCAAACGAAATTACTCAGACAATCCCTAATACCACAGAACGCTTACATGCCATTTTACAGCGAGGAAAAATGAGTTAAAAAGTCGCGTTTTTCAATGAAAATTAAGAAATTTTGTTTTTGAAATGTTTTTATTTTTTATTATTCAAAACGCTATTTGTTTCTTCCTACATATTTCACCTTCGAAAACAACTTCATAAATTATGTTATTATAATAAGTCAAAAAAACTCCCATGCCCACTTAATCAATAACTTATACTCTGGAGAAAAATAGGTTCTTTCAGATGTATTTCCATTTCTAATAAAACAAATATTGTTTTTTAAATAAATGTCTTTTGATTTCTCATCAAACTGATAAACTAAATCAAATATTAAAACACTTTTAAAAATTTCACAGAAAAACGAGAACCCTCCCTATTTTTGTTTTGTTATCATTAAATGAATAGTGAAGCGTTTTAACGGAACATTCTAGCATGAAAGCTCTCTAAGATGTCAGAAATAATTCTGTTTTATAAACTTCGATTTTTATCGCTAGTGAAAAAAAAAAGTTTTCTATTCTAAGATTTTTAATTTGTCAGATTTTATTTTTCTCTTTTCCATTAAAATTTAGTTTCATTTAAGTTATTAGAAGTAACTTCTAATAGAGAGGTATTCAAAAGTTTTGCATCAGTTTCATATTTTTAAGTGTATATTGTTTATGTTTATTAATATTTTGATTCTATGCAAATTATTTTTTTATATAAAAACAAGTATTTCTCAGATTTAACTATTGTATATGACATTTATTTATTATCCGTTTATTGGGTTCCGTACTTAAAAAGTGAAAACGGAAAGATCACTTCTGTGTCTGTCTGCTCGTCTGTCAGCCCTTTTTCTCATTAACTATGGGACGTAGAAAGTTCAAACTTGGGAAAGTTATAAAACCAATTTCCCCAAATATTTTCAGATTAATAATCATGCACAAATATGTTTAGGAAAAATTTAGGGGCTGGATACAAATGTTGAACTATTTATATAGTTTTAAGTATAAGCGGGTTAATCTTCACCAAACAGGAGGCACGCGATAGAGACAGATTTTTTTAAAAAATCCTGCTTGAAAATTACTTTAAAAATCATAAAAAATCAGTAAATTAAGATACAGTTTTCAAACAAATTGTATTTGAAAGTACCTTTTGTTCCTATTTGACGGTGTAAAAATTGAAATTTTGCGATGTTTAGAAGTTAAAATTTTGGAGTAAAAGCGAAATTCAATAGTCAGATGTTGCCACCGTCAATATGACGTCAGCGTTACTGTTGCTGTATAATATATATTTTATCGTACTTCCTTTCACAGATTTCAAACGAAACTACTCAGACAAATCCCTGATACTATAGAACGCTTACATGCCATTTTACAGCAAGGAAAACTTTAAGAGAAAATTAAGTTACTTGAAAAAAAAAGTTTTCGTTTTGCATATTGTGTGGGGTATCATGTGAAAAATCTCATAATACCGAACTAAAAAATTTATTTGTTTTAATTTTAAGTATTATATTTTCAGAGATATCGTCGAATATGCACTGCAAAACTATGTTCCCCTCCCCTTCTATTTCCGAATCTACTGAAACTAAAACTATGAAAGAATTAGGGGTAGTAGGAGTTTATTTAAGCCTTCCAGGAAAACTATAGCGATTTTTTCAATATTAGCGAATTTTCAATACAAACAATTAATTTTGAAATCATAATTCGATTCATTGGGAAATGTTACCTTAGGCATAGGTGCCAACCTCTCATTAATATTCCGTAATATGCGGGTTAATTTGACTCAGGTTTAACACGTTTCGCACCAGAAATTTTTTTAAGAAATGAAATTAAATAAATTCCACGTAGAAACCTGAAATTGTACAAATAAAGATTCATCCAATAATTTTTCTGGTTTGAAGCGTTGTTAACTGAGTCAAATTAACCCGCATATTACGGAATATTAATGAGAGGTTGGCACCTATGCCTTAGGATACGAACTGGGAAGTCATTGAGGCAAGAAATTTAGAAATCATGCAGCTTTACAATTTTAAACTTCTAAAGTTAAATTCATTATTAATAGTTGTAAAATGAATTTCATTGCGTGTAGTTTTTTAAGCAGAACTCGAACACTACGTAGCGGAATGGAGATATATTTTAGACAAGCCGGTCGTTTCTGAGTGGGGCCCAGATACATAGTGCATCGTACCGCCCTGATTTCGCTTGGGGCCCAGAATGTGCATTTTATATGCAACCAGAAAAATATAAATAAAATACTTTAAATTAATAGTATACGAAAATAACTAATAAGAATATAAAAAAGCACTCAAATAAAGATTTCGCGACATATTGTTTATTTTCATGAGCCTTCTGACAAAATACTATTGGGCCCTAATCGTGATTATCTAGGGGTGGGGCTCAAGTAGTACTTTGTATCTGGGCCCCACTCGGAAGCGACCGGCTAGTCTATAATAAACAAGTTGGAAATTGTACGTCAAACATGACAAATGAGGTGCGTTCGTACTATAGCTAGTTATATAAATATTCAGATCTTGATGATTTTTAATTCTGTGAAATGAATTATATCGTCTGCAGCTTAATTTCTGCAATAAAATAAGTATCTCGGTCGTTTGACGATTAAACCTCGAAAGCTCCTATAACGAGAAAGCACCGATTTTTTTTTAATTCAAATTTCTTAATAAATATTTTTATTCATATCTCCTAAAGTTTTGATTCGATTTTTATAAAATTTGAAATGTCTCGACACAATTCTGCAAAGATAATACATCTTAAATTTCAAACCATTCGGTTGGGTAGTTTTTGCGTTGTTATATGCAGACGGACGGACAAAGCGACGACAATAGGTGCTACGTATTTATATAATTACGAACCCACCTAAAAATCAGCAATAGTTCTGTTTTTCGTCTAATCGTCCGCAATCGTGTTCATAGCCGATGTCGCCCACAAACTCGCTAGCTCTGAAATCGCTGGGAAATACATGATTAACTACTTTTTTTTGTAGACTTGTAAAGCGGAGTTTCACATTCTTACTTAAAACTGCTGCTGAGATATGGCACAATTACCTAACATTTTCGACACACAGTGTGACCCCCTTGATGAATTATTATCTAAAATTGCTGAAATACATAGTTACCTATTTTCTAGTACATTTGTTATCCTGAATTTCACGCATCTACTTATTACTGAGATATCGCAAAATAACATAGGAAATCCGACACCCATTTAACCCTCTTTTGTGGCTGAATTTCTAAAATTGCAGTAATACATATTTAACTATTTTTTAGTAGATTTGTTATCCTGAATCTGCGATTTCAAGCTCATAACTAAAAATGCTGCGAACATTCGAAATGACCTAAGATTTTCGACCCCCATTTAGCCGCCCCCCCCCCTTAATGGGTGAATTTCTAAAATCGCTGATATATGTGTTTAACTATTTTCATAGCAGATTTGTTATCCTGAATTTCACGCTCTTATCCAAAACTACTGATGAGATATGGTGACAAGGTGAAATCAACGAAAATTATCGAACCTCCCCCCCCATTTAACTCCCTTAGTAGTTGAATTTCTAAAATGGCCTAAAATGCATGTTTATCTATTTTTTAGTAGATTTGTTATCCCGAAATTCACGCTCCTAACTATAACTTCTACTGAGATATGGCAAAATGGCGTAAAACATTCAACCCCTATTTAACCCCCCTTAGTGTCTGTATTTCTTAAATCGCTGAAATACGTGTTTAACTATATTTTCAGTAGATTTGTTATCCTGAGTTTCATGTTTCTACCTATAATTTCTACTGAGATATGGCAAAATGACCTAAAATATTTGGCCTCTTATTTAACCCCCCTTAGTTGCTGAATTTCTAAAAATGCTGAAATATATGTTTATCTATATTTTTTGTAGATTTGTTAACTCGAATTCCTAGCTCCTATCTAAAAATGCTGCTGCGATATAGCGAACAGGCAAAATGACCTAAAACGTTCGACCCCCCAATTAACCCCCTTAATTGATGAATTTCTAAAATCGCTGAAATATGTGTTTAATTATTTGTTTAGTAGATTTGTTATCCTGAATTTCACGTTCCTATCTAAAACTGCTGCTAAGATATGGCGAAAATGCAAAATGACTCAAAAATTTCGACCCTCATTTAAGCCCCTTAGTGGTTGAATTTTTAAAATCGCTGAAATATGTGTTTAACTAACTTTTAGTACATTTGTTATCTTGAATTTCGCTCTGTTAACAAAAACTGTTGTTGAGATATGGTGAAAAGGCAAAATGACCTAAAACTTTAGAACTCCCATTTAACCCCCTTCTTGATTGAATTTCTAAAATCGCTGAAATATGTATTTAATTATTGTTTTAGTAGATTTGTTATCTTGAAGCTCACGCTCTTACTTAAAACTGCTGATGAGATATGGTGAAAATGTGAAATCACCAAAATTTTCGCCCCCCCATTTAACCCACTTAGTGGTTGAATTTCTAAAATCGACTGAAATACATGTTTAACTATTCTTTAGTAGAATTGTTATCCCAAATTTCAGGCTCCTACTTAAAACTCCTGCTGAGATATGCCGGAAAGACAAAATTATCTAAAACTTTCGACACCCCCCATTTGACCCCCTTATGCTGTGAATTTTCAAAAATCCTTTCTTAGTACGCGCCTACATTGTGTAAAGAACATGTCTGCCAAATTGCATTGTTCTAGGATAAACGGTTGAGGCTTGGCGTTGATTATGAGAAAATCAAGCTACTCCTTTATAAGTATAGAGATATATGCCTATTTGAAGATTTTAGAAGTCGATTTATGTAAAAAATTTTACAAGTTACAATGCATACTTTTTTCCAATATTAATTTAATAATTTATGTATATTTAAAGAAAATTGGGAAAAATATGTAATGTACCCCATAAAAATTTTAATAGAAATCGATTTCTAGAAGCTTTCAATATGTGAATCTAAATTAATCTCTCAACCCACCAAGGTATTTTTGAGTTATGCTTAAACTGCTCGACGCATTGAAATTTGTTTTGAAGCTATTATTAATAATGACTTTAACTTTAGGATTTCAAAATTTTAAAGGTGCATAATTTCTAAATTTCTTCCCCCAATGACTTCCCATTTTGTATTCTAAGGTAACATTTACCAAAGAATCAAAATATCATCTAAAAATTAGATGCTCATATTGAAAATTTCAGTTTGTTACAATTTCAGTATGGAAATGATCCCTTATGCTTATTTATTTAAATATGGAAAGAAGACACAATTTCCTGTTAATTGGCTATTTCTGTTTTTTTCTGGGATAATTTGGTAATTAAAGTATTTGGTGTGTATCTTTTTTTGGTTAATTGTATATTTTAACAAAGTTTTACGTTATATTTTACAAAGTTTCATATTAGTTAGATTGCACCCTTCGTTTTCATTATGTATGTTTTTTTATTCATAAACATAATTTTTTTTGGCAGTGAGGCGTAATTCCCGAACCACAAATTGCCTCGACAGTAATGTATTATCCGTAATTTTCTGTCGGGATTTATTCGAAATTTTTGCAAAATTACATCGGATCGATACTAATTACTATTAAATGAGATTATTTTCAACTAATTGCTCATAAACACTGCCAGTGTCATTTGTTGCTTCACACATTTGTTCAATAGGTGCAAATAACAAACATAAATTTTGGTGTCAGAATATTTAAGAGAGTAGAATTTTTAAGAAGTACTGAATTTTTATAAAAAAGCCTAAGTGATGCTTTTGTCGATAAGCCTTTCTAGATTTAAGATCTAAGCTTCTAGATTTTTCAAAAATATTGAACACATATTTTCCGTTTTCAATCCGCTGTATATCTCCCGAGTTATTCGACCGTTTCTAGACTTTTCGGACTTATTTCTTTTGAAATAAACAAACAAAATAGCTGTTCAAACCCGATACGCAAGCATAAAAGCCCAACCTGAAATTGACTCAAACCTAAGACAATTAGATTCAAGTCAACACCCAACAAAAACAGTTATCGTCAACCCTATCCAACCCGAACAGCAGGACGAGTCGGTATCGGGTAATATCGGGTTACCCGTACTGATGTAGTACTCTAATTCATATTTATTTTATAAAAAAGTTTACATAAATGTTTTATATACATTTATGATACATAAAATTTTTGAAGTATCCCTTTGGAAAAAGAAAAAAAACCTATGCACGATATGATGACTTTTTTTAAAAGTATAAAGTAGTAATGTGCATCTTAATACCATACTTAAAATTCATGACGTTTGATCTATTTGTATCAAATTTAAAGCCAATAAAGTAAAATAAAAAAAATATATAATTTGACAACTCAGAATAACCATTGGGAAAATGTTCCAAAAGCTTTAAAAAAAAAAAAAAAAAAGGTGTTTTTGTGCTATAGCGGCCCCCTCAATTATGATTATGCCAGGGTAGTAGTTATGATTTCGCCAAGATCATCGCGAAGCTTATATATGCATTCTATATACGCATATGTATATATATATTCCAAACACTCTTATATGTACCATATACGTCATTATACACATATTACTTACGTCTTATATGTCGTATATTCATCATATACACATGTCATATATGATCATATATGACTATAACTTGGCCACATACGTCAAGAAACGTTATATATATATTATATATTATTATAAAGTCATGCATGCTTTTTCAATCTGGCGATAAATCTTGGTCGCTTGGCGATTCATTCTTAGGGGCCGCTATAACACGAAAGTACCAAATTTACAATATATTAATGAAAACAGAAACAAATAAACCGAAATATCCAAATATAATGCCAACTTTAGGTGTTAGCATTGACATTTTTAAAATTTGGTACAATTTCCATTTGTAGACCATCCCCTCAACAAAATTTAAGTATTGCTTTAACTCTTGTTTAGATTGATGTCTGAGCTAAAGGTATTTTGAGGAAATTAAAGTTGAAGACCACGTTTTTTGCTTTTCAAGACGATTTCGCATCTGACGTCACTTTTTGAATTCGGCTTTTTTTCATCTACTATATATATAAAACACAAATGGAAATTTCGTTCCGTTCCCTTACAACTCGAGTTCCACCTAATGGATTTTGATGGAACTTATGTTGCTCGATAGATAATTTTTCAGGGAAGGTTTTAGTATATAACATATTGTTCTACGTACATTAGTTACAGAATTATGATAGAAAGTTCTGTTATTTTGGCCGAAAAGGTTACCATTACTAATTTTTTGGCCACCATTATTGTTGCAGAAAGAAATGAAAAAGCTATACATCTTGAAAAATAAAAGAAAAACTGTTGCTAATTTTATTTAAAAAAAGAAAAAAAAAGAAAGAGAAAGAAAAGAAAAAGAGTTTTGATGAGAGATAATATTACAAAACGAAAATATTTAATTTAAACATGATTAGGAATGTTCGTAATGCTTAAAAAATTATTCAAGGGGCAAGATTGCTTTTGAAACAAAATTTGGCGATTTATCTTTTGTTTTTGGCGATTTAGATTTTACTTTTGACCCCAAATAATTTGATTTTAAGCCAAAAGGTTTTTTTTTTTTTTCAGAAATAATTGAAATGGCTATACATCTGGAAAAATAAAAGAAAAAACTGTTACTAATTTTATTTTAAAAAAGTAAAGAAAATAAAAAAAAGAAAAACAGTTTTGATGAGAGATTTTAAGCCAAAGGGTGTTTTTTCAAGTGTACGACAGCATTTTTGCAGTATTTCTTTTTTTTTTTTTTGGTACTTTCCGGTTAGCCGGCGCCAGTGATAGATATATACACATATATCTACACAAATACATATATATACACTTATATGTATGAATATATACATATATAGTTATATATGTACATTTATCACTGGCGCCCGGCTAACCGAAAAGTACCTTTTTTTAAAATTCCAATGCAAACTATATTAATGGCAATATACTTCTATTTACTTCTACAATTATGAAATTTCGTTCCGGCTGCTGATAACTAGAGTTCTACTGAATGGATTTTCGTAGAACTTAAACTGTAAGATAATTGTTCAGGGAAGGTTTTATTGTATAACATATCGTTTTACGTAGCTTAGTTATAGAATTATTATGGGAAGTTCTACAATCAGATTAATCCGATTATGAAAGATTAGCCTTTTTAAAAGATTTTGCCGAATGGATTTTGATGGAACCTACACTGTTAGATAATTTTCCAGGGAAAGTTTTATTATATAACATATCATTCTACGTTGCTTAGTTCTAGAATTACAGGGGGAAATTCGAAAATCGGGTGACCATTTTTTTAAATCAAATATTAGCCTTTCCAATATTGATTCCGATTATGAAGGATTAGACTTCTGAAAAAGTTCTACTGAATGGATTTTGATGAGAGTTATATTGTTAGTCAGTCAGATGCTATTTCAGGAATGGTTATGGTGTACTACATATTCTTCTACGTTGCTTAGTCAAACAGTTATGTGTGAAGGTTATATAGTCAGGTGAACCCGATTCCGAAAGATTAGCCTTTTTGAAAGATTTTACTGGGCGTATTTTTTGCGACTTGCATTGTTAAGTAGATAATTTGTAAGGATGGTTTTAGTATATTTCATATCATTCTGTTAGTTTTAGAATTATGTGGAAAAGTTCTATAATCAGATAAACCCGATTATCAAGGATAAGCGTTAAAACTTCTATTGAATGCATTTTGTTAGTTAATTTGTTTGTATTGTTAGTTCGGTAATTTTTAGTGATTGTTTTAGTATATTGCATATAGTTTTATCATTCTTTAGCAAACCCTAATTGTAAATGACCAAATAAAAGAGTTAGTCCTTACCAGCTAAAATTTTGGCTGCACATTAGAAAATATAACAGCAGAATGACGTCGTTTTTCAGTAATATGGAAGGATATTCGAGGTAAATATACAGATTGCTTTCAAATACAAGGTCAAATTAAACGATATATTTCGTTTGATTCAAGGTTCATTTGTAGAAACCGACCAGCGCAGCGGGCGTAGCTTGCTAGTATTGGATAATTTGCATCTATCCGTTTTGTAACTTTAACAATTTATGCATTTCTATTGCCTATTCAAAGAAAAATTCTTCTAGATTTAAAGAATTTCGTTAAAAACGCTTAAAAACGCTTAAAAAAATAAAGTGACGTCGTCAAGAGGTCCATTCTCGACCGAAAACAACCATTTTCCCAATGGTTAAAAAAGACTACAGAAATGTAAACAAACATATTATTATTAGATCCTAATGAAATTGAAGCAGCATCATATGCCTACCAAGACCTTTCAACAAGAAGTTCAAGGTCAAACCAGGCGGGGAGGCCTACCTTTATCTTAAGCTCCACTAGCCCCGCCCAGTATGTTTGTTTACGTAATTATACTGAGCATTACTACATTATACTTTGTGATATTGAGTAATAATTATACTATGTAATGCTAAAATATAAATTCTGAAAATACAAGATTCCAAAAATACAAATTCTGAAAATACAATTTACGTATTCTACTGAGCAATACTAAATAATACTACGTAATACTGAGCAATAATACTACCATGTAATAATGCTGTAAGATGGTGAACTAGATAACAATAATGGATACAAGTAAATACTAACTGAACAATAATGAATGAATAATAATACTAGAGTAAACAATGATAAATTATGCTAAAAATACTAAATAACACTGTATAATGCCATTAAGAATAACTAAATTGTTAAGGTTAGTGTTTATGTAGTGTGTAAATGTCCTTATGAATATTAGAAGTCCTCTTCATCCTTAACCTCAACTAAATCCAATGGAGGCAGCATGATTAAGTATTGATTGCGTTTTAGTAGAAACATACAATCTGTTATTTTTTTTAAGCAGTTTTGGTTGTTTCAGCACGTAGACAAACCAGGCCGACAGATTAATTTGTGATGGCTTTCTAATGTGATGGTGGCTGTCAGGGTACAATCTAGGATGTAACGTAAGGAGGTCCCTCTTTTCCCACAGGTGCATCTAGGTCACGATGTCTTGCCGAATTTATTGAGATATTGAGAAAACGGGCCATTGCGTGTAGCAAAAATGTAGTGGTACCTATTTTGAAGTTGAAGATCTCTTGATACTGTTGGGATTAAGGCGTGAGTAAAGCGACCGTTCTTCCCAGATTCCAATCCATTCGCCATGATCTTATTAATTCTGAAGTTATTATCTTCTTTAAATGTGATGGTGGAAAATGGGTAGAATTTTTGTAAGCTGTCCTATGACTGTTTCGTTGCATCGCGGGCCAGTTTATCAGCAATGGCAGAATGACCAAACACCCATTTTAAAAAATGGATTTCGATGTTTGTTGCAAGGCTGTTACAAAAGAAAAGTATCATAATCAGAGGTTCCGTTTAAAAATATTTCAAATGATCTCGATATGAATGCTATAATGATCTCGAATCGTTGTATATACTAAACGCCCTGAGCCGATCCGAGACCCGCTGGTCGGTGTCTTAAACTTATTGAATTTAGCATTATTTTTTTTTTGGTGGCATCTTTCGTGATCAGATCTACTACCAATCAGGTTGGAAACCGAGAGAAGGGACAACCCAATCCACGTGGTGACACCGATAAAGTGTAAAAACTAAATTCAATAAGTTTAAATCATTGAACAGCTTTAACTGAGCGGGAAGGGCGTTTAATACGTCCGACGAACGCTTCTGCTTACAGATCATTACATATTGATTATTATTCAAGCTCTGTTCAAAAGTTATGCGTGGACATCTATCTATCTATCTATTTATCTATATCTGTATCTATCTATCTATCTACCTATCTATCTATCTATCTATCTATCTATCTGTCTGTCTATATCTGTATCTATCTATCTATCTATCTATATATATATATATATATTTACATAGATATAGACATAGATATAGATAGACAGATAGATAGAAATAGATTGTATGACCTCATTCGTTGGAAGTCAGTTGAGCTGTTCCGATGTAAAAGATCAATATTAGGTTTATGTAAGCCAATGGCGCTCAGCGGATATTTCCGCTCACTTAATTATTTCGAAACTGCATAGAGTTACGAACGCGTGATTTGTGTACAGGCACCACATCCAAACAGCTTCGAAAGGTCACCAGTAAGCGAGTAGTCACCGTAAGTAGAAGCGGGAGTTTGATGTGAAAGTTGTTTTCAGTTTCATGGCTTACGAAATTTATCATTACCATAGCTGAAGGTACATACATTATAATTCCAAACTGTTGTGTTTAACAATTATGTTTATAAAGTGCATATATTTAGCTCCTTTTTCGTGTACTTGTTGTCTTTGTACTAAGTTGCAACACCTGTCAAAATCAACTAAAATCGGATACGGCTACTTGGAGTACACTCAACTGAATGCGGTTATTATATGAAACTGTGTTTAGGCAAATATTTGCAATTTTTTAAACTTAATATTTGGTATACAGGCTACAACTTAGTTTCTAAAAATCACACACGGTGCAGTGTTAATTCTTATTGTTTTATTTTTATTATTTTATTTTGTTCATTTATTATTACTATTACTATTATTATTAATAACTAGGGAATCGAACCCGGACTTCCCGGGTTACAGAACGCAGGCGAAAACCATTTTTTCCCTAAATCTAATTTTTTCATATTTTTATTTGTCAAAGTTGCTGCATATGGTGATTTTTTTTTACTGGTTTCTTTGCCTTTTTCTTGTGCGTGAAGCGTTCATACATGCGGTATCCATCCAGTTTTTTTTTGTACTAAGCGTTCATACATGCGATATAGTGATCGCGACATTAACGAATTTCAAGGGTTTTGTTTATTTTTTATTTTTTTGGTATTATTAATACAGGGATTTGGCTGCATCCAGTGATGCTTCTTTGTTAATTTATTATTCATCATTCTATACATGCGATATAGTGATCGCGATATTAACGAATTTCATGTATATTCATTTTTTCCAACTTCGCAATGACCGTTAGCATTATTTGTAATACTGATGAAATATGAATTAAAACGTTGTTTCTTACTGCTCATATTAACTTTTTATATGCATTTTTATTAAATTTGTGAAATAATTTTTTTTTATATTTTACTCATAAAAATGCAATATCTAAAACAATATCTTATGTTTATATTATCTGTTAAAATATCCGATGTTTGTTTATGGTGTAAACAAATAATTTTCGTTTGAATTTTTAAATTATTACAAAGCTTCCTTTTCTCCAAAATCGTCTGAACTAATCAAATTTTGTATCCGGTATAACGCTACTCTCATATAAAGGCACCCTATTCTTGTGACGTTTTTATTTCAAAATTCATTAATTTTACTACCTGTAACTATTTAAAAATTTATAATGGCAGCATTCTTCCATTTGTTTATTTGGGCTAATAACCTGTGCTGAATAATCTTAAGAAGAAATATCAGTAATAAGGTGGCTATAGTGTTACTGGAGGAAGAAAACGGAGAAATCACCATTCCTTCAAACCAGGCATAAAAGCCAGTTTATGTATACATTTTTTACTTGTTCCTGGTCCTTCGATCAACACCAAAAGGCAAAAAATTAATGGACAAAATAAGAAAATCCCAAATAAAGAAGAAGAAATTGAAAGCATTAGAAAAGAGTAAATCTGAAAATGCCCAAATACAGAAATCAATCAAAGTTAAGAAGAATAGACGTGAATTTGATGCATCAAAAAAGATCAAATGTTGAATTTAGCCTTAAAGTGAAAGCTTGAGTAGAAAAATGAAGTTTAATGATTAGCTTGGACGATGGAAGCATGGTTCAGTCGGCACTGTGCAGGGATGATGACAATGACTCACTGGAAAATGATATGGCAGACGAAATTTGTGGTGTTTGTGAAAAATTCGGAATAAATAATGAGATATGTTCTCTGTGCATAATGTGTGTAAAATAGTCGCATAAAAACCGCAGTGGCGTGCATACTCCAAACAAGTATCCCCATATATACCTATATATGTGACGATTGCCGTACATAAGTTGGTTTATAAAGGAGGGTCAATTCCCCTCCTGGGAGGGTTATTACCTCTAAGTATTACCTCTAAAAAAATCAATATTTTTATAATTGAAGACACTTTTACAAAATACGTTATAGAAATTCTTTACTGATATTTTTAGTTGATTTTTCTTAAGAGAACTTGAAATTTGTGTACATTTTAGAAAAAATTTGTTTTTTTCCCAAGTGAACAGCATTACCCTACTGTTTATCATTCCTTCTACGAAATACCGTAAAATCTGCAAATAAAAAGATAAGTGTCCAGTTAATCTGATGGCATTGAGATCACAATCTATTGATACTAATTGTATACTATACTCTTATTTCAAAGAGTAATTCCCCTCGAAAAATTAAGAAATCGAAAAGAAACCTGTACACCAAATTTGAAGCAAATCGAATAATTCTGCTTGAAATACCCATTTAACTAAATTAAGGGGGGTTAGTCCCCCCCTTTTCCCCCCTTTATACTTAACCAATGAACCTCCAAATCTAATCAGGAAATTGTCTTATCAGAATAAACCTGTATACTATATTTGAAGCAAATCGGATAATTCTGCATGAAAACCCCACTTATCTAAATTACGTGGGGGATTAGGCCTTAGTGCGCCCCTTTATTCTTAACCAATGAACAACCAAAACAATTTAGGGAAGCGCCTTATCAGAATAAACCTATATACAAAATTTTAAGCAAATTTGGATAATTTTGCATGAAAAACCCATTTATCAAAATTAAGGGAGGATTAGACCCCGTTTCCCACCTTTATACTTAACCAATGAACCCCAAAAACTAATAAGGAAATCGACTTATTAGAATAAAACTTCATACAAAATTTGAAGCAAATCGTATAATTCTGCATGAAAACCCCATTTATCTAATTTAAGGGGGGATTATCCCCCCCTCTCTCTTTATTCTTAACCAATGAACACACAAAACTAATCAGGGAAGCTCCTTATCAGAAGGAACTATATATAAAATTTGAAGCAAAACGGATATTTCTATCAAGAGTTATTACGTTACGTACATACATAGGCACATACATACGTAGATACATACATACATACATACGCACGTACATACAGAACCTGCGGTCACATTAGCTCTCAGGCTTTGATAGCCTGTGAGTTAAAAAGGAATAGCAAGTTACTGAATTAAAATAAGACAGGCAAATCGTGCCGTCGCTTGTTTTTTGCATTTTATTCTTTTTGCTGAGATTATATTTTATTTCCGTTTGAAAAAGAATTCCGCTGCATGCAGGTTGTTTTATTTTGACAGTTTTAATGTGTATAGCAGCACAAAATTAATTTAATTAATGAATAGTTTATATGAATCTGTTTTAACTTTATGCTTAAAGTTTCGATATTAAAAGAAAGTAATCTCTAATTCTGTAACATTTTAATATTTTAGAAATTTTAAACATGAAAAATATTCTTTTCTCATTAAAAAATTGAATGCTGTAAAAATAGCTGTTTGTAAAATATTTCTAACTTATGCTTTTTAAAATATAACTCAAATCCCCCTGTGTTTGTCGCTTCTCTCTTTAAATAAATAACTGTAGGAGTTTTCATTAGCCATATTTTGCTTTCATCTTCAAGTTGTTGGAAAACAGCCAGAAGGTTTAATAAAATATCACAGAAAAGTGGATCATTAAAGAGGAATCAAGGCGAACATCTTAAACAAATGCTTATGGGATACTTTAAATTGTGTGTTGCTTTTAGAGATAATGTAAGTCATTATATAGGAACAGACGTTTTGATAGTTTTAATGTGTATAGTAACAAAAAGGGTATTCAATTAATAAATAGTTTATAAGAATCTATTTTAACTTTATGCTTAAGGTTTTCATATTAAAATAAGTCAGTTCCTCATTCTATAACATTTTAATGTTTTAGTAATTTTAAACATGAAGATATTCTTTCTTCATTAAAAAACTGAATGCTGTGAAAATAGCTGTTTCCATTTTTTTTTTCAACTTATGATTTTTAAAATATAACCCAAATCCCACTGTGTTTGTCGCCTCTGTCTTTAAATAAATAACTGTAGGAGTTTTCATTAGCCATATTTTGCTTTCATCTTCAAGTTGTTGGAAAACAGCCAGACGGTTTAAGAAAATATCACAGAAAAATGGATCATTAAAGAGGAATCAAGGCGAACATCTTAAAACAAATGCTTATGGGATATTTTAAATTGTTTGATGCTTTTAGAGATAATGTAAGTCATTATATAGGAACAGACGTTTTGATAGTTTTAATGTGTATAGTAACAAAAAGGGTATTCAATTAATAAATAGTTTATAAGAATGTATTTTAACTTTATGCTTAAAGTTTTCATATTAAAAGAAGTCAGTTCCTCATTCTATAACATTTTAATGTTTTAGAAATTTTAAACATGAAGATATTCTTTCTTCATTAAAAAACTGAATGCTGTGAAAATAGCTGTTTCTATTTTTTTTCCAACTTATGCTTTTTAAAATATAACCCAAATCCCACTGTGTTTGTCACCTCTATCTTTAAATAAATAACTGTAGGAGTTTTTATTAGCCGTATTTTTCTTTCATCTTCAAGTTGTCGGAAAACAGTCAGAAGGTTTAAAAAAATATCAGAGAAAAGTGGATTATTAAAGAGGAATCAAGGCAAACATCTCCAACAAATGCTTATCGGATTATTTAAATTGTGTGATGCTTTTAGAGATAATGTAAGTCATTATATAGAAACAGACGTTTTAACAGTCTTAATGTGTATACTAACAAAAAGGGTATTCAATGAATAAATATAGTTTATATGAACCTATTTTAACTTTATGCTTAAAGTTTTCATATTAAAAGAAGGCAGTTCCTCGTTCTATAACATTTTAATGTTTTGGAAATTTTAAACATGGAAAATATTCTTTTTTCATTAAAAAATTGAATGCTGTGAAAATAGCTGTTTCTAATTTTTTTCCAACTTATGCTTTTTAAAATATAACCCAAATCCCACTGTGTTTGTCGCCTCTCTCTTGAAATAAAGAACTGTGGGAGTTTTCATTAGCCATATTTTGCTTTCATCTTCAAGTTGTTGGAAAACAGCCAGAAGGTTTAAGAAAATATCACAGAAAAATGAATCATTAAAGAGGAATCAAGGCAAACATCTCCAACAAATGCTTATTGGATATTTTAAAGTGTTTGATGCTTTTAGAGATAATGTAAGACATTATATATAAGCAGACGTTTTGACACTTTTAATGTGTATAGTAACAAAAAGGTATTCGATTAATAAATAGTTTATAGTAATCTATTTTAACTTTATGCTTAAAGTTTTCATATTAAAAGAAGGCAGCTCCTCATTCTATAACTTTTTAATGTTTTAGAAATTTTAAACATGAAAAATATTCTTTCTTCATTAAAAAATTGAATGCTGTAAAAATAGCTGCTTCTAATTTTTTTTCCAATTTATGCTTTTTAAAATATAACCCAAATCCCACTGTATTTGTCGCCACTCTCTTGAAATAAAGAACTGTAGGAGTTTTCATTAGCCATATTTTGCTTTCATCTTCAAGTTGTTGGAAAACAGCCAGAAGGTTTAAGAAAATATCAGAGAAAAGTGGATCATTAAAGAGGAATCAAGGCAAACATCTCCAACAAATGCTTATTGGATATTTTAAATTGTGTGATGCTTTTAGAGATAATGTAAGTCATTATATAGAAACAGACGTTTTAACAGTTTTAATATGTAAAGTAACAAAAAGGGTATTCCTTTAATAAATAGTTTATGTCAATCTATTTTAACTTTATGTTTAAAGTTTTCATATTTAAAGAAGTCAGTTCCTCATTTTATAACAGTTTAACGTTTTAGAAATTTTAAACATGAAAAATATTCTTACTTCATTAAAAAAATTGAATGCAGTGAAAATAGCTGTTTCTAATTTTTTTTTTCCAACTTATGCTTTTTAAAATATAACCCAAATCCCACTGTGTTTGTCCCCTCTATCTTTAAATAAATAACTGTAAGAGTTTTCATTAGCCATATTTTTCTTTCATCTTCAAGTTGTTGGACAACAGCCAGAAGCTTTAAGAAAATATCAGAGAAAAGTAGATCATTAAAGAGGAAGAAAGGCAAACATCTCCAACAAATGCCTATTGGATATTTAAAGTGTTTGACACTTTTAAAGATAATGCAAGTCATTATATAGCATAAAATTGTATTTTAATATTGTTTGAAACATAAAGAACACATTTCGTATGCATTTTTATTTTAATTTAAATATTATTTTTGTTTCGTCTGAAATCTATCCAAATATAAATGCTTTAAAAGATCCTTTTTACATCTCTAAATGTCTTTTTTATATCAATATATAAAAACAAAGTAAAGTCGGGCTATTCCAATTATTCTTTAAAAGGTAAAGTAGGAATTGTGGAAAAAGTGACTACATATAATGAGACGACTATGTGCAGTGGTGGAAAAACTACTTTGTTTATGTAACGAGCTACAACTACAACTACAACTACCTTATCGAAAATGTTGTTAACTACAGCTGCAACTACTTATTTTAAAATGTAGCGACTATAAACTACTTTTTTAAAGTAGTCGCTACTTCGCTACTTTCAGCTTTTGTAAAAGTATTCAATCTACACTTGAAATTGAGGATACAGATTAAGTATAATGCAATGGCTCTTCATTATATCGAGTTTTTAGACTACAATCAAAGGAATGCGACAAAACCGAGGGCAATAAAAAATTAAAAAATATAATATACATGAAACAAGAAATATTTTGTGTTATTCACTAAAATGTCACTTTAACCCTACAGTGCATGAATTTTTCTTTTAAAATTGTGTTTTTTTTATACTTATATTAAGAATTCGACACCAGAAATTTTAAGAAATTTTTTTAACTTTATTTAGTAGCATAGTTAAGTTATTTTTACAGGATTAATATTTCTTTATAAATATAGTGTTTGCAAAGAACTTGATTTATTTATTAAAAGTTAAATAGAAAGTGTTGCCAATTGGCTACACTATGCACTGTAGCGTTAAGCACAAATATGCCGACCAGAGCAATTCAGTAATAATTTTCTGTTATGATGACAAAAAAATAATACTAATAACTCTGTAAATAAAGCAATTCCAAAAGAAGAAACTGGCGATTAAAACATGAAGCTCTAATAATAAGTAAGTAGACAAGTATTTTCAGCAAGACAATAAATTTCTTTGATTTGGATTTTGACATTTGGATTTAACAGTAAGTGTCTATGGAAAAATGAATAGAAATAAGTAATTTAATTAATTTTTCAATGAATTTTCGGCAGTGAAATTCTCCTGAAATCATTGATTAATAAACATGTGAATTTTGACATTGCTAACTAAGCGTAAACCGACAGAAAGAAGAATGCTCAATCCAGGAATTGAACCCGGACCCTTGAAATAACGCTTCATTTAAATATGTCGGAACTGACATATATAAGTGAGAGATTCCAAGCAGGGTATCGTCCTAGTAGCTCAATGGTAGAGCACTGGAGCGATATTCTAAGGGTCCGGGTTTGATTCTCGACTTTGACATTTTTCACTCTGTTTGTTTATGCTTAGTTAGCAAGGTGAAAATCACATGTTTATTATTCAATGGATTAAGAAAAGGCGTCATACGATGCATTGCACAACTCTGCAGTTGAGTTCCTGACCATAGCAAATTGTTGCTCATAACACATTTTGCATAAAAGAAACAAGTTACTATCAGGCGACTAGGAGAATGGCAAATGTTTCCCTTGATGTAGCGTTAAACTTCACTGTTCGCTACGAAGTACTAATTTTTTGTTAAAAAAAAGTTACTATTAGGCGACTAGGAGAATGGCAAATGTTTCCCTTGATGTAGCGTTAAACGTCACTGTTCGCTACAAAGTACTGATTTTTTGTATCGCGATACTCGCTACAATGCATTTTTTTAAAATGTAGCGCACTAAACTACAAACGACTGGGAAAAAGCGGTGAAAATCAATCAGATATATTTTAATATTATTTATTTTTATAAATAAGGTTATGTTAAAGCAGTACACATAATTTTTTAAAGCTTGATGCTTCACTAATAAACATTTGAAAATGTTTACTAAAGGCAATGTCGAAGATTTCTAAACTGATTAAACCTCAAAATAAAGGTTTTTGATTCATCATCACTATAATGCAGGAAAAAAAAACTACTTTTTTTTAAACAGAAGCTTGCAATAACAAAGAATTTAGGAAGTTAAGTAAAAACAAAAAGAATATGTCTAGTGAAAGAAAAAGATCTGATCTAAAATTTAAATTAGACATAGTTCATTCGCTTCCTGAAGGAAACTAATTAATAGGATTGAATGAAAACAATGCTAATGAACCGTTTTCTAAAACTTCAGCACATCTTCTTCTTCATCATTAATCCTTTAATTGAGGCAGTCGATGATAGGATGAAGAAATATTTCTTTTTTAACTATGGAGAATAAATAAATGTAAGTGCTTTAGGGCAATTTTTTTACGATTGAAGAGTTTAGTGGTAGAATGTGTTATGTTACACGTCTCAAAAATTATTTTATTGTATGGTAGAAGTTATTATGATGTAATATATCATATGGTAAAGCTAAAAAAGTAAAATTATAATTTCTTTTGAAAATCTGAGACAATATTTATAATTATTTAATAAATAACTTAAATAATATTAATAATTTTTAGTATTTGGAAATTAAATGTTAATAAGCACTTGTAACAAGTAATATGTTACAACTTTAAAGCAAAATATCGTGGAAGTATATAGATAATTGAACTTTGTGAAAAGACCGTATTTTATTAAACTTCGTATAGAGAGCGTCATGAACCTAAAATTGAAAAGACTACGGAAACAGGCTCTGTTATTAATGCCAAACCGTGCCATAAATCGCCTAGACTTTTAATGTGCATTTTTAAATAGTATATTCTTTAATAACCGTTTTTTTCACGCAATAAAAAGTTTGGATAGATCTGGTTTCACATTTGTACTACCTATTACTGTTGTCGTTTGTATGCACTGAGCTCCATATATAACAGGAGTTCTGTCTTCCTATTCGCACACATGATTTACAGCGGTCAGCGCGTTAGGATACAGTGGCGAGAGTTTTAGTTCGCATCCATGGTAGAACATACTGTTTATCACCTTGCCTTACATGATTAGAGAAATATTAATTAATTAGATAAGCATAGATTAATTAGAGAAGCATAAATTAGGATAATAGTAAATGAAAACACTAATGGCCAACATTGACAATGTGGACTAATTTATCCCTCTGCCTTGCATGCTTCATTTGCCTTGCAAGGTTCTGACCGCAGATTCCGATCTCCTGTTATATATGGGGCTCAGTGTTTGTATGCTTTGTGCCATTTTTTCCTTTATAAGATACCTAAAATATTAAGCTCGATATACCTACATATAAATAGGTCACGGAAAAATTTGAAACTTTAAACTTGGTAGCATAAAAAAAAATTGAGAATCGCCATATCTGTAACGACCGACCGCCGCTACTTCGCGAAACAGGCGGCATCCTTTCGGAAAATCGGAGGTCCTTTCCTTCAGTTACTGGCCGGAACTGTAATAGACCCGATCCCGGAAGGTGCAACCAGAAAAATTTAAAAACGAAATCCAAGAAATTTAACACGCCGGTCAGCTGGTAGATGTGTTGTGTACTTAATTGTGTGATTGTCAACCGCGGCGGCATCGAAATCATTATAAACCGCTACAAATTTGCGGAACAGGTGACGCACAGCGGAATCGGAGGTCCCATCCATCTTTTTTCAAATTTTTTGCGAATATACTTTATTTTAAAATTATTTATCCTGAGAATGTCACCTATTTTGTGTTTGAAACCAGTACATATGTTTATTAAAATGTTTTTATAAGCTTTTAAGTGTACTATAATCCTTTTTAATATATATATTTTTATTTTAATGATAATAAGTGATTTCCTCAATATAATTATGTAAAATAAAAAGAGTATTAAATTTAAATATAGATTGCAAATAAATTGCCTTTGAAAGTACATTTTTCCGCTATTCGACGGTATAAAAATTTTAATTTATGGATGTTTAGATGTAATTAAATTTCGAAAAAACTGCCATCGACATAATCGTTATGATGTCAGTGTTATACCTATGGACATGTTTTTGTTTTTTATTTTAGAAATATAATAAACTTAATAATTTATAATTCTTCTGAACACTCTTCTTACTTATTTCAACAAGAAAAGTATCTCTAACCTGTTTCTTTTAAAATTTTATTTCCAAAATATATCAATTTTAGAGTCCTAAGATCATTTGGCTCTAGGGAAACAAGATTTAATCTTTAGATGGAAATGTCCCGATAAAGTTAAATTACTTCATACTCGTGAGTGAACTTGAAAGAATAACAAAATTGTCACGGGTATAATTTTCTCTAAAATACCTTATTTAAGACGTACATTGGATTACTCAAGTGTAAAGATTTAATTTGAAAATCCTAATCTGTCGTATTTCGGAACAAACTGAAGTTTTTAATAGAGAATTAGTTATGGTAAAATGACGAAAACTTTGTTTTATTTTAAAACGATTGTTTTAGATTTTAGTCAGTTATCCAAAGTTTTATTTTGATAACTATATCATGAAAATTATAAGTAAAAAAGTTTTTTTTTTATGTTTTTATTTTAATATATTTAAGTTTTTATTATAATGTATTTTAAAAAGGAAAAAAAATGAATGCCAATTGATTGAAATAAATACTTTTTTAAAGGAAATAAATTAAATTGGAAGTGATTTCTTATCAGTCTGTTTAAAAAAAATAAAAATAAAATGGATCTACAATTTTAAATCCAGTTTCCTGGCAAGAAAGAAATCCTTCAACATTTTCCTGAGGATCGAACCAACATTCATTTAGTCCGTGCGTGGATCTGCAAGACGACGAATCTACCAAACATGCTGTGGTGCAATCGAAAAAAAGCGGCTTATTTCTGAAGCAACCAATGTAAGTTACATGATCACTACTGTATTATGGCACTTATTATCCATATTAGACAAATATTTTTGTCGCCGGAGGAGTGGCGCATGCAAATTTAAAATATTTATTTACATAATATCGTATTGTCATCGAAAATACGTCACATTACCAAATATTAGGTCAATTGTGTCCCAGGAAGTGTTCTAAAACTGGATTGTAAGATTTGAGGTTAAATAAAAGCTTGAAATTTTAGTTTCGAATAATAGATAAAAGGAAAAATAATTCAAAAATTCATTTAGCAAAGTAGCAATGATTATTGTAGTAACATAAATTATAATTTTATAGTCCTCGATATTACATAATATACACTGTTTTACAAATGCTAAGAAACAACGAAGTTGTGCAAAACTGCGTTTCATTAAGTCGCGCAATCAAAGAAAAATCAACTGTAAAGGACGTTGTATGGCAACGCTTCTTGTCTGTATTAAAGGCAATTCATCCATGTAGTTTCATTGTTTGAACTTGCAGATGGGGAAGTCACACTGTCTGTTTTTGAAGATAGAGCTGTAAATTAGCTTTTTGGACGACAGGTATTGACTGTTTGGACAGACCAAATTGGATGTCTCAAAATAGGGCAAAATATCACTCAAGTTAGCAAAGCAAGAGACGTGTGGAAGAACGTAAACTTGAAAGTTAAAAAGACCTCTGGATTTGGAAGTGCTACGAGAAGGCCTTCTGGAGGTCGTAGTAGAAATATCACACCTCAAGAGAATTTAAATGTAAGCCCAGTGGCCAAAAAAAACATTAATCATACTCCAGGACAGATAGCCTCAGATCTTGCTAACGCTACTGGCACTTAACATAGACATAGAATGGCTTGTATGGAATCGTTCAAAGTTGCAAGTTTAAAGTTCCGTATCTTGAAAATTATTTAACATAAATAATTTTTTTCATAATATTGTAACCCATGGACAGTTATTATCATATTTATTTAGTAATAATAATTTCGTAACACCATGGTTAACCTTAAATTGGTTGTAAAAATTGAAAAAGTGAAAATTTTGAGAAAATTAAAAGCGTTAAAAAAATCGAAGAAATTTAAAAACATATGTGAAATTGATGTACGATGTAATGTTACATATGAAAACCAAATTTCTCAAATTTGGAAGTTGCCATTTATTTCCTTTATCTTCAAAATAGCTTAGAAACTTTTAAAAAAATTACAAAATCACAATTTTTCCTCTTATGTATATTTAAAAAATCAAATGAAAGAAAAACCTGACATTAACAATATTGCAGAAGTATAAAGTTAAAAAAGGCCATGATATGCTGAAAAAAAATCAAGATTGCCTTTTGATTCCTAACATACGAGAAATGATTTCAAAAATGTAATATTTATTATGTTCTTTGGGCTATTTCACTTCAAATTTGTGCGCCTTCTCATGCTTTTCTGCGATCTTGCAAAAAGAAAGTAGTGCTGCCATCTATCCGGAGCATTGATTACTATATAATTGTTTGCCCCGTTTAAATCATTAATTTATTCTACTCTAATTTAAAATATTGTTGAGGAAAAATAAACTGAAGGCAAGAATGGAAGTTTCTATATTTAAAATATAAACTTTTATCTATAACGTCAAATAATTTAAAATTTTTAAGATGTTTCCTTCGTGTTGAAACAAGTAATGGAAATATTGAATTTTTTCCCTCAAAATTTTTCATTATTTATTTTTTTCTCATTAAGGAATACAAAGTCAAGAATTAAAGTTTCTATATTTAAAATATATACTTTTATCTATAACGTCAAACAATTTTAAAATTTTAAGACCTTTCCTTCATGTTTAAACAAGTAATAGAAATATTGCATTTTCCTCTCAAAATTTTTCATTATTTATTTTTTTTTCTCATTATGAAATAAAAGGACAGTTACTAAATCATTCCAATCTGTTACTTATTATTCATTCTTAATTATAAATAACTTTTGATATAGTCTTTCCACTCCTATGGCTAATAATGAAAATTGAAATTTCAAGCATGTAGACACAACCTCGATCTTATATCAACTTTTAATGTAAGTTTTAATACTTAAATAAACAATCCTGAAATCTGTTATTTTACATTTACTCATAAATAAATATGATCTACTTATATGCCGATTTTTATTAAAATCTATGACATCTCAGCCACAGCTGATTTGCTTAGGACAGGTGAAGTATCCCTCGAACTTGCAGCAGACGATATTTAGCACATGACATGCCTTGCTTTTTATCCGGACATAAATCCTACAGAGCATTCCTGGGATTAAGGCTTCTACAATCCTGGCTGATTTGCGCCGCCATTTAATTCTCCGTAGAAGAACAATTGGCCACGACACTTCTACACTGTTAAAAATTTGCAGCAAACTGTCCAGTCATTTGACCATTTTTGTAGAAAACGGTTACATAACCGTAATTTAACTATATACTGATCATAAAATGAACAATAATACGGTCAGGATATAGTTAAATTACGGTTATGGAACCGTTTTCTACAAAAACGGTCAAATGACTGGACAGTTTGCTGCAAATTTTTAACAGTGTAGCCGCGTGGGCAACAATCGCTGATTGCTCTAAGTGGGCAACAAAATGCTTGATGAATCAGCCTGTATTATAGTAGCCCTAACTGGGTTGCACTCGGTAGACGCATCCGTGTTTGCTCAAAGACAGAACTTTCTTCGAACCATGCAGGAACTGAAAATCGCCCTATAAAACGAGTGGGACACAATTTACCAAGCTCTGCTCAGTTGTTTAATGAACAACAAGCACAAACTATGCAAAATGTGGATCAGTGTCGAAAGAGGTCATACTACATATTCACCGAATCAGTGTTCGTTTTTTGGTAAGAACAAGCATTTTTCGTAACTATTGAAAAATGACGTAAGAAGCATATTTTGTTCTTTTGCGCATCTTGCTTTACCATGTGATAATATCTGTACCGTTTTGCATAATAAAACATAAGCACCTCTATTAAGTATGTACTGAGTATTAAAATTGTACATTTTTTAAAGGATATCTATCATTAGTTATGACGAAAAATGACCCTGTTCCTTAGCAATTGTGAAGCAGTGTAATTCGCGGATAGCATTTTCTGAATAATTCATGTGTCATAGTTCACAGTTTTCATGTGATTTATAGTACTTTTTTACAGTGTTTAGTGTGAAAAACATAGATTTCGGAATATCGATAACGACGGTCGCAGGCTCATGTCTTTGTGAACCGAATTGTATAGTTATATAACGATTTCAGAAGGGTTATTTTCCCAAAAAATCAAGAATACGAAACTTTTTTTAATCAAAACGTCCTCATTAACATGAGATTAATTTCCAAACATGCAAGTCATGTTTTACTATTTAAAATTGCATCAAGAATTAAATTTAAGCTATACAATAAATGCCAGAGTAATTTCCATTCATAAAAAAATCTAAATCGATTTATTCAAAAACTAGAAAACTGAAATCTTATTTTTCGTTGACATATTTCAAGTTTAGTGATAAAATGTCGTATTTTATAGATAATCTGATTTCATTCAAAAGTGTTATTTAAAATCTTTAGTATTAGTCATATCAATTTTAAAGGAGATTATAGCCATGATTGCACCGTTTCGAAGTGAAGTCAATTACGAAAGATTAGTGTAAAAAACTTTTTAAAATTTGTTCTAGTCAGTCGACTGCTAACTGTACCAAATCATCTTTCACTAAGTGCATTTCACTAGTGTAGACAAAAACATTCGTTGTTGAGACTTGCAACGTTGAATTGTTGAGATCATGCTTGATTTTTTTTTTTTTTTATGTTGTACAAAGTCACTCAGTTTTCAAACAAATTGCATTCAAAATTACATTTGTTTCCCTATTCGATGATATAAAACTTGAAATTATGCGATGTTTAGAAAATATGCGATGTTTTCTAAAAGCAATAAAAACTGAAACAAAGCACCGGTCTTTGACACTATCAATGAACATTTCTAAAATTAGATACTGGATTTTGGCAGTTACCAAAAAGTGATATGATAGACTTATGGAGATTACAGAAAAGTTCGTAGCGACAGAAATAGGACTGTCACTATTAATAATGCTCTAATATGCTATCACCTTTTTTAAATAAGCGTTTCTCATTATCCGTCAATACTTTTCTATATACCCAATGTATGTATTAACCGTCTGAAAGCTGTTTCGGCTTTCGGAGCCGGAACTCGATACCAAATGTATGCAGTAGAAAAATGTTAAAGACATTTTCAAATTGTGTCAAAATTAAGTTTCTCATATAAAAGTCGCTTTTTACACATAAATAAGTATTAATCCTAAATATTTCCTAATGAAAACGTTTCGTGAATTTCATATCCCTCAAAATCGGTTTGAAATAGAAATTTTGTTATTTATACTCAACAACAGGCAGGATTATTTATACTCAACATCTGCAATACTCACAATTCTTTTAAAGTAACATAGTTCAAATATAGCAGAAAAATATGAGTTCTGTTTTCTAGTAATTATGGAAAAGGATTTCAAACAGAACAAGAAGATGGACAAGGGATACCCAACGGCTGTCTGCTTATGCAATGTGTCTGCAAATGTGTCTGCTTATATCCCATCAATTACAATTGATTTAAATTTCAAGCTGATTTTTAAAGAATTGTAAGACACTTTAAGAAACTTAGACTAAATTCTTGTTTCTCAAACAACAAGAGTTTTTCCTTTTTTCAATTTGAGAATGAATAAAATTTTCACTTTGAACCCGAGTCCGAAGATTTGTATAAAAATCGAAACCGATCCCGTTTAGAGCTCGGGCTCACGTGCCATCTCTGAGCCTTTTTCATTTTTAATGTAAAGGTTAAAATAATAAATCTTTCACATTGGACAGTGTTTATTGTCGATCAATACTTAGTAATACGGTCTCTTACTATATATTCTTTGAAAGTCTCTGTTAGACAGTTAGTTTTTTTTATTAGAGGACATTTTATTACTCCATACAAGTTCTATCACTCCATAAGAATTCTATTTTTATTTTTTAATATATTATATTAAATGTTTTTCTGTGTGAGTTTCATATGTGCTTTTTCATGTGGAAAACAAATGAAATTAAAACCTTTTTTTTGGTCTTGATTGATCAATTTATCGTTTGAGTTTTTCTGCCCCAATAAGGATGTCAAAGACATTTTTTTCTCAATTTCATTGAAAAATATCGATTATTCTCCTGACACTATTCGATATGGTGTCTAAATTCCATGCATAAGTTATGCATAAGTGGATGTACATATACAACGTTATAAATTTTTTGGTAATTTTGAATCTCCCTCACCTCTTACGATATCATAAATTATCATTCCTCAAAAACGTTATCAATGTCTAAAAATTATTTTAATTTTTAATTTTTTTCTTTTTATACGTTTGCAGTGATATACATCTATGGTTATACGTTTATTATTCGCCTACTTTACTGATTCAATTGAAGAGAAGAAGTCAATAAAATATCACTATTATACATGAAATAACTTTATATTAAATACCACATAAAAGAGATATTTACTATTTGAAAGTATTTAATAACAGCTTTTTGTTACATAATGTATTCAACTGCAATATTGTCTTCTTGCACCTGACACTGAATGGGAAGAAGGAAAGCAAAACCTCTTTTCAGAAAACAGGACGACAAAAATCTTTCCCATTTCTTTATTATTAAACACAAGTATAATTTCAAATGTACTTAGTACCTGGTTTCTCCAACAGCGAAATATATATGCCTATGTATTCTTAATTTATATCTATGAATCAATGTCTATGACGAATTATATATGCCTATGTATCGGCATTCTTATGGCGGAGCTATAGGAATGTCGAATGTTGGGGTATTCCATATTTTGGAATGAAATTGTTTTATAATCCTTTAATGACCATAATAATAACTTTGTATTTTCATAAAAATAATAAAAAAATAACAGAATATTTTGATGTAAAAGAAAGTTACAAAAAAATTGTCTTTGGATAAAAAATGATAACGATATCAAATCACAAAATTCCCCCATCCCTCTACAAATATCTTACGATATCAAGTTCTGAACAAAAATTTCGAAGATGTTTGAATGAGACACTTTGTATTTTCGACTAAATAAGTGATTTGCGACCCTTTATTGAATGTGGTTTTTATTTGTTTTTGCATGTACGACTAATTTTCCCTTTTATTTTTTCTAGATATTTGAGATTCATCCGGAATTTAAAAACATCATTTTAAATAATATCTTGTGTCATGTCTGCATTGATTTTCTATATCAAAATTGCAAACATTTTTAGGATATTAACAGTTGCTGAGTTTGAATAAGACATTTTGTATTTTCGTTCTAAATAAGTGATTTGCGACCCTTTATTGAATGTGGTTTTTATTTGTTTTTGCATGTACGACTAATTTCCCCTTTTATTTTTTCGAGATATTTTAGAATCATCCTGAATTTAAAAACATCTTTTAAAATAATATCTTGTGTCATATGTCTGCATTGATTTTCTATATCAAAATTGCAAGCATGTTTAGGATATTAACAGTTGATTATACATTATAAATAAAGGTACAAGTATTTCATCTTTCCCTATAAATTGTCCAATAAAGTAGTTCTAATCGTTCCTCCATATGTCATACTAACATAAAATCTATTTGGCAATACATTATAGATAAGCGAACTCATGTGATAGTTTTTGATACGTTCTATCACATGAAACTCATACTAGTAATCGATATGTTTTCTATCGGAAATTCATTACGAAACCTAATTGAAATTGAGTTATAGATAGAAAAACTAGAAATCAGAGATATTTACTGTAAATCTAATAAATGATGGCTTTCTCGATATTTATTTTTAGATTGTATTATAAGAAGGATAACTGAAAGAATGTAGGATTTTCAATAACAGTAATAGTTCTGTTAGCAAATACAAAATCGCATTCGTCTTATTGAGACCAGGGGAGACCAGTCCTTAACTCTTTATTGGCCGAATTATGAATTAATGAAAATTTCGTCTTCTAAAGCATTTTTTCTGAATATTTGAAAATATGTTAGTATATTTCTGCAATTATTAAATAAAGTTTAGAAATTTTTATTTATTAAGCTGTAATTCACTAAATATTATATTTCAGTAGTTACAGGGATTTTGTAGACTATTTACACCTCTACTCAGATAATTTCTTCAGGATATTGGTTTTAGCATTTTATAAGAATTACGAAATGCGTAAATGAACGTAGACATTTTTCAGAACTGAAACTTTCAACTGAATGTCTTTGAACATCAAAAACGCTGAGCAGTTACAATTGAAAAAGAAAATATTCATTAAAAAAATATCTTTGCTTTGTACAGCGAATAATACTTTTGGACCAAGATAAAGTAAAGTGGCGAGAACTCATGTTAACTTGCATTACTGACAATAGATGGTTAAATTAATTTTATAACAAGTTTCTTTTAGTGGTACTTTACAGTACCGACGGTGCATAAAGGGTGAAGCGCTAACGCGCCACAGTGCCCTCATAAATTTGTTAGATTATTAAAATTTGTTTTTTTATAGCTTTTTTTTGTGTTATAAATTCATATTTACTTTATCCGGTAGTCGTATGTATCTTTTTAGCACAAAGTCGTATTTTGCGTAAAATCGTATCATTATGCTCTACAAACTAGCAATAAAAATATCTGTTATCTCTCTGTGAGCAGTGATGAATATAAGTATGTCTTGTCTGCAGTCTCAAGGAATGGGCATGCGTTTTGCGCATTCCCCAATATGGTTGGCTCCTCAATCCATAAGCCATTGAATGGCTATTTTTGAAGTAGCATCAACTCGTGATAGGTTTTGTTTTGAGTTTTTTTTCTACATTCTGAATTTCAAAGCGTCAATTTTTTTGACAAACATTGACGATCACCGTGTTGGGGGAACAAGAAAGTGTCTTTTACACTGAGCTCCAAATTTTTATGACCCTGGAATCGCTCATTTATGATATAAATAAAAAAAAATTTGTTTTCTGGAAAAAAAAAACTGAAAAAAAAAACTTTAAAGAAGTTTTTTTTAAAGGACACTCTTTTACTTTGTCCCACGGTTTCTGAAAAAAAAAATCCTCGGTCGATCTGAATGAAATTTTAGACATTGTTTTGTATACATTTGGCTGTGATCGAAATTGAAAATATGTAATAATTTTGGATATAATCTATTTTTCTTACCCCCTTAAAGACAAAAAATATCGATTTTTTGCTACACCATTTTTCAGATAAACATCATTTTGACAAAAAATAACAAAATTATTATTTAAATCGATTCCAACCGTAACTGTAAGTTAAAAGATTTTAAAACTGTTAATAAATTTTATTTCTGATTTATAGATCTTCTGGAAAGTATGGGACATTACAACTGTGTGCATGGTGCAGGCTAAACTTTGACGCCATTTTGTAATATATATATATATATATATATATATATATATATATATATATATATATATATATATATATATATATATATATATATATATTATATATATATACATATATATATACTGGCTCAAAAAATTTCAGAGATAGTTTGAATATAACAAAGGATGGGAGTTATCACTTACTAAACAGTGTACAACCAACAGAGTAAAAAAATGTTCCCACCGGGGATCGAACCCAGAGCCCTTGGTACTACTATTTGAGCTATCCGGATAACTAGCATTTCTCACTCTTATATGTTGGCAAGGCTAAAAATTTGCAACTTTGCTTCCACTGAAATAGAAGTTTACACTTATTTAAATTTTAGCCTTATATTGAACATAACAATGAAATGCCTTTATTATAGAAATATTGAATTTGCACTGAAATTATTTCCAATAAAATATCAATATATCAGAAAAAAATGGTTTTACATTGGAAATGTTTGCAATGAATCGTAAAATTATCGAAAATATTGGATTCACATTGCAAATATTCGATATGAAATGGTAAAATAATTCCTGCCAATATGGTGCAACATTAGTAAAATGTAAACACTTCAATGTTGGGGCAATATTCCATTCTAATATTGGACTAATGTGAAACTCATACGAGCAATCGATATGATTTGTATCAGAAATGCGTTGCAGCAGCAGATGGAAAGTCAATCATAAGCACACATCTTCAGTGACATACATGAGACGAATTAAATCTCAATTTCGGTGTAGAGAAAAGTGTTGTATTTTGAACACGTATGTACCTTGGACCGTCACAGTTTTTAGCTCTATCTACTGGATTTGTATAAAACAAATTAATGTAGTTATGAGATTTGCCATTAGATGTCACTTATCAATTTATCTCTTCAATATAGTCAGCACATGCTGCCGAGAATAAAAAAATAAGATTTGATCATCAAAAAGTAAATTTTTTAAAGCTGAAACACTTTTCATTATATTTCGTTAACGGCAGTTACTTGTTTGAAACTGAAAGTTATGCATGAAAGAGTATTTATTGTGCATTATGAACACGAGTTTCAAATCATGTAAGCCTAACTAGAAAATGGTGAAAAGTCATTATTTTTCAAGTCACCAAGTGTTATACATTGAACTTTTCAATAGTGTTGTACCTTGAACAGGTCCAAAGTACAACACAATTAAATATTCTATTAAAAAGCCTACACATGAAAATATTATTCCAGGAAAGTTTGTCCTCGTATCATTAATTGAAGGAATTCAAAACTTAACTTGATACATGTACACTACTAGTGCACAGAAAATGTGCATAGAATACATGACAATGGTGAAGAAGAGATTATTGTTACTTCTGTGAAACGTTTTAATAGCACTGGAATAGAATTCATACTTGAGGAAAATTATGTGTTTTTCAGTCAGTCGTGAACAAATCATTAGCATTTTGCCAAAACTTAGTCTTATTGAAAGAGACTGAAGTCCTGATCAAGTATCGGATATTTCCTGGTATGGTATCAGTGTTTGAAAAATAATCTTAACATTTTTATGCAAATGTTTTTTTGGTGATTTTGCATAGTGATAAAGCAAACATGTATAAAAAATACATAAAACATACAATAAAATAATTAAAATGCAGTTGATGTGTATTCTGGTTGGAATTAGCACCCTCCTCCCTCTAGTTACACCTTCTGTTTTGTATTACTTTAAAACTACTTTAAATAGACATCAATAGACAAAATGACAAATCGGTTATTAAATATACATTTAAAATTTATTTAAAATACCTTATGAAAAGTTTCGTTTTTATTATGTTTTTTCATAGAAAAATGATGCATCGTCCATGGTACAACATGCTTAGAGCCAAGGGTGTTGTATCTTGGTTCTAAGATTGATAATTGTTTTTTAACTAAGAGAAAAACTTTGATAGGTCTAATATTGGAATTCAAGGAAATTATGAGGTTAGCAGAATATCATAAATAATTAGAAAATAGCTTTATATTTCATTATTTAGATATTTTAATTAAATGAAAAATCAAAATAGGACTGAGGTACATGACCTTCCTCTATCTAATTAAATTTTTCAGCAGAACTGAAATTAAGCTGGAAGTAATTGAATATACAAGTTGTAAATTTCCAACTGGACGAAAAATGTCCGGGCCAGGATTCGAACCTGGGATCGCTTGGCTGAAGCCGCCACGCTCTACCACTGAGCTATCCCGGTCGAAACTGGAGGGCATAATTCATCCAGTTAACCTTATTGATCAAACCATCTGGTCTGATATTTTAATCAGCTCAACAGAAAAGATCGCAGGTAATGGAACTCCAGTAAACGCTGGATACGTGAATACACTAGATTATTTTTTCATTTATATTTTTATTAAAATTGTGTTAAAAAATAATCTAGAATAATTGAATATAGTTTAAAATATAGCTATATGTAAAATAAAGAATTATGCAGTAATGTATTTTGTTACAAAAAAGCCTTTCGATGTCTTTGGTTTTAATGCGTATGGCACCTAATTTCTTTGATTTTGAACCACTCCCATAGACTTCAAACGAATCTAGACGGTCGTAAGCGTTTAACATTGATATGCGACCAACAATACCTCGAATACTACTTCTGCAAACTGTTTCAGTTAGCCAGAATGCTCTTTATCGTCCAAATCAAAAGTGGCTTCTTTGGATCGTCAAAACCAGTACTCAAAGTTGAAATCGATGTAACATAATCCCCCAAGCTTCTAACAGTAAACGACGACATTCAGCTGAAGATTTCCTTAAATGGAAACAAAAGTGTAATGCTTCCCGCACATGGTGTTTCAGGAGCACAAAACTTGGCATCTTAACATGACAAATCTGTTGCTTACATTTCAAATATATGAAATATACTAATTCTTAAAGCTCTAATGGCTTTATTTTTGTATGCCGTATGCTGCTGTAACACCAGACACCTGCTTGCTACTTACGCCCTCTGTTGTCAATTCTTTAAAATTAAGTTTAGTACTCAATATTTTTATAATAACTTTTATTGATTATAACTATTTAATTTTTTAAATCTCAGATTTTAATCCCCTCTGCAAAACTTTATTTAAAACTTAAATAAATTTATTTCAAGCCTAAATGCCATTTTTAGCTATCCTATTTTCACTTTTTCTTTTTTTATTTCTTTCTTTAAGAACGCAGCATCAGATTTTCAGTAGTTTGAAAATAAACGGTTTATAGTGAGGATAAGAGAACACCTTGAACACTGATTTGAAACTACTATTCTGAAAACTACTATTTAAAATCATATACCTTGTCTTATCACTATTTAACTCTTCTTTTCTGTAATATAATTTTAAGATAATATAAAAAAGCATTACCAAAAATAGATTTATTTGTGCATAACCACAGTAGTAGAAAACAAACATTGACTATATATTACGCCAATATTGTAAATATTTTCAATGTACTTGTCAATATTAGTTAAATAAATGTTTTACGTTGTAAATATTTACAATGAAATGCCAGTATTGCAGACGTTTTATAGCTTCGTGTTGGAAATATCTATAATAAAATACCAGTATTGCAAAAACTGTACTTTTACGCTGGAAAAATGCAGAAATATTCGCTTCATTGTCTTTATGTTGCCGAAATATGTCATAAACACCACAGTGTTGAATCTGTATTCCATTATAATATTTAGACGTACATGTCTTTAATATGTATCCAAAATATAGTTATGTTGACCCGATATTATTTAGCACAGAAAGAAACCAACGGAACAGAAAGAAAGTACTGGAGCAGTATCTGGAACAGAAAGAAATCAACGCAACAGAAAGAAAGTACTGGAGCAGTATCTGGAACAGAAAGAAATCAACGCAACAGAAAGAAAGTACTGGAGCAGTATCTGGAACAGAAAGAAAACAAACTGAAGCTATTTCAATTAGGGGAAAAAACTATTAAGTAAACCCTTTCGTGAGGAGTGGCACGCACACTTGCCTTTTAAGGTGCATGAAATCATTGAATTTGAACATCAGTGCCTTGGTACAAAATTATTCCCCTTATCTGATTCATTTTCAGAGATTAAATAAGGTAAAATTATAATGAAAAACTGATGCCAAAGAATTAAAAGAACTGTAAAAGACGCTCGACGCGAAGATGTTAAGAACGGCTTAAACGTACTTTAAATTTTGAAAAGCGTAGCATACTGTACTGTTCTTGAATTTAAAAGATTTTTGCTGTAAAATTCTTTAATTTGTTTTGAATAAAATGTAAACCTAATCAAAAATTAGCATTTAGTATTAAGTTTTTTTTTTCTTTAGTAAAAGTAATAAGTATTATCACTGAAAATATCTGATGAAATTTTGTATCGGAACTATCCTTACTAATAACTATTTTATAATGAATTGCTATGGTTTACGGTACAGTTAGTATAGCATATAGTACAAGGTTTGGTTTATAAGATGTCTTAAAAGAGAAATATATATATATATATTAAAAATTTAACAGCTTCACTAAATATCTTGAGTTAAATCTGGTATATCTAATCTGTCAAAAATAATTAGGGAAAAGTAATTGGCACCGTTAGATTACGGACAGAATTTGCTTGCAGTAGCAGAATTATTATTTTATTTAGTGGTATATATAATTTAACGCTTATGTTTTCTTTTACTTTTAAAAAGTTTTGTTTCGTACGGAATGAAATACTATGATTATTATTAAGAAAACGATGTTAATATTAGTTTCAGAAATTGTGCAAATGGTAAACTTAAGAAAATAGTTTTTTTTTTCATTTTGTGTAAAAAAATTCTAAAATTACAAAAATGTTTGATAAAAGACTGATAGAATATTTATGTCTTATTCCGCTTTCAAAAAATACAAAATAAAACAAATGGATATTTTTTTACAAGAAAACTCTAAAACACAGAAAAAAATGCTAGTGCAGTTAAAATCACCTTCTTTGATACATACAAAATAATGAATTTTATCCCTTTGGTTATCAATTTTCAAAGTATGTTTTATTGATTACTTTAAAAGTTGTTCCCAAAAAGTAATTCAAACAATATACCCTGAAGATATTTATTCATACATAATCAGGTGTTCCCTATCAAGGCATTTTAAAATAAGAAAAATGCCTTTAGGTTAAGAACATCTTAAATGACTTTAAATTTTGAAGATAGAATTTTACGTGCTGTTGAATTCCTATGAATTTTATAGACTCTTGTTGATTACTTCACTTTGAAGTTAACGTCTCGTAGCATTAGACTGCTATACATACAATAATGCTTTAATTTTATATCTCGTAACCTGTAATAGACCTCCATTAAACAAGCTCTCTCAATTTTTTTTTTAAATTTTCTTTTGACATTTAAGTCATCGTATCAAAAACATTGTTAGATGTTTAACCGTCATAGGTTCTTGGGATTAAATAAGACACAGCCACTATTTTTTTTTTCCATTTACAAAATTTTTCCTAAGATCTTGCTCGCCATGGCAATATATGTTTTTTTTTTTTTTTTTTTTTTTTTTTTTTTTTTTTTTTTTACTTGACTTTTAATTATTATCATTTTATTTGAAGAACAACATTTGGTCATTTTTCTTGATAACTTATAAAAGGATATTTTTCTTGAGGAACTAAAAGGGTTAAAGGAAAGTTCGATTGATAAAAAAGTATAAAAATAATGGTTAGTTGGTTGATTGCGGGTGCTACGCATAAGACATCTTAGCACTGGCAGGTACTTTATAAACGTTCGTATGTAAAGTCGACGAAAATAAAAAAGAATAATACCCCATATCGTTTAACCTCCAAACTCCGAGTAAGGACTATATATTCTGTTCTAATTAACAAAAGAAAAAACTAGTCGTTAGTTGCCACCGTAATACTTACACATCATGGATATGCATAATGTAAAATATGAAAATAAAACATGTGTAAACTATTGATAAAATGCATTGCAATTCGAATAAAATCGTGACTTTATGACGTTATAAACTTTAAATGCTCTATTACTGAATTTCGTAAAAGAAACATCTTTATAACTCCAAAAGAGATTATCATATTAACTAACAGTTTACTGCGTCGGATTAAGCCTCTCATTTTAAATTAAACTAGTCGCTGTGGGCCACCGTAATACTTACCCATCATGGATATGCATAATATAAAATAAGAAAATAAAACATGCGTAAACGATTTATAAAATGCATTGCAATTCGAATAAAATCCTGGCTTGATGATGTCATAAAATTTAAATGCTCATTACTAAATTGAAAAAAGCTTATAACTATAAAATTGATAATCATATTAACTAACGGTTTACTGCGTCGGATTAAGTGCCTCATTTCCAATTAAAATATATCTTTGAATTGAAATTTGAATTAAATACAGGGTCACGCAAAATCGAATTGTTTGGAAAATAGGATTACAAATATCTCGGCAAGTAATTATCTGATAGACATAATTCTTTATCCAAAATTTATGTTTTTTTATTGTTTTTTATATTTATTCTTTAAAATAAACAACTTCGAAAATTTTTATATACCTTTTATCAGGACGGGTATTTCGAGAGTCCGCAGAAAATAGTTCCGGATTATCGAGGTTACTGATATTCAATAAACTTCTTTCCATTATTACATACTAAGTACACACCAAATTTCAAGTACAAAATATGACTACATAAGTTTTACGTTCTTCATGTCAAAAATATGAGAAAATACAAAGTGGGCATGAATTTTGAATGAGAGAGTTAGACAACTAGAATGAAATTAAAAGTTATGAACAATGAATGATGAAATGATGAATGATAATGAATAAATTATGATAATGAATGAATAATGAGTAAATGCTGATGATTAATGAAAAGTGAGTCAATCAACGTTAAAGTGACCGGTAATTAAACATAACTGAAACAGTAATTTTTGTATTTAATTATGCTTTGTATATGTTTTTGTAATATTAACTATTAATTAATAATGCGATCATTACAGATTCATAAGTAGAAAAGTGTATTTTTGTTCATCGCCATTAGAATCTCCATCATTGAAAACCCTCGAATATAACTTTCTTCTACTTCTAAGTACTAGTAGCCACTTTATCAGTAGATATATAAAATCGAAAACTTTAAAAGGTCTGTACATTAAAACATGAAAGACTCTTTTCGGCTATTTCGGGCACGCTGTATATCGCAAGTAAACGATACATTTATGGATTTCCTGTTCAGTATTGTGACTTTTATTATCAAATTACTGTTACATCGCTATTTACATCGCCCAAGGACGTTTTGTAAATATTTTTTATTGTGGGACTTTTAGATTCTGAGATATGGCTCTCACTCGGATATTTTTTGGCTCTGTACTTGCTCATTGCTATTCACATATATAGTTAAAATTTATCGCGATCCGCTAAATTATTTTTATTCCATCCTATTCAAAATTATTCTATAATATTTATTTCATCAGTTTATTAGTGTATCCTAACTATATTTATTCCAAAAACCTCATATCTAAATTCAATATTTTAATGTCGACGAGTTAACTAAATTACGTCTTTATCTTTAAATTATTAAAAGCGTCCCAATATTCATCCCTCAAAAACCCCCTATTATTTCCTTTTTATGTTTCTAAATTCCTAAAAAGTCTGTATTTATTTTAATAATTTCCGATATTAAATGTACCACTCAAAATCATAAAATATTTTTTTTTATTTTAAAATGTAAAACATTTTATTCTAATTCCATTCTGGCTTTGATCCTGAATCATCAAACCATTTCTCTTATTTTTCTTTCTTTCCTTTTCGTAAACGTAAAAATTATTCCATTATAAAATTATTACCGTTGAAGCCTCGCTTCAGTAATTAACAATAATCAGTTACCTTAAAACTCATCCGGTTCACAGCTAGTCTAGAGAACATGATAGTAAAATCTCGAAGCTTCTTTGGCGCGCTTTCAGCCCGGAAGCCGTTTCACCCTAAAATTCTGACCCTTCGCGTTAAAAATTCCCAGTCCTCTATTGGCATATCGGACGTCACGTGCTCTCTGTATTCATATTCTTCTCTAAACAATATATCGCGGTACGTACTTCCGAAAGTCAGTTGAAAAGTGAGGCCCGAAGAGTGTGTTTGGTGTACATAATATAGTGGTGATATATTCATTCAAACCCCTATGCTCATAATAAATTCGAATATATACTTAGTATTGGTGAATTAGAGACCAAATCTTTTCCTAGATACTATTTCTTTATCGATTAGTAAAGCGGATTAATCCTAACAGCTTTTAATGTCTGTCGTAAGATCTGAAACGACGAATAATTGTGAAAGAGATCTCTGCCTTGCCTATTCAGCAGAAAATAAAAGCTTTTTCGTGATTGCTAGAGTTTTTATTCTGTCTACTCACAACGACATCTGCTATGAATAAGACGGCTGCACATTAAACCCCTAGCGTGGAACCGCCCTCGACTGAGAATCACAAACTTATATCCAGCATCTAGAAAGCCATTTTAGATAAAAACGGAGCTGTCACTGCAATATATCAGCTTTAATCCTTAAATCATGACATTTATATGTTTACCACCTAAAACAATATTTTAGAGGTTATTCTTTAAAAAGCGGGTGTACAAAAACCCATTCCGCAAGAAACAAACCATTACCAAAATACCGAAGCATTCGGTTTTAACCCAGTCCAAACCTCGGCGAAAATAAAATAAAATAATATAATAATAAAAAAAAATACAATTAAAATGAATGTTAAAAATGAGTCAACTGGACTCGAACCTCATTCACGGCGAAAAAGAAAATAATAATAATAAAACGAAAGAAAAAACCGAAGGTCTAGTCTGGTTACCAGACCGTTTTTAAGGCTTTATCTGATATTTCTTACAAATATTTTCATAAAATAAGATATTACCATTAAAAATCTCTGAAAATACTTTCAGTGATTTATTTAAATTTAGTTTTCTTTTGAAAGCAACGACACATTGTATTTCATTATATATATCTACAAATTATCAACCGTGTATTAGAAGAACGTTTCTTCACACATTTTTCTAAGAAATCACTTATAATAACAGAATAATACCACGCATACATTACCAATTAAATTGAAGAATTTATTTGATAAATTGGTTGCAATACTGAGAACACTTTAAAATGAAATGAAGTCCATTGTGTGATGCTGCACCGCTCGCTATTGACGTCCTGGAAGGACCATTCATTTGCGGAAACCCTTTACTTATATTATGCACAATTGAATTGATTCCTACGAACTATTTGCGAAACGATGTAGACGTGTAATTGCATCCTTTTGTGGTTGGAATGGAATTCCAAAGGGTGAGCTTTACTGTAATGAATCCTTCCCTTCCTAATTTATCGCTAAGTTATTTCGCCATTCAAATAACTTTGTCTTGTTCACCTATACATTGACATTAGAGAGCGGCTATAATGAGAGTCATATAATGAGTGATCGAAAAACATTGTTGGAATACCGTATAACTAATGCTAAAGTGAATTGTATATTACTAATTTAGATATACAGGATAAAACAAAAATGATTAGAAAACTTTAACCCTACACTGCCGGAATTTTTCTTTTCGAAGTATTTTGTATACCCATATTTAGGGTTAAATAGCAGAGCTTTATAAGACATTTTTTTTACCTTATTTAATAGCAGACTTCTGCGATTACATAAGATGAATATTTTCAATATAGTGGTTACCAGTATATTTCTTTTAAATGCTAAAAGGTGTAAATTAACAACATAATATACAGTAAAATAACTTTTATGACATTGTTGGCATGTTTCGGCTCAATCCGAGCCCTTTTCAAAAACAAATGAGAATATTCTATAATTGCACGGTCTTTAAAGTTATAATTTGAAATGTTATCATTTAATTTTCATATACTTTTTAAAAATTACGTACGTTAAAAAGTACATGAAAATTAAATGATAGCATTTCAAATAATAACTTCAGAGACCGTGCAATTATAGAATATTCTCATTTGTTTTTGAAAATGGCTCGGAGTCAGCCGAAACATGTCAGCAATCTCATAAAAGTTATTTTACTGTATATTATGTTGTTAATTTACACCTTTTAGCATTTAAAAGAAATATATTATTACAAGGTGTTATAATTTATTATATTTTTAGTGGTTACTTGGTACAGAATTTATCTATTTGAAGTTTAATTTTAATTAATTCATATAAGCACCACTTCGCAGTGTAGCGTTAATTGGAGTTGCTGATATTTTTATTTATTTAATTTAATTTTATTTTATTTTATCAGGGTCGTAATCTAATTTTTTACTCATAAATACCATGTTTTCTTACTTCAATCCAAGCATAATTATTGTTCACAACTTTAATTACAATAAAGATATTTGAAGCAATTTTTAACAGACTTCGTGTGAAATGGAATGATATCATGAAAATTGTATAAACTATATGTCGTGAAACTGTATGAACTGTCAATTAGAATCACTAATATGAAGCGTCTAGTACAGCGTTATTCGGATAAGGATGGTGGGCACTTCTACCTTTTCTCGTGATATATTTACATTTCACACAAAGAAAGGTCAATTAGCTTCACATTCCGTTAAAACAGCTTCATTATTATTAAAGTTATGAACAAAAATCCGTTTCGGATATGCGGAGACACATTTAGTTTTGACTGAATAAATGGACTGTGACCGTGATTTTCTTTATAAAAATTGTTTGTTGTCGTTTGTTGTACTATGTTAAAGTTTGTCCAATCCTTTTAGAAAAACTTAGTAAAAAATTATCACGTAACGAAAGACATTTTCCTTTTAAATTAATGCTGGGCATCTTGGCTAACGTGCTCTGTCTGGCAGCCTGTTCGAACTTTCAAAATCTGTAGATATCAAAGCCTAACTGATTTTCCACATACCTAATGTCTTTGACATTATTAGCTAATTGATCCTGCACGATAAAATGGGGGTCTGAGATAATGTTAATTGTTAGGGAACTTGCCTTTTGATTGTTCTGCGAGACACTATGTAAAAATAGTTTTATCGGGTGCCCCGTGTAAACATCTTTTATTTCCTGGTAACAGCATCAAAGCATATAGTGTTAATACGTTGAAGGCCATGAAAGTTGATTTCTTCTTACGTTAAATAAAATTTATTTACGGAACCTAAAAATTACGACATGTTAAATTTTTCATTAATTTAGTTGAACATTTCTGATAATACTTCAAGCGAAGTATAAAAAATATAAAGATGTTTACGGGTGGCACCCGGGAATGCTATTTTTACGCAACGTCTCGCAGAACAATCAAAAGGAAATTGCCCTAAACTGAAAATTTTCAGAAATCGCCATTTAACCTGGCGGACTCAATTAGCTAATAATACCAAAGCACGCCAGTTTTGCGGAAAATCAATTAAGCTTTGATATTTTACTAAGCATGAGCGAGATGATGCATCATTATTTCAGTGCACGGTGCATTCAATTTTGTTGCTTCAACATTTTTTATGGTAGAATTTTTTTTTCAATTATTAAAAGAAGAACTGCAGCTTCTACTTTTTAAAGAGTATTACATCTCCTCCTAAAAGAAGGAAAAGAAGCTCCTAAGCTCTTTAACAACCTCTTGCATCATTTCTCTACTTTTCTGTCATACAATCAGATTCTATTGTTTATATAAAATTTGAACTGAAATTTACGAGATAAATGAACTCTAAAAACCTAATGAACTGAATTTATAAAATTAATGTAAATAGTTTAAAAATATATACCTTTGAAGTTATGACATTTAAAATCCTATAAATGTAAACTGACAAATTGTAATGTCATTGTAAAACAAATATTTATTTTCTTAAAAGTTTCAATAAATCAGGATTCTTTTCTGGATGGAGTCTGAATGTATTAGCTGGGAATAGATAGATCTTTCTTCATGGGCTTTAGGGATATTCACAGCTTTTATCCCAATGAGTCTGTCACCTAGGAAGGTTTCATCTGTCTCCTGTTGCTTCAACAAAATCATTTACCTCTAATGCGACAGAGAAAGGTTCAAATCTCTATAGTTTGAAACCTCCGTCTCACGAAACTTAACATATGGTATGCAGTATCATCGCATGGAGTTTTGTGCTCATTTTTATCGACCGTGTGATCATATCGCATGTCACACGAGAAGTTTCCTTACATGGAGACCTCAATCTACAGTGAGTTTAGAACTTTGAAGCAGTAGCGGTAAATTTTTGCTCAACGAATTAACATAAATTTGCCGCTCTCTAAAATAACACATGCTTCAGCAATCGCCCATGATCACGTGCATTACGTATGATTTAGCTCGCTCATACCTATCAGAATCTGTAGGACGTTTTTCAAGCATTACCGTCTGGGACAACATGTAAAAGCTAAGAGAAAAGCCAAAAAGATTAATGGGAAATTTAATTAGCGTCCCATTATTAAGAGAAAAAGTCGCATATCTGACTGAAATTTTAAATTATTTCCCATGAAGCGCTGTTGGGACCTGAAAGAATCGGATTATGTCCAAGAGACCCATAAAAATATAGGTTCTTGTACTTGCTATTCAGGTGATAAATGTGAAGGAGATGCTTCAGTTTCGCTGATTGTGCAATGCTAAGTAAACTTATTGAGAAATTTAAAAAGGTGATTCCGCATTACCTTACATCAGGGCTGTCCAACGCGGCGCCCGCGGACGCCATGACGCCCTTTAAGATTTTCTTGGCGCTCCTTAATTTTTCTAGATTTTTTAAAACAATTTTTGTTTTTTCCATCTCCAAAGTTAATTTGCGTTAAAATAATTAATATTTGCATATTTTTTTTTATATTACAGGTGTTATTAAGGTTTTTTCCTCCTTTACATGCAAAAGTCATTAAAATTCCTCCGCCCTCCCTTTTTCATCCCCAAACCTCAGAAAAAATTAACGTTAAATTTACTATGAAATGTTTTTTGTTCATTTTTTTAGATGAGCCAACTCCAACTTAGGACGCCAATGATTAATTACTATACATACCATTTTAATAACGCATACCACTTTGTCTGTGCATCCTGTAGACATGTGGGAATCACTTTCACTGCTAAAGGGAAATAATATTCTTGCATTTTTCGAATTATATGAATAATGGCGTCCTTGATTGTGTGCTACAAGCTAAGATATGCCCTGGCTCACTGAAAGGTTGGACAGGCCTGCCTTACATTATCATACATAAATATCAAAAGTTTTGTTCTTGCCATCAGAAAGTTCATATCCAAGATGTACTACATTTTCAAAAAATATAGTTTTTAAATTATTTGAAGCGAATTATATTATAAAGCCAAAACATGTCCATTCCTAATACTGACGTTATAACGATTCTGGCAACGGCCGGCATTATCACTTTTACTTTTATCGCTAAATATTTGCTTCTAATTTTAATTTTTAGATCACATAGAGGGAAAAAAATACAGTTTGAAATAAACTTTAGCTGAAATCTATAACTCAACTTATATGAAATTTTCAAATAATTTTCAAGCATAAGTTTTCCTAAATCTGTCTTAAAAATAAATATATCTTTGCGATATGGATGTAAAGAAATATTTGTAGCAATTTAAATCCATATGTAAAACAAAGGAATAGGTGTAAGAGTTATCACAATTGACAAATGATTGTCCATGCTTGGCGAGTGAATAAAATATATTAAATGTAAGAATAATGTTGGAGTTTTTTTAAAACTATTTTTCCATATGTTTTGTACAATAGGCAATATGCCCCGTAGCCTGGGTGCACTGGCTTGGATATCTTGCTTTAAGTAAAATTTAATTTTAGTCTGTTAAATTATATCTACTTTACAAAATGCCCAATCTTATATCTTCTTGGATATTATATCCATGAATTAAATCCATTTCAATTAGAAATCTGTTATCATATCTTATATTACAAAACTAGATTGTGAATCCACTGATACTATATTTGCTGCAAGTTATTTAGTTCTGTTGCCGCGTAATGATTCTAGTAATGGAGCTAGCTATATCATCCTTATGAATCATATTTATTGACAAATCGAATATTACCCAAAATAACCGTATATTCCAATGCTCTGACTATATTCGCATTAGATGGTTGTTGTGTAGAATTCGAAACAATACATTGTAGTGAATTGTACTACAGTAAAATCTTTAGAAATTTAGAATTTAGAAATTTTTGTTGAAGCGATAGAAATAAAATATAGGAGAAGAGTCGCACACAGTGATACATAAACGCTTTTAAAACAATGTTTGTGTTTGTTAAGGTAGATTTGAAGCTGTTCAATGATGCTTTGTTTAAAGTGTTGTCTGATCACATTTCAAGTGCAGATGTTGCTTCGTTTGGAAGAAAGAAACTACTTTTCTGGACCTGAAAGTTACTTATTTAATTATGTTATACATCATAGATCTTCAATGTAATTATATGTGGTACTTCAATTCCCATATCATGTATATGCAGCACTATTTCGAAATTAATATCAAGGATTTGACGAGAACAACCCAGAAGGAAGAAGTACGTAATCATTTCCTTTCAGCGTGGTACGCATTGAGACATACGGTATGCTGGTACACAGAGAAAAAGTATAGTGTCTAACCATGTAACATTACAATTATAATTGTTCTATAATGAAAATATGGAATATATATTCTTTAAATATGCTTTAAATGTGCGCCCAATGTTAGGAGGCAGTTATCTTACCGTAGCACCATGTAGCAACTACAATCTCCAATATCTCGATTTTGTCCGTTGTTGAATATCTTAATAGGTTCTAAAATGTAGCCTTTGATACAGGAATGCTCTGAAATCTAAGTACAGCCTTGTCTTATACAAGTGTGCTAGTGAAACACATTAAAAAAACTCAACAGATTTCCATTATGTATTATTTATGATACACATTAAGACGAATTCTTACGTTATTTTTAAGGGAATTATCCTTGTTTCTATGCATGTGTATTTATAAATTCAGTATATAAGATGCTAACAATAAGACTATTTTTATACAAATTGATAAAAATTGATACAAATGAAAATGTCACTTTTTTTATTCTGTAATTAATTAGAAGTCAATTAATATTCGGATTTTTATTCACTTACTGTACATATTTCTCACCCGGAAAAAAAGTACTACATTTCACAAATAGACAATAGAAGATTCGTTTGTTTTTACTGTAACATAAAATTATAGCAATTAGCTATGCATGCAGCTGTAAAAGCGTGCTTAAAAATGCAAAACCGTTAAGAATGAAGACGTAGAGGAGGTTTGTAGGATTGAGTAAATTTATCTCCTCACGCAATTTGCCCCCCTACTGTAGTGGCAAATGGAAATTTACCGTAATATAGTTGTTATAACCGGATAACTATACTTATTATACTTTTCCTGTAGCAAGATGCACTTAAGTCAGACCTATTAGTGCAATAATACTCAAAATGAATTTTTTGGAGTTGTGTCACATTTTTTGCGGGTGTGCGCTACTTTATGTTCATCTCCAAAGCGTTATTTTCTACTAATATTCCTTCTTTAGATATAAAATTAACGAAAGAGAATAACATTTATTATAATTAGTTATTTGAAAAGTGCGGTTAAGGTAGAATACCAGAAAAGACGATAAAACCGAGAGTGATATGATGAGATGCGATATATAGGGTGCTACTGCATACTTTTCTTTTCATAAACAAAGATTAAAATCATTTTGAATCTTTTGATTTATTCCTCTGTAAATGTTCATTTTAAAGCCTTTATCTTATTGCATGTTCAATAGTATGAAGCATATTGATTAGAAATCCGTTATGTAAGCTTTTATTGTAAAATAGATTGTGAATCTGCTGATATTATATTTGCTGCAGGATAATGATCCTGATAATGCACATAGCTACATATATGAATCATATTTATTGACATGGAGAACCCAATGAAACCACATATTTGAATAGACGGACTATATGGGCATTAAATGGGGACTAGAACAATTCGTGATAATGCCGAAACGAACAGTTATATATTTAAAGCTCATTTGTAAAAGTTTGTAGAAGGTAAAATAAATAAAATATGAGTAGTGGAAAACCGATAATTAGAAGAATAAATAAGTGTATATTCATATTACTGAAATTTATTTATTTTTAAATAAATATTCGAAATACATAAATTTTACATTAACTGGGCATACTGATAATCTTAAATTACGTTAATTATATTCGCTCCCAAATCTTTTAAATCCAAACACCTTATTACAATTAATAAATAAAAAGTATACTAAAAGCAAACTATCCGCAGAATTTTAGTATAAATCGAAAATATAAACTGTATTTCAGTATAAACATATTAAAAGATAATATAAAAATAAAGTAAATATATGTATAAAATAAGTGAAATAATAAGTATTAATTAATAAATTAAGTATAATAATAATTAATTAATAGTAAAGTAAATAATAATAAGTGATAATTAGTAAAGTGAATAATAATAAGTAATAGTAATGGTAACAAAAATTAAAGTAAGTATATTAATATGCGTTTATAAAATAAGTATAAATATAAAATATAAATAATATTATATTGATATAAGCGATAGCATTTTAATGTAAGTATACTAAGAGTATGTAACATAAAAAATATATCTTTTAGTTTTTGGGTTAGTTACAAGTTTTACCAATTATTTTATATATTGTGCATACAAATATTAGTCAATTATTTGTATTTAAAGTACTCGTGACATTTTTAGTGTCTGCACCAGAGTAGTAAACAAATACGTGCATTGTTGTACAATGTAGCATATTATAATTATGGGTGGGGGGTGGAGAACTACAGTATTTAATCGTATTTAAAGATTAGAATAGAGGATAATATGAAACAATAATTGCATATCCAGGGTTTCAATCAAGATTGTTTATCAAAAGTTATTTCCAAATATACCCATTGTCATGTACAGTCTTCCAAATAAAAGTGATTATCCTCTTCTAATTCTGCTGTAAATGTCGTACAAAAATAACAGCTGTCGATTAAGTGGGAATAATGCCTATTATATAATTCTATGTATAAATTATTATTTGGAAGCTATTTATATATTGAAAATACACCAGTTTTCATTTTTTAAACAATCACATTTGGCAAGAACAGAAAACGACCGAAACTCGACACAATTACAGTCAACCCAAGTCGAAACGAAAATCAATATTGCCGACCAGTTGTTTGGGTAAAATCAATAACCCGACCTGATACAGCAAAGTAATCCACATTCATTTTAAATCTCATCGTATAATAATATCGCTTATTTTGACGCGCAGTATACGATGATACATTAAAATCTTTCAGGTTACACAAGAAAAACCCTACACGATATGACGATAATTTTAAAACGTAAAGTAATGGTGTGTACGCACTTTAATATCATGGTAAAATTTCGTGATGATTGGGCAATTTTTAAGAATGGCGGGTAAGGTTTGCTAACCCCTTTTCAAAAGTTAGTATATTGTTTCAGACGGAAAAAATATATATTTGACTATAAAAGAATATATATATATATATATATTGTTTGTTTTTTTTACATAAAAGATAAAGTTTATCTTAGAGATTTAATTACAGAGTACGTTTTATAATTGAATTAAAATACGGTTTAATTTTCCTACATTTGGGGTTGAAGTGAGTCAGGTTCAGGTCTGGTTTCGAGTAAACGAAAAAATGTTTTCGGATAAATTTTAAATGCAATTTTATGGTTCGGGTCGAGTATAACCTAAACCGGTCAAAGCTCCAATGTATACAACAATAAAGTCTTGCCACAAAATGCGAATGCAAGAAACGATCTTTTGAATTTTTTTTTCCCCCGGAAAAATTATTTATCTGGATTGGATTTTTTGGACATGTAAACATGTTGTAATGCTTTTTTGAAGCTCTTTGCTCGTTGAACTACGCAGAGATTTACAATATATATTTTAAATTTAAATTTATAATCTTATTGCCTATAGAAAACAAGAGAGATGGCACATTTTCAAACTAAACCGAAGAGAGATAAGCAGTCGTACGCTGTTAAAAATTTGCAACAAACTGTCCAGTCATTCAACCATTTTTATGGAATAAGGGTTACTTAATCGTAATTTTAATCGATCCTGACCAATGAAAAAGCTTTATAATATAGTCAAGTTACCATTTTTTGCAATAACGGTTGAACGACTGGGCAGTTTGCTGCAGATTTTTAACAGTGTATATTGTGCTTTTTTTACAATTTAACCGAAGAAAATCGCTACGAATTACTATTTTTTATTTATTATATGCTTAAATGTATGCTCATTTGTAATCTCTATAATAAAACTGTAAGTCATGTGACTGTCCTCAACAGTTCCGGGATGCCGCATCGCTTTTTCATATGCCAAGCGGCCATTTTTATTCAAAATTATTTTTTCGAATAAACTGCATAAAAGTTACATTTTAAGAAAGATCGTTCAAAATAAATTAATATTTGAGAGATGACTTGCGTTCAATTATGTATATATTCTGCAATAACTTCAGTCGAAAGATTCGCAGTTCAAATTCTCTATTCATAAAAGTAAACAAAAAAAAGATTGATTCGTCGTGAACATTTAAAATATTAAATCATGGAGGTAATCATTCGCAAAGCAAGTTCTCCGCGAATGAATTTTTGGACCGCTGCCTCGCGTCAAAAAAATAATTCACACCAGTGAGACAATCAAAGTTTACCATAATTATGTGCTATACAACTCAACTTTCGGACCTTTTCTTGACGTAAATTGAACTCATGTAATAATATTTAATGAATCAGATTTTTAGCATTTTTAAAATCGCTAATACAGCTTTTATTTACCGCGTGTACAAATTAGAAATGATACTTTGATTTTGAAATCAAATGTTTTGATTTATGATATTATTTCTTATTTATTTATTTATTTTCTCTTTTAAATGAAAAGTGTGAAGTATTTTAAATTTATGTAATATAAGCATTTTAGATTAAAGTTAAGTATTTTAAATGAAATGAGTGACAGGTTTATAATTTAAAATTAAATTAATTGTAGTATGAATGACGGTGATGGGAACGATATTTGGCGAATTATCATCTGCTCCCGGCTAACAAAAATACTCATAATTAAAAAAAAGAATAAAAATAAATAAATGATAGTTTGTTGTAAATGAATATTGATATACATATCAAAAATAATTTATAGAATTAAAATAAAAAATAAAAGTAAATAAACAACAATTTCCATAACAAAGTTTTCGCCAAATTGGCGGGGGAGGGGGGGGGGATCGCGCCAACGTGCGTATGTGACATTTGTGCCCAAAAAATATGCGAAATGCTACCATGATCGCAAAAGTTCATGATTTGTCTATTAGAATCTTCCGATTTGGCGAAGGATTAAGGGAAAATTAAATTATGAATAAATGTAACGTGTTGCAATGTTTAACATACATTTAAGGGTGACCAAACTGGTCGCCAGTGGCGGCTAGTTTAAGTTATATTTAAACAATAAAAATTATATACTTTATATCCGATGAAAAAATATAATATATTAATAAAGAAGTTTTTATAAATTATTATTTTTTTTTCTTAATCATGTCGTATAAATAACAAAATTACTCTTACCCTGCATATAAACATGTCTCTCATAAAGGAAAGCTTGGAATCTAGAACTGATACAAAATGATCGATATGAGTTTGAGAGCTACTGTTCAGTTTAAAATAAAAAATGGTGTGACTTCTTTCTTTTGCGTTACACATAAATGTTTAAATCAAGGAAAACTCTTCACTACAAAGTTGATTTCAAAGTTAAAATATGTTTACTATGTAACGATAAATGCCGAAAATACTCTCAGCTTATGTTTCGTTTTTATCTTTCTTTCAGACAATTATTATGCACGAGATTAGTTCAATTCATTACTATAGTGCTTCACTTTCAGAAGAATGATGTAAAGAGATGATATAAGAAATGATCTTTCAGCAACCCGTAAGGCATGGTGACGTCACGGCGACGTCACTGTGAAGTCACACTGTGACTTTGTGACCGTCGTCGTGACGTCAAGTGACGTCGATGTGAAGTCATTGTGACGTAAATGCGAGGTCGTTATGGCCGTTTTCAAGGCTTTCTGTGACCTCACAATGTGACTACTTTGTGAAGTCACCGTGCGATTTAAATGTGAAAAATCTGACGAATCTGCATCGGATAGGGTGACCAGATTTTACCCGAATCCTATATGGATTGTTCGGATCAAATTTTTTTATGGTTCAAGTTTGTGACGTTTGTGACGACACTGCACCGGGTCGGGTGACCAGATTTTACCCGAATCCAATCCAGAAACTTCGGATCGATCTTTTTGGATTTGTTTGGCTACAGAATAGATTTCGATTAGTTGTCGTGTGACCTGATTTTCGTGAACCCGATCTGACCCGAGTCGGGTATAATGTTTTTACTGTAAGTCTTGTTTGGAATAGAATCTTGCATACGACCGAGTAACCAGATTTTATCAGAAATTGTGTTACGATACAATTTCTGATGTCGGCTCGGATCTAGAGTCATACACGAATCCGGTTATATACTTCATGGTAATGATTGAATGTCAACTTGAACATGAATGATGGTTGACTGAAACTATATTTTGATTCAACCCGTATTCTTACCCTAACCCAACAACAACAACAACAAAAAATCTGTAAGCCCACAACCCGACCGAACCTGATAAATGATTTCCCATAGATTCGGATAACAAGATTTCATAAATACGGATAAGATTGACGATAAGGATTGGATCGGCAATCATTTTTATTGATGCAACTCGTATTCAAATTAAAACTTTGCATCTGATTGAGAAACCGGTTAACACGAAACTTTCTGACACATTTATGAACAAACTTTTAAACGCATGGCACTTGCATGCCTGATTATTAAAGCTATTTGGAATGAATAGCGTTTTCCATTTTTAGATAAATGTAATACTTAAGATCAATGTCGGTCACGTTTTACCCGTTTCTGACGCTGCGCGTCAGAAATTTGGTTCAAAACACCGACTTTGATAGTGTTTTCTGAAACATCATCTGCCGTTACCAAAAAATGGATAACGCCATTCGATTATATATAGGGTAGATGTGCCAGTAATGGACACCCTTAAGGAATTTCTTTAACAATTATTTTTTAATTAATAGTTATAATTGTTATATTCAAAATTTTTTAATATTATATTACTCTACCAACAATATTTAACCATGCTCATAGTCACATTTCCCAATGTGAATCTAAATTTAATTGTAAATAACAAAAATAAATCAAAACACCCTAAACTCCAGTAATGGACACCTCACAAAAAGTAATAGATAATTGATATTATGATTGCATTTAAAACTAGAATTTAAAGATAGCATATTAATGAAATAAATAAAGCTGAATTTTTATTGGTTATTTTTTTATAATCCAAAAACATTGAAGGTGTCCCATTACTGGAAGACGGTCCATTACTGGCACATCTACCCTTTTCTGAATAAGAACACCTGCCAATTTCATGTATTTCCGAATAAAAATGAATTCAGAAATATGCCAGAAATTAGCTATTTTGGATTTGAGAACAACTTTAAAGAAAATGTAAGTATACATTTTCAAATAAGCATTCTGAAAAATTTATATTAGGAATCAATTTAAATAATAGATATACCTATTGTGCGATATTATTAAATAATAAACATTGTATCAAGCAGTAAAACAGTTTTCGTTGTAAATGAAATATAGAACTTAAGATCATAAATGCCAAAAAAAAATTATATATTGTTTTTCTTTACAAATTATTTTATTTATAGTTTTTGATAGAATACTAAATGCAGAACTTAAATATCAATTTTTACAGTAAAAACATTCGATAACACAGCTGGAAAAATTACCTTAACTAAACAGTTATTTTATTGTTTCATCAATATTTATTATTTTTGTGCATCTAACATTGACATATCTCGACAAATAAATTATTCAATGCATTAAAATGTCACATTTTTTTTTCAAATATACCGGAAAATTATTTCTGGAAACCTACACTAGCAACGAAATTATTAAATTGCAAATCAAATATTAATAGTTTTAAAAATTGCAATGTTTTTAATTATAATGAATAACTATGAAAATTGAACTAAGAAACGCAAAACATTAAATAAATTCCTCCTTTTACATAACACTTTACATTTAGAATACATATTGTTAGTAAATACTTTAAGCTTTTTTCGAAATAGTCTATTTAACAAAAATTAAAACATTAAAGATAAAATTTAATACAAGTGATTTTTTAAAAGAAAATTTAAACATCTTAACTTTTAAATAATGCAATATTAAATGTACTAGTACTAAACATGCTGTATTAACAAAACTGCGAAGACATTAAAAGTTACCTGCTGATCTATAGGTAAAGGTGTTATTGTTGAATGCTTCTTATCTGCTTCCCTTTCATTGAAAAATTAGACTGTACATCCACTACAATAATTTTCAAATTATTCCAGCAGAGAGGTGTGTTCATAGATCTGAGAAATCAAATATCACCCAGGCCTTATGAACGCACCCTGCTAGACACAGGGAGATGTTAAAATGGATGGTTTACTTTAAAATGGAGATTGTTCACTTTAAAACGTTAATTTACTTACACAGTATAAATCTACAAACTTAAAAAAACGCAACACACGCTAATCCTATCCTAACTTCGAATGAGAAAAAATCGTCTGCCTTCAATATGCGCGCGCAGTATTGTTTAAACACAAAAAAATAACAGCTAGCAGATGTTTCCAACTTTACCGCAAATGATATAGGAAGAAAATAATTTAAATAAAGACATTTCAAAACCTTTATAATTTATATGGCTGAAAAACGAACTTCTAATGATGCTATAATATTCTTTTTTTATATGAGAGAATTTTGTATTCTTAGAAAAAAGCTGTGAAAATTTACATTTTTATATATTTTTTAATCCATTGCATTTGCTTTAGACGTCAAAAGTAAAGATAAATTTTAAATAATAATTGATTTAATAGGCTTTATAAAGTAATTTCGATATAAATTTAAATTGCAATCAAATTTCCTAAGTACAAAATTTTTATTTTTTACACTGTATCGAAAAGAGCAATACAGGGTCATTCATAATTCCCTCCGGGGTTTCGAAACGTTATAGTAAAAAAACGAAGACGAATATGAAAAAAAGAAACATATGAAATTATTCCGAAACTATTCAAGTTTTACTTACATACATTACAGGTGTTCTATGTGTGAACCCTTGGTCACACGGCATACATCCATGCGATAGTCCAGTTCCTGCCATACTCCGTTTCTTTAAATTTCCGATACCACACATGAATTGTTTTGTCAGTTGGTCCCTGTTTTCGATATTTATTACGAAAGGCCCGTTGAACTGACACCACTGATTCAGATTTAAAGAAACGGAGTATGGCAGGAACTGGACTATCGCATGGATGTATGCCGTGTGACCAAGGGTTCACACATAGAACACCTGTAATGTATGTAAGTAAAACTTGAATAGTTTCGGAATAATTTCATATGTTTCTTTTTTTCATATTCGTCTTCGTTTTTTTACTATAACGTTTCGAAACCCCGGAGGAAATTATGAATGACCCTGTATATTTAATAGAGGTGACATCTTACTAAGCACTGGCCAGTTTTGGATAAATTGCTATAGGAATGACATATACTTTATAACATGTTTTTAATTCATTTTTGCTCGGAAATACACGAAATTGGCTCGTGTTTTGTTCAGAAACTATGTTATTGAAAAACCTTTTCCATTTGTTGTTAAAAGCAGAAGATCTTTCAGAAAAGAATGTCAAAGTCGGCGTTTTGATTTGAATATCCGACGTGACAGTGAAAGACAGGAGAAAAACTGGTCGTCACGTGACACGAATTGCTTATAACTCGATAAATAACTAAATTTCTATTTAAGGATTTTTACCTGTGTATTATATAGTATATTTTGTTAAATTTCATGAAAATGGTAATGAAAATTGTAAAAAATTATCTGCCTCATATATGTAGACAGATATTTATTTATTATTTTATTTTGGAAATACTCAATATATTTAAATAGTGTGTGACAATATTTTCATTAATGATTTAGGTACATGACATAATTCAAATCTATATTTTATGAGCTTTTTTTTTCCAAATTCACTCTCCGATCACACCGTGAAGTCACAGAGTGTTGGCATTTTGGTCATAGGTTTTACGTGACTTATGTGACTTGCAGTGACGTCATTGCAACGTCACAAAAATTTCTAAAGCTGTCAAAAAGTAATTTTCTTTATGTTATAAGATGTTCTAAAGTTTATTTTAAGTTTTCTTTAGATCTTCAAGACGTTCACATTTTGGTCACAGTGTGGCGGTACAAAGTGGTGGCAATTTGGTCACAGATGTGACGTGACGTACGTGACTCACATTGACGTCACAATGACGTCACTGTGACTGTGCATACTATGCGGGAATTGATAAATAAAAGAGAGTTTTCAGTGAGACAAATAGCAGAAATTAAGGGGCAGTGACCAATTTCAGACGTTTCGTCGAATATCTACTGAAACTCGTTTGGAGGAAATGCCTTTGAACATTGAGGATGTAAAGAACATGTTTGGCTTCATGTTTGGTTTCAGTGAGACAAATATCAACTATTAATGATAATATGGACAAATTTGTTCAATCACGAAAAAACATTTTCCGGAATTTTGTGAGACGAAAACATTTTATAGTCTTATTTTAAAACTTACTTTTTCTTGAAGTACGAAATATTATGCTTTCTACACTGGTGTCCAGAAATTAAGGGGAAGTGACCAATTTCAGACATTTCGTCGAATATCTACTGAAACTCGTTTGGAAGAAATGCCTTTGAACATTGAGGATGTAAAGAACATGTTTGGCTTCAGTGAGACAAATAGCAACTATTAATGATAAAATGGACAAATTTGTTCAATCATGAAAAAACATTTTCCGGAATTTTGCGAAACGAAAACATTTTATAGTCTTATTTTAAAACTTACTTTTTCTTGAAGTACGGAATATTATCCTTTCTACACTGGTGACCAGAAATTAAGGGGCAGTGACCAATTTCAGACGTTTCGTCGAATATCTACTGAAACTCGTTTGGACGAAATGCCCTTGAACATTGAGGATGTAAACAACATGTTTGACTCCATGTTTGTCAGTGAAGATTTTGTCGAGAAGACAGTTAGGGGGTGCAATAATAATTTTAATAATAAAATAATATTTTCTATCGCCCAAGTAACAGTAAATGCTAAAAATGGTCTTTCACTGTAGCAAATGGTTATGTAGGTCCTGTTCAATATTTTTGTGCATTTGTGTAAGCATAGCAGTTGTATTCGTGAAGATGTTAACGTTTCTGTGAAAAAATCAGAAGTTTTTTTTTTTTTTTTTTTTTTTTTTTATAACATGCAAAGTTTTCAGCCGAATTTAACACCGCTTTCCAAAAACTTGTAGAAATAGTATAGTGTAATTAAAACATTAGTATATTGAATATTTGATGAGATATGGGAATTTGTATGAAATAATTTTTAACTGCGCATGCGCAAATCACAGCAAAGATTTTTTGTCATGATTTGATAGTCAATACTATAGGGCAAGTCATATAAAAAGACCAGTGAAATATCGTGAAAACTTTCAATTTAATTGAATTCATTTAAATGAAGAGGAAATCTCATATAATCCTATGGGATTTCCTCTTCAATTTATCAATTATTCGACGAAACGTCAAAATTCCTCAAAGTTCTTTACATCCTCAAAGTTCAAGGGCATTTCGGGCATTTCCTCACAAGTTTCAGTAGATATTCGACGAAACGTCTGAAATTGGTCACTGCCCCTTAATTTCTGGACATCAATGCGTAAAACCATGATAATAAGAAGTCGAATTTAAATTTGACTTTTCTGGTGCTTATCTAAAGTAACAAGCAATAGAGATGACAAATATTTCAAATAAGTTCGAAGAGAAATAATTGCTTACGTTGCGGTGTGTTCAGTCTAAACTATGACAGTTGTTTAATATTTTCGATTTATTATACGCATAAATGTATACCCATCAATTATTTTAATTACAGGTAAACATATAAAGTTTTTTTTGTTGTTATCTCATGATAATATGTCATGTAAAAGTAGCACAGTAAAACAGAAAGTCTGTAAATTCTTAAGAATTCTTAAGAATGTAAATTACTTTATTAAGCGTATTCTATAAATTACAAAAATTCTTTTGCTCTGCATAGAGAGATAACCCTCATAAATGACATCACGAGAAATATAACTCACACAGGTTGATTGGTATCATTTTGTATGTTACTGTCTGATTTATATTAATTCTAAATTAGGAGAAATAAGTTATTTTTTGCTATATATCTTTTGCATGCAATGAAATTCTTTAGAGGAAACTTATAATAATATATATGATTTCTAAACTACCAAAAATAAATGTTTTTTTTTTGTTTTGTTTTTTATATTATACATAAATGTTTGCACGAATTAGGAACTATTTAGTACAAGACACCAAAGTTAAAAAATATACTTACTATTCAAATATACTTACTAATTGTTGCAGAAAATTCTCTCATTCTATGTTTTTTATGTCCTTTTCTGATAATTCTTTATTAAACACAGAATTACTTCAAATCCCTATTATTGTGCTTCACATTCAGATGAATTACGTAAAGCGATGAGATATGACATCGTCTTTTTGTACACTGAGTTTCCGTTCAGAAGAATGGCAACTTTTAATGATTAAATGAATGGGTTAGGTTCGATCACAAAAGAGCATTTTCCGTAATTTTGCGAAATGAAAATATTGTGTAGTCCTATTTTATAACCTAGCTTGTCTTCAATTACGAAATACTTTATTTTCTAAAACCACAATAATAATAAAGATATTTTTAATTTTATTTTATGTTTCTTTAGCAAGCCAGCAGATATAACAAAAAATAATATCCGATCAAAGAGAAACACTTAGTCCCGTGTTATGGTTTGTTACAGTTTTACCAAAGAAAATCGTTTCAAATTAATATTTAGGATTTATTATACGTATAAAAGTATATGCCCATCTACAATTCTAATTAGAGGTAAACATATTATAATGTCCATGTTTCCTGTTATCCGATAACAATATGTAATGCAAATATAGTATAATAAAATAAAAATTTTCTTAGTTCTTAAGAATTATCAAGAAAAATTTTGTCATTCTAAATCTTGTTCTATAAATTAAAAAAAAAAAAAAAAAAAAAAAAAATTGCTCTAAATGATATCTTAAGAACTAGAACTCATATGATTTTGTAAGTTACTGTTAATTTAAAAATAAAAATATATATAATATCTGAATTAAGAGAAATAAATCATTTGTATGTATTACATATGAATTACTACATCCAATAAAACTCTCTACTGCTATCCGGTAAAGTTGAAATATATTTGTTAAGCAATGATTATTGTTGAAAACACTCTAATTCTATGTCTTTTGTGTCTCTTTTAAGAGAATCCCTTATTATGCATTGGGTTACTTCACATTCTCATTATAGTGCTTCATTTAATAGACGTAATCAAGCCTAGAAAGACGATAAGAAATCGTCTTTCTAGGCCTGATAAATATATATCAGGTTTTGGTGAGAAGAATAGCAACTGTTAATGATCAAATGAACAACTTTTTTTTAATGAAAAAATAACATTTTTTCGGATTTTTTAGAAATGAAAACATGTTTATAATCGTGTCTAAAATATTTTGTTTATTGAATTACGTAAAATTTAAACTTTATTCATCAGTTTTAAACTTTCAAAACATTAATTTTTTGTTTTATATATTTGAAAAAAAATTAGAGAATTCTAAATTGAAATAAACAAACCGCATGAAAATATTCATATTAGAATCGGATTACTTTGAAATTGATCTGTGTAGAGAAAATGGTTCAAAATCGATCTAGAATCTAAATACGGGCTACTTGCTAAAATCCGGGGGTGGGGAATGAAGTCGTGCATGATCGTGTTAATGGAGCCAAAGGAAACAACAAAAAGTGGGGGAAAAGCGGTGAGAAGATGGTTTTGATCGTTCATGCACGTGGGGAATGAAGTCGTGCATGATCGTGTTAATGGAGCCAAAGGAAACAACAAAAAGTGGGGAAAAAGCGGTGAGAAGATGGTTTTGATCGTTCATGCACGTGGGGAATGAAGTCGTGCATGATCGTGTTAATGGAGCCAAAGGAAACAACAAAAAGTGGGGGAAAAGCGGTGAGAAGATGGTTTTGATCGTTCATGCACGTGGGGAATGAAGTCGTGCATGATCGTGTTAATGGAGCCAAAGGAAACAACAAAAAGTGGGGGAAAAGCGGTGAGAAGATGGTTTTGATCGTTCATGCACGTGGGGAATGAAGTCGTGCATGATCGTGTTAATGGAGCCAAAGGAAACAACAAAAAGTGGGGGAAAAGCGGTGAGAAGATGGTTTTGATCGTTCATGCACGTGGGGAATGAAGTCGTGCATGATCGTGTTAATGGAGCCAAAGGAAACAACAAAAAGTGGGGGAAAAGCGGTGAGAAGATGGTTTTGATCGTTCATGCACGTGGGGAATGAAGTCGTGCATGATCGTGTTAATGGAGCCAAAGGAAACAACAAAAAGTGGGGGAAAAGCGGTGAGAAGATGGTTTTGATCGTTCATGCACGTGGGGAATGAAGTCGTGCATGATCGTGTTAATGGAGCCAAAGGAAACAACAAAAAGTGGGGGAAAAGCGGTGAGAAGATGGTTTTGATCGTTCATGCACGTGGGGAATGAAGTCGTGCATGATCGTGTTAATGGAGCCAAAGGAAACAACAAAAAGTGGGGGAAAAGCGGTGAGAAGATGGTTTTGATCGTTCATGCACGTGGGGAATGAAGTCGTGCATGATCGTGTTAATGGAGCCAAAGGAAACAACAAAAAGTGGGGGAAAAGCGGTGAGAAGATGGTTTTGATCGTTCATGCACGTGGGGAATGAAGTCGTGCATGATCGTGTTAATGGAGCCAAAGGAAACAACAAAAAGTGGGGGAAAAGCGGTGAGAAGATGGTTTTGATCGTTCATGCACGTGGGGAATGAAGTCGTGCATGATCGTGTTAATGGAGCCAAAGGAAACAACAAAAAGTGGGGGAAAAGCGGTGAGAAGATGGTTTTGATCGTTCATGCACGTGGGGAACGAAGTCGTGCATGATCGTGTTAATGGAGCCAAAGGAAACAACAAAAAGTGGGGGAAAAGCGGTGAGAAGATGGTTTTGATCGTTCATGCACGTGGGGAATGAAGTCGTGCATGATCGTGTTAATGGAGCCAAAGGAAACAACAAAAAGTGGGGGAAAAGCGGTGAGAAGATGGTTTTGATCGTTCATGCACGTGGGGAATGAAGTCGTGCATGATCGTGTTAATGGAGCCAAAGGAAACAACAAAAAGTGGGGGAAAAGCGGTGAGAAGATGGTTTTGATCGTTCATGCACGTGGGGAATGAAGTCGTGCATGATCGTGTTAATGGAGCCAAAGGAAACAACAAAAAGTGGGGGAAAAGCGGTGAGAAGATGGTTTTGATCGTTCATGCACGTGGGGAATGAAGTCGTGCATGATCGTGTTAATGGAGCCAAAGGAAACAACAAAAAGTGTGGGAAAAGCGGTGAGAAGATGGTTTTGATCGTTCATGCACGTGGGTTCGTACGAAATGTGTTCATCAGAAAACCTACTTTTGTGGAACCTAAACTTTTCAATGCAAGTGAAATTAAATTTTTCTCTTCCTTAGTTCGTCAGTAAAGTAATTGGCTTTCACTTCATCTTAAAGCAGATATCCTGAGCTTAATGTAGAGCACCTGTTTCGTTAAATTGTTTTGTCTTTTACTGGCTGCTGAGACCATCAACATGAAGTACTGGATGGTCTAAAAACGGCTACTACTGATGTTTCAAAAGCAGTCTATCCCTGTTCAACGCCCAATGCTTCAAGCTTCAATGACCAAACGTGTCAGTTCATATGATGTACCTCCGATTTCCACCATTGCAAAGAAAAAGAGCAATCGTAGTCGTAAGAGGGCCAAGACTTGCATCGTAATTCGATATCCTTACAAAGAAGAATTGAAACAAATTGTGGAGCGTACAGCCTTGAATAAAGTCGTAAGATTGTCAAAGATAAATGAGGTGCCAGGGCAAAGAGAAAGAATCCAAAAAACGCCAAACCAACCCAGAAAGTCAAGGAGGAAAGATTAGCCAGAGGAGTAGACTCAGATGAAGACATTGACGACGACAGTGATGATGATAAGTGGGCGGTCTCTCGGGGAGATAAATCTAGTGTCGACAATGCATCATGCATTTTCTGAGATGGACTCTTTTCAGATGATGTTAGAGGAGCTGTTTGGTGGAAAGTTCAGTGCTAAGTTTAGAATTTGGGAACATTACGAATGTGCTTCAATGGAAAAAGAGGTACACATCTATGACTGCTGCAAGTGAAAACTGAAGAAAATGCTCTTTTTTTAGATAAAGATTCAATAAAGTAGTTTAATACGTTTTTGAACACAATTTGGTGTTTGTTGATTTATTATGAGATAAATTACTAAATAGACCGTATTTGGACCACCACTTGAAAAACAGCCATTTTAATTTTTTTTGGAATAAAATGATTTTTGAAAACTGAGACTGGTTTTTAAAGTTTTTAACTCTCATATAATCTTCAGGAGTGTTTTATAAATAAGTGACACCAAACTTATCCATTTTGATTAATTTGTTAGATACCAAAATGAAAAAGCAGTAGACCGGTTTTCGACCATTTCCTCTACTTAAGGGGATAGGCAACTTTGACATAGAGAAAATACATGTTAATGTGATATGGGTTGCAATAATTCTACATTTGATAAATCTTTGGCTACGAAATTTTAAACACACGATATGCTAACAAATAAAAAGATATGCTAACAAATGATGTTCTGAAAAACAGTCTAGATGCATATAAAGTTTTTAAATTTAATTTGAAATGTAATGTACTTTTAATAAATAAATTCACCTTATATGCCTTGCGCACAGGACTTCTCATAATTAAACTGATACAGTCAACCAAAATTTTTTTATTGAGTACAGATACAATATGTGTTTAAAATGATTTACACTGGAAAAAAATATAATGATAAGTTCTTGATAAAAAAAATGTAAAAAAAAATCTTAAAATTTTGAATTTTTTTAAATAAAAATAGTCATAGTTTATAATTTTGTTTCTTGATAAGCTTAATAGTAGGTCATTCTGTGCATCTATAGGTTTATACCTTCAGGCAAACTTTCATGAAATTCTATCGAGCCATTTCATAAAAAACATGCGCGCAATGACCAAAATCAACGTTTTGGTGAAATTGATTTTAAAGATCAAATTACCCTTTGGTTATACAAAGAGAGTTAAACATCTTTTGGACATAACTTTTATTCTAAAGTGAATTTTTGCATGGTGTATCTTTTAAAATGTTCCTAAAGAATTATATTTTAATATAAACTATTAAATAAAAAGTTGAATTGTTGACACTTTCAGAGGTACCCGACTATTTAATGTGCATTAAGTTAAAAAGCACATTCTAATCATAAAAATTAAAATTTGTCTCGTTTATTTAACAAGACAGTAGGTGGAAATTGTTGGTAAAATCATTTTATACAGTTGAGTATAACTGTCAACAAGCGATTTTTTTTCAGTGCGCGCAAAAATCAAAAACAGTTTTCAGAAAAGCTCATACTAAATTTAAAAAAAATATTTCCAGTCTGTGTTGTTAAAGTACCCATATCAATTTCATATTAGCACAAACTTCAGACAAATATGTAAAATACTAGAACAGCATCACAATATCTATTAAACAAATGGTTTAAATCAGGAGATGATATTTCAAATCAAGATAGGATAGAATACATTTCCCAATATAACAACAAGTTCAGTATTATGAAATAGCTATTAACAGGCAAAATAATTTGAGTAAAATTCCCAAGTATTTGTAAGTGTGTGTAAAATCTACTTGGTATTACATAAAATTCAGAAATTAACCATCTCATTAAGTATGTTATAATAGACCTTGGTCAGATTACAGCCAGTACACGGGGCTATAGCCGAGCGTGGTTCTTTTGAACCCTTTTAACATTTTTTTGTTTTTTGTTTTTAATTTTTTTCTTTTTTTTCCACCTTACACTGATGAAGGGGATCTTTGTATCCTTGAAACGGCCGTATGTGTTTTAAAGTTTTGTAATTTGTGTGCTTTAACATTGTTTTTAGCTTTTTCGTATTTATACCTAATAGACCCATGTAACGCACTCGGTGTTTTTTCAATTGCATTTAACCAAACAAAATCATCAACCTCTTTAATCTAGCACCCATCTGGTCTACTATTTATTATTTTTGTAATATAAATGCCAAATATATCTAGTTATTGTTTCTGGATAATAGAATTTAAGAACGTTTCAGGATACTGGTGTTTGAGAACTGTTTTAACTACAGTTGTTTAGTTTTTGTTTTTAAGTGAGTAACTACATATAGTGTTAATCCCAAATGAATGATTTATTAATAGCTTTAGAAAAACACAAATATGCATACATGGGTGAAAACTTGAAAAATAATTTATAAAACATATAAATCCTTTTCTTTTGTTGTAAAAGTCGATGAACGATGAACTATTATCTCTCACAGAAATTTTGAGATCTAAGAAGTAATTAGAATTGGTGATAAGACGGATATCCGCAAGTTCCAAAATAATGGGATATGTAATATGTAGACAGTATGATTGCGTATTACCAGTATAAATTGATATCATATCACCTAAATATCTCTATAAGTGTGTTCTGTTATTTATGATTTTTTCATACTTGTAGATATATAGATCAGCAAGTAATCTGGAGGCAGCCGCAATCTCATCTTATAGAATTTCTTGAATTAGTTTGTATAGAACAGGGACAAGTTTCGACAAGTTTTTGGCAAATTTGACCAACTATAATCAGAAGAATGTTTGCAACATTGCAGGTATAAGATTTTGGCGATAAGTTTAGTTTGCCTTTCGCCAATCTTTAAGTGCTTGTAGATAGCTCACTGTTAAATCCAGATATTTTGATGCAAATAGTGTCATCTTAAAGGAACTTATCTTCTCTTTCCAAATATGTGCTTGTAGGTTTTGCAGAAACATCACAAATATGGGTTGTTTCAGACGACGCATTTTTGGAGCATTTTCTTCTGTTTAGCATAACTTGAAAACAGTTAAAGATAGAACAGGGCTTCTGTGGTGTTTTATGATCCACGTGGGCTCTTATATCACCTCCTTTTGTTTGGCAGATTACCTCAAACTTACCCTGTATAGTATATACAGATATATATATATATATATATACTAGCATGCTACTCCCGCTGCGCTGGGCCATTTTTCTAAATGTACCTTAAATCAAACGAAATGGCTTTGTATTTTAAGGGAATGTGGATCTTTACCTACAGATGCTACCTTAGTAAATATTTTCAAACGAACCTTGAATCAAACGAATTATATCAATGGATTTGAGCATGTATTTTAAAGCAATAGGGACGTTCACCTGGATATCCTTCAATCTTGCTGTAAACGATGTGAATGACATTGCGTTATATTGATCATTTATAGTAGAGTTTGGTAGGGAAGTGAGGCCATTATGAGATTATGACAACAGGAACTAACATGTTCTGTAGTCAACATACTACTAAAAGAGAAAGCATTACAAAGATTGCATAGATTGACCATTGAACTTAAATAATGTTCGGGTGATTCATTTTCGTCTGTAAGTTCTTGAACTCGTCCGTCTTTCTTATCTCCATGTGAGATTCTGGTAACGTCAGTTCAATCTCACTCTATGTTACGTTATATTTCGCAATATACGTCCTCTTCTGGCGAGTCTACTACGGTTCTTCATCTTTCGATTCCAGAAGAGTAAATACTGTGAAAATTGTAATAAATTGTTTGCACATAAAGAACAGTGTTTAACTTTCATATTTAAAAAAATGGTGAAACATAAAAAAGTGAATTTTTAAAGCTGAATATGAATAAAAGTAAAATGACGCCATAGTCATTATCTTTCCATTTTTCTAGACAAGTTGCATTCGTGTAACCGTTAATCTGAAAAACAAAACAAAAAAAAACAATGATCAACTCTGGTCGAAGAATAAACTTCCAGTTTGTATCCAATAAAATCTTCCTAATCTTCCATAATCTTGCCGATATCCAAGTTTGACGTCAACATTAGAAGTGCTTGAAACGATATGGTTACTAATGTACAAGAGTCAATTACAAAACAAAATTAGTTACGCGCCAAGCTATGTTCCATTAAATAATGTCCAATTACTGTTAATTCAATTATAGATCTTTCATTAACGAAATTACATACCTTAAATAAAACTGACAATGATAAAGTTAGTTATGCAAAATGTTTAGTAATATTATTTTTGGTGAATACTTAAACCGATGATTTTTTTTTGCATTTCTCTAAAGAGCATAATAACACGCAGAAATAAATTCATTTCTCACTATGTTTAGCTGCTAGGGCAGTGTGTAGGTCGAAAAGGCTTTATAATGATCGAAAAATTATCTAATCAGAATTTCAGGTACTCGTTTTTTCTTATCCAGCCTGAAATGATAAATCGACAAATATTATTTATTCCATTCGCCACCATTGACATTACAAAGTTTTTCCGTACATTGAAAGCGCCAAAACAGTGGCTGAGATGTTCTGCTCTCAAAACTGGTATACGGGAAGTGCTGGGTTCAAACCCCTGTCGCGCTCGTTGACCTAGCCGTTTGGAGTTTTCCGTGTTTTTCTTCGAACCTTGCCGTAAATACGGGTTAAGATCCCTTAGAAAGACTCCTATGGAGGGCACTCCCCTCAGGGTCTATATCCCTCGTGTAGATAATCGGCCGTCATAAAATCAACCAACCGTACATTGAAAGCATTGCTTTTTTGGTAAAACTTTCATAATAATGAAAGCTCATAATGAAAAAAACCCATAAATTTAGCAATCGCTAATTTCAAAAGTCGTCTAATCTTCTGCAATCTGAATCCTCGTCCAGAGTAACCTTCAAACATAAACGAAACATCTAACAATATAGTAAAAATGCCAACTGGCAGGTGATCGGAATACGGACAATTAGTCCAATGTCTTTTAAAAACCTTCCTGAAAGAAGGGAAGAAATATATGCTGAAAAAACTAAAAAGAAATGACGAATCAAAAAGAGAGTCGAAAATTTATTTCAGCAAACAATTTATTTTGCAAAATGTAGCCTTCTGAGATAGTAATAACGCATAAATGCCCACATGTCCATAAGAATATTCTTTGGTTCCTAACTTTTGAAACAGTGAATATTTCTATAAGTGAAATTGGCGATATATTAAAAAAATAATAAAATAAAAATAAAAGAATAGACAATATTCGCTGGTCTGAGTTCGAGGCTATAAAAATAATATGTTTGGTGAATACAAACCGGCATGTTTCCGTAGTAAATTCTTAAATGTCTAAAATTTAATTATTTAACATTATGTGTTTGAGTGGCAGACATTCACTAAAATTTAAATATTTGATCCCATATTCATAACAATAACTGCTATTTATATAATTTGCATTTGAATATAAAAATTTACTCAAAAAAGGATCTTGTATACACGAAAAAACACTATTATTGCTAATACCGCTCAAGCTGATGTTACGCTTATGCATTTTTGGCTTAAAATCACATTGCTTGGCGACAAAAGTAAAATCAAAACCGTAAATAAACAAATAACATGTAACTCATAAATGCAGTCATTTTTACAATGACATCTGCTAGTTTCTCCTGCAAGACACATGATAGGGGAGTTACACAAAAAAAAATTAACAGAAAGAAAAAAAAAGAAAAAAAAATATTCATAATTTATTAAATCAAATTATCAGATGCATCTTTGTTAACCTGACGCAAACGATAAATCGCCAAATATTGACTTAATCTGAATTGCAATCTCATGCATTGCAAATATTTTTAAGCATTACAAACTATTACAAATTACATTACAAATTATATTTTTAAGCATTAAATTAAATATTATGCCTCATTAAAACAGTTTTTTTTCTTTCTTTTTTGCGGGGAGGGGGGGGGGATTTTAAATAAAATTAATAACAGAATTTTTCTTTTATTTTTCTATGTGTTTGCATTATTTTCTGATATAGTGGTTTCAATTCTTTCGCCAACGATAATGGTCGCCAAAAAATGACCTATGGTAACCTTATCGTCCAAAATAACAGAACTTTCCATCATAATTCTATAACTAATCTTACGTAGAACTATGTGTTATATACTAAAACCTTCCCTGAAAAATTATCTATCCAACAGTGGAAGTTCTTCAAATTCCATTCAGCAGAACTCGAGTTATAAAGGAACGGAACGAAATTTCCGTTTGTGTTTTATATATATAGTAGATATCTGTTACTACGGTATTAGTCAGATACATTCTAGTTTGGCTATTGTCTGCTTAAAAAAGTACCGTGCATAAAAACAAGTAACCCGTACCTAAAAACGAGTAACTCGCTTTTATACCTCAAATCAAACTCAAGGGTAAATACTAACTGTAAATTATCTATTTTTCTGTATTCTAAAGTGCATTCATTATTGTATATATATATATATATATATATATATATATATATATATTTAAAAATGAAAACACATGGGAAGAACGAAGAATAAGACATTATAAAAAACAATACTTAAAAGGCTGAAAAAACAAAAATTGGAAAAGCAAATAGGAAAACTATGAATATATATATATATATATATATATATATATATATATAGAAGAGAGAGAGAGAGAGAGAGAGAGAGAGAGAGAGAGATAGTTAAACATTTTTGATATATGTATATATTTTCAGCGAGATTAAAAAAAAATATATCTACGAATAAAAATTGAGGAAATGTAGCTTAAATAATTTAAACGTTGATGGATCTACGTCAAAGATTATTTCACTATACAAGCAATATGTTTAATATCAAAGAGATGTAGAGGGAAATTAAGAACATCGTCTAACATTAGGTTTTTCTCCAAGGAATGGAGATTAATTTGATGGATTACGTGATGTTTCTGAACAAGATTGGTCATCATTTACGAAGAACATTCCTGAAAGTATAAAATAATTTATTGACAACATCAAACTACATTTACCAGAATGTTCGAAATTTATATTACTTGGGAGTTCTGGACAGTGAGAGTTTTAGGATAAGAGCTTTTTTACCAGTGAAATTCTGATATCAAATTAAAAAATAAACATGTATTGGCATGTCGATAGTTCATTACTTGGAAAAATGCAGTTTTGTTTTACAAAAAGGTTTCAATTCACATAATAATATTTTTTCTTGCGTTGAAATTTTATTTCTTACTTGATAATAGTAGCTATGAAAAAAATCGGATTACATTCGTGGAAAGATTAAGTATTTGTACTGATTTCACATTGGATGAATTCAAACATTAAACGGAAAGAAAACGGTAGTAATAACTCTTTGAATTATAAATTTTTCTATGTTTACAACAGAACTATTTCCTACTATCTGAGAAACAAGAAAAAATTGCTTTTAAATATTACATCAAAGTTTCAATCAAAACTGCTACAAATATTTGTTCAAGGTATAAAATGTGCACGATACGCAGTTTACATTTGTTTGAAACAAGTGTGATAGAATTGATACAAAGTTCACTTTTGTTATGAAAACAATCCATCTATTTATATAATCTTGCTTTCAATTTTTCAGTATTTATTAACTAGAATTCAAACACAATCTCACTATCAATGACTGTCTCACACTTTCATGTTTTTGTAGAATAAAATATCTAATATTTAGCATAATGTTTTTGTACTTCTTTTAAAGGTTTGTGTAAGTATTGGTTATATTATAACTATCTTCAAAGTGTGTGAACAGAAAAAAGGTTGTGTATATATGTTTGTTTATTGTACTTACAAAGAAATTACATATAAATTATAAGTTTTTTTTGTAAATTTAATTAGTTAACACTATTATAATTAGTCTTACTATGCATAAGACTTTAATAGTTGTCAAAATATCATTTCTGGATGTTAATGTTAAAGGGTACAAGAAGTACAATATAGAATATTGATATATTACTGTATATTATTCTGTTTCGTACCATATTTGAGTAATTATACAAACTCTACTTTTCTGTAAAATAATGCCCGTGTGATGAAAGTTTGTGAGATATTTTCATGGAGGGTTAATGAGAGTAATTAATTTCAATTCACGGTATCCTGTAAAATGTTCGAAAAATCGAGTAGAGTTATTTGAGATTTTTTTCTTCTTCTCCACAGGAAAGAACTTTTTCTACCCTCTTTTCCCATAATTTACAATATGAAAAAAAAATATTCTTAAAGTTCCCAGCAAACTAAAAACTTGTACAAAATTTCTATAAAAAAATTTCCTTTGCAATTCAGGAAAAAAAACTTTTATACAAAACTGTTCTATTACTAAATTTAATGGGAGTAATTTATTACATAAAATTGATGTTTCACAGCGCATGAAGTATTAATTTAAACAAACAATAATGTCACTGTAAACAATGTCGAATTTATAAACACATGCAATAAAAATATATGAGTTCTAATCAAAACTTCTTTTGTTTTGAAGCAGAATAATAATTTTTCTTTCATAACAATAAACTAAGCACAAATACATCTTATTTTTTAATATTTTTGCTTAGAAAAATGCCTTCTCCGAATCAATAAAATTTATCCTTTTCGTAAATAGAAGCTCAAGAATGAATCTTTTATAGGTTTAAGTCACTGAAAACAAAAATGTTTCTCTGATTGTTTGTTTTATTTGAAATAAACCTGCTAAACAAATGGTTTTAAAGTAATTTTAATGAAAGTAAAAACAGTTTTCTTTATTTTTCGGACTACTTTGAAAAGAACATAATTTAAAATAATATGTTTTGAAAAGGGGTGCGTTTTTTTTTATTAAAGTTTCATGCTCCTTTAAAAACGAAGTTTTGTTCTATTACTGAAAAGGAAGGATCTTAAACTATTTTCTACATGAATTAATTTATAATGTTTGAAAGAGATAGCTAGCACTTGAAATAGATTTAAAATGGTTTATTAAGAACAACTACTATAATGAATTATAACACCTTGTAATAATATATTTATTTTAAGTGCTAAAAGGTGTAAATTAACAAAATAATATACAGTAAAATAACTTTTATTAGCTTGTTGGCATGTTTCGGCTCACTCCAACCCATTTTCAACGACAAACGAGAATTTTCTATATTTTATTGGATTGCTGACATGTTTCAGCTCAGTCTGAGTCATTTTCAAAAACAAAGGAGAAGAATATTCTCATTTATTTCATAATTATTCTCAATATATAGAATATTCTCATTTCTTTTTTAAAATGGCTCAGAGTGAGCCGAAATATGTCAACAATCTAATAAAATAAAAAAATATTCTCATTTATTTTTGAAAATGGCTCGTAGTGAGCCGAAACATGTCAACAATCACATAAAAGTTATTAAGTTATTTTACTGTATATTATGTTGTTAATTTGCACCTTTAAGCATTTGAAAGAAATCAAAGAACAACTACTGTTAAATGTTTGTCATTTTACACTTATTACAAAATAACAAAGCAAACCTCTTATGAGGTTTACTTTGTTATGAGGCTTGTAACCTCTTATGAGGTTTACTTTGTTATGAGGCATGTAACCTCTTATGAGGTTTACAAGCATTAAAAAAACATATTTTTTAGATATATATATATATTTGTAATAATTTGAAATTTAGGTGCATTAACAAAAAGTAGAAATTGCAAAACAACTATTCGCTTTCTTCTTACTTCTTACTTATATTTCGCTTACTTTAAATTCTTTGAAAGATTTTCACTCGTTCAGAGTCGAAAAATATTTGCAAAAGGTGGATTTTCCAGCTGAAGATCCGAAAAGAAAATGGGCCTGCTACCCATTGCTATATTTCTCAAGCATTATTGAACTTCATCACGGATGCCAAATACTACACATTTAGTAGAGATTATTACGCATTGATTTGCTTCTACTACACTGTAAACAAACAAACAAAAAATGTGACAAATCTGGGAAATGTATTAATTTATGAGGTTTGTAAAGATAAAGAAACGCTTTTCAGAAATGTGTGTAATTTGGAAGAGGTTATATTATATTTTCGTTTGCGGTTATGTTATATATTTGTTGATTAAAAGGAATATATATATATATATATATATATATATATATATTTATTTATTTATTATTTATTTATTTATTTATTTATTTTATTTATTTATTTATTTATTTTATTTATTTATTTATTTTTTTACAGTGTCTTCTTCACGTAGGAACAAATCCGAAATATAGGTTTTTAAGATGCTATCAATTATGAATTAAATAATTTCAGCTGTGTAACTGAATTTAAATATACAAGAGTAACATAATAATACTAATGTTAATGTTAATGCAGTTAATTTATCATGTTTAGCTGTAAAACATGTTTGTTGAACAAGAAAACGTTCAATTGAAAATTGATATCATCAGAGAAAACCTAAATTCGAGTTTGAGAAAATAGATTAATACACCATTAATTTTTTAAAATTAAAATAAACAAACAAACAAAAAATACTCGCAAACTTTTCCGAAAATCAGTGGCAGTAAATGAAATTTTTTTTTCTATAAATGGTTGTTTAAATATCGAAAATATATTAGTTTCTGGAGGTCCTAATGATAAAGAACGGTTTTTGGGATCGTGGGTAAATCGGAAAAGATGTTTGTTTATTATTGCTTGTGTTATGTTATATTTTCCTACATTAAGAAACATATTTCTTAATTTACAGTGTACTACACATTGCTTACTGGAAACTACACTTTTTTAAAGTTGTTTTTTTAACGTGAGTCTTTTTCCTCTTCCTGATTTCTTTTTCAATTTACAATGCATAAATATCTCATTGTATATTTTATTATGATTTAAAATGTGTATTGTACATGACTTTACGTACTGTGCAAAATATATTAAGTAAAAATATCCAATTGATATTTCGGCTAAAACTTTCATCTTGTGATGTTAGATGAAAATAGACACTTTATTCAAATTACAAGATGACTTTAAATTAAAAATAGTAACGAATATATGCATATTTGTATAAGGCTTTTGCATTTTTATTAGCGAAATATTTCTTTTGTGTTGTGGGAGATTTGAATGTTTTATATTTAAATGTGAAATATATATAAAATTTCATTTAGATTTTCCTACTTTGAGCGTGTTTATAATTTTAATTACTATATTTAACACCTTAAAATCACTCATTTTCTGAACTTCTCATTATTATTCACAAAAGTTGGCAGCCCTACTTCCTGTCAGTTTCATATGTAATAAAGGTGTAAAGATAAAATAAACACAGCTCTGAAGGTTTTTATTTACAATACAACTTCATATGAGGTCTCCATGAGCAAGGTGACCATCAGTATTTGTTTTTGACTAATATGCCATAACGAAATCATAACTGCGTCAGTAAAAAATAAAATATTTGATATTTTAATGTGCAATATATATATATAAGTTCATTTAGATTTGTCTACTATGAGCGTTTTCATAATTTTAATGACTATACTTTATACCTTAAAATTACGCATTTTCTGAACTGTACAATAGCACTCACAAAGGTTGGCAGACCTACTTCCTGTTTGATTTATATGTAATTAAGGAGTAAAGATAAAATAAGCACAGTTCTCTGAGGTTTTTTAGCAATACAACTTCATATGAGGTCTCCATAAGCAAGGTTACCATCAGCATTTGTTTTCGGCTAATATGCCATAACGAAATCATAACTGCGTCAGCAAAAAATAAAATATTTGATATTTTAATGTGCAATATATATATAAGTGCATTTAGATTTATTTACTATGAGCGTTTTCATAATTTTAATGACTATACTTTAGACCTTAAAATTACGCATTTCCTGAACTGCACAATAGCACAATAGCACATAGGTTGGCAGCCCGTCTTCCTATTTGATTTATATGTAGCTAAGGAGTAAAGATAAAATAGGCACAGTTCTCTAAAGTTTTTTAGCAATGCAACTTCATATGAGGTCACCATGACCCGTTACCATCAGCATTTGTTTTCGGTTAATATGCCCTGAAAAAATCATAACTTCATCAATACATGAATAAAATAATAAAATAATAAAAACAAAACACAAATTTGACAGACAAGTAATTAAACTATGCAATTAAACAATTGCAATTATCAGAACGAAAAAGGCTGCTGTAAGTAGAGAATTCTTAGTGATTTCTAGGGATGTCCTGGCATGTGGCTAACACGATAGTATCGTATATTTAAAAATTCAAAACTTTTTTTAACAACATAATTGAATTTTTCATATAACATTTATTTTTGGAGCTGTTTTTAGGCAATCTAAAAATATATATGAAAGGTAAAATTATATATTTTTTATTTAAACAAATGGATTTTACCTTCTGAACACCAGACAGCATTTCTGAAAACCGGGCTGAATCCTCTGGTTTTGAAAAAAGTTTTAGAATAAAGTTATTAGAGTTTTAATAAAAAAATATTTTCACCTATATTCTGTAAACCGGAAAGCCCGGGTTGCATTTCTCTACTAGAATTAATTTCTTAAATAATGTTTGCATAATTTGTTTTTAGATAATAAAATACCAAACATATTTAAATAAGTATTACAACTTCTTTTAAGGCTTACTTTGTGTCATATTTTAATGACTTTAAGGCTAATTAAATGTATATGATTGCATATACAATCAATCATGCAAATCAATCATGCAACAGTTCAACCATGTATATGATTGCATACGTGGAATGTAATATTTGTTATTAATATGTGCATAAATTACTTTTAAATTTGGTACATGTGTTGTTTATTTTTATTTGATCCTATACCAAAGAAGCTAAGTATACGGATGTTTTTACATGTTATTAGCTGAATTACGCGGCGTTGTCCGGAATTTTAAGAATGTTTGTGTAGAAAAATCCATTTCAAAATTAAACATATTTTATAGAGATCTTCAAAATTCTAAAATATGCTAATATTTCCATAATCGGGTTTTTATCATGATTCAATAAGTTCCTTAAACCCATATGACGTTATATTTAAACTGCTGATGTCATATCTACTTGCTTTCTCTACTACTCATATTGATACTCTCTTTGTATTATTCTCAAACATTGAAAAGTCCAATAAACTTCCAATAGAATGTCATATTAATTTTCTTTTTAGTTCTCTAATGGCGTCACATTAAATGTCTGTACTTAATACTCATACTTCTTGTATTATTGAGAAATGTTTGAAAATTTACGTTATATTACCAATATGACGTCATATTAAGATTTTTTCAGTTGTTGAAACTTTGTTCAACTTAATGTTTAAACTAATTTCATTTTCTTATTTCAGATGGAAATCTTTGAACAGAAAATTTTATTGTAGAATGAATTTTATTGTGGATTTTTAATTGTTGGCAACTGCTATAACGCAAATGCTTAAATTTAATAGATAAAGGCTTATTAATTAAAAATTAACTATACATTATTTCGATTCCTGATTATTTAGTTGCATCGACCGTGCTTTAATACACCTACACATAACTTTTCACAATTCTGGCTTTCAAACTGTTGATTTGTATATAACTGCAGACAGACAGACAGACAGACAGAAAAATTTCCATATTTATATATAAGATGGCTCATTAAATTATAGTGTATTAGTACACAATTAGAAGAGAGCGCAACACAAAATGTACTGAAAAAATATTCATCAATTGCGCAATTATGTGAATGCTTTTGTATGTTATAACTCATTAAATTAGAATGCATAAGTACCCAATTAGAAGAGAGCGCAACAAAAATGTACCGAAAAATATTCATTTAATGCGCAATTATATGAATCCTTTTATATGTTATAGCTCATTAAATTAGAGTATATTAGTACACAATTAGAAGAGTGTGCAACGAAAATGTACCGAAAAATATTCATTTAATGCACAATTATATGAATCCTTTTATATGTTATAGCTCATTAAATTAGAGTATATTAGTACACAATTAGAAGAGTGCGCAACAAAAATGTACCGAAAAATATTCATTTAATGCGCAATTATATGAATCCTTCTATATGTTATAGCTCATTAAATTAGAGTATATTAGTACACAATTAGAAGAGTGCGCAACAAAAATGTACCGAAAAATATTCATCTATTGCGCAATTATATGAATGCTTTTGTATATTATAGCTCATTAAAATAGAATGTATTTGTACACAAGTAGAAGATAGCGCAACAAAAATGTACCAAAAAATATTCATCTATTGCGCAATTATATGAATGCTTTAATTACACTATATTGCCAATGATGATTGGTCACTTGCGACTTTAGACGTTTTGTTAAATATCTGGAAAGATACATGAGGAATTATCCTGAAACTTCCGGAGTGTAAACAACATGATTGACGTCATATATTTCCGCGAAGATTTTTCAGATAAGGGGCCGTCAACAAATTGAAGAAAAACGAATATCTTTCGGATAACCCTGTAAAAACTAATATTGAAAAAAGCATTCAAACTGTAGATTATGATTAAGTGGCTTATTGTAATAATTTGGGTTCATTTTTATGAAGATAGCATGTATACTCGAAGAGAAATTCACGTTTTTATAAAAACAGTCCCAAATTTTACCAAGTTTTTTGCTTATACTTTGCAGCGTTTTTAATATAAAAACAAGTTATTTTCAGAAAATATAACAAACAAAATTGTACACAATACCTTGCAATCAGAATTAAAAAATAATAAAAATTGTATGAAAAATGAGCAGGTTTACTAAATATTGTTTCACTGTGCATGCGCGAATTCAATCAAAATATACTGTGCATAATATATTAGCTAAATGTATAGACCAACTTGTATGAAAGTCTCAAAAACATAGCTTGAAAATTCTGATAGTAATCGTCGATAGAATAAGCTCGAATTTCGGTGTTCCTAAAAGGAAGCAAAAAGATGAGAGGTTGTATCCAAATATACTAGCTTATGAAAGTTGACATAATAAGAATGAAGTGTCTCTCATTCTATTGCGCAGTCATATGAATGCTTTTGTATGTTATGGCTCATTAAATTAGAATGTATTAGTACACAATTAGAAGAGTGCGCAACAAAAATGTACCGAAAAATATTCATCAATTGCTCAATTATATGAAGGCTTTTGTATGTTATAGCTCATTAAAATAAAATGTATTAGTACATAAGTAGAAGATAGCGCAACAAAAATGTACCAAAAAATATTCATCTATTGCGCAATTATATGAATGCTTTTATATGTTATAGCTCATTAAATTAGAGTATATTAGTACACAATTAGAAGAGAGCGCAACAAAAATGTACCGAAAGATATTCAACAATTGCGCAATTATATGAATGCTTTTGTATGTTATAGCTCATTAAATTAGAGTGTATTAGTACACAACTAGAAGAGAGCGCAACAAAAATATACCGAAAAATATTTATCTACTTCGCAATTATATAAATGGAAATCTACGCATAAAATGCCATTTTGAAAACGTTAGATCATTATGAATGTCCTTCCTATGACATTCCAGATAAAAAAATTTTAGTCGGAAAAATATTCCTCAGTTTCCGATAAAAATAACATATTTCAAAAAATTACTACTTTTTATACTTTCAATATTGAAGACTGCTAGAACTATAAATTACTATACTTGTTTACTAGAACTATAAATTAAAATTAAAAAGCCATTGTATAGTTACAAATATGAAATCATTTGAAGTTAGAGAAAGAAATTAATCAGAGTCCAGCTGATAGGCTTTTTTCTTAAATTTCTAATAAAATACAAATATATACAAAAGTTCTATACTTTAAAGCTATTCTTTTGCAAGTCAGCTGCTAATTTTTATACAAAATACTATTTACGAATAAAGAACATGTGAGTAATTTATTAATTAATTGTCTGAGTGCAACGAAGACTCATACACAGCGCAGTATTACTTTGCCCATATATAGCTACGACGGATATTAAAACCTTTCGTCAAGCATAACTCAATAAATATTTAACGGATTTCATTCAAATTTTCACAGCAGGTACCTATAAAGGTGACAACGACGTCTATTTATTACCAAGAATAAATTTCCAACCGTTTGGAAATTATATTAAAAAATAAGTAAAAAAGCACAATTAAAGTAAATACGTCATTTTCACCGGCGGGAGATTTTCGTAGACAATTGGACTTGAAAAGTTCATGGAGTACAAGGAGCAAAAATATATGCACGCAGTAATACTCAGCACAATAAAATATATTTCAATTTAGTAGAAATCGAAAATTAATCTGGATTTTTTTCTGTTTGAAAAAAAAAAAAAAAAAAAAAAACCGCAATAACTTGGTATTAGAGATTTGGCACAAATCTCAGGAATAGCAGCTTTTTTTATTTCGCGTGTGTAAATTAAAAAAAAAATATTTGGTGTTTAAATAAAAGGTTTCGATTTATGGCATTATTTCTTTTTTTTTTTCTCTTTATAGCATTTTAAATGGGATTAATGAAAGACATGTATTTTAAATTAAATGAGTGAAAGGTTTATATTTAAATGAAATGAATTCAATATGAAAATGTTATAGGAACAATATTTGGCGATTTATCAACTGCGCCAGGATAACATAAAAGTACCAATATATCAAACGGTATGTAGTATGTGAAATGAAACAATTATATTATAATCACCCATCGTACAAGAAAAAAAAACTAATATTCTGCATTCAGAGGGAAAAATCCATCTCCTGTGCCGTAAGATTTGGCGAGTTCTTTTTTGGTGATAAGTTTTTCGATGTGATTGTTGGGATCTGCAGGATTTGGCTTACTTTTTCTAAATCTTATTTTTTTGCAGATGTAGTATTATGTAAATATATTTTTTTGCAGATATTTTTCTATTTTGTATATATATATATATTAAATTGTAATGGCATTTGGAAAGAGATTTTTTCCTTTTTATCTGTGCCTTCGGAAATATTAAAAAAATAAAAAAAGATTTACATATATCAAGCGTATAATGTTATGTTTTGCATTTTTATACGGACCACTTCTCCATTTTTACATTTTAAATGCTATTTATTATTTACTAGCCGTTTATTAATTGTTTACAATTTACCCCTCTGACAATAACAATTATTTATCACAAAAATGCCTCTTAGGTTTGTTAAATAAGTTTGTTTATGTATTTTCATTACTTATTAAAATATCGAATATGGCGATAAAATTTTATTTTAGCATCGTGCTTAAATTTTTAAGATGGTGCAAAAACATGTTTTAATAAACGTATGTTTGTAAATATTTGAAAAACATGTTTTACCGCTCTCTTGAAAAATTTTGTAAGATGCTAAAACTACCTTTTGGCACCATTTAAAATTTTTTTCGCCAACCGACATTCGATAAGAAACTTTTCCCCAATCAGATACACAGGCAAGGCTGATCTCAAACAAGAGTAAAGCTAGCAACAATATTGTTTAAACTCTATAAGAGTTACAATAATGATATTAAATGCTCCGATTGGCTTTGGGCCCAATTACGAAAGTTTCTCCTAAAAAAACTGTAGAAGAAGTCTTTTACATTTGTTTCAAATGAAGCTCGGTCTACAAGGTATTAATTAATAATACAAACAACACTAATAGCATGGAGGCAGATGTTTTAATTTAAATGTATATATGTGAAACCCCCTCCCCACAAAAAAAGAAAGTTACAGTAATGAATTTAAAATGGCGTTAAGCCACGCTTTCTGACATAAGCAATTGGCTGTAAACGCGATAACGAAACCTTCACTTAACTTAATAACATGTAGCTAATATAGCCCTCAGGGTACTTTGCAGTTATACAGACCTTGTGGTTTTTTTTAAAAGCTTGAGACAATTCAGGTTTAAGAAGTTGAGATTTACTGTCAAATGATATAAACAACTATGAACACAAAACTGATGAATTATTATTCAGGTTTATGTATGTTTAAAAAAAAATTGCATCTGATGACACTTATTAGATAAATTACTTCTTAAACTTTCTTACTTAAACGGCTTCTGTATATTAAATGAATTGTTTAAATATTGGAAAGAGGTGGCGAGAGGTAGAAAGACGAGTAAACAAACGGGTAGACAAACGGGTAGTGAGATGGGTAGAGAGACGAGTAGCGACATAGGTAGGCTGGCGGTTAGTGAAACAAATAGACATGTTAGGCTAGAGAGGCTAGAGAGAAAAATAAAAAGAGGGTTGACAGAGGGGTAGCGAGATGGGTCACGAGACGGGTAGCGACACCGGTAGACAGGAATGTAGCGAAAAAGGTTGCGAGATGCGTAGCGTGGTAGATAAAGAGACGAGTAGAGAGATGAGTACAGAGACGAGTTGACTGACGGGTAATGAGATTGGTAGCGAGACGGGTAAAGAGTCGGGTACAAAAACAGACGGATAGTGAGACGGGTATACAGACGAGTAGAGAGACAGTAGATGGGTACGGAGATGGGTAAGAAGATGGGTAGAGAGGCGTATAGCCAGACGGGTAGAGAGACAGATAGATAAGTTGTGAGACAGATAGACAAATGGGTAGCGACGTGGATAGAGACACGGCTAGACATACAAGTAGTTAGACGGATAGACAGACGGTTAGAGAAATAGATTGGCGGGTAGCGAGACCGATAGAGAAAATTAGAGACAGGTAGCGAGACGTGTAGAGAGATAGACATCCGGTTAGAGAGACGGGCAGAAGAACGGATAGGGAAACAGACAGATTGTGGAGAGACAGACAGACAGGCAAAAGAAAAGTTTGCGGACTGGCGCAGTAAAGCCGCAGGGGGCAGAACCTCCTAGAGAATAATCAAGAAGTATCTGTCAAGCTTAACTTTGAAATATATATAATTTTTCAATTTTGCCGATATGGAGATTTACTGTAAAAGTTATTTTACAGAAGTCCTCGAAAGATTTTTTGTATACTTTAATAGTAATTTAGACTATAGTTTTGTAATCTGGTTTGTAGCAAAGCATGCTATCAATGTGGTTTGAAATGTAAGAGTTTCTATAAACAGTTATACAAATAATAGATATATAATCAAGGAAGAAAATTTTTAAATTCACACACAAAAAAAGGTGCAACAATGAAATTAAATTTGCGTTAAGCCACGCTTGATAGAATAATCTATTGGCTGCAAATCCAATTACATAACTTTAAAAAGCTTGGCGTTTTAAAAGATCCGGCGTTTTTTTTATTTCAAGTTTTGCGCAATACGCGCTTAAAAAAATGAGATTCTTTGCCACATGTTAAAAAAAATTATGACAACACATCTGATGAACGGTACTTCTTTTCTATTTTTTTAACAGTGTATATGAATTTATGTATGATATTTTGTAATTTTATCATTTAATTTGCTCTTTTTCTTTATATTGTAATTGTTAACCCTATGTTGTCAGCAATATCACTCAGACTAATCCCTTTGAGGGAAGTCCTAGTACTGAAAAATTTCATTAAAAGGCTTTTACTTATTGATAACCAAATAGTAAAAATATCACTTTAACATAGAATTCTTAGAAATTTGAAGTGTGTTAGTCACTGTGAACAAGTTTTTATGTTAATCTCTAGATTTTCCATCTTGGGTGCCAAATTTGACGTCTAGAAAATTCAGAGACGTTGAAATATTATTACCTGACTATCAAAATAAGTTTTGACGATTAAATTAAAGCCTTGTAATGCAGTAAAAATGATAAAAATATCGCGGTCTGACCTTGATGCAGGACTAAAAATGGAAAATAAAATATATATATATACTTTTTTTCTTTAAATTTCTTGTTTTTAACACTTTCCAACATAAGTGTTTTAAATTCGGTTTGTGTGTCTGTCTGTCCATTCTGTATTTTTCGTAAATGTACTCGGATTCCCATGAAATTTTTATATCTTATTGCGATTGATAAGAGAGTGTTTCGAATTAAAAATGAAGTGTGTTGCAGTTACAGGTCATTTACAGAGACACACAAAAGAATTCCGCTGCATTATGATCTATGGATAAAAATCATTTCCAGTGCATTTTATTGATGTTATCGTATTTCAAACATAATTAGGTTGATATGTGTCGCTGAGATGGGCAACAGCACGCTTTTTAGGGAGTATAGAATATGTAGTAGTTTATAATTCGTTTACAGGTACGCAAAAAATATTTTCATTTCATTATGATCTATGGGTAAAATTGGTTTCGGTGCATTTTAATGATGTTATGATTGTTTAAACATGATAAAATTTTAAAGGATCAGTAAGGTGCAGTACAAAAAGTATTATATAGACTATGGAGGCATAGTATTTGCCGTTCATTTACAAGGCCACACAAAATAATTCAGTAAAAGAACTGACTATCATCGATAATTGCTGGAGGACCGTTTTCTACACTGTAAAAAATGACCAATGTTTCTTATTTTATGAAAATATACAATAACCACGAACGAAAATATAATATAATTTTCAGAGTTATCCAAAATTCTGAATAGCGTGTTTCATTGACTTTTGAATCCCCAGAAACCAACACATTTCCAAAATTTAAAGAATTATTTATAAAAACAAAGTATTTTTCGCTGCCCGTATTTTTCAGAAACGTTTCCGAAGGGTTTTTATAGTGTATTAATTAGTGTCCTTAGCCTAGAATACATGTTTTTCGAATGTTATCCATTCTCAAGTAAACGTTTTCAGCCGCATAAGTTAAATTATACATGAAAGAGTAAAGAAATAATCTTAATTTTTATGTTATTGTTAACGCTGTTAATTTTGCATATTTGTCTGTTAAACATATTTTTTGAGCATGAATAAATTTTAGCCATCAGGCTACACTTTCTACTTAAGACATTTGATGTTAAATTAAGATCATATTTCGGAATTAATGTATTTCTCACTCCTGGCAGCAACATGTTTTCTTAACAGCCACTATTACAGAGAATTCTAAGCTCCGAGAATCGTGGTGTATTACGTTTTAAACTGTAACGCGTAGGTTTTTCTACGCTAATGCAGCAATAGGATTTACCCAATCACGGCGATTTATTACATCGGAACACAGCACAGAAGGCAGCAGAATTTTGAAGTGCGAAGGCACCGGCAAGCAACGGCGCGAATCTAAGAACAAAGTATTTGGAATTTAAACAAAAAAAGGGGAAATGGTAGCGATGATAATTCTGAATAGAATGAATTCGGCTTTTTTTGAATGGGGAAATAATAAAAAGGTTTTTGAAGAAAAAGAAATACGAGAAGTGTTTTTAGAATATTTTGTTAGGGGAATATATTAAATAAGCATTTTAAAGAGAACAAGATTTAAATAAATGACATAAATAGAATATTGTTTAAGAGAGTAAAATTTAATAAACTAGGGTTGTAAGATAAATTTAGAATGGAAAATATTTATGGAATAATTTTAACAAAGTGCGGAATTTTGATTTTTGTAATATATATTTAAGAACTATTAAAAATTATTATAGTCTTTAAGAATCAACTTTATTGTCACTAAGTGGGACATTGGCACTTTTATTTGATTTTATCTTACTTTATTTCACCATGGTAATCCTTATAAATTTCTCAAACCTACGTAGTGCTTAATAATATTTTCACTGAAACAATTTTTGAGTATAAATTATTTCTCCTTCTATAATTTCATTATCTCTGAAATCTTTCTGACTATACATTAAATTGTATATTGTTATAATTTTTTTGTTTATTAATCTTTGCTTTATATACTTCACTTGTTTTATATTGACTATCAAGAATAATATTTTTAAAATATAGATAAAATACTTAAATTATACAAAGAGAAACACAAAAGGATTATAAAAACCTTTTAATGATCGACATATGTTTCAGCGCTCATACGGCGCCATTTTCAAGATATGTAACGGTAAACAAAAATATTCTCGGAAATTTTTGAAAATGAACTTGAAAACATAAATCACGAGATCATGCATGTAAAAAAACAAGTGCTTGAAATAGTCATCTGTAAACGTGAAAATAAATATTTCCTTATTCCTTTTTAAAAGTGAAAAGTACCTCGTACCAAATTTTAGGTAATTCAAATGAGACGGATTCATTGCAAATGTTCACGTTACACATATAGATTTCTATTGATTCACGGATAATAGATGGGAAATAAAGCCTTTGATGGATAAATTATTTTACTTTTTTTAAAATCAATTTTTAAAGTCCCGGTTCTATGTAATCTTGCCAGTGCTGTAGTACTTCAAGTAGAACTAAGTGTGTAGTTGCTGGCGTGAACATGCCACCTAATTTCGGTTTAAAATTGCCAATTTTTAAATTTTTTTGAAAAACAAAACTTTAAATCGTAATTCTACCATAGAACAATCTATTTTGCCAATATATTGTATTTCCACCTCTTAACCCCCTCCAACGCCAAAAAAAAAAAAAAAAAAAAAAAAAAAAAAAACTCTGAATGTCTGATTATTAGATAATTAGAATTTTCCTTTATAAGCCGAAGCATCATAATGACGCATGTTCTTATTATTATAATTTCTATCACTGTGCAACAGAAAAAAATTGTTTTTTAACAAAAAAAATTCCGAAATAATATATAAGTCGTAATAAGGACTTCCTCTCTTTTAAAATAGCATGATAAAAATATTTTCAAAACATACATTACATATAAACATTTCATTTTTTGAAACTATACATATATGTATTTAGAAAAAATGCCTGTTCCGAATCAATAAAACCATTCCTTTGATAAATAAAAGAGCGAGAATGAACTTTTTTTATTGCTAGAATTCACGAAGAACAAATACTTCGTTTATTTTTGTCATTATTTGTTTTGTTTGAAATAAACCTAGTAAACAAATGTTTTAAAAGTAAATTTCAGGGAAATAAAAACTGATTTTTGTATCTTTGGAATTACTTTGAAAAGAAAATATTTTACAATATTTTGCTTTGAATGGTAGTGGATTTTTATTTCAGTTTGATATTTCTTAGTAAAAGCAAATTTTTCACTTTGATTTTTCGTAGTAAAATCTATTTTATTTTTTCACTTTTGCCCGAAAAGTATGATTTTTATTTTAGAGTTTTACACTTATCAATTTAGCTGATATTTATAATATTTAATTAATAGTTGTTTAGAATGTTCATTTAAAAAAAGTTATTAAATGATAGATTCATTGTAAAATAAATACTTGAACTTTCTCTCGAGTTAATGGCTTTAAATCTTACATCCCAGCCTCCAAGTATTCTTTGGTAAAATGTGGTTTAATTTGACTCAAGTTAATCACGTTTCGAATCAGAAAATTTACTTAATATATCTTTATTATATGCTTAATTTCTTGTTTCTAGATTGTACTTACATTATTTTATTTCTAAAAAAATTCTTTTTGTGTATATTTTTGGTAATAAAATATAAAATATTAAAGCAGTCACATTTATTATGACTTTTAACACTAGAACGGCCGTAGCGGTCAAAATGGCCAGTACCAAATACATATGTTTTGATTCGAATCAGATATTTTTTCATAAAATAAATTAAATATATATCACACAGAGATAATTTAAATAAATAAGTTACAAAGTTGAAATAAAAATTTTGGGGAAGGATATTTTAATAAAACTTGAATAAAATTTAGGACAGATATAGTGTTACATTTTTTTATGTGCGCGAAAGTATAAAGTTGCATCAATAAAGATAAATTTAAAATTTTGGATTTTTTCTTTTAGAAAACTAGTAGATACTCGCCTTTTTTTGGGGGTGGGGGGTGGGGGAGGGATAAAATAAGAACAAAAAATAATTCAAAATCAAGCGTGAAGCATAGATTATGAAACACTTTCCAACACTTGCAGAATATTTTAACAAAACTTCATCGTTTAATACGGAGAAAGATGATGTCTACGTAAACATTTCGGAAAACGCATAACACATTTTAAAACCTAATTTCAGGAATTACCACCAGTTGACGGAAAAAACATCCGGATTCTTTCGTGCAGTCTTGTATATGATCGATAGAGTTTCTTATATACTACATAATATTCTAAAATTTAGTCCAGTTAGGAAAGGCAAAGCCCAATTGAAAATACCCCTTCTGCAATTTTCACCAATAAACGGAAATGCACTCGAGATCTTTTGTGTCTGTATACGATGTATACAATTTTTACATACCGAGTAATGAGGAAAAAATTTGTTAAATTTAAAAACACATACCACAACTGAAACGCACTTCCAGTAATTATTGTTAATACAGAGAACTGTAACTGAACCCTTTTGTGTACCTGAACCTGAACTATGAACGCTATACACACCCTATTTTATAGTAAGCTTCTTGGCGTGCCCCTCAGTGATATATATCAATTTCAATATTTTGAAATAGCGTAACATTATTAAAATACATCGCAAACAATTTACCCCATAGACCGTAATTATTTCGAGTGTCCTTACAAACGAAGTATAATTGCTATACACTTAATTTTCAGTGCAGAGCATGTCATAGTAAGCCTCAATACACATCAATTGTATTTCAATCCGAGTATATTCATACGAGTTAGAGCACGGACGGACAGACAGGTAAACCGAATACTTACACACTTTTAAACTTTGATGGACAATGTTAAAAAGATCCGTTTTATGCCAGGAATATTGAATCTGCGGTACGCAAGAAGGTTTATCTGGTTTGTAAACAACTTATAAATAACAGCACAATTATCCCGAAAACTCAATTTTAAATATGTTGCACGAACGCTGTAGTGTTCTTTTGTCTTAAAACTACTCAACATGCATATTTGGCAAATTTCCAATATGCATATTTTTGATAAGCTTTCCTATAGAATTATATATTTGGCTTCCCTATAGAATTATATATTTGGCTTTCCCTATAGAATTCGAAGTATAGTTTTTAAACTTATCTTTAAACTGGTATTTAGTTTTTAAACTGATATTTAAAAGATAATTCATATAATAAATTGCCACGAGCTAACATTGACGAATATGAAGTAGATCGAAATCATACTAGGGAAAAAAAAGCTATTAATATAAATTAATAATATGGATAATTGTAAATTATTAACACGGATTTCAGTGCAATATGTCTATAATATTGAGTTCAAGAGCAACAATTTAGAACTCAAATTTTGGAAATGTGCAAAATATTTTCGTAAAATTTTTATAAAAAATAATTCTTAATTAAGATATTTTCTAAGTTATAATATTCGTTGCACTTTAGAATTTCAATAAGTAATATTGCGACCAATTTTGGTACGCATGCGTACAAAATGCTCACCATCACTGCGCTAGGATGAAAATTAAAAGAAATACGGAGAATGCTTTCAAAGTTTGTCCTAGAAACCGGGAACTATATCACTATTTCACGTACAATTATCATGGAAGGCTATATAAATAAGACCACTCCGGAGAGTTTAATTTTGTTTTAGTCTCAAGTGAATTTAGTCGAACAGATACGTGTGACTATTGTTATTTATTCTTTGGTAAATTTATTATGCTGTTTGTTTAATACTTGCGCACAAATTAAAAGATTTCCATAGTCTTTCTAGAGTATTCGTTTAATAAATTGCATTCTTCGACTGAGAACCTATCTGTTTAATTGCAAATCTACTTTCATCATACTAAAAAATGAAAGTATTGATATTTGTAACAATATACATATATATATATATATATGATAATTATTTAAACGACACAAATATGTTTGCCATTCGTAATAGAATTTCGTGCAATTATTTCAAATTTAGAAATTTATTTCAGAAAATGTCAACGTCTTATTACGATTGTGTATAAATGACGTAATCTTCATTGACTTTTCATTATCCCAATGTCCATATTTGGCCCAATAGCTTTTAAATATCTCCCCTACACTACATAGTGTCTCATAAATGAAAAAAAGGGCTGTTCATCTATCAGTAAATGCGACGTTATATGTAGGAGAAAACGCACAATCTCATTTACAAAGCTGTTACTTTTCAGTACAGTTGTGCCAAAATAATTTTCAACAATTTTTCATTCCTCTGGTATTGAATTTGAGGCCCTTCATATCGGGGGATCGAGATGCGTTTGCGTTTAAAAATAACATCATATTTAACTTGAAGCAAGCATTTTCATTTATAAAATTGAAATATTTTTCTACAAATGGGCCTACAAAACATTTCTGCGGACTTTTCAGATTACCGGTATTAAAGTTAAAACTGTAGTTATTTAACTGTAAAATAAAGTAAACAAAGAAAAATAATTTATTTAACATAGTAAGAAATATTTTATTTTATATTTACTGCCTTTGATAAATATAACTGTTGTCTAATTGGTTATAATTCTATTTAAGTAAGATTCGTGAGACGCAAATTAAATGGAAATCAGTTTATTTTTCCAGAAACTGTGAATGATTTCATAATACTATTGCTCCCAGTCTTATAAGTACCAATCACTTTAAAACATTATAGCACAACAACAATTACTTATATTCTGATGGTACGTTTTAGAAACAGTCTTTTAACTCTACTTTTTCATGATAGATAGCAGTAGTTGTTCTAGGCTGATGAATTTTGCGAGGAAGAAAGCTATTTTCGAACAGACATTGTGTTGTTTTGCTGCCATTTTGTACGGATTGCACTCTTACCTTTTCTTTGCTATAAATATATAATATCAAACCAAAGGTAAGTGCTGTATTTTTTTTGTACATTCTGTATTGTCTTAGAATATTATTTGCCCTGTCATTATAAGATAATAGATTATGTAATGTGAATAAAGGTCGAATTATTCGGTGGTACTTATAAGTACCGCCAGTACACGTAGTGTTGGATAAAAGCTTGTTTTCATTTTGTCCATGTAATTATTTATAGTATTTCTTTTTGTTATAATGTAATTATGAAAGTGTAGTGTTGCAATATGTTTTAGTATTTTTTATAAATTTCAGTTATAGATGTATTTTTTAATTAATTAATTTTTTTTTAACTTTGTTATTTTTTACTTTATTATTATTTTTTTTTATTTATTTATTTTTTACTTTATATATATATATATATATAATATATTTTTGTGCGTAAATGAAAAAAAAAATTGTTTTTATGATTATCATCAAATGTGAATTTCTACCTTTATTATGTAAAAAATAAAATTATGTCAATTTAATAATTTCTTTGTTTTCTTATGAGTGTTTTTTGATTATTTAGCATTTTTAAGAGGTTAAATTTCATAAAGAAATGTCATCCGTAATTTTTTTCTATTATGAGGAAATTTATACATAGTGTACTGACGGTACTTTTAAGTACCACTTTTATTAATTAGTTCTAACAAATTAAATTTCGCACCGGGGAGATTTTTTTTCTTGTATATTCTTTAATTATCAATATTAACAGCTAAAAAAATATATTTATGAAGAAATTTTCAGTAGTTCATAATGCGGTAGATAAAGGGTTAAAATATACACGTATGACGAATAGGAAAATTTTGCGTTTCTGAAATGACGTTAAGAGTTCCCCCATAATTTTCACTTTGTAATTTTAAAGATTAAAATTAGACCTTTAATTGATTACTTTATATTAACTTTACTTAACTTGAATACATGGCACTGGTAACTTTATTTTAAAATAAATTAGTGTAATTTAATTGAAACATATATATAGATTAGTTGAATGAAATTTTAATTTTTTCAATAATATGAAAAATTAAAATTATGTGAAATAGTATTATGGTAAATAAAGTTTAAGATAACAAATGTTTTTACAGATTAGTAAAAAAAAGATTGATTTTCTATTGAAATTATTTTGTACGTTTATTATAATTTCTGTTAAAAGTTCCTTATTAAGCATTTCTATTCTGTCGAATTTTGACGAATGCATTCTCGTTTTCTCTTACTTTAGATAAAGAGGTGTATAAGTATTGTTTATAATAGATGTTAATAATAATACTTTAATAATTACAAAACAATATATAGACAATATTGTTTTTACTGGTTATGTTATTTCTAATTTTGGCAATCGTGATATTTACACTTTGCCAATTTTTTCCAATAATTGCTATGAAATATTTCACTATTTCAATGCCAATATTTGCAATGGAAAGCCAATGTTTAACTAATACTGATATTTTATATTAAATTGCCGATGAATATAATATTAACACAATATTGGAATGCAGGAATATTGCAATATTGGATATACAATATAGAAATCATACTGATTTGATACGGGAGTATTAGAATTTGTAGGAATAGTAACTAGTATAAAGATTTTTTATGTCCTAAGTATTATTCCTTAGTAAAAACATTTATTAAAAAAAATACTATAATTGTGAAAAAATTCGACATTTTACACGAAGATTCAAATGATTGTAACACTCTCAGTAATAATAATAATAATAATAATAATAATAACAATAAGTGTAGTTTCAAAGCCATTCCTTTTTAACACGAAATCAAATGCATTGTGTTCATTCCACTTAATGATCTTTAAGATTATCCATCTCAAGAATCCTTTTTCGAGAAGCGCTGCAATTTTAACTGCGCTGATCTACTTGTGTTTGAAAAAAAAAAATATATCGCAAAGATTAATCTTTGTTAAAGAAAAAAATAATTGAAGCAGATACTATCTGCCAAATTAACTGTTTTAAGATAGATAAAGAAACATTTTTACTTTTTTCGATTTATAATAGAAGAAAGTATTGTAATCGAAATGTGTTTTAACTTCCGGTTTTCGACGGATTCATACGTTTTAGGGGTCAGAGATCCCGAAAAACATGTTTTTAGAAAATTTTATGCCTGTCTGTGTGTTTGTGTGTTCCCTTTGTATCATTAAAAAGTGTATGAAGTTATGCATAGTGTTATGCAGATAATTAAACCAAATTTTTTCGAAGTTTTTGGCTATGGCCAGCAGGTACCAGTTAAAATTGGGGATATTCCGCAGGAAGGGGGCGTTGTGGTAACGATTTTTGCCATTTTTTTTCTTGTATCATCGGAAAGTATACGAAGTTATGCATAGGATTGAGCCAAACTTCATACATATGGTTTTGACTATGGACGTCAGGTCCCATTTGAAAATTGGGGTATTCTTCCGGAAGGAGGCACTGTGATAGCGAATGCGATTTTTTTTAGTTTGAGAGCCTACAGTCATGCGACGAAACACGCAAGCTAATGTTAAGTCTATGGGAAGTTTATTTATAAATTTCTCGCTCGCATTTTAATATATTTAAATGATTTTGGTACAAATTTTTTTATCTAATGGCACGTTTCAGAATCGGTTCCACCCAGTTCCAAAATTACAAATGTCCGCTTATATATATATATATATATATAAACTTTAACCAAAATCAAAACTAACAATGTTAGAGGTTGATCTCAGCCATCCTATGCAAAAAAAATCATATAAGAAAATTAATGCGAGCGAGAAATTTCAAAATAACCTTTCCATAGACTTAACATTAGCTTGAGCGTTAGCAAGACGTAAGATAGGTGTACTCATAAAGTTTATTTTTCTCACTGCTGTGCGAAAAGTAACATAGGCGAGAGCTAGTGTGTCATACAAATATCCGTAGAAATGGCTGTGTTTGCAGTAGAGAAGGCATTTTGTGTTCTTGAACTGAGCAAAACGGAATCTGTCACTATTGTGCAACGGCATTTTCGAACACGATTTGGAAAAGAACCTCTAACCAGAAAAACAGTCACAGATGGTCTATTTGTGCACGCTTAGTTACATGACATACATCAAACCATTAATCCATTTCTGTCCACTTTGCACAAAAAGCCCGTAGTTTCGAAAATTTTAAACAAATCATAAATGGATTTTCTGGTTAGAGGTTCTTTTCCAAATCTTGTTCGAAAATACCGTTGTACAATGGGGACAGATTCTGCTTTGCTCAATTCAAGAACACAAAATGACTTCTCCAATGCAGACCCAGCAATTTCTACTGATATTCGCGTGACACGCTAGTTATCGCCTATGTCACTTCGCACAGCAGAAGGAAAAAATTTATGAGTACACCTAGCTAATGGCTTGCATTTGGGGAACGTGCCTAAAACTGTTCCTGTTTTATAGCATCTGAAAGTTGTATACTTACTTATGAATCACCCTGTAGAATGATTTGTATTCATATTAACCCTTTGCTGTTGTTAGCGGTACGACAGAGCGCTGTGTTTTCCCATTTTCACAGTTTAAAAACAGGCAATAATTGAATTTGTTTTATTTGGAGCAGTAGTATTAACACTAGATACTTTTCAACAGGGGAATTTTGATTATAAAACTCCTGCACATAAAATTTATTACAAAAGTAGTATCCAATAACTTAATCTAGCCTATTATTCATGTTCTGATCAAACGGTTTTACAGACTGCTCACAGCAGCTACGCAATAATTTCTGTGACAGAAATTAAGGATTAATTATAATTAGTAGCGTAGACAGCCATGGACATTGTGTTCAATGGTCGTGTTAGGAAAGACGATGTTGGATATGTTGTCCTGATGATGTTGAAGGATGAATGCTTTGTTGACTTCGTAATTTAAATTTTTGCTATTGCTGGGGTGCCGATTTATTTTCTTAGTACATCAGTGGATATTGTTCCATACCTACTGGAAAGTAGTAGTAAGAAAATCCTTTGACTTGTAATTAATTTTTGAGTGCCTGTTTTGTAAGCTTCCACGACCCCCAGATGCATGGCCCGTATGTTATAACTATTATTGTTAGATAGCATATTTTTAAAAGACTATTACTTCCCCCCCTGAATTTGGATGTTAATTTATGTAAGTTTTAATCTTAAGTAATTTATGTGTGGTATCCAGTTAATATTGGAGTCTATTATTATACCTGGAATTTTGAGTTGTACGTCATATATGCTACCGCCTTGAATACTCATTACTGGTGGTCTGTCGGTATCTAGACGGCTGGCTTATAAAGAAGACCAATGCCTGAAACTTCATCGGTGATCGTGCAATGTGTAGTGTGTCCAGAAACTGGCAGAAGTTGTGTAGGGCTGCTACAAATGGTAGTAAAAAATAAAAAACATAAAAGGATTTTTATCCCAAAAGTAACGTTATCAGCGGATAATTACGCGATAACCGCCAACACCGTTGAGCGCGATTTCAATAAGAATTCAAACTAAAAGACATACTTTAACAGACTATTGATTATTGGTTTATAATGATTAGTAGGCTAATTTAACTATTTATATTTATTTGCTTTAAAAATTCAAAAATTTGTGCAATTTGCGGAAAATTTAATTTAATTTGGATAATATATCAACATTCTTTTCGGTTTCAATTTATTAACTGTATATATGTTAAGAATTCTTGCGAGTTGTAAGGTACAACAAACTATTGTTTTAACAGTTGTTTCCACTTTTATATAAGAAATTCCTTAATTTTTTGTTCGAGAATACGTTTATTTTGTAAAATAAAATAATAGAATTGAACCATTTAACACATTTTAGATGATTTATTGAGAATTTCTTTCAAATAACTGAACGTATGATGGTTGATTTTTGAGAAAGGGGCAGCATTTTCAAACGCACACAGTCCACTTTCCTCGCCACTTTATATTAACATTTGGAAATATTCATGGTTTGCATGTTCATACACAAATATACGGGTATTACGAAATTCTTAACAATTTCACGTTTAAAGCAAATAGCATACAGCAATGATCTACAACGAGCTGTAAAAGAGTGAAATTTGGAAGATATAGCTGGTGAAAATTTCGTTTTTGTTTCGACGATTTCTTTAACGACCGTCATATATATCATAGGTATATTCCAAAATCCACATGTTTTTACATTTTCTAATGCCCATATTTGTATACTCTCATAGAAAATCGACAGTTTTCTTTTACTATAGCATCTATTTAATTTGAGATTTATACACATAACAACAGTGTGACAGCTCTCGAAACAATATATATATATATATATATATATATATATATATATATATAAACAAAACAGAATTTCTAGGTGAGAGAGGTGTGTTATATAAAGATTTACGAAGCAACAGAATCCTCTGAATTACGATTAAAATGTAAATATTTAAATGCGAAGCCATTATAAGTATGGGGGAGCAGATGCGTTGATCTTCCACATTACTCTTTTAACGAACCATCCTTTATCATTCAGTGCAGAAACTTTATATATAATTTAAAACTATATAATTTTAAAATTGTGATATTTAAAGCCTTTAGTTCCACTCTAAAGAAGATGAACTTTAACTAAAAGGCCGGTGACCAACCAACGTATCAGTTAGCTAATATTTAAAATTTTACACAACAAAATTCAGCCATTCTTTAAGTATTTTCAAATATACTTACAAAGTTCTGATAACACGAGTGATCGTCTGCCTGCTGCGAATTGTAATAGGTAACATAATAATTTTAATGCATGATTAAGTTCTGCATGCCATACATATGTGGGATACAAATGTCCCACAGTGCAGAAAATGAGTCGTAATACACAAGACCTCAGCGCTTTTCTTACAAAGTTATGCATGTTGTTGACAGGTACTAATACATTAGAATTGTAGGCATTTTACACTTATAATAAACATTTGTAAACAAATGGGTATAAAGCTATACATTTGAATGTAAGTTATTGTTAAAATCCCAACCAGAGATGCGCATCTAACTTTTTTCTACGGAAAGGGCAAATCTTATGAGTTGCTTCTTTGAGAGTAGAAAAAATATCAAACATTATCCTCATTTCATTAAAATATCAGTTTTTGTGTAATTTCTTAAATAAATGGCAAAAATAAATGATCTTTAATGTCCAAAGTAAGGCCCTTTGGAAATGTCCCTTTTTATTTTTATTTTGGTCTGTTTTTTCCTAACAACTTATCCGTACTGCAAAATAATAAGTATTTTGTACAAATTGAATGTTTTCACCTTGATTAAAATTGATGTAATTTAACACATAAAATTCGCTAATGAGCGATAAAGTATTATTTCTGGAAGTCTGGCGCATTTTTTAAAATATTTTTTGTGGCTTGCAGTTTTATTTTATTAGATTATTTTAAGGATGCGTCTACACTTAGGCATGTTCTTATACCAGTATATGTTAGAAAAAATTGAGAATTTCGCTCTGAAATACATTCCTTGTTAGACAAAATATACTGGTAGTATAGACGAGTCATACGATGATTTAATAAAAATGAAATGTAATACATTGTATTGTACGGTGTTTCGAAGATAACGAAGAAACATGCTATCTGTTAGTATTCGCATAATTTAAATGTGCATTTTATTTCTTTAGGATAAAACGTTACTATGTGTGGTATGCTTTTATGTCCCCAAAAACGCTTTTCGCAAAAGCACACACATATTTACAAGTAATTAATATCTAAGTGTACTTTTTGCTTAGTCTCTCATAGTAATCATAGTTATTCAAAAGTGCTAAAGTCATCTGAAAATATATTCCACATCTTACAGAGTTTTATGTTTTGCCATTCTTTTTAAATAACAAAATAAATAAACATAGTTTCAAAGCTATTACCTTTTTAGACGAAGTCAAATGCGTTGTTTTCTTTTCATTTAATGAGCTTTTGAGATTATCCATCTCAAGGATCATTTTCTTCCAGCGAGAAGCTCTGCAATTTTTTCTCTATATTTTTCCGCTAAAACTCTCTTTAACGGGGATAATGCAGAGACTGTTATCTTTGTTATATTTGAAAAGTAAAATCAAAAAATAGAATTATGGGATAAAACATAAAATACAATTAAAGCATATAATACCCATTAAATTAACCGAATTAAGATGGATAACCACCTGAACAAAATTTCATTTAATATTGGTAAAAATATTTTAATATTTCTAAAAAATATATATTATAGAATATTTTCCCGGACGTCCCATAATTATGTTAACATTTCAGATATTTATAAAATGTGAAGGAATTGGTTTATTTGAATGCGGTTTGCGACGAAGTTATTCTCATGCGGAGGGATTTGTTTTATAAGGAAAATAATTACTGAAATTTTTTTCAATAGAGGGCACTTCAGGCATTCTAATTACAGGATTGATTTTTGGGTACGAAGTTACGTAATATTTCCAGTGTACCGCAGTAGTCCCTCTTCCTTAGTTGAGTTAAAGGACATCATACGCCACGAAATATCCTGCATGCATCTGGATATACTACATGCCTCAGTTAACGGTGGTCTCACTCGCTTGCAAAGTGTAATTCCTTGTGGTGGACATGTAGTACATTTAGTACAATTAGGTGGACATGTAGTACACAAAACATGTAGAACATTTACTACTATGAGCTGTAAATATTTGCATGTATATAAACGTAATTTTAAACGAAATTTTGTGATTTGAATGTTGGTGCGCCCTCTATTGACAAACGTTTTCACCATTTTTTTCTTTACCAAAAAAAAAAAAGAAAGAAAGAGAAAAAACCCCACATGATAATAATTTTGCCGCAAATTGCATTCAAATGAACTAATTCCTTCACTTTTAATGAATTTTTGAAATGTTAACAAATTTATGGAACATCCGGTATACATTTCAAGAAAACATTCTTGAAATCTTTATAATATATTGATATTCCCTTAAATAATAAAAGGATTTGACAATTAAAAATATATGAACTCTAAAATCTACAAAATGTATTTATCATATAAGTGCTCACAATAATATGTTATGAAAATTGGTAGTAATAAAAGTAGACACTGTTAAAAACACCATAAGAAAAATAAGAAATACTGAACTGGTTTCTATAGGACGGTGTCTTTCTTCATTCGGCGCAAACAAGCCATGCTACCACTTTGAAAGTGGGAGAAAGATTCAAAGTAAATAGAAACTGGTTGGATGTTCCAATCCCAAAACTTTCTTCGATATCAAACAGGTTTGACATACACCAAACACAAATCAGCAACAAGATTTAACTGAATCTAAAGTTTTATTAAATTCCGTATATTAGTTCTTGAGATATGACTATCGCTAAAATCATGTAAATCCAAAAATGCAGCATATCAGCGCCACCTGCTGGGAGATTTACACGAAAATGTAATCAGCGTCTATTTATTCCAAGGTGTAACAGAATCTGAAGTTTGGTGAAATCCTGTGCATTATTTCTTGAGATACAACTATAGTGAAAATCATGAAAAAGTAGCATATCAGCGACACCTATTGGGATATTTACACCGAAACATAATCAGCGTCTATGTATGTCAAGGTTTTTCTTCTTTCAACGTCTTCAGAATCTGAAGTTTGGTGAAATTCTGTGCATAAGTTCACGAGATATAGCTATCGTGAATATCATGAAAAAAGTAGCATAGAAGCGCCACCTGTAAGGCTATTTACATCTAACCGTAATCAGCGTCTATTTATCTTATAGTCTAACAGAAACTGAAGTTTAATGTAATTCTGTGCATTAGTTCTTGAGATACAGCTATCGTAAACATCGCGCAAAATGTAGCATAACAGCACCACCTGTTTGGGCAATTTACACCAGCACTTAATCATAGTCTATTTATGTCAAGGTCTAACAGATTCCGAAGTTTGGTGAAATTCTGTGCATTTGTTCTTGAGCTATAGCTATCTTGAAAATCATTAAAAAGTAGCATAGCGGCGCCACATATTGGGCGATTTACATCAAAAACTAATCGGCACCAAACTTATATCAAGATCTAGCTGAATATGAAGTTTTATTAAATTCTGTGCATTAGTTCTTGAAATACAGCGCCTACAAAACTTTTATCTCATACAGACAAACAGACAGACACACGCACACACAGACAGACTAACAGACAGACATTTTCTAAAAACAGTCAAATCATGTTCAGTATCTTCTAAAACTTATAAATCCAGCGAAAACCGGGAGTCGGAAATTTTCATGAATTCAATACTTTCTTCTTGTAAAGATAGAAGAAAGTGAAAATAGAGTGGTTGTGAACAAACAGCGAATAGAAAAGCAGGAGGCATCATTTAATCAAACAGATGGCAACGATCAATCAGAAGATGACACAACAAAACAGAAGAATAAGAATGGATCAAAAATACAAAGAGAAAAAGGGAGAAAATTAACATAATAAATAAAAATATAATAAAACAAAGAAAAAAAATAGAATAATAAAATTTATTAAAATTAAATATTAATATTTTTAAAATTATTAATTTATTTTATTATAACAGTTTTCTTTATTTTCTTATTTTTTCTCCTTTGTCTCTGCCTTTTTATTTTATTTTCACCGATTTCCTTCTGTTTTGTTGTATAATTTTCTCATTGGCTGATGCCTCATTTTTTTCTGCTAACAGCTTGCTGCCCCATTCTCCATCAGACTAATACAGTGGTTCGTAATAAAATTTTCCATCCTCACATGTTATTTGCATCGGAATGCGGTTTACATCATACGAATTGTCAACAAGTGGAATTTCTCATAGCAAAACGAAAAGAAAACATTCGAGTCCCAGATGTCCGTTTACATTTCAAAATCTCATAAAAATGTAACAAATTGTCCTATTGAAGTGCGGTTTGCAACATACGACTTTGCTAATGGTCGGAATTTTGTTGAAAATATAGTTTAACCCTTTATCTACTGACGGTACTTATAAGTACCAGTAAAATAACTTGTTATAAAATTCAATTAATACATCGATTAGTAGTAATACAGTACAGAATGAGTTATAGATGCATTAATTTATCTTCTTCCAAAAGCGTTATTGGTTACACAAAACAAAAATATTTTTAAAAGGACGATGCCTTTGCATCTTTTCAGCTTTTTCGGCGTTGGGAGAGGGGGGGGGATTTTCAATTCGGAAATATTTGTATATTTCTATTGTAAGAACATTACATTTGTACATATCCTAATTCTACAAAATACTATGAAAAATATTTAAAATAAAATATTTGAGTGGGGTTATAAATATTGCACAAAATCCCTATAAATTCAAATTTAATTAAACCTTCTAAATCCTTCAATCCTTCTAAAATCCCTCTAAAATTCATTAAATGGTTATGGAAATCTTCTAATATAGTTTCAAAAATTCACGAAAAATGCTTTAGAAGATAAAATTTTCATGAATTCATATTCAGTACATAAAGGGTTAAAGAAAATTTGAACATACTGTTAATTTTTGTTGGAATTGTTTTAATGAATTGTTTTTAATTGTGAAAAAACTTATAGGACACACTGTATTAAAAAAAAAAATTAAATTAGAACATAGAAATATATTTTCTTTTGTGTTACTTTATTTAAGCAGTTAAAAATAGCTGAGCTTGTATCAGTGCTTACAATTGTTAAACTGATTACCTGATTACTTAAAAAAAGCGTCTTTAACAAAACGCACTAATTTGTATTGTGTATTTGATTACACATTATTTATAAATATCGTAAATAAGAATTCACAGAACTTGTGAAATCTTAAACGCATACTTCATAAATTTTCTCCTGCTCAACAGTGTATAAATTTCTGGCACATTTGCAAACTCATTTTTGAACTTGATGAGTCTTTTGCACTTTGGCGCTTATTGCGTCTTTGGGCATTTAATATATTAAATGACAACTATTCAAATATTTTATTATTGATCAGAGTTTCCTATTTGACGTAAGTGATATATATCTCGATTCACAATAGACTGCTGATTATGACGACCATTTTAAGATTGTCGCATTTGAAACAACAGCTAAAAACGCCAAACTCTGATAGTACTGTTTGAAAGGTTCTTTGCCTTTGTAGTAAATTTGAGGGCGTGCTATTTGATTTATTTTAGTCTCACTAAGAAAATAAGTAAATTTTATGCATTTACATATGAGAAATGCTTTTGTAGGTGTGTTACAAATTATCCTGTTTGCATTTGAGGATAGCCTTAATAACTTCAGATGCTAATTTAAATGTTAAATCCTACTTAATTGAGGTATGTTTTATTTATAACTGTTAGCATTTCTCCCAGATACTATTCTACCAGGAAACAAAAATATGCGGTTTAGCAGATTTAAAAATTATTTGAATTAAACAAATTGTTTTATATATTTTATTAAATTGAAACTGAGTGTTATTAATGTAAGCTGTCCATGGAATACATTACACGGATGAAATTGGCATGTAATTTCTTAAATTTTAAATTACACTTATGTTTAAAATTTTCTCATTAAAACGGGAAGAGAAGAACTGGTTTGAATTTATCGTCTTTAAGTGCTTCATCATTACGAATATTTATCATTAACAGCTTAGGGAGAAACTAGAGGAGTCTGGAAGATGAATTATGATATGCTAAATAATGACTTGCTTCAATAACACCTGAAACACTTTCCCGTGGGGTTACATTTGAGACGATTGGGCACACATACAGTTTTTCTTCCAGCTAGTGATGCTTATTTGTCGTAATTATTAGAAATAATGTCACATTTAGTTGCAGATTCATTATAATTTATGATTAAATGTTATGACGTGGCCTCGACAGAATAAATTTACTTCATAACTGAAAGGATTTTCAAAGCATTTTACATTATTTAAAATAAGTGAAGTTTTTCGTCATAATTTTAAAGATGCATTGCCTATTATTCCGTAGACTTTAGACTATTGATGAGCAGTGGCGAAATTTACCGAATCATTAGCTAAAACTCAAAACCTTTTCTACTTTTTCGACTTTTCTATAAAAATATACAAATAGTCAGAATTGATAATTGTGTTGCTAGGTTGCTATGGATTAATATTATACAGTGTTTATAAAGTCGCTATACATTTTTTTAGATATAGGTTCTTTTAAATCCAAGTTTTTTGTAAGTGATCTGATAAAGTGATATTTTCAACAGAAGAAGGGATATGCATGGTTTATGCTTGTCTACATGAATTAATGTATGAGCAGGTGCAGAAAGATTTCACCCGCATTAAGTTTCCATTCTCCACAGCTTCAACTAAACTGGAAACTCCTACACTGAAATGTTTAAGTTTTGGCAATATTCTATTGACATATGCAAGAAATGCTTCTCCATTTCGTTGCTAATATATTCATTGCAAAAACATATTTCTGCACAAGTGTCACTTCATTTCAAAATATCTCCATATAAAACCCTATTTAATCCGCATTGGTATTTTATTGGAAGTACTTCCAATAAATGTAATATTTCCGCAATACTGAGCTTCAATATAATTAATAATATCAGTTTGCTACTACGATTTTAACCCTTAATATACAATTTCCTCATCGCTTGATATACATGTATACCTTCGCGTACTGGTGAAATCCCCAAAAAATGCTAGCCAAAACCCGAAAATAAAATCGTATTGTTGCTATGCAATACTTATCCAAATGGCAGATTAATATTTTTAGAATGCGTTTAGCATAATTTTATGTCGTTAGAAAATTGCATAATAGTTTGTTTCAGGTCTTAAGTTGTTGATGTTGAATATTTAGAAAATTAACTTTTTTACTATTTTAAAATCGTCTCTAAAAGTTGAGATTTTTAGAATTTTTTTTTTAGTGCTGTAACGTACACTGTATTTTAATAAAACTATATTGGTAGATTTTGATTATAAATGTTTTAAGTACATTAAAAAAAGACGTCAAAGAATGCGTATGTTCCCATTTAAATACATATTGCTTTAAAAAAATATTTGAAGTTTCACCGTATTCCATAGAAATAACGAATGCATCAAAAAGTTTGTGACATTAACTTTACAACAACAATACAACTAATACAACTAATAACTGATTTTGTTTTTATAAAAAAATAATGAACTTTTATTATTCAATTATTTTACTTAACAATTGCACGAAACAAACAACTGGGTAGCTGAGTAACACACATTAAAATGTAACACATATTTAAACACATATTTAAACTGTAACACATTCAAATAATTTCACCCATATCTACTCCGTGAAATCATATTTTATATAATATTAATGCAGTTTTACCCAGACCAGTTTTAGTGAAGACACAGTTAATAAAACAATATTGAGCTTAAGGTTTTAAAGAGTACCTTTTAAAATTGAAAAATAAAGTTTATCTTGATGATTTTAATATCATAGTTAAAAGTTTTTTTTTTACTTTAAAAACAGGAGTAGAAAAAAGGATTGAATCGCCGTTAAATGCTTTATCATTACGCAAAAACAGCTCAGGGCTCAGAGGGTTTGCAAATAAGTCTGAAAGATGAATTGGGATTTGCTGAATAATTACTTGCTTCAATAACACCCGATACTCTTTCCTTTGGGATTAGATTTCAGAAGGATCAATAAAAGTACTTTTTTTCTCAGCTTTATTCGTGTCACATGAAAGAAATATCATATAGATTTCATATTTAGCAGGACATTTATTAAAGTTTACATTTATTTGCTATGAATGACATAGCCTCGAGCAAAAAGTGTATTTGCAGCTTGAAAGTTTTCAAAGCATTATACATATTTTAAATAAGTGAATATTTTTGTCAGATTTACTAAGATTTATTCTCGTAGTTAACAGCTACGCTAACACGTTAGTAAAAATATTTGAAAAACAATTTATCATTGTATATTTCATCAGGTAAAAGGCTGTAAAGTACATAAAAAAAGTATCCTAGATGAGAAAATTTTGCCATTATATTTTGTAAAAATTTTGGGAAAATAATATATATGTATAGAAATTGTAAAAAAGTACCAACAAAATTTAGAATTATTATGTACTCGGTCTCGACTTACGACCGACTGAAAATAATTTTAAGCAACCTGAAAGACAGTACATAAATGTTTTTCATAGAAGTTAGTTTTTATTATATTCAGATTCTTTATACGATTTGAATGGAATAAAGAATGGACTCTTGAAAAAGGTCTGAAATACGACCAATTACACTGTAAAAAACAAGTTGGAAATTGTACGTCAAACGTTACAAACGAGGTGCGTTCGTACGCACGTTTTAGAATTAAATTCATGATATCCCGTGCGTAGAACGGGTTAAACAGCTAGTTAAGTATATATTTTATGACACTGTTCATACAAATATCTTAACTAGTTATATAAATATTCAGATATATATGTGTCAGCTAGTTATATAAATATTCAGATCTTGATGATTTTTAATTCTGTGAAATGAATGATATCGTCTGCAGATTAATTTCTGTCATAAAATAAGTATCTCGGTCGCTTGACGATTAAACTTCGGAAGCTCCTATAACAAAAAAGCACCGGTTTAAAAAAAAAAATTCAAATTTCTTAATAAATATTTTTATTAATATCTCCTAAAGTTTTGATTCGATTTTAATAAAATTTGAAATGTCTCGACAAAATTCTGCAAAGATAATATATTTTAAATTGCAAACCATTTGGTTGGGTAGTTTTTGCGTTGTTATATGCGGACAGACAGACAGACGGACGGACAGACAGACGGACAGACAGACAGACAGACGGACGGACAGACGGACGGACCAAGCGACGACTATAGGTGCTACGTATTTATATAATTACGAACGCACCTAAAAATGGGTCGATCTACTAAAAAAAGTTTAGTTTTTCTAACTGATCTTTGGAAATTACTAAAATTTTTTTTGTATTCATAAACAGTTACAAGCAAATCTGTAAGAATTACTAGAAAACATCTAGCAACATTACTAGAAAACAGCTAGCAATGGTTCCGATTTTTAGTACCGGTAACTAAAAAAATCTGTGGAATACAAATATACTAAAAATTTTTTATTAACCTGAGAATTCTTTTTTACAGTGTAGACTTACGACTGATCAGTCGGAACGTAAGTCTATCTTACGTCGATGACCAAGTGTATTTGACTCAAACAATTAATAAAAAAATTAAATTTTTTCGCCTTATTTTCTGTAACCAAAATAAACGTCAAGGGTTGGCGTCAAATATGGACGATGTCAAGAAAAACGTAGTTTAAAAGTGGCCTTTGTAAATATTTCTGTAAAATGTAACAAGAAAATAAACTAAAAATGTAAGTAATACACTTTTTAACCACAGCTTAATGCATTTTTTATATTTGTTATCGACAACAGAAGTATATATGCAAAATTTTAACAAAATCAGCTCGTTAGGTATTTGATTTCAATTAAAAACGTAAAAAGAGAGTTTCGTCCCATGATTCCGCATTTGATAAGGTACGGCCATGAAAACACTTAAATGTGCGTCGTGATCAACAATGAACGCGAATTTTAGCAAAATTGGTTCCGTGGGAATTTGAATTCAATCAAAAACATAAAAGATTATTTTTACCCATGGCGTCTGTCCCTCAGTCGGTTCAACCCTGATAATACTTGAATATCGATTGTCATCGACAGTGAACTTGTGAGCAAAATTTGACAAAAATTCGATTTCTTAAATATTTGATTTCATCCAAAAACATAAACGAATGTTTTTATTCCTGTAGTCTGTCCGTGATGTGGTACAACGCTGATATCACTTGACTAAATTGCCATAGACGGTGAATTTGCGCGCAAATTTTGAGAAAAATCTCGGTTCTTTAGATATTTAATTTCAACCAAAAACATTAAAAAATGTTTTTTATTCCTGGAGCCTTCTCATGAGGAAGTGGAGCCTGATAATACTTGAATATTGATTGTCATCGCCAGTAAACTTTTTACGCAAAAGTTGAGAAGAATTGGTTCCTTGGATATTTGACTTCAACCAAATACATAACAGAATGTTTTTTACCCCGAAATATGTCCCTGATGAGATATAGGTACAACCCTGATAATACCTACATATTGCTTGTAATCAATTAGGAACTTGTAAGCAACAATTGAGCACAAAATCGGTTCGTTTAAAATGTGATTTCAATCAAAAACACAAAATAATGCTTTAGTTCCTGGATCTTCCCCCTGTTGAAATATGATCCTTCAATACATAAATATTGCATTGAACAACAACAATGAACTTCAAAATTTGAAAAAATAGATTCGTCGGAAATGGGTCAAAACTAAATAGCACAATTTGGCGCAGACAAACAGCAAATGAAGTTAAATAAAACATGTAAAAAACCGCATTAATAATAACATAAGCAAAATTATAATCTAGTACAAAAATCATTGAAATCTCATCATTATTGACAAAGCTGCCAAAATCATGAAACTCAATTTTTTTCCATGATGGCAATAAATGAAATCATCAGTATGTGTATCTTTACTTCCCACTGAAAAAAATATCTAAAGTCAACAACTTGATCTAAGGAAACCGCATTATAAAGAAAACCTTACAAAAAAATTCCTCTGTAGAGACCATTTATCAGCTTTACATCCCGTTGTATTCCAGGCTTTAGAATCCTTGAAAATTCCAATGATAGAGGCTTTAAACTCACTATAAGAAAGAAAAAAAATGACTATCTAAGTGATTTGGAATGACATTCTAAAGCCTTTTGTATATTTGCATGCTCGTATTTTAGATTGGTATTTGCAATACATAGATAATATGATTTTGAATAAACTCCATAATATACTATTTATAGGGCTGGAATATTTTTGGAATTTCTATTTTAAACGATTGGATATAAATTAGATATTATGTGACGTTTTCGTACTATTTAAGGAGTAAAATCCTACAAAATCGATTTTTAAAGTAATAAACGCATATATCTTCTTTCTATGAATAGATTGCACTATGAATAAAATATACTTTCTCGAATATAATATTTAAAGTATACAGGGAATATTGAATGTACTGAACATTTAAAAATTTCAATTTTATGTAAACGGTGAGTGCTATTGAAGTTATTTTTGCAAGAGAGCAAATGTGTGATGTCAAGTATTTATTTAATATGCTTCCCTGATTAATTAAGTATGTCATACCACAGATGCAATGTGCTTTCGTAAACTGTTAGAACTCTTAAACTTAAGGTGTACTAAGAAAACGCATGCGCGACTGGGCTGAGAGAGTAAATTTCCAAATATTTATTTTATGCCGTCATTTGGACATTTAAAATTTATAAGTTTTAAATGAACATTATCATATTAATAGCAACAATAGATAAAGTGCATGTTTGCCAAAAACTACGTGGGAGCAAACCGGAATCTTTCATTGTTATTGAAATTTGTATTGTTTGTTAACTAGCTCAGTAGAGGTCAGAAAAGAGCTTTGACTTGCAAATGGTTGAGTAATTATATTTTTTGGTCAAATTTTATTTTTTAAAACAAACCAAGTTTTTGACTTCCAGACCATGTGCGTTTTTCACCATATCGAAAAACCCAAAATATTTCGTCACCTTTTTCGGTTTTTATTCGGTAACGCGGTTCCAGTGCATTTTACAGAAAAACGATCACGCGTACCTTATGTAGAAGATAAAATTCCGTACAATATGCACTATTCATGTTTATTAATTGTCGAAACAGAAGGTGAGATATGGAGCCATAAAAATGGGGGTAAAATTGCAAAAAGTGGAAATATATACATATATATATATATATATATATATATACAGGGTGTCCATAATTAAACGACTTTACTTTAAAGTTGTCTACAGACAAAACTATTGGTCAGAAAGTTGTGAAATTTTGTGAAGGACATAATGAAGGAATGGGAATTTGTTTAAGCGAAAAAAAAAAATTAGTTCAAAATTTCGCCACCAGATGGCGTTTTTAATGAGTCAATCGCATTTGAAGCATTTGGAAAGTCATGATAAACCAAGAACTTTAGCGGATCTCAAAAACAGCATTTCACGACATGTTTTTAGCATTTTCCTGAACACAAGGCGCTCAACTGTGGAACGCGCTATCCAACGATTCCAGATGGTAGCTGAAAATGATGGCCGTGATGTGGAGCATGTTTTGTTGCAATAAAATATGTAAACTATCGTAAATGTATGATAAAAGTGTAATTCATTAAACGTTCTTGGTTTATCATCACTTACCAAATGTGATTGACTCATTAAAAACGCCATCGGGTGACGAAATTTTGAACTAATTTTTTTTTTCACTTAAACAAATTCCCTTCCTTCATTATGTCCTTCACAAAATTTCACAGCTTTCTGACCAATAGTTTCGTCTGTAGACAACTTTAAAGTAGGGTCGTTTAATTATGGACACCCTGTACATATGGCGTTATTTTTTCTGAATAACCCATTTTTAGTGCGTTTATGAGACAAAAAGTGTCATAATCAACATTTGTAGAATATGGAATAGCCAGTAAGTTTCATTGATTAGATCATTGATAATCTGTAGTAGACTCTGAAAACCAGAGAAAAACAACTTTAGGTGAAAATAAAAAAAGATCACCTGCCAAGTTACTAATTTAAAAATCGAGTTTTATTTTTTATATTTAAAAATCGATGTAATTAATTAATTATTGCACTGCGTACAAAACAATTAAACAACAAATAAAGAGTAGGTAATATGGTCACTTTATTACGTTTCCTTTTTCAGCTGCTTGGTCCTGATATTGATTCCATACTGTAAGGGTCTTCGCCGTCCTTCTTTCTACTTCACACGATTAGTTTTAAGTCATCGAAGTCTTCAAGATCCAGCAAGAGCGTAGCCACATAGTTGGTTCTGGCACTGCACACATATAAGTGAGCAATTTAAGCCTTCCTTCCTTCGATTGCATTTCGTACTACAACCTTTTTTGCACTGACAAGATATTAAATTGTGTAGAACTTGAGGGGCTGGTTCGCTCATCTTGATAGTTGGAGGGATCCCATGATCAACCCATCTTCAGCCTCATTGGAGATGAGGATCCTTTGCGTTTTTCAGCACCGTCACCTGCGCATCACCCCATTTTCCCAAATATTGACAACAGAGGTCGCTGCGATTCGCAGTGGAACCAAACCTCCTAGGACAACACCAATTCACACTTGCAAGAGTCCCCCTATGACTTCGGATCCAGAAACCCATAAGAAAACTTGCCCCTAGGCCTTATGCCGTGTTTTTCCGACATGCCTTGTTGTATCCACGCCTTCGGTAATGAAAATTCTACAAAGAAATCACTAGCTGTTCAGATATGGTGGAAACAATGGTTCCTATCGCAGGCCCGGGAGATTGAGGATACTCTTTCCTTAGACGCACAAACACGTCCCTGCTCCGATTGTAGGCTGCAAGATCGGGAATTCCCGGGCCCTGCCTATGAACTTCAACACACCATACCTCCCAGCGACCTGGTTCCTGGGCATCAAGGCCCACTCAAACCGTGCAGGGTCACTACTACCGGGTAACCATAGATGCTCCTCATGGTCACGGGGGACCGCGGAAAGCTCCCTCCCAAGCGCTAGAGAAACGCCTTCTCTGGGAATTAATAATTAGGAGGTTAGTTTTGAGGCTTCTGCTCATCCAACTACCAGGCACAGAAAGTTCTGGTTATGCAAAGGCACGCTGCACTGGTTTTCGACAAGAGGGTCGGACATTAGTCTGAATACCGTAGCATTAGTAGACGAGCCTCCGGCCCGGTTCCTCGCAGTCCTGTCGATTGGGGGGATGTGACACCCTCCCACAGACACAATGCGCTGCATGGACCACGATACATACGATGCTCCATAGGTCACCGCGCTTTGGTTCGATCGGTGCAATCACCCGCTCGTGCTGGAACCTAGAGGGCGACTCACAACTACTCCATCTGCGGTGGGACGGCAAGCTATGAATTAAGCAATGACAATGACAATGAGCTAAACCATATTAAACATAATTTTTATGAAATCAATATAATTTTGAAATAATTTATAACGTAAAGGTAGACTAATAGAATAAGCGACATCCAATTAAATAAATAAAAAAGGGGAGGGATAAAGTAAAGTAAGTGAATAATTTGAATACAAGCTAAAATTATAATAGCTTAACTAATGGTGTGATATTGTCATTATTGTAAAATAAGTAATGGGTGTAGTTTGTGTTCTGTTTTTTAACTACAAAGGCTAATTTTCTGGAACTAATGATAAACTACTTTTAATAGACTCAATAATTCTAAATTCATTAAGAATTTCATTTGTTTGAATCATATGTTGTCCAGCGCAACTATGTTTAAAAGGGTAATTTAAATAGAACTCTTAATTTAGAGGTTTAATTTTAAAACATAAAAAAAATGCTAAGAGTATTATGAGATGAAAAGCAGTATTGCTTATAGATCGCATAAAATTGCATGTAAACAACTAAATTCTAACTACAGACTAACCACATCATAAATCATTAAAATTTATATCTTAAATTAAGAGCTATCTTTTATGACTTAGTACGTTATTATTTCAGATATTCCTCAATAGATTGCAGAACTGCTCTACGAAAGGAAACTAACCAATAAAATAAGTGACATCGTATATCATATAAAAGGCTAAATTTCTGGAACAGATAATGATAAACTACTTTTAATATACTAAATAATTTTGTCTTCGTCAAGAATTCCATATGCTTAAATCATATGTTAGTTCAGTACAATTATGTTTCAAAAGAAAATTGAAAAATAACTCACAATTACCGGTAGTGACGAAATTTGTCTCTGTTCGTTTTGTCTATGTGTATATGTGACATACGCGTCCGGGACGAATGGCACCAAATATTGTCATCGGTACCATTCATAAATATAACATAACTATCTCCAAATTGATCTTCTACACTAGGATTAAAGAACTTTTCTAAAATTAAAACATATCTCTCTGAATTTTCACTTCCATTCACGAAACACAACTACAAATCGTGGTTGAATCCGGAAACTAAAGACACTAGTATAAACAGTTTACATCCCCCCCTCCTTATTTTGCAATTTTCATGCGAATTGCCCCCTATCGTCATTCACACCAATACTTTATTGATTCATCGCTGAAAATTAGTGAACAATAGATGGGTCCTACTGTACTTTCGCCCATTGTATTCTGCTTGATTGGATTTTGTTTGGATTTTGATTTGGCTTTGTGATATAGATTGCGTTAAAGGAAGATGCATATATAGATATGCATATTAATTTAACGTGTAGTGCAAAGTTTTCTTAGATACCTTGTTCTCGTATTCTTCCTTTCATTCAGTATTTCTATTGTTAGATATTTTGCATCTAATATTCTTAATACGATCCTGCGTGCAAATACACCTCGTGGTTTACCAGAATGGGAGCATTTTTTCAATCTTTCAAATTCTATGAACTCTTCAAAACAGCAGTTTCTCAGAACGTTTTTGCTAAATTTCTCAAAGCAAACTTCTTTGCTTTAGCAGTTTAATATTAACCTCTTTGATTTTCTCTTATAGGTATCATTTAGTCCACTGGCATGAAAAAGGAATAGAAAAAATGTATTACGTATTCATACTTCTCTGAAGGGAAACTGTGCAAAACCATTATGTACCTATATAAGATTATCACCAGACAAGACAATTTGCATAAGCAAACGAGTGATAACGAGCGTTTTTTTCTCGAATCAACGGGATTCCAAACATTTTGTCCATTCAAAATATTGAAAAATTATAAACAATTGAAGGTCTCGAATGTAAAACAGAATAATTAACATTATGTTGTTATGATTTTCATATAAAATTATTTAACAGCAACCTAACATCCTTTTAAAAGTACAAAGTTTATTTATTGTTCAACATATACCATTATAATCAATGATAATATTTGTATATGCAAAAAGTTTTTCTTATTAAAATTCAAAAAGTCCAATATAATAAAATTTATTACACAAAAAATGTTTCATATAGTTAACTCAATGTTCAGTTTTAACAAATCAGTTGTTTTAGTTGAAGCCATCGTAATGGTATTTTGAATCATATGTTCTAATACGAGCAAATCGTGTGTGTGTGTGGTTATATATGCAAATTATATCTTAAAAACGGCTCTAACAATTTTGACCAAATTTTGTATCCTATCGTTTTCGGGCACCAGAAAACCATTAGACTAGGTTACTTGTTCGAAAAAATTCGACTAGTGGGACATTTTGGATCACCATGGGTCAGGGTCAAGCTAATTGTATCTAAACAAGAACGAAAAATCATGCGTCAAGCATAGATTATGTAGCACTTTCCAACGCTTCCAAAATAATTTTACAAAACATACCGTTTAATAAGCTAAAAGATAACATCTAAGTAAACAATTTGGAAAACGTATAACATATTTAAAAACATAATTTCAGGAATTTCCAACAGATACAATATTCGGAAAAATATCCGAATACTTTTATTCAGCCCTGTATATGATCTATAGATTTGTATATGCTAGGATGCTAAATTTTATTTTAGTTAGGAAACGCGTAGCACAGTTTAAAATTATGTTTCTGGAGTTTCTGTCAATAAACGGAAATGTGTTCGCGAACTTTTGTGCTGCCCTGTATAGGATCTACAGAATTTATACACACCACGTAATAGACAAAAAGCGAGTTAAAATTAAAATCGCGTTTAGTAACTTAAAACGCACTTCCAGGAATTAGTGTTAACAGGCAGTAGAGAATTCTTTTGTGTGTCCCTGTAAATGAACGATGACTGCTATACACACACTATTCTGTAGTAAGCCTCTTGTAATGCACCTTAGATATATATATATATATATAAATTTCAATGCGTTTAAAATAGTGAAACATTCTTTAAATAAACCGCAGACGATTTTTCTCCATAGACGTCATGTAATGGAATTATTTTGACTGTCCCTGTAAAGTAACTATAAGTGCTATGCACACCCTATTCCATATTAAGCTTCTTCTAATGCACCTTAGTGATATATATAAATTTCAATGCGTTTAAAATACTGAAACATTATTTAAATAAACCGCAAATGATTTTTCCCCATAGACCGCAATGTAACGGAATTCTTTTGAGTGTCCCTGTAATAAAACTATAAGTGCTACACACTTCCGTTTAAATAGGGAACATGCTATAGATAACGACAATAACATATAAAAATTGCAGAGCAATCCGAGCATATTTACGGGAGTTAGAGCACGGACAGACGGACAGACGGCAGACGGCCAGACGGCCAGACGGCAGACGGCAGACGGCCAGACGGCCAGACGGCAGACGGCAGACGGACAGACGGCAGACGGCCATACGGCCAGACAAACCGAAGTCATAAGCACTTTTCAACAAGGTTGGAAAGTGCTAAAAATGGTTCAAACGATTTTGACTAAATTTTGTATCGTACCATTTTCGGGCACGTGAAGACTATTGGGCTGGGTCACATGTTCGAGAACTTTCTATTAGTGGGTCATTTTTGGGTCAAAGCGGGTCAAGTTAATTTTATCTAAAAAACAGCTCTAACAATTTTGATTAAATTTTGCATCCTACGAGCTTCAGGCACGAGAAAAACATTGGGCTAGGTCACATGTCCGAGAAAATTCAATTACGAGGTATTTTTTGGGTCACTGTGGGTCAATCTAACTTTATCTAAAAAAAGGCTCATACTATTTAGACTAAATTTTGCATCCTATGGTTATCGGGCACGAGAAGACTGTTGGGCTTAGTCACATGTTCGAGAAAATTCGATTAGTGGGTCATTTTGGTCATGGGTCATTATGGGTCAAGCTATTTTTATGTCAAAAGCATCTCAGACGATTTGAACTAAGTTTTGTATCCTATGGTTTTCGGGCACGAGAATACTATTGGGCTAGGTTACATGTTTTCGAGCCCAGAAAATCATGTTCGAGAAAATTCGATTGGTGGGTCATTTTGGTCATGGGTATGGGTCAAGCTATTTTTATCTTAAAAACGGGTAAGACGATTTGAACTAAATTTTGTATCCTACAGCTTTTGGGCACGAGAAAATCATTGGGCTAAGTCACATGCTCGCGAACATCCGATTAGTGAGACATTTGTGGGTCAAGCTAATTTTATCTAAAAAACGGCTCAGACTATTTTGATTAAATTTTATATCCTATGGGTTTCGGGCGCGAGAAGACAATTGGGTTTGGTCACATGTTCGAGAAAATTTGATTAGTGGGTCATTTTGGTCATGGGTCGTGATATTTGAACTCAAAGCTAATTTTGGCCGAGTATAGCTCGGTCTTCCCTGCTCATTTTTCGAAACTAGCATGTTGCTAGTTATCTTGTTTTACTCGAGCATTTCAATTATAGAGTCCTTTTTTAAAATTTGCTTTTATTTGTTTACTAGATGTCTGCCAAGGGACGGAATTTTCAGGCCCGTACAAAAGTTTTATTAGCCCGGACTGGCCATGGATAAAATATAAAAGTTCAGCCAGAGCGCTGTCCGACCCGTAAGAAAATTTTAATTGGCCCGTTACAAAAGCAAAAAGTTCGGTACGAAACCGATCCCACCCTTTCAATTTTTCACAATTTTTGTACCTGCCTGACCCGTACAAAATCAATGAAATCAGGCTCAGCCGCCCAAAATCAATTTCTGTAAAAAGTGCAAATATTCTTAAAACAGCAATATTTTACATTTAATTTTTTTGAAAGTTTATCAGTTACATTTTTATGCAAACAATTAAAGTTCAGCATATTACATATTTTTATGTTTCCAAGCCGTAGAATCTGGAATAACAATATTATAGATCACTTTCACCAACGGTTTCCAACCACAGATAGTAAAAGCTCCCCGTGCACTTTCCTACACAGTTATTTATTTAAAAAAGAAACAGCACTATGCCTGATCACGTGATTTCATATTCAGTTACCCGTTAATTACACCATTATCAAATTAATGTAACAACAGGAAGTTCCAGGAGGACGGTACGAAATCTCTCAGACGAGTACATTATTTGTTTTTCATAGAGTCCGGAAAAAATAATAAGTCATACAATATCATTGCAAGAAAACATTTTAGTAAAATAAGTTTTAAGAACTAACTTTCCTGTAAAAATACGAAATAAAGATAATTGTGAGTGATCTGTAAAAGGAGGTAAAAATAAAAATCTGATTTGCTTAGCTTATTTAAATCTCCTGATCTGCAGTATTTCAAATTAGCCATTTTACAATGAAACCCATTTTGCCAGATAACGTTATTTTTATTTCATATTCCAAATTAAATACAACATTATACAGATATAATTTAGAGAATTAAAAAAAAATCAACTATAAAATCTTTTCAAATGCTTTCATACGAGTATTAACGTGTGCCTTAACTTGAAATCTACTGCTTCTAAATTAAAACTTTCAGATTGTTTTTCCCACTAACTAAAGCTGCGTTTAACCATAAAGTGAAGCTCAATAAATTGCTTTCTTAATGGCAATTTCTGAGTATTTATTAAGTGATAAAATTTGAAACCAATGTCGTAAAAGATTTTATCTGCCACTTACAATGTCGAAGCTTCAAGTTTCTTACTTAATTTTATAGCATCATCGAAAATCTTAATTTTACTGCAGTAAGTATGATTGACTGTATAAGATTACATTATTTTAAAATTGGAAAAATGTATTGAATTTTGAAAATATCTTGACCAGTTTTTTATGATGATAATTATAAGGATCTTCATAATAATATGATTTTGATAAAATAATGAAATAATAAATGATAAAATAATTTTGAAATAATAATGAAATAATAAATGATAAGATGATTTTATCTTTGCATATTTTCGGTTTGTGTTATATAATGTATTTACTGTTATATAATTTGTTACTGTTAAAAATACTTTTTTACACAGAGTGGCAATGTTTGGAATTAAAAAATATGTTGCTGTCAGCCTTATTTAGGATCATGATCAAAGAAAGAGACATAGGAAAATTAAAATGTTATCTTTTTAACCCTTTCCAATATAATTTGGAAGTGTTTGTGACTTCATTTAGTCTGTCTGCCTTTCTGTCTGTCCGTTCGCTTAAATTTTGGATAGCCAATATTATTGGTATTGTCTCATGTTTGGATTTCGGCGGTGTTGATACATGGTATTGAGGTTTATGCTATCACGTTACTTATTGAAGATGACATCTGTAGCTGATGTATAGTAAGTTTTTAAGAATACTCAAAAGAATTCAATTCATTATGGTCTACCAGTGAACTGTTTAAAGTACATTTTAATGATGTTACATGACTCAGAACATTATAAAATTGATATATTGTTGACATGCACCACAGCATGATATTTCATTCTTGTTTTATTTTATATCTCAGTTTTAGGGAGATACAAAAAGAAAACACATAAGTCTGGCTTACTAAAACAGAAAAATACAAGGAAATGGATTAAAAAAATTATTAGGCACATATTATGATGTGTTGTCATATTTTATGTACCTGACTCACGTGTTGCCAACAATTCGAACTTGATAAGCGTTCATGAAAAAAAATAAGACGTCAGATCGTTCATGAAAAAATAATTGGCCGTTCTGGAACAACCAAACAATGTTCTAGAATCTCCCATAACATAAATTTAAGAAGGAAAATAAATGAATAAACAAAAATTAATTTTTGGCGCACACTCGTCGCTTTTTCTCGCACAGTGAAATCGCCTGGATTCGCAAACGAGGCTTGGTTAGAAGGTACAGATATTACCGTAGAGCCACAGAGGGTTGTCAGGCAATATGTTTCTGTACAATATGAAGGAAATTATCGGGAATATCAAAGATTTGAGAGTTGACCTTTTACTAATTCCGTAAAACCATCAGTATGAGAGTTCCCTCTATTAGATATCACTCTCTTCCCCACATGACCCCAAACGTTGCGCTCGTTTGCTATCGTGGTGACAGGGAGTTCAATTCCCGAGAGCTTTATAGTGGCATTTCTGCTGGATGTAAAACCTTCCGGCTCTTTCTTCTGTACACTGTGTACTGTAAAATTTGTTCTGTGAATAGTTAGAAATAAGAATAGTGTATTATACAGAATAAATAAAAATGTACGTAAGATCATTCGTAATAAAATCTTGGTAGTTATGGGTTCCTAAGGAACTACCCAGCTCAACTCTCTATTAGACTTAAAAAACAATGAGATTTGGTTTTTGGAAGCCATGTGAAACATTATTTTCCTGTATACTTTTTTTGCACGATATAAATATATGCTATATGAAAGGAATAAAAAGAGAAATAATAAACATTTTGTAATAATAAATTTTTTAACAAACAAACGACGTTTAATGAAAAAATTTCTTCGTCTATAGTTTTTTTGTGCCAAATATCTAAAGAATTTTAAATGCACAGAATTTAAAACAAACCTTTTCTAGAAATTGCTTGTAAATAACTCTGAATACTTTACACAATTGGATTTATTGAATTTGATGCGGATTTTCGCGATCTCTTAAAATTAATGTTCTCTGGAAACAAAAAGATTACGTTAAACCACGAAAATAAATTTCCTAAATTTTGTGCTTTTTAGGATTTTTAGGATTTTGATTAATTTTTCCGTGAAAACAAATAACTGATTTTAAAGATTTTATTATTTGCAACGAGGCACAAAATTAAGTATCTAAAATCTGCGGATGCTTCACCACTTTAACATTTAAGGTAGAAATTAAGATCTCGAGCTAAGAGGCTTTACATCTGCAATAATCCAGAATTAATAATTACGGTTAATTCAATCCTATAGGTACAGTAGCAGTAATTGTAAAATAAAATTGTATTCTTCAGTAAGGGCTCACTTTTATAACAAAGGCCATAGCCAGCCGGCAAAGTCAGAGGCTGCTTTGAATTTTGTCTGGTGGGACTACTTGACATCTGATCTTTTTCTTCTTTTTTTAAACCATCGCCCTGAAACGTGACACCAGAACGGTATGGGTTGTCAGCACACCCCAAACATATTAAATGGCATAAATACGAAATAAATCTTTAGAATTCTATCTGTTAATGAAATTCGATAATTAAATTCTTTCTAGTGAAAAATGATAACTGAAATGTTAAATTATCGTTAATTTTAAAAATAAATAAAAAATAAATTAAAAGCATTCACTTTTATTTTCCTTATTCGAAAAACTTCTCGACATATATTTGTTTCGCATTCCACACACGTAGTTTGCTATTTACTGTCCTTTTCTCTTGGAAACAGATAGGATCTTTTGTAACTCAATTTTCTGTTTTTTCATTTGTGGCTCATCCAGAAATTCTTCTTGTTTCTGCCGCGATTTCATATAAGGTTCTAAAAATGAGAACGCTAAATCCTTCAAGAAATGCCTCCTGCTTCTGAATTTTTTGGTGGGTTTGCGGTCGATAACAACAAGAACCTTGAATTTATTCAAGCAATATTTAAAAGTGAAACAAAATATCACCATAGGCCATCGGTTTGATACTATGGCAACATAATTCGATCCTCCCATTTCATCGACAACATCGACTGCTCCTTTCGTCGTGTTGAAAACGTTTGCTTTCGCCAATATGATCATCATTATGCATAGTTGATAGAAAGTTGACATATTTTTTTTTGTGACGTAAGAAATTATTATTACGTCCTTTTGAAACCCAAAGTGAGTTGTATGTGCTTCTCCATTTTTATGCATCGCAAATTCAGGTGGGATAACCCTCTTGTTCTTACATATTGTTCCAATAATAGAAATTTTATGTTTCAGTAAATCGTTGGCGAATTCATAGCTAGTGTATTAATTGTCTGCAGTGATATTTCTTCCAGAATTGTATAATGGAGCTAGCATGCGTTTTGCTATTTCACAGGAACTATTGACTTTCTTGTAAGGTCCATCTGGCTGCTGGCCTGTGTATATCTCTATTTTGAATGTATAAAACATTCTAGAATCGACCAAAGCAAAAATATTTATACCATATCTTGCTTGTTTTTTCGGCATATACTGCCGAAAGGAGCATCGTCCTTGAAAAGCTTCTAGCTTTTCATCCAATGTCAGATATTCACCTACATTATATAATTTCTGACAATTCCTAACAAAATTTTCAAACACCTCTCTTATTGGACCTAGCTTATAAATCTTTTGTATGACATCCCGAGTTCTGATATCAGTGAATCACAGGACACGAAGTATAAAAAGAAAACGCTTATAGTTCATAGTTTTACAAAAAATGTCCAATCCTGTGCAATCTGTCGCTCATATGTCTCTAACATTTACATGAGAAGATTTTTGCAATCCGACAATATACAACAGTCCTAGAAAAGCGCAAAATTTTTCTTTTTTCTAAAGATTTTGTATCTCTTTCACTTTCGAAATTTCCAGAAATGTTTTTTATATAAAAGTTACTGCTTTCTAAAACCATTTCAAGGTTTGAATCATCAAATATTAGTCTCCATGCATCGATAGGCGAATTAACATTTTTAGAAAATTGTGTATTGCCAGGTAATTGTTTGATTATATTTTGGGATGCTATGCGGTTTTGAACTTAAAAGGGTTCTTTTTGCCATTTTGTTGCTTTATCTTTTCCGATAAAAAAGCTAGTTTGGTCACAAACTTCATTTTTTAAAGAATCTTATTTTTCCTCTGATTCAGACTCGTGATCACTGAACATGTCTTCATTATCTGTATCTCCCAATTCTTCTTCGATATTCTCTTCATCTAGCGAATCCACCTCTAACATTTTTTGAAGTCTTTCTATACGTTAATCGAGGAAAAGACCGAACAAAACGACTGGAACAAGCCATGATTTAGCACTGAAAAATACTAACACGAGCGCGCGTACGGAGTTTCCGCACACCCGAAATATTTCTATAAGTCTAAAAAAGAGTCTGAATTAGCCGCTACATACGGATAGTGACCTTGGAAGCAGGTACTGATCGGTGACTACAGTGGTTTATAGGGAGAGAGAGCAGATGGATATTTCGGGCGTGGGGGTGTCAAAAACCCCGCTCTCGTCCTTCTGGGTTAATGATAAATAAATAAGACAGATGATCATAAATAGATACAAACAGTTGTGTAGGCAAAATCTATCTGTCATAAAACCTTTGATAAAAATAGTGTAAAAGTTTAAAAATGTAATTTGGATGCTATTTATCATTAAAAGATTACGAATTCAAGATTCTGGTGTTATATGGTTGCGGGCCTTTTTTGTAAGAAATTCTCTCTAATTTATCTTAATTTGTTTTAGTGTACCTATTATTTCATTCTTAAACTCGTTTACGTGTAAACCACATTGCTTAAGAGGATTTTAATACAAATGGCAGCCTGTTTACAATTACACCACTTTTTCACATTTATACTGGATACTAAGTTGTAAATGTAAGCAGCAATATTTTTTTCAGCATCGTGAAAAAAAATTTTTTTTACTGAATATTAGAGAGTAAAAATCTGTCTTTATTCACATCATTTGAATATGATGTTTTCTATTGACCCATTTGGCAGCTTCTATTTATCCCAATCTTCTAGCTTTTCACGTTCCCGTAGATCATGAACTAGAAAAGATATTCTGTAGATACTACAGTAATTGGGAACATAAAGTAAAGGGTTTAGATATATTATTGACTCTTTTTTTACTTACCCTTTTAAAAAGCTAATTTCCTTTTAGGGAATATTTTAAAAAATTAAAGAGTTTTAGAACGAACCACTCTTTTATGAAGCAGGCACGGCATAGAACCCTCTATCGGATACAAGTTTATGTGTCTCAGTGTGACCAATAACGTCTTTCCAATGGTATATCATTATGTCAGATGTAATAGACCATTTCCACAATTTCAAACTGTTATACATTGCTCTAATCTGCGACCCGTCTTCTGCTACTTCCAATATTTTTCTAGGAAGACCTCATATAAAAAATATGCATTCTGCAACTGATTGAGAACACTCCATTAATTGAATAAATGATTGAATGTACTTTATTTCATGTACAATAGCCCCAAAGTCTTTTTCTACCTCCTCTTCCCATTGTGCAGTCGTTTTTACATCTTCCAGTTTAACATCGGAATAATTTACAGTGATATCAGTATGCTCACATTCATTAAGCTCACATTCACGTTAAGTGCTCACATTCATTTTTTTTCTTCTTCATTCCACTTTCTTTTTTTTTTTTTTTCATTGTTTCATTTTCGATCTTGTATCTTTGTTTTAAAAGTTTTTCTTAACCACTTGTACCTCTTTAATCTAAGCAGCACTTCTTCTTACGTATTTTTGCAGTATAGTCTTTAACTTTTTTTTAATGGCTGGCTAAAGATTTATAAGTATTTGGCGACATATTTTGCGTAAAAATATCAACCATGTTCATGACTCTTTTCGGCAAGTTGTCTCTCATGTTTGTCTGTTTTCCCAGTTATATTCTAGCAGGACGACAAGGTACTCGAACCGAGTCGCGGTTCGGATCGGTTTGGGTTGAGGTTAATTTTTTTCGTTGTGAGTTTGGTTTGGATCGAGTTGAGTTCGGGTTCACCTGACTTGACAAAAGTAAGTTCCGAATATTTTTCAAATGAAAAAAACTGTATATTTGAATATATTATTAAGTGAATATATGTTCATTTTATACAAAAAAGATAAAATTGATATTAGAGTTATAATTGTAGACTTATATTTCATAATCGTATTAAAATTTGGATTAATTTTCTTTTACTTCGTGTTCAGGTCAGTTTCGGCTTTAAATATTTCGAGTTAGGATCGGTTTTGCGTTGTCGGGTTTCTGCGTTGTCGGGTTTCTGATTAACGAATTTATTTTGTCGGATTCGAGTTGACATTAAGCAGAAGTTATACAACCCGAGCCGTGCAGGACTCTAACTGGGGACCGGATTAGTGGGAGATACCCTGCATTTTTGAGTGAATAAAAATATTACGAACATGGTATACTATCAAAAATTGTTTGTTGTAGTGCATTGTACCATCCCTTAAAGTTTGTAACGTGAGTTCTGAATCACATTGTATTTAAGAAAGAGCTACAGAATTAATCTACAAATTAATATTAAATCTACATTTCTTTTCTTTCAATGTAAGATTTGGGGATACAGTGGAGTTATTGTTACCTGCGAGCGAAAAGTTAACTTTATACGAGAGAAGTAAGTTCTAAGTCTCTTAAGTTCTTCCTGAGTTTTATGCCTTCAAGTATTATTACGTTTTCGCATACAAAGCTTCTGCAAACAAAAGCATTGCATAATAAACTTCTATTCGTTGCTGTTAGATATAAGTACTCCATTTTAAGTCTCCGAAACCAACGAATTACTGATTTCCAAATTACTGATTAGAAACTTCAAAGCGTAACAAAATAAAGGAATATTTTTACTTGTTTGTCGGTCGCAATCGCTATAGATTGAGAATTAAAATATATGCTTGAATAGTTTTTTTTTCTTTGAACGACATCGAATTTAAATTTCGGAGAGATTAAAAAAAGAGGAAATAAACGCTTTTATATTACTAAAGAATATTAAAATCCCTTTGCATAGCTAAATTGCGTGTTCTTGAAAATAACATATTTCATATAAATTTGGAAGTTATTAAAATAAACAATTACAATAAGCCTGAATACTTATTTCATAAATTTTACATAATTAAGGCTTGATTTGGTAATTTAGAATATTTTTACATGGGAAAAATGATAAGTACTGAAGATCTTATGCTAGCAAAGCAAATATACTAGCTAGATATTGTTAAACTAATGGCAGCGTTGTCTTAAATTTTCTCGTTTGCATTTCAATATTTTTAAATGATTTGTTTTTGCATAGGATTTTTGAGGCAGATGTCTAACATTTTACGTTTTTATTTTTTCGGTTTTGGTTTCAGTTTTTTTTTCTGAGGATATATTCTCTTTCGGAAACGGTTCCTAAAGTAAGAGTGTTCCTAAAATAAACTGCAACCAAAATCGGAAAAGTATGAAAATACCCAATTAGATTTTGACCTCAGATATTCTATGGAAACAAAATTATTAAAAAAATATTTAATCATTTAAGTAACTTCTGGTATTTCTCCCCTTGTATTAAAAAAATTACGTTAATCATTATTTTTTAATAAAGTTCATGGAATGGTCCAAGAAATATGCCATAAATATAAATTATTTCTATAAGTTTCTTTCAGCATTTACACGGACTACAAATTTGAATATTAACAAACTTCTAATTAATTTTGTAAGAAAACTCTTCTCATTAGTCCCAAATGGCATATTAAGTTGTCAAACTTAAAAAAAAAATGCTCATTTAATACAAAATTAAAATAATTTATTGAGGGATAAACTTTAAAACCGGTGTAACAAATTACTTCAATAGCAACTGTTTAGGTCTCGAATAACGTATTTTTTCCACAATAAGAAAAAAGAGCTCTAATATCAATAGTTTATATTACATAGTTGTAAATATGAATAGTTAGATGAAATAGGTAATGAATAAGTTTAAGACATCTTTGAGATGATCTCTAGGCAGTTGCATACATTGTTCTATGACTTCGGGGGATATAAACATGGACGGCCTTACAGTAAAGGAGAAAGGGGAGGGCATTAGTTCTGCCTGAAATTTCAAATTTAATTAAATAAACTTTATTTTTGTGTGACAATTCCGAAAAAGAAAATTATTCTGTTCAAGTAACATTAAATTATTAAACACTAAGCTAACAACTTGTTAAAGGCAATATATAGCATATTTTTCTTTTTTAACATTTAAGTGTTTAAAAATTACCTTAAATGGGGAGTTTATGGAGACAGAGCCCCAACCTTTTATCGGGTAATCGAGATTTTACTGCATTATAACAAAAACACTTTACTAACAAACTAATGTTGATTATACTCGGAAATAATGTTGCTCTAACAATGCATACTTGGAAAGTACTTACAATGAAATATAAATATTGGTTAAATATTGGGTTGATAAAAGTATGATAAAACCGTATATTTAGGTGAAAACGAATATATCAGTTTTCACTCGGTTTATGCAGCCCTCTGGCGAGTAATGGTTGAAATACTTAGCTCTAGGTAAAAAAACTAAAACGGCCACTAAACGATATCCATACTTGTATTTGTGTAGTTTCTGCTTCAGAAAGGATTTTTTATCTATTTTTATGTTTGCTTTCTTTCAAAATATTCTTAAATACGAACAAATTTAAGGTTGTTGAAGTTTTTATATTCTTGTATATAGCATATTTAATAATTATTTATTCCCAAACTGAAACGGTTGCTAGCACTTATGTAATCATTTTTACCACTTGCTTTCCTATCTTCATTGTCTTAAGGTAAAACCGGATATCCAACGTGGGATAAAACTGTATATTGAAAACCATAGTTAAAAAGACGGTAAAATATTCTTGAAAAAAAGATAGTCAAAACTACAAGTATACGAGTGATGACGATTTTTCGAAATCTTTAAAAGAGGTGAACTCATTTTCTGCAATTTCCCCAAATGTAATGAAGATAAATATTATTTTGTATTCATATATTGAATCTAGACTGCTAATTGTAATATTGTTAGTTAAGTGATAAAATAAAATATTTTGTTACTTTTCAAAAGAAAGTGTAAACTTTTTCTTTTCCTGTAAGATTAACATATTTATGCGGCTTTACTCCCCGGGTGGAATAAAACTGGATCATTTTACATTAAAAAAACATTTATCAAAATAATGAGATAAATTAATCATATATTTAACCCTCTGAGCGTTTTGAAAAAGGGTAAAATTGTAATGCTGTTTTCTCTGAATTTTGTTTTAAATGCTAAAAAAATATGATTCTTTCAGCATTATAAAAAACACTTAATTACAAATATGAATGTAACCCTTGAGAGTATTAATCATTCTTCAATATTTTGAAAATTCATTAAATCTAATGGAATTATATTATCTTAAACATTGCATATATTGCAGTGAAACCTGGAGCTTAGTGAACGGAATATTACGTTCCACACGCTTAGAGGGTTGAAATAATATTGTAAGACAAGGATATGTACAGAGTAATGTAAACAAAGATGCATTAAATTGTGTTGGAAATTCTTGTTTCAAAAAACAACTAATAAGAAGGTAGTCGATTTTATTCCACTTTACCATATATTAAAAATATGCTCAAGAAAATGCCGGCACGCATTAACATTAGCTTTTCCTTAGAAATATTTGTAATGATTTCCAAAAATATTTGTTTTACACTAAAAATGTTGTCAATGAAAAAAATGCAAAACATTTCCTGCCAATGATGTACACGACACCAATTTTGAGACACTATTTCTGCCATAATAGCCAATTTTGGCAAAGATTCAGCTACTGCAAACATGTTAAACCAATATTGTTTTGCGAATAGAATAGCATGAAATAAATAACATTACAAAACTAACAAACGTGAAATAATCATCACATATAATGATCTTTTTAGATTTCATACAATTTCTGAAACCTTTATCTCTTCTATTTTGAATTATTATCTATGTTTTATTTTGACCTTAAAATCAGGCATTATTCCAACACTGTGGCATAAATATAATGCGATTCCTTTAAATGTCTTTCAGTGTCCACAAGTAATAATAATTTTCTTAAGAAATCTCTTCTAATTAATTTTACAAGAAAACTTTTTCATTCACTTAAAAATAACATATTATCTTGTCAAACCCTGGAAAAAGGTGCTCTTTTAATAGCAAATTCTAGTAATTTATTAGGTGATAAAATGAAAATCCGGTGTAAGAAAATATTTTAATAGCAACTTTTTATGTCTTAAGTGATTGTTTAATAAGATAAAATAGCTAGTGTCGTTAGTATTGATAGTACTTTTTATATAGTACAAAATATACGTACTGCTGTAAAATAATTTATTTTAAAGTGATAAGTATACTAAAAAGGACTTGTAGAGAGTTTATATACAGGATATTCCAAAAAGATTGAAATACACTTTAATTTTATACCTGTTGGAAATGCGGAGGCAGTATAAATAGCAATATGTTCAAAATTACGTAGGACTTAAGATTATTTTCAAGAAATAATCGTACTAATTATTTTCAAAAAGCTAAGTACCTCATAAGTACCACAGTAAAAATTTCTTTTTTCTGTGGAACTTACTGTGGAAGTTACTTTTAAAATATAAAACTAGATATTATATTTTAAAGTTTATGAAATTTAAGAGCTTTGCGAAAATAAAAACAGACAGACGATTGTTTTGTGCCGGAAAGCTCTGAAAGTTTATAAATTTTGAAGCACCATAATTGGGTGAGTTTTAGTCGTAGAAAAATGGAATTTTTACTGTTGTACATGTCAAAGCATGGAGTGAAATTTTCTAAATATAATTTATAAGACCCATGTACCGCATAAAATTTAAAAAGTGTAACTTTTTGAAAATTAATGACAGGACTATTTCATCAATATAATCTTAAAGCTTATCTTACTTTGAACACTTTTGAAGTCTATACATTTTGAAGTATAATGTACATTGCCTACATATCTCCAACAGATGTATAATTAAAGTGTGTTTCAATCTTTTTGGGACACCCTGTATGTTAACCATTAAATACGCTTATTGTCTTAAATATTTTTCATTTAATCAACACAATTTTTTCTTTAAATGTTATATTCCATTAACTTTCTGTTACTAATAGATTGTCCTCATAAGCAAGAAAAGAGACCATTAAATTACTGTATGCATGTAAAAATTACAGAGATATACTGACATGCTATATTAAATCACGCGATTCTTTATCCTGTTAATACAGTGTCATCCATTAATTACGTCACGCAAATTTCCTGGCTTTTTTTACTTCCAATTTCTCGTAAGTGACAGGTTGCCACACTCGAGTGACCTAATACCCCTTTCCTGTTCTGACGATAATTTTCCCACACTCACACACACAAAGTTAATTATTATCAGATACCTTTCGTACTACACAGTCGTCATAGCCATCAAAATTTGTTTAAAAATACTTCAATTAACATACTTAATTGACATAAATTGGCATAATATCTAGTACATGGTGTGAATATTAACTTGTGTGAAAAATTATCCCCCTTTCCATTAAAAAAACTATCTTCCTACCAGAATTTTTTGTGCGGAAATTATCTTTTTATAATATTAGACATTGTGTTAATAATTTAAAAAAAAAAAAAAAAAAAAAACCCTGTAGAATTGTAGCTTTGTGACGGTTCGGCTACTCTGATGACGTGAGTAGGCGATGTTTTGAATGAGATCGTATTTTTTTTTGTCCACTAATTGTCCATTTTTCATAAAAGTTGATCAAGGCTCTCTTTCTCTAACTTTCGACGGATGCTGTGTGAATCTCGAAAATTGTGAGTTTCAGCTTTTTATCGATATTCATGCAAATTATTGTAGCTGGTCAATCGATATTTGGGATATATAAGCTTCGAATTTACGTTTGAAAAGTGGAACTTGGATTGTGTCCTCTCTCGCTAAGAAAGAAAGCTAAACTCTGAGATTTAACTGCTAGTCTGAAACTGCGTCAGCGTAGGAATAGTTGCTCTTGGCCCGGACGAAGGACTGTATCAGTGCTCGCCTGGTCTACAGTGTGGAATCGAAGTATTTACGTAATGCATCTTGATCTGTCGCTATCTATTGAAATCGTGAGTTTTTTTTCTGAATCTTTACCTTTTATATATTTGAAAGTTTTATTTTTTACGGAGTATAGCTTCGAGTAGAAGTTTGGTTATTTATTTCAGCCTAAGGAAAAATTAGTAGAGGCCTGCTCAATACCTGCCCAATTAAGTTGAAATAAACAGTATTTTTAAACTTTACCTCTGTGCTCTCCTTGTACGGCCTGGCTCTCTCTCATTACTGATGGCAATGGCCGTCACAGTTTTTTAGAACAAAGAAAAGGACGGAGTTGGCAACACTAATTGCAGACCATTCAAAGGAAAGGAGAAAATGTACCTGTTGTTACCCGAGGAAAATTATCTGTATATTTTAATTATCTGTATTATACTGCTTGAAAACGATGTTTATTTTATTGTTTTATAGCTTACATGTGATATCACAACATGATAACCTGTCATTTCCTCCTACCCCTTGTCAAACTGTGTCGCTCTTCGTGGACTTCTTTCCACCCTCTTGAAGTGAGACATAATTAATGGATTACCCTACTACGCTATGATTGTCTTGGCAACGATTATCCCTGTAAAACGGAATTTCGTTTATTTACGCCCTTTTCAGTATAATTCTAAATGCTATATCATTAAGCGTATCACTGTAAAAAAGAGAGAAATGTTACTTAATCTAGTAAGAATGATTGTTAAACTGTAATATAATGTCTTCCAATTTACTAACGATTATGAAAAATTTTCTTTATAAACTTTAGAAGCTAATGGATTTCTGAGATTTCAAGAAGCATTTATGAAACCAAAAGTTTCTTTTACTACCCGTAATTTTCAGAATTATTATTACGGAGTAGCTTTTACAGTGTATTAATAAGTTCTTAAGCCGACATCAACACGAAATATCGCTTTTTTGAATGCTACAGATCCTCAAGTAAACATTTTCATGTTCAACAAACACGTAGAGCAGACAGATATGCTAAATTAACAGTGTAAAATGAACATTATTTTGCGCCCTTCCATGTATAAATTCTACTATGCAGCAGAAAATAATTACTTGAGAATAGGTAGCTTTCGTAAAATTGATCAATCGCATAGATATCGGATTGAGGAAACAGTTTAATATATGTAAAAACTACACGGAAATGTTTCTGAAAAATACGAGAAGCAAAATAAATTTTGTGTCAGAAATGCTTCTCAAAATGTCGGAAATCTATTGCTGTCTGGCGACATAGGATGCTTTTAGGAATCATGGGTGACTTGGAAGAGATTACATTATATTTTCGTAAATCGTCTTACTAGTTTGAGAAACATTTTTTTTTTCTACAGCGTAAAAAGTTGACATGATTTCGAAATTATGTTCTGGGTAGCTTTTTATTATGCGCCATCTAATGGTCTTGCGTGTTCGGCACTTTTTCCCGAGTTAAGTGCCTTATTCAACACTTGATTAAGGAGTATTTTCCTTTTTTGTTTTGGCCTGTCATAAAGTGGGACTTTGTTTATCGTAGGTTATTGTGAATTATAATACCAGCGCATCTGAACCGATGCTCAAGACTATAAGCGAGCGCTGATAATATATTTCCAAAGATATAAGAAAATTGATTCAACTTTAGAATAGAAAATACCGGATGTCTCAAAACAAGCCAAAACCTGTATTTCCGCTGATAATTTTACCATTAATTAAAGTATTTTAGAGAAAATATCGACAATTCATTCCCTTTATGGGAAATGTGATTGAGTCACAAGAAATGATAGAAATGGTCATCATATACATCGAAATATCTCTGAGCTATACACTTCGAAATTTGAAAGGTAGCTGATAGTATGTCAGTGATTGAATTGTACTGTAATTCTAGAACTTTCCATTTCACAGAAGGCAAACTTATTCTGTTGAAGATATCACTAAAATATTTTTTATTATAGTAACAGTTATGAATTAAAATTAGCTTGGTGTGAGAAATCCATGTATTATTGATTGAATAAGTGGGTTGCGAATCTAGTTTCTCATATAAAAATTGTTTCTGTTGACATGTATGAACACACACAATTCTAACCATAAGTTCAGATACACGCTGTATTAATAACAATAATTGTATTTTCTTGCTTGTATGAATTAAAATTAGCTTGGTGTGAGAAATCCATGTATTATTGATTGAATAAGTGGGTTGCGAATCTAGTTTCTCATATAAAAATTGTTTCTGTTGACATGTATGAACACACACAATTCTAACCATAAGTTCAGATACACGCTGTATTAATAACAATAATTGTATTTTCTTGCTTGTATGAATTAAAATTAGCTTGGTGTGAGAAATCCATGTATTATTGATTGAATAAGTGGGTTGCGAATCTAGTTTCTCATATAAAAATTGTTTCTGTTGACATGTATGAACACACACAATTCTAACCATAAGTTCAGATACACGCTGTATTAATAACAATAATTGTATTTTCTTGCTTGTATGAATTAAAATTAGCTTGGTGTGAGAAATCCATGTATTATTGATTGAATAAGTGGGTTGCGAATCTAGTTTCTCATATAAAAATTGTTTCTGTTGACATGTATGAACACACACAATTCTAACCATAAGTTCAGATACACGCTGTATTAATAACAATAATTGTATTTTCTTGCTTGTATTTTTTAGAATAAATTTGCTAATAATGTAATCAACTTATTTTACTTAAAATTTTTTTTTGTTCAACTCGCATACATTTCCACTATTTTTTTACAATTATGTATAGAATAATTCCTCTTACAAATGAGTTATTCGAAATCCTTTTTATCTCAACATAGTAATTAAGAACGGGAGAACTACTTCAATTCGAGATTCACTGTGCTTATTCTAGACATTCCTTTCTTTAGAGAAAACAATTCACGAAGCTCCTTTGTCCTGTTGTACACAAAAGTTCTCAACAGAAATTTGGAATAGTTTGTCTTTAGGATTAATTATGATGTGCACCTGGTTTTAATAAATAAAACTGAATAGGCATTATTATTGTTTGCAAAAGTGCAGAAATCTTAAAAATCTTGGAACATAGAAAACATTAAATTGATTTTTTTAAATATTACTTACCCATTATACGTAGTATTGGGTAAGTCTTGTAATCGTTTAGAAAATCGAAAAAAAAAATTGACGGATTTACACGTTTCAGACACTGGAGATTCCGTAAAATATATTTTTGCAAAAAAAAAAAAAAAAAATGCCGTCCGTATGTCTGTGTCTGTGTGTGTGTGTGTGTGTAAACGCTCTATCTCCCGAACAAATTGAAATAGAGACTTTAAATTTGGTATATACTTAGTATGTAATAATGGGAAGAAGCTTATAGAATTTCAGTAACTTCAATTATCCGGAAATATTTTTTTCGGCCTCTCGAAATATTCGTTCTGATAAAAGGTTTATAAAACATTTCGAAATTACTTATTTTAAGGAAGGAATATAAAAGACAATACAAAAATATACATTTTGCATAAAGAATGAAGTCTATTGGATAATTAGTAGCCGAGATATTTGTAATCCTATTTTCCACATCCTTCGATTTTTCATGACCCTGTAGAATCAAATTTCATTACAAAGATATATTTTAATTGGAAATGAAATTATTCAGACGCAGTAAACTGTTAGTTAATATAATTATCAATTTTGGAGCTATAAGGATGTGTCTTTCACGCAATTCAGTAACAAGGCATTTAAAGTTTATGACGTCATCTATCCACGATTTTATTCGAATTGCAATGCATTTTATAAACAGTTTACACATGTTTTATTTTCATATTTTATATTTTGCATATCCATGATGGGTAAGTATTACGGTGGCCCCCAACGCCTAGTTTTTGATTGAATTGAATTGTTTATTTTAAGAATACCGTGACTGTCAAAATGAGTTTGACGCCGGTTTTCTTACATTTATTGCTACAAGTTTCAATTGTAGCAAAACTCCGGAGGAAACAAAACGCACTGTATATCTGTTTCCCGTCCTGAATATTCATTTATTGCAAAAACATCATAGGATACATCTCATACATGCTTAAATTTGCATTTAAATTTGTGTTTTAGAGGATTTAAAATTTGTATTTAAGAAAATTCTTCACCTGTTCATAACATTTTCCGACGAACTAATCTTCTAGAATGTAAAACAGAATGTACTGGTATGTACTAGAATACAGTACTAGAATGTAAAAATCATTACTCTTTCATCGGTTTAACTGGCATGTTTTAAGTTTATTTGCAGTATCTCGAATTTCTTTCACGATTTGAATGTATTTTAAGTTATTGTAGCTCATTTAATGGAGAATGTTGTCATTTATATTCGTATTTTTCGTCAAACTATGTCTACTTTTAGCTTGCTTTGACAGATTTCTTTAAATATTTCAAAACTTGAAATTCCCCATTTAGGGGATTTCTGAACTATATGATTCAATTATTTCTTACTGTCATACATATTCAAGATGATTTTTATACATTCAGTCCTTTTATTTATTAAAGAAAGTTCTAAATATTAGAAAAACAAAGGGCTCTTCCCAAAACCCTATGAGTTATGATCGCCAACCACTGCCGAGATCCCTCAGGCTGTAAAAATACACTAGGTTTCTCTTTTTTTAAAAGATTACCTGATTACGGAAGTTTGAAGAATATTACGAAGACTGTGGCAAACTTCTTTAATAGGGTTCCTATTCACGTCCCTTTGACTGAAGGATTTTCCGGCCATCAAAGCCGGATCCACCACTGTCGAGACAGCTGAAGGCTGTTTTCGTGATTGATTAAGTAATGTCAATTGCTTATTTGAAAATCAACGTGTATAAAATGATTAAGTTAAAAAATGCCCCTGCCTCCCCAACTATTATGACGTCTAGAAGAAAAGCTTCCTTTTATACGCTGTAAGAAAATCGTTTTAAATGTGACGTTGTAAGTATATGGTTAGCTGATAATCATATGAAGTAATTTACGCAATTAAATGTTTTTCGCACGTGGTAATTTAAATATATTAATGCTTTCTTTTTTTTCAATATTCATGTGTAAATATATATTTCAATGGAAAATACAGTGTTTGGAAATAGTATTGCTTGGGCTTTTTAAAATTTGGCAACGGTTGATCAAATCGGCTATTTCAAAATATGAAATAAATCTTTATTTAAGTAAGTTCGGATTACAAGAAAAATTGTTGAAAATTACGAATATAGCTCTTCCAGATGAACAATGTATGTTAACAGCAAGTTTTGCTCAACGCGCGCCCGTGGGCGCACTTGCGTCCTCGAAACTTTTTTGAAATTTATATGTGTAAACATGTAACCTGCATCCGTGGAAAAGTATCGCAAATATTGGTTTTATGTAAAAAATGTAACCTTTCAATGTGTGCACTGTTTTCTTTAAACGAAATCTACTGTAAAAAACTTACAGAAGAACTCACTTGCACTGAAATTGACATAAAACTTTTTAATATTCTTTCATCCATTCAGTTTATCGCTGGCAAAGACAAACGATATTTATTACCCATTGCACTTTAAACTGCTCAGAAATATACATGTTTATCTGTACAAGATTTATTTACGTTAGAGTGTTGGCATGTTTATACAATGTTTATCTATCACATACTTAGAATTATATGTGCGTGAGGACAGGGCGCATAGGGTTCGCGGAATGGTTTAAAAGATGGTTTATATGCCTGCTATAGTTTAAAGATTGAAAACGTTATGAATTATAAGAAAACTGTATGAATATAAACGACAGCGTTCTTTATTTATTTCAACGAACTCTAAATTTTGTAATTTATGTGTGTAGAATATGTAGAAAAACGAATAATGTAAGGAAAAATATCCTGATGCAGCCCTTAACACTTTTCGGCATGGTGGTTTAAATTCTGTCCCACTTAATTTTAATCACCAAATGCTGCTTTGGCACCAGATTTTGAAATATTTTTATCCTTTTTGTAATGTACGCAAAAAAAAGCTTTTACTTGTTTATTTGTCTGTTTGTTTTATTGAGAACATGTTGTTGTTGTCGAATTGACCCCAATGGGCCCAGAGAGCAGCTTTCTATTTCTGTATAGCTGTCATAATCCACAAATGCATGATCCATAAACCTGACTCCTAAATCTCCCAATTTTGAACCAATTCCAGATGAGAGATTTGCATCTGGATTGGCACCCCCAGAGGTAACGCTTATATAGAACTTCGAGAACTTTGGAGCCACGAACAGATTTAACGTGCACCAGCTATTGAGAACATACATCTGACATGTGTGCTTGACATCAAGTGCCCGCTTATAAGTCATCGTCAATATACAAGAACGAGATAGCCACAAGGAAATTTACAACACCAGAGAGAATCGCAACCGGGTGCTCCACGAAGTGTGCGCAATGAAATTGACGGGAGTCGAACTCGCCGACCTGACTCCTACGTTCTCAAGCGATTAGCGGAGTGGTGTCTTAACCATTCGGCCACGGAGGCCCAAGTTTTTACTTATTTTCAATTTTTTTTCATAAATCCTGGCATCAATCAATCATTTCAACATTTTAGTAACAGAACTATTTTGTGCATGAAAGTGTTAAAGGCCCGCGATATCCTTCCTTCCGGAAACATTCCTGTTATGTTAACTAGAGTGTCTAGATATGAGAGTGGCGATATACGCGGTACACTGAGTTCCATTACAGGAGTTCTTAGTCGGTGGTCAGAATCTTGCAAGGCAAATATAAAAAGTAGTCCGCGTTATAAATGTTAGATAATAGTGTTCTCATTTAATATTGTCCTAATTTATGCTTCTCTATTTAATATATGCTTTATATTTAATAAATGAATCTCTTATTATGTAGGGCAATGCGATACACAGCATGTTTTGCTAAGAATGCGAACTAAAATTATCATCAATGTATCCTTGAGCGCTGACCGGTGGAAATTATGTTGGGGAATAAGAAGACAGATCTCTTGTTATACATGGAATTTAGTGTCGCGGTATAAAAATTGATTCGTTGAGATGATTGTGGACAAAACCGAATAGTCAAGGCGTCTTGGCAAGTTTGTCATTCTGTACAAGCTAATGTTTCTTGACTTGTCTCAATAAGGATTATAAGAAGCATGCCAACATCGCCAAACTAGTGTTCGTTTACATCATATTTGTTCATTGAACTGCCTGCAGTGCTCTTGTTCTTTTAGCGATCATTCACTGTATTAGTGATATTTTATAGTCTTTATGCATTCAGAATTTAGATTATTAAAATAACGTTTATTCTATTTAAAGTCATTCTTCTTGATAAAATAAAATTGACTTATTGAATATATTTTATTTGTATATGCGTAAACGATTCTAAAAGCCAGGATCATTCCTCCCGATAGTGTCAACATTTTCTTTTATTTTTATTACTTTAACTATAATTTCGGTTTGTCTGTCCATCCGTCTGTCTGCTGTTTGTCTGTCCATGCTGCAATTTACAAAAATATACTAAAATTCCCATGCAATAGATGTTATTGGGATTTATTATGGCATGTTCGGTATTGAAAATGAAATATGTCGCATTTATTGTTCACAGGAACCCTCAAATAATTCCGTTACATTACGGTCTATGGGGGGAAAAATCGAATGCGGTGTATTTTAAAGATGTTATCCTATTTCAAACATATTGATATTAATATAGGTCACTGGGATGCAGTACAAGATGCTTACTATAGAATATGGTGAGCACAGCTGTCTTCGTTCATTTACAGGGACACACAAATGATTCGGTTACAAAACTGTCGAAAAACAACAATTGCTGGAAGACAGTTTTCATGTGTGGTATGAGCGCGTTTTTAAATGTAACTACTTTTTCCATGACTTGGTGTGTATAAATTCTATAGATCATATACAGGGCAGCGCCAAAGATGTGTAGTACATTTTGTTTATTGGTGGAAATTGCTGAATGGGAGTTTTCAATTACGCAATGCATTTCCTAACTGAACTAAATTCTTTCATACAATGTAGTACATATACAAATCTATCGATCACAAACAGGGCTGCACAAAAGACTATTAATCGTAATTGCTGAAATTGAGTTTTGAATTGTGCTATGAGTTCTCCAAATTTAGACACCATCTTCCACCTTATTAAACAGCGATGTGTTATTAAAGTACTGGAACAGTTGGAAAGTGTTTCATGATCTATGCTCGACGTAAGGTTTTTCTTCCTTGTTTTTATGCTGTTTTGATTAATTTAATGAAACTTGTAATCTATATTTACTGGCTGTTTGATTGATTTTTCTTTGACTATTGTTAAAATGTGTTATACATGATGAGAAATATGTATATTTAGCGAATTCTAATGACTGATTCTAAGTCTAATTCTAAGTTCTGGCATGCCATAGTTTGGATAAACTATTTAAATTATACTTCGGTAAATTCATCTTTAGCATCAAATTTGAACTTATATTCTTGGACATAAAAATGAAGTTTATTTATTCATAATACACAAACTCAATATCCACCCATTAAGTACAGAAGAAATTGCAAATATTACAGTATTAAACACGAAGTATTAACACTATTTGGTAAAGTATTCAGTGTTGGAGTAGATCTTTTAACGCCTTAACATTTTTTTTTTGACACTATAAATTGAAAACAGGACAAAACAGCCTTTTTGACGCACAAAAATGTTTTCCTTTTATAATCGAAAAATATCTGTCAATTATTAAACCGAAGATCGCAGTTAAAAATTAGTGGTGTCGAAAAACTTTTAGTAACTAAGCAAGCAAACTGTTCTTCCTAGAGCGGCCGGCGTTCGGGCAAATCAGTAAAATGTATAATTTTAACACCACATGATCACAGACGATGAAAACGAAAATCAACACCAACTAACTCTCATATTCATCATGAAATGAGTGTATATTTGTAGGCGAATGTTGCCCATTTTTGTCTTCCCTACAAAATATTGGCTTCTCATTGTTTTGAAAGTTGTCACTCCTCAGTGAGTATTGCCAAGTTCTGGCAGGCTGTAGTTTGGACAAACGCGTCTGTCTAAGCACAGTTTAAGCATCGTATGTCACCACTCTGATATCTAGACACCCTAATGTTAACATATGGGAGATTTTGAGGTTATTGCTCATTACGAAATATGATTATCGAAATACAGCTTTGACCATCCAAAAATGGACATCGAATGCCAACGTAATGTTTTTTTAAGACTGTCTCCTTAAATTAAGCTTTTTTAAGAAGAAGTTACTCCCAAACGTTTCCGAAAATCAGTGGCAGCAAAAGGAACTTTAGCTTTATCAATTCTTCTTCAAATCTTGAAAATATATTGGTTTCTGAGGTTTCTAAACATAAAGCACACTTTATGGAATCGACAGTAACTCGGAAGAGGTTATTATGTATTTTCGTTTCTTGTTATATTATATTTTCCTAGATCAAGAAAAATTTGTTTTTCTTATAGTGCAATACACATACGCATAGTTGCCAACCTCCCAATTTTTTGAATACCAGTAAAATCATACAAAATTTTTCGCTTTATCAAATAGCAGAAATTGCACGATTATACAAAACAAATATTTTTTCATAAAAATACTGGTATGAAAAAATCGGGAGGTTGGCAACTATGCATACGTTACGTATCAAGTGAAAATAACAACTATACATAAAAGGTATTTAAGAAATTTAGAAACATTAAAATAGTAAAAAAAGTTTGCTATTTTTTCATCAGGTGTGCATAAAATTTCAGATCTAGAATATTAATAAATTAAAATTTATCGTGTGCATATTCTCAAAAACCTGAATTTTGGAAATATTCGAATTAAACAGTATTTCTACGCCCAAAATACAAATTTAGAACTTTAAGTGTATAGAAAACTTAATTTTTGAGTGTATTTTGAAGATTTTTATACATTATTCAGAATTTTTAAATTAGCTTTTAAATAAAGTAAAAATAGAAAAACGATTTTAAAAAAAATTAAATGTGTATATGTATTCCTTAAATCAAAATAATCCTACACGTCAATTAACAAAATAGTCAACTAAAACCTATGCACATTTGTTCATATTCGTTAAAAAGGGCACAGAAATGTCTTATATTTTTCTGATAATATGAGACTACTTAACTCAGTAATCAAATTTCTAACAAATCGATTATCGCAAATAGCGAAAATGTTTCGAATTCAGCGAAGCAGTCACGCATGCTATGCTATGCAATCACCGAGATTTAACGAAAGTAAGTCTGTTTAGAAAGGCATAATATTTTATGTTTTACTAACCTAGAGGGTATTAGAAATGTGTCTTATGTTGTATAACAAGCTGAATTTTCTCAAAAATCTTTATTCATATTTAACAAGAATGATAATTACTTACTAAGAATTAATTGCTTTCCTAGCATCAACATTATTCTTTAAACTTCTTTCAATAAAGTTAGTGAATTAGAAAAGCTTCTATATATAGATAATAAAATACCAAAACTTCTCTTGGGTTATCAGTTAATTTTATTTAAAAAGTTGATCACTGAAGTGGTAAACAATGATATAATGAAAGAAAATAAAACATAAAACTAGCATTTTCACTGTATTCATATACTGTTAAATTTTATGTTTAAGACGATTAATATTAAAATATTAAATATGTCTTAATAAATCCAGGTTTCGTCACACGTTACAATGTCGTACACATTTTTTGATGCACCGGAGTTAAATTGTTTTAGATTTTCCTGGCACTGTTACACACGAGCTTTTTTTTCAGCTGGAAACAAATTGTGGGGGATCCATCCGGAACTCACCTTTTACACTTTAAAATGATCATGTAAAACTGAATGCACGCGGGTCCTTGAAATAGTCAAAGAGGCTTCTATTTCATCATATGTCACATGACGATCAGAAGTGAATAGTTTTCTTACTCCGTCAATGTTATCGGGAGTCACAGCACTTCTTGGTCGACCCTCCCGAACATCGTCACTGAGATTCTTACGATCACGGAAGAATTCTTTAAACTAGTTGTAAATCGTTGCCTTAGATAGAGCATCGTTGCCAAACGCCTATTTTATTCAATCGCTACACTGTGTCTGTGTCATACCTTGTCCAAAATCATAAAAAATCATGGCTCTGAAGTCCATTCGACGTACCCCCATAAATGTTTAGCACTTCTGATTTTCGAAAAATCACAGTAAATAGAGTTTCACTACTCCCGATGTTCTGTAAATGCAAACATTCACCTAACTGTTAGAATTTTGATAAAATTCGTCTGCGCTGAAAGCGGCTGTTTTTTCGTAGCCAGATTCTAAAAACTTTAGTACTGGCCTTCGTATACTAAATTATATTAGGTGAGCTTGTTGCAATTCCATAAGGAGGAAGTTCAGAAATTAATTCAGGACTTAAAGGATGAAAACTTGCTGTTAGAAAAAGAATTGCTCGAAACAAAAGAAGCACTAAACAATCAAAAGAATGAAACAGAAATTCTTATTCAAATTGAAAAAAGACAAAGAAGTAGAATTACTGGAAATAATAAAACAAAAAGAAGTAGAGCTGCAAACAATCTTGAAAGACAAAGAAGAAGAAATACACCAATTAAGAAAAAAATATCTTCACTCATCAAATATCAGGGAAGAGAGAATCAACAAAAATCTTCAGCTCCTTAAACATCTCCCTCAAGATAAAGACCCAGAAACAGGAAAACTACCTTCACAACTAATAAAAGAAGACATAACCAATCTCAAGAAACAATTAGATATAAAAACGGAACAATTAAAAGAACTGAATTTTCAACTAAAGGATCAACAAACCTGTATAGAATTAACATTACAAACACTGGCCATTGACGAAGAATTAAAAGACTTAATAAAGTTAATGCACCAACAATATGACGATAAACTACAGAAAATATTGTAAACAGTACAAAATAAAATGTCACCTAGCAATCTGCTACAACAAGATGAACCTTCGAAAAGTTCCCCAACTACAGAAAAAATATCCATTCCAGATCTTTACTCAACAAGATTAAAACAAACACATTCTATTCCGGCACCAGCTCTCTCAACTACGGCAATTCTTCTCACACGTAAGAAACAAACGAAGATGTCCATGAACAACATAAGGGGAATATTAGACAGGGAATTAAAAAACGAACCAAAACTACCAAAATTATTCTGCACGCAGTCAAGGGACAAGAATTCTCTCATCTTAAAAGCTTTCACATCAAAGGAAGTTGACGAAACGTTGAACTTTCTGTGAGTATAAAGATAACAACATAATTAAAACTCACCAATTACAAATAAAGCAAGAAAATACAATATTTCAAGCAGAACTCCTAGCAATCCCAGACGTGGTAACATGGGCCTCATCCACTTCGCCCCAAACGTTTGCTATACATACAGACAGTCTTTCGGGTCTCACGGCGCTGGAAGACATCTCCACCAAAACAACAATAGTCACAAATCATCTCGCAACTACAAGAAACTAAAAAATCAATATATTTCAACTTGTCAAGGGCCACTCTGGTGTAAGGGGAAATGAAAGGGCAGACGAGTTAGCAAAACAAGCCACAAAACCATCAACAACGACAATAAAGAAATTCGTACCCCTTCCTCCATCACACCTAAAACGCTCACAGAAAATTCAACTACTTAAAAAATGGCAACAACTCTGGGATCTGGAACTCACAGGAAGGTATACCTACTCGCTCCGTCCGAAAGTAGCAGAAAATTTCCTACTACACCACAGAAACCTGTACATCTTCGCATCTAACCATGGCCCATTTCCTCACTGCCTACATAAGTTTGGCAAATCCCCATCGTCCCGCTGCACATGTGAAGCCCGCGGCACATCACTCCATTTCATCTTGGATTGTCCATTGACAGCAACACTGCACATAAGGAAACCAGCCTCACTCCCTCTGTCGAACTGGTTTTATGTAATTCAAAAACAACCAAGAACCTTGCAAAAAATAATAGACTGCATTTCTCTCATGGAACGCAATCAACATCTGTTCCAACTCCCACCAGTGGACTACTCCACGGACGAAGAAGACTAATCAACAACCTCTCAAACACTCAAAAAAAAAGAAAAAAATTTTGAACCATTTTTCAAAAGCATAACCAAAACTCTAAGTTTCTACCAAACTCCCCACATCCACTGTAAGCTCTTCAAAACAATCCTCAACAGTATAAAACGAATATTATGTCTTCATCAAACATCCCTCATCCATAGTGAACTCTTAATCATAACAATCAACAGTGTAAATAGAACTTAATATATCATCTGACTACCACAATTCATTGTGAACACTTTCCAACACAATCACTTTACCTTCTAATATGGGTTAATGCGATGTCTAAGTAAAAAATTTGGAAAACGCATAACACATTTAAAATTTCAAATTAAGCAATAATCATCAATACTTGGGAAAATATCCGAATTCTTTTCTGCAGGCTTTCAAATGATCGATAGATTTGTGATGTTATAAATGCCTGTATACATAGTATGCTAAACTTTAGTTCAGTTAAGAAACGAAGAACACACTGCAAATAAAGGAGACTTAAAGTAAGACAAACAAGAACGAAAAATCATGCGTCAAGCATAGATTATGTAGCACTTTCCAACGCTTCTAAAATAATTTTACAAATCATTACCGTTTAATAAGCTGAAAGATGACATCTAAGTAAACAATTTGGAAAACGCATAACATATTTAAAAACGTAATTTCAAGAATTTCCAGCATATACAATATTTGGAAAAATATCCAAATACTTTTCAGCCCTGTATATGATCTATAGATTTGTATATATACTACATAGGATGCGAAATTTTAGTTTAGTTAGGAAACGCGTAGCACAGTTTAAAATTCTCCTTCTGGAGTTTCTGTCCATAAATGGAAATGTGTTTGTGAACTTTTGTGCTGCCCTGTATAGGATCTACAGAATTTATACACACCACGTAATAGACAAAAAGCTAGTTAAGATTAAAATCGCGTTTAGTAACTTAAAACGCACTTCCAGGAATTATTGTTAACAGACAGTAGATAATTCTTTTGCGTGTCCCTGTAAATGAACGATGACTGCTATACACTCAATATTCCGTAGTAAGCCTCTTGTAATGCACCTTAGTGATCTATATACATTTCAATGCGTTTAAAATAGTGAAACATTATTTAAATAAACCGCAGACGATTTTTCTCCATAGACGTAATGTAACGGAATTCTTTTGACTGTCCCTGCAAAGTAACTATAAGTGCTATGCACACCCTGTTCCATATTAAGCTTCTTCTAATGCACCTTAGTGATATATATCAATTACAATGCGTTTAAAATAGTGAAACATCATTTAAATAAACCGCAAATGATTTTTCCCCATATACCGCAATGTAACGGAATTCTTTTGAGTGTCCCTGTTAAAAAACTATAAGTGCTACACACTTCCGTTGAAATAGGGAACATGCTATAGATAACGACAATAACATATAAAAATTGCAGAGCAATCCGAGCATATTTACGGGAGTTAGAGCACGGACAGACGGCAGACGGCCAGACGGCCAGACGGCCAGACGGCAGACGGCCAGACAAACCGAAGTCATAAGCACTTTTCAACTAGATTGGAAAGTGCTAAAAAAAGACTGAAAAAGCATTTAAGACACGCAAATGCCTTAATATAGAGCTTAGACATAATAGATACCTTAATTTAAGACACTCGTGTGTCTTAATGGACTGGAGGCAAGAAATGAACTAATATAAAGTGTCTTAATATGGTAAAATGTCTTAAATTAGGACATTGCCTTTGTTGATCAAATCTCAAATGAGAAGAAAAGGGAGGGAAGGGCAGGCAGGTGCAGTAGGGACGATTAGAGATAGGGACGCAGCCATTACATGACGGCGTAATGCATTCACAAATATAATAAATACAACAGCTCCAGGGATTATAAAAGAAAATATTTTAAAGAATAAAAGTTTTATCTTTATGTTTTCTTATATCTTTGTTTTAATAACGTCACATAATTTCTATTATATATTTGTAAGATATGAATTTAGTTTTTAAGCCACGTGTATATTTAGATAATAGCTTTCAAGTAACTTGCCTAGAATAAGTATTTTATCTTAAATCATTTAAAAAAAGATGATTTTGGTCGAGTTATATGGCTGTATTGTAGTTTACTTTGACTATTACGTTTATTTTATCACATGACTTTTCTATTATTTACGTATGATATGTGTCTAAGTATAGAAGGTTGATGCAGATTTTTTTTTAAGAAGATTTTGTTTTTTATTTTGATACATTTTTCAAAAGTCCATTTTATGCGTTGGTATTCAAATATATTTTCTAAATCATATAAATTTTGTGCTCACTAACAGTTTTCGGTTGACTTTCGGCGTAAATTTAAATATTTATTTATTTAATATACTATTATAATTCACTAAATTTTTAAGTCTTATTGCCACTAAGTTGAGTTTCGGCCAGTGATTTATTTTCGATTTTCTTATATGTAACTTACAAATAATTTATTATGAATAATGCGATTGCACCATTTTATCAATTCCTAACATATTCAAATAGCTTCTTTACTAGTATCGCAGTATCAATTAGCAGCAACTGGTACGTATTGCTTTTGTTCATAATATTCATAATATTTATCTCTTCTTCTTTAAGGTTTTTATGAGAACAGATGCTTTTTTTAAATACACTGCTCAAAACAATTAAAGGATATTGCAGTTTTAGGTGGATTTTGTATCTGGGAAACTTTTTAGCTGATTGATACATGGTCGACAGACATAGTAGGTTATATGAGAATAAATTACACATGTTTGGCAGAAAAAAATGCATTTTATTGCGCATTTGTGTACAAAAGGAAAAAAACACAATTTGTGCATATGAGAAAAAAAGAATAAGAAAAGGTGTTTTCTACAAAGAAAATCATTTTCAGTAGAGGGTATGGTTTCCACGGGTGGCCAGCAACGTTGAACACCTTTGAGGCATGGACTCAATGAGGCTATTAATGACGAGTTGGGGTATTCTGCCCCACTCTTCCAGAAAAGCTCTTTCCAGTTCTTGGAGAGTTTGTGGGGGTTGTTGGCGGCCAGAAACTCGTCTTCCTAGAGCGTCCCAAACGTGCTCGATTGGATTCATGTCTGGAGAACACGCTGGCCATTCCATTCCAACGATTCCTTCCTCGAAAAGGAAATCCTCCACCAGGTTTGCACGATATGGCCTGCAGTTATCGTCCATTAAAATGAAGTTATCTCCGATTGCTGCAGCGTAAGGGACTACAATAGGTCTGAGGATCTCATCCCTATATCGGCGACCAGTCAGAGCTCCATCTCGAATGATGTAGAGGTCAGTGCGCCCGTCAATGGAGATGCCACCATACACCAACACTCCTCCACCGCCAAATCTGACACTTTCGTGCACGAACGCAGGATTATTCCTACTGCCACGGTCCCTCCAGATGAAAATACGCCTATTATCCGGATGCACAGAAAAACGGGACTCGTCAGAAAACAGAATATTGCTCCATTCATTTCTTCTCCAGTTGACATGCTCGGTTGCCCACTCCCTGCGGTCGTGACGATGCCTTGCTGTTAATCTAACACATACCATCGGTCGGCGAGCATACAGACCTACAGCATGGAGCCGGTTTCGGACAGTCTGAGTTGAAATCGTGATGCCTGTAGCCGAACGAAGGTGTTGTTGGAGAAGAGTATCGTTCATGTTTCGGTGTCTCCGAGCTGTTAACGCTAAATACCGATCTTCATTGGGCGTTGTTGCCCGTCTACGACCTTGCCCTGTTCTTCGGCCTGCACATCCCTTCTCCAAAAAACGGTTCCAGATCCTGGAAATGACACTTTGTGACACTCCAATGGCTTGCGCTATTTCGGCTTGAGTTTGGCCCCCTTCTAACCTACCAACAATTCTCCAAGCTTCTGAATCTGTCAAATGACTTCGCTGAGACATCGTACTCATCGAAACAAAGCAATCACTGAATGCCGATCATCCTTGTCTTCATTCTCTTTTATCCAGTTGAAAGTCAAATTTCATTCGCTGCCGCTGAAGCGACGTTTTTGACGTCGAACTCAAAATTTCCATACTCCACAGTTTGAAAACCAGAAAAATTTGCATTTGTGATTCTCTTCTTCTATTTTCGGCAAAAACAATTTCGTTTATATCTTTATTTTATATAAAACTTCAAATATCTTTTAATTGTTTTGAGCAGTGTATTATTATTTATTCTCCTTAATTATAATTAAGAGATTTGTAACAGTTTCTAAACCTCGTATTTTTTTCTCTCTCTTGAGTTCATTTCTTAATAGAATCTGACGATATTTATAAAATTAAATGTTGATTTATAAAGTTTTCTTAGCATAAAAAAAAGTTTCTTATCAATAAAGTTTCTGCATCAGAAAGTTGCGTACAATAAGGCATTGTTATTAATTATTTATTTTTGATAGTTTAAATACCAGAAAGTTTTCTAGATCTGTAGAATGGGGGAGGCGGGCATAATGATCAATAAACAAAAGTCTTTAAATAGATGTAGAAAATATTGTAGAACTAAAATTGTTGGAAATATATATATATATTCATGATTTAAATTAGTAGGTATTTTCAAATACAGATAAAAGTTCTCGAAAATTTTAAAGAAGACTTGCTTAAAAGGTGCATTTAATGTCACGAATATAAAAGATGTTATTACATTATAAAATAGTGTTTAAAAATTAAAAAACTTCCGACATTTCGCCCCGAGCGCTTTCGATCAGATCTTCAACGTCATCATTTCAGCTTTGATTGCATACTGAAAAATTTTCTAAACGTACTTTGTCTTCGGCTGGGCAACCAGGTGAATCTACTTTACAGTGGAGGGGGGGGGAGAAAAGAGAAGGGGAGGCAGAAAACTGAACATTACTATCCAAACTTTAAGAAAACACCTTCTATTTTATAAACTTTAACCATATATCCGGAATGTTATATGACATGTTATCAATAATAGACTTATTATCCTTTATTAAAATCTCTATGGACTCTTTTATTAACGAAATATGATAATGGAAGGTAGGAATGATGATTCTTGTTTCATTAAAACGAATATTTACATTTTGCTGTAGGTTAAGTCTTGCTAACGCTGTTGTTTGTCTACTAAACTTAATATCACTAACGTGTTCTTTCAATCTGTCCTTAACTTTACGTACGATCATCTCAATATATACCTTTTCTTCTTGTATTTCAGTTACCAATGGAATTATATAAATACCTGTGATTTCATCATTAGGAATAGGGTCAATCTTACTATTTATTAAGTTTTTCAGTTTTCTTTTTGTTCTAGCTACCAGACTAATAGTAAATTTCTTTACTGCATATCTTAGCTTTTCATATAAACCAGGAACATAGCTAAAATTACAAAATTTAAGTTTCTTAACTGGATTGTTTTTATGTGCTTTATATTTCATTTCGTAGACCAGTTTGTTAATAAAATGTAGGGGGAAACCATTTTCCTTAGCGATGCATTTTATTTTATTTATTTCATTAACTAGAAAAGTGTCAGTGCATATTGCAAAGACTCGTTTAACATAAAACCTATAGGCTGCTATTTTATATCCAAAAAGAGAAACGTTGTGATAAGATATGGTGTGATTTGACCTATTGAGTTTCCTATAAACATTTCTATATAATTTTTCCACCACTCCTAGTCATTTTAACGTCTAAAAATGGTAAGGTCTTTTCATTTTCTATTTCCAAAGTAAATTTAATGTTATCGTCAATTGCATTGGTATCGTGTAAAAGTTCTTTTAGTTCTTCAATACTGTAATCCTATACAACAAACACATCATCAACGTATCTCAGCCATACTTCAGGTTTTAACTTACAAGTATTCAAGATCTGTTGCTCTAATGGCTTTAATTTAATTTCCGCTCACAATCCTGATATAGGTGATCCAATTGGGGCGCCTTTTATTTGATTATAGTATATTTGGTTAAATAAAAATACGTTATTTTCTGTAACCAAATTGAATGCAGATTTCAAAGTTGTTTTTATATCCATGTTAAATATGCTATTGGCTTCTATGGAATCTATAGCAAACTTCTTCACTTCGTTTAAATCAATGGAGGGGTATAACGATACAATATCCAAACTTGCTATTATACTATTTTCTTTTAAATTAATATCTTTGATTCGATTAATGATATCAGTGGTTGATTTTAAAGCATGGTTAGAAGGTGTAAGAATTGTGTTAAGGAAAGAAACAAATGCCTTTTCGATACTGTAGGTGGGTCCTGAATATCTAGTAAAAATAGGTCCAAGAGGAAAATTATCTTTATGATCTTTCATGCGTCCTATTAACCTAGGCGTTGTTGCGGTTTTGTTAATTATTATCGTATTCTTCATATCTGTAGGCCAATTACCGTTTTTGATAAATTCCTTTGCTTTCCTTACTATCGGGGTATTTGGATTTTTATTTAATTGTTTACAACCTATTTCTGGAATGCATTTCTGCATTTTCATAATATAGTCATTTTTGTTAAATATTGCAAGTTTATTTGTTTTGTCGGTTTGGATAATCGTAATATTTGGATCAGATTTAAGTTGCTTGATTGTTTTATGATATTTATCTTTATAATTTAGAGGCCCTTTTGAAATTTTCTTAATATTTTTATGGAGGATACCACGTATTTCAACTTTCGCACTTGGTTCAACCAATTGAATAATATTTTCCCTTTTTGCGATCACTGTTTTTATATTAAAATTACCCCCAAAAATACACTTTGGACTAAGAGTTAAAACTGTGTGCTTTTCTTCACTTAAAATTTTATCAGATAAATTTATATATGAAACTGGTTGCTTTAATGGTGTTTTAGTTACTGAACCTTTGAATTAGTTTATCTTCTTATACATAATCCTGTCTTTACTCTGGCGTTGGACATTCCTGTACATATCAATAATTCTTAAAAATTCATCAAACTCATTAAATTTTAATGTGTCCTTTAGTTGCACATATAGGTTAAAAACCTTACTTGAGATGCAATCACATGTAATAACATATTTTATATTTGTGACATCTTTTTTATGTTTGTGACATTAAATGCACCTTTTAAGCAAGTCTTCTTTAAATTTTTCGATATTTTCAAGGTGAATGTGACATTCCACAGTATATGTTTTTTCATATATATATTTGTGATAAAAGTCCTGTAAGGAAATACTGAATAATAAGTTAAATTGATTAAAGGGTAGATAAACAAATAAAATCTACATTTGTTATAATTTTTGGAAAATATTTTTTTTTCTAGGCAAATGACTAAAATTGTTGTCCGGGTTTACAATATTACCAAAAATCGAAATTTGTACCTTACATATGTATAACAGAATTGATTGTATAATAATCATATTAAAACAGTGATATAAGTCAACAAAAAGATGATACTTAGTGCACAAAGTCTTTAAAATATGTCCCAGGTTAAAATAAGAAAAAAATAAGATAAACAATACATGGATAAAGGGGAGGAGGGGGGTGTAGGAAAAAATATATATGAACAACAAATTTGAAAAGTTTTATGAGTTTTTACAGAATATGAATATCCTGGCAGATTGTGTCCTGTCAAAAGAATAATGTGCTGGTACAGATATGTAAGAATCAAAATAAATTCATTTAAAATTGTAATTTGGAAAAAAAACTAAGCTTAACGGTCTCATCATTAAAAGTTAATATAAAATGTTAACAGAATTTTAAAAATATCATTGGCAACATTGCACATGATTAGCTGCAATACAAAATAAATTCTGACAGTATAATGCAGGCTGTTGTAGTAGTCTTCCATAATTGGCAACCATTTATGTTTCTTTGTAGCTTGACTGTAAGTCTAAATTTTAGCCTACTGTCAATCAGCCAGTGTAAGTAAGAGAAAAAAATCATATAAGATTCGGTTGTCTTAAAAATGGCAGCATTTTAGATGTTTTAAATGTCTAAAAAATGGCGGCTTTTTAAGACGTTTCAAGTGTTTTAAAAATGGCAGTATTTTAGATGTTTTGAATGTAAAAAAATGGCGGCTTTTTAAAACATTTCAAGTGTTTTAAAAATGGTGTATTTTTAAGACATTTCAAGTGTTTTAAAAATGGCGGCGTTTTAAGACGTTTCCAATGTCTTAACTTCAGATGCAAAAAGGCGTCTTAAAAAGTAAGACACTTTTTTTCACTTAAAATGTGACCATCCATTTAAGACACTTTTTTAACTAAATTTCAGACATTTCTGTTTACTGTGCACAGCTTAAAATCCCCCTTTTGCAATTTCGTCAATAAACACAAATGTACTCCAGAACTTTTGTGCGGTCCAGAATATCATTTATAAAATTTATACACACCAAGAAATATGCACAAAATAGCTAAATGTAAAATCACATCACCAGCAATTATTGTTCATAGATTATCCAATTGGATAACGTCCACAGTTCTGTAACGGATATCTTTTGTGTTTCCCTATAAATGAACGAAGAATGCTGTGCTGAATCTTTTAGTGCATTTCAGTGATATATATTAATTTTAATATGTTTAAAATATTGTAACATAATTAAAAAATACATTGCAAACGATTTTCCCTCATATATCGTAATGTAACGGAATTCTTTTGAGAGTTCCTGTAAACGAACTATGAACACAACAGACTTCATCCTCAAAACCGAACATGCCATAGTAAACCTCAATACCACGTATCAATCACATTGGAATTCCAGTATAATTACAAGAATCAGAGTACGGATAGACAAACCGAATTCATAAACGATTTTTAACTTTGTTGAACAGTGTTAAACAACAAAGTCTCAGTTAATATAAAGAAGAAACAAAAATAATAAAAATAAAACAGGAAAATTCCAATTTTCACTTAAAACAGAATGTTTAAAAAATAACTTTTGTTGTACCACCATCCGTAATTTCACAAGAGTGATGTAGACTCCCGGTTAATCTGCGTGTAGTTAACATTCTATGTGATAACACTCAACGAATTCCAGTGCACTTTCAGCACTTCCCATTATGTCATCATATTTTGCATAAATAAAAATTATTTTGTTGAAAACAATTCGGTAAAAAAAATATCTATAGATATATACATATACAGTTTTGAAAATTACAAACGAAGATCCATGTTTCAGTCAGAGACGCTCAGCGTTTTTGATTGAAAAAGTGGTTTAAAACCCAAGTTTTCTATTCAAATATGTTTAGTGTTGTGTGCTGTATTTATGAAAGTTTTTATAATTTATTCAAACAACGTGAATGAATTTACTTTGTAATTTCTTCAAACAGCTTGAATAAATTTACTTTCATTCTTTATTTAATATTTATTCATAATTTCCCTCATTAAAAAATATTATGTTCTGAGTTTAATTACCTAAAGTCAGTAATAATAGAAACCTTTGTAGGAAAATGTAATTGTACTGATAATGCTTCTTAAAAGATTGATGTTAGGAAAAAAAGTTCTAACATATTCTTCCATTATCTCCTGCATTGTATAGTTTCTTCAATTGATGAAAGAGGTTGATTAATTTTTTTTAATTGTTATTAGACCATCTTAATTTTAATGGGTAATGTACCGTTATATTCTGACTGTTTAAAAGAAATTCGTAAATAATTAACTTTAAAAGATCATTGGAATCATTATTATATTTTCGAAAAAAATATGTGTAATTAAATTTTCTGGTCATATAATTATCTTAACGATTTTTAAAAAATATATTTTATAACAGGATCTAATTTATTGTTCTTTGTTCTTTATTAATTATGTAAGAAACCTTATATCGCATTAAGACACAACTTGATTTTTAAAGGTTTTCAAATGGATTAATTATAAAATTAATCAACGCATACGACTAATTTGGAATTACTTGACGGATAATCATTCGATGAAACAGATGTTCTAACGCGGAAAATAAATAGTCCGGCTGAAGATTTATAAAAACATCTCAGTAACGGAAGAGAGACACATTTGTATACTGTGCTTCCAATACTGAAATTTATAACAAACTTTCAACCTAAACAGATGTTTTTACTTTATTAATTAAAAATATTAGTAGATACGTAATACAAAATGTGAACTAAAATTTACTTTGCTTAATTTTTTAAATTCCTACTGACCATTGTTTTATTGGGCGACACGTTATAGTTTAATGGTTCAATTTGCACAGATATGTGTACCTGCAGCTAGGGTGGGTGTAGTAAAACACTTGACCTCTCCGCACGATAAACAGATATTTTTAATGTATTATATATGGAAAAAAAAATATTAAATTGAAATCATGTGAACGTAACGAATGCTAGTTAATTCGGTTGACGTTTCCAAAACAATCAGCAACAATCAATTATTAAATTACCCCCAAAAAGTACACAATTATTTATTTTTTTGCTCCATTTCTTATTAAACTGTCGAGAGCGACAATGTTTGATAAAAGAAAGGAAAAAAAAATATGACAGAAATTATAGTAATGTGAAGCCTAAACACTTTACTTGTATTATTTATGCTGCATTATGATATGTACAAGAAAAGATAAGACAATTTATTATTCAAGCAAAATTCATTTGACCATACTCCAGCCTGACCATAGCAGCAATATTCATTTCAGAAATATTCAGCTGCCACTAAAGTGAAGACGTGTTTTCTCACAATGCTGAGCTTATTCAAACTAATAATTTCAGAACTAGAAAGAAGTTAGAAAAAAGAAATAATAGAGAGGGGCTCGGGGCAAGAGAGTGCCAAGTCACATTTTTGAACTTCTGACATATTTTAATTTGAAAATTTGATCAAATTCTCAAATCAAGATATATAACCTAAAGTTTTTTCGCCAATGTCTTAGTAACATTTAAGATATTCTGCGTGACAATATGGCATTACTTTAATGATATTACTGTTAAGTTTTTTTGTAAATTAGCTATTTTCATTAGGGGCATAAACATCTGGGGCAAAAGCGAAACCTGTCACATATGCTGCCAACAACTGACATTAGAAACAAATTATATGTTGGATATTATAATTTACAATATTAAGCAACAGATTACAGTGTTAGATTTATTTCACCAAAAATATGGCTTGGCAATTTCTTGCCCCGACCCCCTCAATAATAAATGCAGTTTTTGTTCTTGTAGTCGAATTTCTATAAATTCTAAACAAAATTTCTTTTAAATTTCAACTAAAAAATGGCTTCTCTGGTTTTTCGAATACTTGTTACGGCAATGGCTGCACTTGGTCACGAGGTGCAGATTCAAAACCTTATTTGGACGTGCATCTTCGTAGCAGATCAGAATCCACCATAAATAGAGGCGTTGCAGAGTGATTCCAAACGCCAAAAACGTGGTCATAAAATGAAATTTGGTATTTAAGGATTTTTGAACTTGTTGATTACAAATCTGTTAAAAAGAAGCGAACATTTCAATATGGAGGACAAACCTGAAAAATTCGATAAAATAAAATTAAATTATAGTATGTGTTTTGAAAGCAAGTAGTGTTCAGCGTTTTTTACTCTTCTCCAAAATCGAAAAACGAAAATTAATGGCGGATCCAATCTGACGAAGAGAATAGAAAAAATTAATGAAATAGGATAAAATTATATTTTGTAAATAACTTTTACATCACTATTTTATTTTGCATATTACTTTCTAAAATTCACTTGCATTGCGATCATTTAAAATATTTTTCACTAGTAGAAAGAGTTCTTTTCTGGGGAATCCTACTTGCATTCATTGACAGGTTTTGTACAGCAATTGGATTGAAATCGTCATAAATTTTAAGTGTTATGATATTTTTCATCAAATATTGTCTATTTTCTCAAACAGATGGAAAACTGTTAGAGAAAGTGTTTTTGTTTGTTCAAACCGACAACAGATGATACCACCAAACAATCACCTTCACTTGGCCTACTACTTCATTCTCAATAGCAGTAGGTAACATGGACTTGAATGAGTAACATGGTGGATTACTGTGATGTTAAAAGTAATCGCATAAAATCTTCAAAGATGTTGTTCCAAATGAACTTTTTCAAAACTAGAAATAAGCATATTTTTAAACTAAATCTTTCACCATCTTATTTTGTAAATATTGCTTTTATTCAGAATTTCTGTTTTGATGTTGTGCTGTTTCTACAAGTATCCAGTGCTTTGTAAGGCAAACTTAAAAATGGTACCTTACTTCTCTCTTTTTGGAAAAGGTAGATAACATGTGAAAATTAGTAAAAAAAATAGCAAATTTGAGCAAAATATCCAAGTTTAGTGTCCATTAATATCTTTTTTAACAATGATAGCGAACCCAAATGTTATATAATATCAAATTAATTATAATAAACAATAAAGAAATCATAATAAAAAACTCAGAAGAAACTTTTACAATCCTTCGAAAAAGACTTAGAACCGAGAAAGACTTAGAACCTTCGAAAATGACTCATTTTATTTGCTTATATGAAATAACGATATATACCTAGTCCTTTCAGTTTGGACTATCCGGACTTTCGAAAAAACAGTGTTCTACTGTGTTTCTAAGTATCTCTCCTAATTTGAGTAAGTGTATAATTGAAAACAATGTTTGCAGTGTTCATTTTGTTTTTAATTAAATTCACAAATAAGGATTAACATAGCACTCGGTTTGCTTTAGAAATCCCTTTGTTTGACGAAACAATACGCAGAAAATCATCAGTCTTTTCAATTATTTAACGACTTTTTCGTTTTTTTTTTTTTTAATTCCTGCTAAGTGAAGAATTAATTCAAAAATACCAAACTAAACAAATAAAAACAAATAACGCACAAGAAAAGAATATTTGAGAATAATTTAATCCAAATGGTCCGCTTCTTGAATACCACTGATTTTTAAACATTTTTTTTTCTTGCAAATTTGTAGAAAGCCCTTTTCAGTACTTTTCAGCTATACCAATACCATTGTCAAGAAGGGTAATAGTTTTGGCAGCAAAAGAAACATTTGAAAAAAAAAAAAAAAAAAAAAAAAACCTTTTTATTGTGAAAAAAATTACAGGCTTTCACGAATTATTTTATTATATCAGTATAAATGCATACTTAAAATAGAAGGACAAATAAATATTATACAATAAAATAAAACTAAATTTAAACTGTAGACACGAAATTGTAAAGATCAATTAATATTGAAGTAAACATTTCATTTTTTGAATAAAGACATCGTCATATGAAATATATGAGATAAAATTTTAAATAATGAGGAACAGCGCCGCGCTTACGCCATTTTGTGATGACCCATAATCTCTGAATAGATTGGGTATGGCATCCAGTGTTAAATAAAATTATTTTTGTGATTTACTGTGAAACGTTCGTAGCTGGCATCTCGCAAAACCCCTATTTATTTAAGTATAAATACGCGCTGAAGCAGTGAAAACTATTTTGATTTAAAACTAGCAAAATTAGCAGTTTTGCATGGTTACGATTAAATAATAATAATAATTAATGATTCACATTCAACAGTATTAAGCAAGGTTTGCTTTGAAAAACTTTTGCACGGTCAGGGTGGAAATAAATGGCGCATTATCATACATTTTGCCATGGTGTTGGTATAGCGGAAAAGTACCCAGAATAAAATTAAACTAGTCGGATGTGTCAATCCCAAAACTTTCTTCTATCTCACAGAGGTTTCGCATATACTAAAAATGAATCAGCACCAATTTATATCAATATCTAACTGAAGCTCAAGTTTTATTAAATTCCGTGCATTATTTCTTAAGATATGAATATCGCTAAAATCGTGTAAATCCTTCAAAATGCTGCATAGCAGCGCCACCTGCTGGATGATTTTTACCAAAAACTAATCAGCACCAATTTATATCAGAGACTAACTGAATCTAAAGTTTTATTTAATTCCGAGCATTAGTTCTTGAGATAGAGCTATTGCGTTAATCGTGAAAAATGCTGCATAGCAGCGCCACCTGCCGGGCGATTTTTACCAAAAACTAATCAGCACCAATTTATATTAGGGACTAACTGAATCTAAAGTTTTATTAAATTCCGAGCATTAGTTCTTGAGATAGAGCGCCCACAAAATTTTTGTCACATACAGACAGACAGACAGAGTCACAGACAGACATTTTCTAAAAATAGTCAAATCGTGTTCAGGACCTTCTAAAACGTATAAATCCGTCAAAAACCGGAAGTTGAAAATTTTCCTGAATGCAATACTTTCTTCTTGTAAAGATAGAAGAAAGTAAAAAAGTATTAAGACCCAGAACAAAATTTAAAAAGTATTAAGGCTTAGCCAATGTGCAACATAAATAAAATCTGTCACAAAAGCATTTTTCTAATGTATATTCTTCTGCATTATTCTTATTCACCACTAGATTGTAGACAATTTTAAAGTATTTAATTATAACTTGAAATTTAGCCTACAGTAATTGCTTTATAAGTATTCGAAGTTAAAAAAAAATAATATTGGTTTATTGCTTCGAACAAAATGCTGCTGCGGAAGAAATTATAACAAGTGTGCAAAAAGTATTGAAATCACATCAAAAATATTCATACATGAAAGAAAAACCATACGTCAAGCATAGATTATGAAACACTTTCTAATAGATTCAGAATAGTTTAATAAAACTTCACCATTTAATATGGTAAAAGATTATAGCTAAGTAAACAATTTAGAAAACCCATAGTACACCTCAAAAACCAATTTCATCTATTACTAGAGTTGCAAAGGTTTAAAAAAGCTCGGTTTAAGCATGGGAATAAACCGGGTTTTTGGGGAATAAACTTGGTTTTTTGGGAATAAACTTGGTTTTTTGGGAATAAACTTGGTTTTTTGGGAATAAACCAGGTCTTTTGCGAATAAACCTGGGAATAAACCGGGTATATTGGAAAAAAACAAGGGAATAAACCGTTTTTTTGCAACTCTAGCTGTTACCATCAACAGTCGGAGTAGTATTCGAATTCTTTGAAAAGCCTTCTATATGATGTACAGATTTTTATATATACTACTTAGTATGCTAAAATTTAGTTCAATTAGGACACTCATAACACTGTTGAAAATTCCACTTCAGGAATTTACATTAATAAAACGAAATACACTCGAAATATTTTGTGCAACCCGGTATATGATCTATAGAATTTATGCACAAGATGTAATATGTAAAACGTTAGTTAAATTAAAAAAAAAAACGCATACCACAACTGAACACATACTTGTAGCCGTTACCGGTCATAGACAGTTCTACAACGGAATTATTTTGAGGATCCCTGACAAAGAGCTATAAATGCTACACACTTCATTTTCAACATCGTATATGCCATAATAAACCTCAGTAACATATATCTGTTATACAGAAATCCAAATATATAAATGCGAATTTCAGCACAATCCGCAAACAGACAGACGGCCAGACAAACCGAAATGATAAACAAATTTTAATTATGTTGGAAAGTATTAAAAAGGAAATAAAATTAAATCTAAAACTAGTTGTTGGGGGCCACCCTAATACTTACCCATCATGGATATGCATAATATCAAATATAAAAATAAAACATGTGTAAACTATTTATAAAATGCATTGCAATTCCAATAAAACCGTGGTGTGAGGACGTCATAAACTTCGAATGCTCTATTACTGAATTGCGTAAAAGAAACATCCTTATAACTCCCAAAATGATAATCATATTAACTAACGGTTTACTGCGTCGGATGAAGCGTCTCATTTCCAATTAAAATATATCTTTGAATTGAAATTTGAATGAAAAATCGAAGAGTGCGGAAAATAGGATTACAAATATCTCGGCATCTAGTTATCTGATCGACTTCATTGTTTATGCAAAATTTATATCTTTTTATTGTGTTTTATATTCACTCCTTAAAATAAACAATTTCGAAAATTTTTATATACCTTTCATCAGAACGATTATTTCGAGAATCCGAAAAAAAAATAGTTCCGAATTATCTAGGTTACTGAAATTCAATAAGCTTCTTCCCATTATTACATGCTAAGTACATGCCAAATTTCAAAGTCTCTATCTCAATTTGTTCGGGAGATAGAGCGTTTACAGATACACACACAGACAGACGGACGGCCAATTTTTTTAAAAATATGTTTTTCGGAATCTCCAGTGTCTGAAACGTGTAAATCCGTCAAAAAAAATTTTTCGATTTTCAAAACGATTACAAGACATACCCTATACTACGTATGATGGGCAAGTTCTATTTTTAAATTGCACTGTGAATTTCTTATTTGATAAGCAAGTGCAGAAAATGTATTGGAAGAAACAACAAGTTTCAACTTGTTATGTTTAATGTTTGTTTGTTTAAAATATGAATAATTATTCTTCCGTGATTTTGTCGACAGCGAAGATTTGCATAATGCTGCGCTTTTAAATAATAACTTATTGGACACACTACATTTTTTAATCTGACAGATAAATAAACTTAATAAAAGAAAACTGCCCAGTTAAACTGACGGCATTGAGCTCACAGGCTATTCACACTAACTGTAAATTATATTCTTATTTCAAAGAATTTGAAATAAGCCCTCGAAAAATGAAGAAATCGACAATATATTAAGAGGGGGAACCATCCCCCGTTTCTCCTTCTTATAATTAACCAATGAACCCATAAAACTAATCAGAGAAGCGCCTTACCACAATGAACCTATATACAAAATTTGAAAAAATCGGATAATTCTGCATGAAAAATCCCTTTATCTAAATTAAGGGGGGGTTAGCCCCCCGTCCCCCCTTTATACTTAACCAAAGAACCCCCAAAACTAATCAGAGAAGCGCCTTATCTCAATGAACATATATATAAAATTTGAAGAAAATCGGATAATTCTGCTTAAAAAACCCATTTATCTATATCAAGGGGGGTTAGTCCCCCCCGTTCCCCCCTTTATACTTTACCAATGAACCCCCAAAACTAATCAGGGAAGTGCCTTATCACAATGAGCCTATATACAAAATTTGGAGTAAATTGGATAATTCTGCATGAAAAACCCATTTATCAAAATTAAGGGGGGGGGTAGCCCCCGTTTCCCTCCTTTACACTTCACCAATGAACCCCCAAAACTAATCAGGGAAGCCCCTTACCACAATGAGCCCATATAGAAAGTTTGAAGAAAATCGGATGACTCTGCATGAAAAAAATCATTTATCTAAAATAAGAGGGGAGGATTAACCCCCCCCCGTTACCCCCTTTATACTTAACCTATGAACCCCCAAAACTAATCAGGAAAGAACCTTATCACAATGAACCTATATACAAAATTTGAAGAAAATCGGATAACTCTGCATGAAAAAAATAATTTATCTAAAATAAGGGGGGAGGATTACCCCCCCGTTACCCCCTTTATACTTAACCTATGAACCCCCAAAACTAATCAGGAAAGAACCTTATCACAATGAACCTATATACAAAATTTGAAGAAAATTGGATAATTCTGCATGAAAAAACCATTTATCCAAATTAAGGGGGGTTAGCCCCCCGTCCCCCCCCTTTATAGTTAACCAATCAATCCCCAAAACTAATCAGGGAAGCGCCTTATCACAAGGAACCTATAAACAAAATTGGAAGAAAATCGGATAACTCTGCATGAAAAATTCATTTATCTAAATTAAGGGGGAGGATTCCCCCCCCCCGTTATCCCCTTTATACTTAACCTATGAACCCCCAAAACTAATCAGGAAAGAACCTTATCACAATGAACCTATATACAAAATTTGAAGAAAATTGGACAATTCTGCATGAAAAAACCATTTATCTTAATTAAGGGGGGTTAGCCCCCCCGTTCCCCCCTTTATAGTTAAACAATCAATCCCCAAAACTAATCAGGGAAGCGCCTTATCACAAGGAACCTATAAACAAAATTGGAAGCAAAACGGTTATTTCTGTCAAGAGTTATCGCGTTACGTACGTACATACGTACATACATACATACATACATACAGAACGGGAGGGCACATAAGCTCTCAGGCTTTGATAGCCTGTGAGCTAAAAAGTAATAATACAGTCAAAGCACCTTCTAACAAACTCGAAAGTGCTCCACTGATTTGCTTGTTATAACGTGCTTCCATTAAAACGTTATAACGAATTATTTCGTTAAAACATTATTATGCATGTAACACAAAATTTTTTGCATATACTCGAGTGCATCAAATGGTAAAAGTTTATCGCCAATTTCTATAATTTCTACTTTCTCACTGACACTGCCATTGGACGACTCATTTTCTGCACTTTTCTTGAGAATATTTTATCCATTTACCACTATGTGTTCATCAACATTAACGTATTGATGAAGGTTAAAGTCGGAAGTCGGGTTTAAGAATAAAATCAGTTCATCTGTATCTTCCAATTTAGATAAACAAACAGTTTCATTATTATTTGAAGGTGATGTAAAAATTCCTGAAACTGAGAAAGCGTTAAGAATAGTTTCTTTCGATACATAGCACTTAGATTTATTTATCATATGAATTGCTTTTAGCGCGTCTATTTTTGTTTCTTTCATGTCATTTGAATTCACAATTATTTTTTTTCACAAGCATTTTCCGGTATTTAGTTTTAAACGGTCGAATAATTCCTTGGTCTAATGGTTGAATTTTAGATGTAGTGTTAGGTGGCAAATATATATATATATATATATATATATATATATATATAATATATACATTTAAAACGAAAAGAACTCACATGCGAAGAGACATAGTCAAAAATAAGCAGAACTTTTCATTTGGCTTTTTGCATATCTTTGCAAAATACAAAATCCATTCTTCAGAAAGATATTTCGTCATGCAAGCTTTGCAGTTATGCCTGTACATTAGTGGCTAAGTTTTCATTACGTTTTTACTTTCTTCTATCTTTACAAGAAGAAAGTATTGGATTCATGAAAATTTTCGACTTCCGGTTTTCAACGGATTTATACGTTTTAGAAGGTCCTGAACACGATTTGACTATTTTTAGAAAATGTCTGTCTGTGAGTCTGTGAGTCTGTCTCTGTCTGTTTGTGACAAAATTTTTGTGGGCGCTCTATCGCAAGAACTAATGCACGAAATTAAAAAAAAATTATATTCAGTTAGTCCCTCTTATAAATTGGTGCTGATTAGTTTTTGGTGAAAATCAACCGATAGGTGGGGCTGCTATGCCGCATTTTTAACAATTTCCGCAATAGCTCTATCTCAAGAACTAATGCACTTACTTTCATCAAACTTCAGATTATGTTAGACCTTGACATAAATAGATGCTGCTTACGTTTTGGTGTAAATAGCCCACTGAAGGCGCTGCTATGCTACTTTTTTCATTATTATCACGATAACTATGTCTCAAGAACTAATGTACGGATTATCATCAAACTTCAGATTCAGTTAGACGTTGACATAAGTTGTTGTTGATTACGTTTTGGTCTAAATCTCTTAACAGTTGTCGCTGCTATGCAACATTTTGCAGGATTTACACGATTTTAGCAATAGTCATATCTCAAGAACTAATGCACTGAATTTAATAAAACTTTATATTCAGTTAGACCTTGATATACATTGGTGCTGATTCTTTTTAGTGTATGCGAAACCTGTGTGAGATAGAAGAAAGTTTTGGGATTGGCATATCCAACTAGTTTTAGATGTACCGTGAATTATTTGCTTTTCCAATTACAAGCAGTTTTCGCCTTTCAGGGACATCCGCATTGCAGAATAATGCTAATGAATGTCGATCTTTGCTCCTTTTCCTACCATGATAAGTTTCTCTTTTTAAAGTTAAAGTTTTTTCAGGCATCAAACGAAAAAACAATCCAGTTCCATCCATATTAAATATATCATTTCGATCGTAACCCTCAATATTTTTGAGTTTTCATTCTTCCATTCTTGAATTGTTTCTTCTGAAACAGAGACTGCTTCTCCACATACTTTTTACACACAATGTTTGTTTTGAATTTACTCAACCAACCATTTCTTACATAAAAGTCTTTACACCCAAGGTTTTCGGTAAATGCATATGCTTTTCCTTACAAAATACTCTCATTAACGGGGATGTTTTTGGATATTGCATCTTTAAACCATGAAAATAATATTTCCTCCACATTTACACATTTTGCCGTGCGTATACATTTAAACGAGGAGTAAACTGCACCCTTTTTGAATATTTAAATAATGTTTTCCCAGTCTTTCAATATTGTGCTGGGAGTGCTACTTGGAATCCCAAATTTTTTCGCTACATCGTATTTTTTTTTTTAAATATTATTCCCGATGTATTTTTTTGCCAGACATAGCCAGCGCACAAAGTGTTTTCAAAATTAACGCACGATACATTTACAGGAAAAGCAAATGTCAATGAAATCAGTCATCGAATAAAAAAGAAACATAATCCAGTTCAAATAAGCTGTCGCCCCTCTGTCCGTCTTAAAACACTGTCTTGAAAGTATTGAAAATATGTGATTGGTCGTCAAGAAAAAATATTGAAGCTGATGTTATGGAAAAAACAGCTGGTATTTCAGAAATAAAATTCGATTTCCCGAGCTGTTTTTAACACTTTCCAACCTAGTTGAAAAGTGTTTATGACTTCGGCTTGTCTGGCCGTCTGCCATCTCTCCGTGCTCTAACTCCCGTAAATATGCTCGGATTGCCCTCCAATTTTTATATGTTATTCTTGTTATCTATAACATGTTCCCTATTTCAAATGAAGTGTGTAGCACTTATAGTTTTTTTACAGGGACACTCAAAAAATTCCGTTACATTACGGTCTATGGGGAAAAATCATTTGTGGATTATTTTAATGATGTTACACAATTTTAAACACATTGTAATTGATTTATATCAATAATGTGCATTACAAGAAGCTTAATATGGAATAGGGTGTGCATAGCACTTATTGTTACTTTAGAGGGACAGTCAAAAGAATTCCGTTACATTACGTGTTACGTCTATGGAGAAAAATCATTTGCTGTTTAATTAAATAATGTTTCACTATTTTAAACGCATTGAAATTTATATATATCACTAAAGTGCATTACAAGAGGCTTACTACAGAATATTGTGTGTATAGCAGTCATCGTTCATTTACAGGGACACACAAAAGAATTCGGTTAAAGTACTGCTTATTAATAATAATTGCTGGAAGTGCGTTTTAAGCTGCTGGAAGTGCGTTTTAAGCTGCTGAACGCGATTTAAAATTTAACTCACTTTTTGTATATTACTTGGTGTGTATAAATTCTGTAGATCATATACAGGGCAGCACAAAACTCGCGAACACATTTCCGTTTACTGACAGAAACTCCAGATCGAGAATTTTAAACTGTGCTACGCGTTTCCTAACTAAACTAAAATTTAGCATCCTATGTAGTATATATACAAATCTATAGATCATATACAGGGCTGAATAAAAGTATTCGGATATTTTTCCGAATATTGTATATGTTGGAAATTCCTGAAATTACGTTTTAATTTTGTTATGCGTTTTCCAAATTGTTTACTTAGATGTTATCTTCCAGCTTATTAAACGGTCATGATTTGTAAAATTATTTTGGAGGCGTTGGAAAGCGTTACATAATCTATGCTTGACGCATGATTTTTCGTTCTTGTTTTAGTAAAAAAAAAGGGGGGGAGGGCGGGAATTCGCTAGATTGTTTTTTCCCTCAATTCCATGCTCGAAATCTTTTCGTTATATCGAGCTTTTGGTTATAAATATTTCGTTTCGCATTCAATATTCTTTAACATACAGACCAACTAAATCGTTATGAGCATTTCGTTATGTTGTTCTATTTGTTATATCGTAATTCGTTATAAAGTGTTTCAACTGTAATAAAAACTGGCACGAAACATAATTTTCATTAAGATTTCATTTAAAAAAAATTATTACCAATTTCAGGAAATAATTAATCCAAGATTTTCAAACGGATACACAGATTTGTTGCAATATATATAATTTTTCTACATTTATTACAGTGTTTGAATGATGTTAAAAACCTGAATAAAGTGCAGTTTTATGAACGTACAATGTTAAAAATTTATAGCAAAGTGTCCAGTCATTCGACCGTTTTTATAGAAAACGATTAGTTATTTAACACTATTCTGGCCTTATTATGACCAAAACAGAGTTAAATTATGGCTATGTTGCCGTTTTCTATAAAAAACGGTCGAAAGACTGGACAGTTTGCTGAAAATTTTTAACAGTGTATATTCAATCTTTATGAAAATCTATGAACATATTTCAATTTCATCAAATCCCTATGAAGAATGAAATATTTAGTTTTAATGAAAAAAAAAATTATTCCTTCCCATCATAAAAAAAAAAAAAAAAAAAAAAAAAAAAAAAAAAAAAATTAAATACTCTTTATTTTTTAAATCACGCCAAACTTCATGATTGCAATTCGTGATGTTGTCGAAAAATTTTGTTACTAATACTTTAATTTGGCATGCGCGAAAACTCCGATTAAGGAATAATCACCGCTTTTTTGCTGCTTTTCTTGTCGAATTTTTAAAACTATTTAAAATTATTGTTCTTTTTTGAGATATAGCAAAAGGAAAAAAAAATATAATTTAAATTACCTATTCGGGATTTGTACATTGTTTTCTCAACGTATAATAATAATTTGACTAGTAAATCTGCAAATCAGGAGCCTCAACGTCAGCTCTGAAAGTCATTGTTCTTTTAATCACACTTTTCATATTATTTAGCATCTTACAATTCACAATTTAATTTTTTTATATTACATACATATTTATAGGCATATAAAATACTTTGTTGGTTTCAAAAATTAGAAGCGTTAAATAAAACACGGTTTATGCAATGATATTCTGAAATTTTTATAAACTTCTTATTCTTGTTATTTTTTAGATAAAAAAATTCATTTCTTCAGGGGGGCTCCGTCCCCCCTGAACCAAAAGTAATTTCATTAAATTTAAATCTGTGATTTCCTATTGATTGTGTGAATGATCCTAGTATATCTTGGATTTCGTTCTACACAGTGGTTTTATTAGAATAAGCAACAATTTCGAAAATAATTTCATGTTATCCTAATACTCAAATAGCAATATTTACTTACTGCCAACCACGAAACACCTGCTTCTGATGGATAAGTTAAATAATATCTCATATTACAAAAGTATCATAAAATGTAAACTGAATCTACAATTTTCACTTATATCTATTTTAGAAATGTAGCGTTATTGCAATTTTTTTTTCGAAAAAACATTTTGGATGATCATTCTGTAATATTTATATAATCTAAGTACATCCTGATTTAACTCAATCGCAATAGCATACTAAAATCTCCCTAGAATAGGCATATTTCGAAACTTTTAAACCTATTGAGTTCATTCGTAATCATGCCCACTGCCAATTCACTAAATAGTAAACATGATTTGGCGGTATAAAGTATTTTTTGTGATAGCTTTTATGTTCTCAATTTCCAGTAATGGTAATATTTCAGGATTGTTTTACTACTCTAATGTCTTTAGATTATTTAGACAATCATTCTATAGTAGTTAAATGGTAACTTGTATCAAAATAAATTCTCTTTTATGTCAATAGAATGTTAAAATCACCCAAAAACAATTTATTTTTATAATAAAATATTGCTGCAAAATAGTGTGAGTTACTTGAATTTTAGTATTTTGATATTCTTTGAAATGCGGTTGCTAATCAACTGATAAATTAAAGAGCAAGGTAAAAAGAAATACATTTTAAAATTTGTAAAAAATATGGCAATTAAAATTTTATATTTCCCGAACAGATGCAAAAATCTTTCAATAATTTAAACAATTAATTTCTAAATTCTAATAAATGTATCGGCAAAATTTCAAAGTTATTGGATATATTTAACATCTCCATATCGAAAATTTAGCATCAATGATTTTACGTTTAAATCCATTATTCAAATATGCGATTTTAATTTCAGTAAAAAATGAAATTTTAAAATCGTCTACATTCCCAAAGGAAAGCATTATGACCTAAAAGGAAATATTCTATATCTTTCGAACGTATGAATCAAATGTAACCAAAAACTATACAGCTAATTATGGGTACCTCACCAACATACCAACCAAAAATAAACCAAATCCGATCATTTCTACGGCAGTTATCGGGGAATAGACAGACAGACAGACAAACAAACAAACAGACGGAAACCAAAAACTTTTCGCGTCAACTGACGTTTCGGCAATTAATATTCAATTGCTAATTGATAAAATTGTGCTGTTTTTGATTATTACGCTCTTTGTTGGTGAGTCAGAGAAAATGCCAAGACACTTCTCTGAAAGAAGGGGTGCCAGAGCCTCAAGAGAGGTTGGACTTCTAGAGCTGGTCTCCTAATTTAGAACCAATTCCAGAGGAGAGACCTGCACCTGGATTGGCACTCCCAGAGGTAACGCTTATACTAAACTTGGAGGGCATTGGAGCCACGAACAGATTTTACGTGCACCAGCTCCCATTAACGTACACGGTCCCACAGCAGCAGCAGTCGAGAGAAGTTGTCACCCTCCCAAACAGTGACCTTGGTCGATGCTGCTTGGCCTTCGGTGATCTTACGGGAACCGAGCTTTGCCGTCTGTGCCACTGCGGGACATTACGCTCTTTGTATACTTTACGCTACTATACGCTCTTTGTATTTTATATGTATTAAATTTTCTACTTTTAATGTTTTAAATATTATGTCGTTGCATTTCACAGAAAATTTGGCGTTTTATGACTCTGAATTAAATCCATTGTTGTCGTAACTCGTAAGCAATAGTAATCATAAAGAGCATTTGTCAATTTAACACCTGTGACGGGCTAACGGAAAAATACCTTTAAAAGTTCTTAATTTCTAATTAAGTTCTAAAAATATTAAAATTTTCTAATGTTATCGGAAAGACACTATTGTATGTAATTTTTATACTTCTAACATATCAGAAAGTGAGTCAAAAATCGATTAGAAACTTCCATCTTTACTACGAAAGAAAAGTTAAGATATATAAAAGAATATAAAAAAGTTGGTGTTATTCTTTTTTTTAATTTAATAAATTTTATTAAACGCTATCCCTTTTTTAAACATTTTAACGGGCTCTACAATTTTAATTATCAACATGAAATTATAAAAGACAAATTTTGAAATAACATAAGCAGATTTAACACAGTTTAAAATACTAGAATTATATAAAAATTATCTTTCATTATTAATTTTTTTAATGTCAAACTTTTCTTAATTTCCAGCCATCTATTTTTTGTACTCAGAGGATTTTCATCATGAAATGAGAGCTAATTAAAAACTTACATCATTAATTACTTTAATTATCACTAAACTTAATATCAACATAAAATTATGTGAGAAAAGTGACACACACATTAAAGTTTCACGAGGGGAAAAAATAACTTTATAATCTCATTATCTCTGCCACTTTATGTGTTTTCTTTAGTTTACAGAAGAGATTTAATTTTGAAATCTGTTAAGGAAACCTTTGCATATAATTGCGTAAATTTTATTAACAGATGATTATCTTTTGCTTCTAATTAAAATTCTAAGATGTTAAAAGATGAAAAACACACCAGGGATTATTTTTGAAGATTTTTATTTAACAACAAGAAAAAAAGATTATTGATATTAAAATGTTTAAAGGTGATTATCAAAATTGTTGTTAAGATTATTTTGTGATTCGAAAATGTTTCATAACTAAAATTCTCTTTAATAATACATAACATAATCAGTTTTAAAAATTCAAAACATTTTGAATTTTTTTTTAAGTTTAGGAAAAAGAGTAAAATTTTCAGATCTTTCCTTAAATTTAAATATATGCAGTCAAAAAGCAAGGGAAGTTAAAAGTTACTCATATTAACAGTTATTCCTAATACCTATGAATTTAATAAAAATCTTAAAAAGGCACAGAGAATTAAACTAATTACCATTATTATATGCTAAAACTAACCCAATACCATAAAATTAACATTAAATATTCAGTCTTACGTTTGTGAGTATCATTTTCTTTATATGGGTCTATATACAAAATCACTGTACTGAAGTCAAAGCCTCTAAAGAACTAGTAATTCCAAAAGACATGAACAATATATAGTAATGCAACTGATAACATCCCTTTGTGAAAAAAAGTAGGTTAACGTTGCATTAATCACTGCAATTTTCAAGCTATTGATTTCACACATCTTTTTCATTTTAACTATACAATAAGAGACATGACTAGGTTTATTAATATGGCTCAGAGTCCGCATTTAAAGAAATAAACAAATAAAGGTTTTTCTTCTATGCTCATTCCTTTCCATGGGTCAGTTGTAAATCTTATAAAAGGGCGATATTAGAAACGTTTTTATCTCCCTCACTTCTTTATTTCATTTTCTCAAGACCTCGGAAAATTTCTTTGCATTTTCTTAGATGGCGAAGGGGTCTCCTTGAAGTTTGAATTCTGTCTGTAAAAGTGTTAAAATACTACATTTTGCTAGTCAGTTGTAATGTATAAATATTATTGCTAGAGCGAGAACAGTGTTCGATAAGAAATGGATTTCTTTCTTAATTCTATCTTACATTTCTGTCAAAAAACACATTGAAATGAACTGATATTTTCTCGTATTAACCGTGATCTTGTTTTTGAAAATCCGTGAAAATCTTACAGTTTAAATTACGAACCATTCTTAATGTGCAACTTCCTCGTTTTAGCCTTGTATTAAGCGAGTTCGACTGTATAAAGAAGCTTTTCGCATATATTTAGATGACTTCGCTTTGCAGTAATTAAAAAAAAAATCGTCTGCTTGGGAATTTTTTTTTTACGTATTTGAAAGTATAAAATATCGTCTGTTTCCTGTAGCGTTTATTTACATAAATATGCTCCTTTTAAATACGCGGTATAGTGTACTATATTTGTTCTTTTTCCGAGGAGAATTTTTTTTTTAAATTCCTTTATTAAAAACACAATGAAAGCCATCGGATTTTAAAATATAAAAACACGATAGGAAATATTGTCAATGTCAATAAGAAAGTGAACAAAAACACAAAAGTCTCGCTCCAAGTGGAAATTTTCTTCCAAATACTATATATCGAAGAGAAAAACGGAATTTTCGAATATTCCAAAGTTGAGATTTTTCATGTTAAAAGAAAATATCATAAGTCAAAGGACTGTTGCAGTAATTGTTGAAATGTTCAGTGTTAACTGTGAACAAAATGACTTGGATCTCAAAATGAATAAAAATCGCATCATGTTTCTTCAAAACATATCGCCGAATGTAGAAAACGCTGCATAATTCGTTGTGAGAAGCAACTATTCGAGACAAATAGAAAAATGTTGTTACCGTAGATGTAGCTTCAGTATATTTAAGCAACAGAAAAAGATCAACTCATTATCCTCAAAAGGGAGAAAAAAAACTTAAAATATTGTTAAAATTTTTTATAGGAGAATTATTATTGTTGCAGGTTTTGCATATAACATAGTAAATGTATACTAATAAAAGAAAGTTTCGCTCTGTGTTTGTGTTCGTCGGTGATTACTAGCGAAATCTAGCCCACCTAGAAGGCTGTAAATTTAGATTTAGGTAGCCGAAGGCAGGTCCTGATGCACCTGACACTCAGATTTTAATATTTTGATAATTACCCAAGATATTAATTAAAACTCACTAAAAATCGCATCGAAAAAGCCATCTTTTTTATCAAAATGTCTAAAGAAAAGAACATCTGTTCTCAATTTGTAAGCGGAAATGAATGAATTAAAAACTTTTTTACTAATTAGTGAATTTTAAGAAAACTAATTAAGATATTGATCTGAAAATTCAGAGCATATGTAGAAAAAATGTCGGCATCCGACAATCCAATTTTTGTAAAATTCGGCCGGTAATTTTTCTTATTTTTTGCAAAAAAGTTAAAAAATCTAGCGGCGCCTTTCGAAAAAATCCGAGAAAGTGCCATACAGGGGTTGGTTTTCATTAAAAACTGAACTACAAAAATATATGTTTCCCTGGCCGATCTCTCCATTTACTTTGCAAAAATGAGAGGAAATTATTTTTAATTTTTATTAATGATTAAAAATTAAGATAACTAATTAAGATATAGATTTGAATTTGAGAATATTAAAGGGTGCCATCTGGCAGCTATTTTAGCGTAGTGTCTTCGTTATGTTCTAATTATCAGAAAAATATAATTATTTTTTCTAATGATCGTGTTAATGTAGAGGAAGGGGATTTACACCATAAATTAAAAATAACGTTAATTATAAATATACCATCATTTTAGAACATTAACGACGCATTCTTAGTTTATCTGAGACTTCAGTCTTATTTAACGTGGTTTTCGACTATCTTACAGATTTTATTTCAACCTTCCACCATCATTTGGCACAACCTTTTCTTGAGTTCTATGGGCCCTATTACTACGGAGTTTGGCTCATTTAACTTGGTTTTCGATTGTCTCCGGCGCGTGTGGATACACACCATGTATACGCTACTCTAATCTGCGGATACCCTGGCCCCAAGTTCGTTCGGAAAGAGGTTTTCTATGAACACAGCCCTCGAAATTAGGTTCAGCTGAAATACTGTACGCTGCCGAAGCCATTGGGGTCCCCGAAACTACGTTGATTTGAAAGATTTTCCGAAAGTATAAAATCATACAAATTTCAGGTTGTTTAAGGGTATTATCAAGAGCCCGGGCAACGCCGGGCGTGCCAGCTAACTAAAAATAAAAACAATGGAGAAAAGTCTAAAGATCAACTCAACATATAATATAAAGAGGGACGTATTTTATCCTCAATATTCAAATGTCAAATAATATCTCTTTATCTACAGTGACATCAATCAGTAGAAATACATCAATTTAAAGCAAGCAGCCATACATCGCAATCCTCTGTTAACTTACTGAAAGAAATGAAACAAGTAACAGGTGTCCCGAGCCGCTTCATTAAACTTTCTGCTAAATCGCCTGATGTATTATTACTCATGATTATTTGCACTTTTAAAAAGGGCATTATACAAAGTTGATCTAATACAACTCACGGAATTTTGAAACTATTTAATCACTTCACGACGAGCGTCCTTTACACTTTTAATTTGTATGCACCATTTTTTCTAAATAGAAGTTTTTTGCTTTATTTATTCTCGTTATATTAAATTTAGCTTTATTGAAAATATGCGATTAGATAAGATAAAATTTTTTGTGCAAGGGGGATGGAACAAAATACCTCTTTCTGTTCTACAAAATGCATTATTGTCATGTATGCATGAATGCCATGGCAACACTAGATACCGGGCTGGCTCATTCATTCTCATATTGTTACAAATAGTGGCTGGCCGCAACCAGTGATTGGTACAAAGCGACGCGCCCCTCGTTTTGTGCCTATCGCTGTATGTCATTCGTCGTGACCAGCCACCTTTTGTGACGTCATGATAATGAATGAACAAGCCCGGTATCTAGTGTAGCCCTGATGTTACGCTTCAGAGAGTGAAGTGGATTAGCAAACTGCCTCATACAGGCATTCTAGTGGTTTGATTGTACACGTGATGGCACATGCTAACACTTGTGTGCGCACCAGAGACATCTATGCCCTATTTTACTTTAATTTCTAATGAATGCATGTAGCTTTCGGAATCTGTGAGTTTTCTACATTTCGCAAGGGTTTTATGCACATTTTGGCTTCTCTGATCAGTCAGCAATCGTATATAAACATATGTGATTGTGCAAAACTGCATATATAGTAAGTGTCCAACCTTAACACTAAAATACGGGCTCAAAATTTACACAACTGCGCCATCTTGTGGACGGGGTTAATAATACCAATATGCGGACTTTTAGTATGACGTCATTTGGTATGACACAAAATCTACCAACTGCGTATTCTTCTGAGCATATATTGTGAATCTTTACTCACTCCTAGAAGATGTATCTTGTTTACCATAAACTTCTTTGTTGTTCACAAGATTTATTGCAAAATATTTTTCATACAGTTTGTTTCGATAAAATATGTACATTTAAAAACATTCACAATAGAATTTTAGTTTCAGTAGTAATAGAAATATTATTAAAAATAATAAGAAAATAATAGCATTATTTTCTCCTGAAACAAAAAAAGATATATTGAATGTTTTTAAATATAAATATTATATCAAAACAAACTGTATCAAAAATATTTCGCAATAAATTTGGTGAATGAGATACATCTTCATGAGCAAGTAAAGATGCACAATATATAGTCAGGAGAATACGCAGATGGAAGATTTATATATAATTTCTATCTCACTAACACTCCTATATTGAAAAATACCTTACCCTCCAAACATATTAAAATGTATTGTTGCCGGAAAAACACCTGTGTACCCAATATTTATAATTTTAGCACATCAGAAATTGAGTAAAAATTCAATTACAAAATCTCATCATTACACACAAGAACTAAAGTTACGTTACAGCATGAAAGCGTGTAACGAATAATAAATAAATGTATAAAATGGGTAAAAATAAATGTATAAAGTATGATAACTTTGGTAGCTTTTGAAACCCACGTATTCTGATAGATGAATACTGAAATTTTATTACACATTTATTTCAATATTTACCACAAACTTTCACTACATTATAACTAATATTTCCATACTTATATTAGAAACAAACAGATTGATATAAATCTGTTGATTATTCGATGATGTTCATAATGCCAGACGATAATAATATCAGATACTGATTGCGTTCACGGACCGCAACCTGGGTTACGCAGCGTTCCCCATGGGTAACCCGAAGCGTTCAGAGACCGATATCACGTAACATTTTGCGAGTTACCCGTAGCGTTCAGAGCCGGAAATTACCCGGACTTCGGGAAACCCACATTACCTGCAGAATTTTGTTGGGTAAAGTGATCACGTGGTTGGGAAATCTGATTTTTTTTATGGATAACTGCAACTGTTAACTGCTATTTTTCGCTGGTTTCAGACTAGATACCGGAGTAAACTACGTGGATAAACGAAAACATGAAATAAATTCGAGTATTTCAGTAACATTTTTTTAAAGAATTTAATTAAATTATTTTAGCAAACAAACTAATGTTCTAGTATACTCTACAATTATATTCATACGAGTTAAATTTTATTTATACGTTATTTTTTTATTGTTTACATTAGGTGAAACGGAGAATAAGAATGATGATAAGTTGCTTTTTTTTACATGCTTTAATCTCGCCTACCTATTTAATATTTTTGCATGTTAAACACATTTGTCAGTAGTTTTCAGATTACAGGTTATTTTTTATACTTTTGTTTTGATACAATAAGTAGTTTTATTTAGTGATAAATTTCATAACTTCAAATTTATATTAAAATTATGTTAATTTCGTAGCTATAGTTTTATTGTGACACTTCAGAATTTGCTTTTTTATGTATAGCTTATATTTTATAGAAAGTAAATGCTTACGTAAAGTTAATTGACTTTTAAGGCATGCAACAATTTAAAATTAGGACAGTTAATATGTACATAGTAATATAATTTTTTTTTAAATTATGGTATAAAATTAGCAGAATTTAACAGTTTGAAAATCTGTAAAATCCATATCCCCCCCCCCCTTTTTTTCTTACTCCATAGAGTTGAGAAAAAACATTATTTTTTTATGATTTGTAGTAGCAAAAAAAAAAAAAACATTTTATGTGGATTGTGACAATGATAAGACATAGTTTCACTTTTTCGTTTTTGGGCGGATTTCCTCTTTTCTTGTTTTTTAAAAATTCAATCAGCAATTTCCACAAAATCGTAAAAAAAGAAAACTTGTGTTGATGTGCACCGCAAATGAAGTCAGGCACGAAAGCATGATGCAATTAGCTGGCAACATAGAAAAACTAACGTGTTGAGAAGAGAGTTTTTATGATATTTAATTTTTGAATATTCTTTACAGTTACAACTGTATATCAGTTACAATAACAGTTGAGTTGACAGTTGTACTAAAAAAAGGCCAACTGTTTGTGGAACTGCAACAATGAAATATTTCAAATACTAATAAAAGCAGAAAATAAAAATAAAGAGTAATATATATATATATATATATATATATATATTAACACTGTTTCAGAAAAATTTATACCATCCACAATATATATGTTTTATTCTAATAGTTTAATATGAAATAAATAATGTAATAAACTTGAAAGCAAATAAAGAAGGACTCAATTAGTTAATAATAACAAACATTCTAGTCAATCAATAAGAAACAAATCATATGTCAATTACAGACATCTTTGCATACAGAAATATACATAAACCGTTATATGTACAGAATATTAACTTAAAATAGATAATAAAAAACTGCACAGTATCCAAAGAAAATACTCCAGTTAGCTACTACATTCAAACATTTACACTGAAGTAAATAGTGTTAAATATTAATTTAATTCTTAAATCAAAAATTGGATTTTGAACTGTCATGTGGAAGATACCAATCGTAACAATAAATATATACAATATTGAGTATGAATTTTATCATAGATTTTTTGGTAAAATCCTAGAACAAGCGAGACACCCGATTTGGCGATTATTTTTTACTCGCACTAACTGAAAAATCGGCAACCTCCAAATTCTATTTACAAAGTTTTAGCAAGTTTTTCTTCACGATTTTTCAATTTTTACAAACTTTTAGCAATATTTCCTCCGGATATTTCAATTTTTACAAACATTTAGCAATTTTCTCTTCTGGATCTCTCTATTTTTCCAAATTTTTAGCTAATTTTTCCTCTTTGCTTAAACTTTGTAAATTGTCACAAAACAGAATAAAATCAATATTTACTTCGTGAAAGAAATTTTCATAGAAACTGTGTAAGTAGTGAGTTCTCTGCCACAAAGCACACAGGTTATGATTGGGGAGAATCTCGAGATTTCTGATTTTTTGAATGCACGAAACTCATTCAAGCACCAGTTACCCACACTGCACAAACTGGTAGATATGACATCCATATAACGTAAAGTACATCCATACACCATGTCCATAATTCATCCCAGGAGTTCCATATAACTTATTACCTATGTAGATATTACCATCAGATGTCAATCCGTATACATCCATAGAGCATTTGTTGGACATCCAAACCCGATATAATATCTACTTAAACAGATGTCTATGTCCATATACATCATGTCCTAGACATAATATCTTTGTATTATGTATGTATATATACATCATATCTATGTAATATGGATGTATATAGATGTACCTGGACATGGAATATAATGTAAATATGCTCTTACATAGATGTCCATTAGACTTATATGGATGTATATGTATGTCTATTAATCCCTTATGGATGATTCTTTTTCATATATGCAGTGTTTCCACTGTTACCTTTTTTTATTCAGATTGCTACCAAATTTCTGAAATAGTATAATTTGCCTTACTTTTGCTTTATTTAATGTATCATTAAATAGGGGGAATATTACTATTTCAAAAAAACTGGTATCAATCAAGTAATCTAAATCAGATATTCTTAAACTTTTGATTATCACTTTGCAAATTTTCTCTGTCTTTGCAGACCTCTAGAATTTAAGATTGAAAATCTTTAAAATAGTGAATACATGATACATACATTAATAAAGATATGGGAAGTGGGGTAAAGCAAAAGCGAATAGTAAAACTAGCAGTGCATTCAAATCAAGAAAAATATATTAAATAAAGCTTTATTTATAGTATATTATAAATTTGTTATTACTATAAATAATTAAAATCACATTCTTGAATGGATAAATAGGTCATAGAAAAGGTAAATATCTTCTAATCCTCACATGCATTATCATATTAAAACTTAGTCAAACAAAAGAACTTTTTTTTTTAAGTTATTAGCAAATTTTATTTATATCCCAGACTGAAACATAAAAATATTCATTTCACATTATATTTACAATTTTACTCTATCAACAATATTCTCATGATGTCACAGTAGGTAAAATGACGGCATGATTGCTTGTTTACACTGTGAATTCATGAAGGATTTTTTTCTATTTCTCTTAGTCGCATTATTTTACTGTCATGCATGATGCATATCAGGTCAAAAATCAAATTAATAAAAACAAAAGCATATTCTTTCATTATTTAATTATTAAATGATGAACAATTTAATAAAAGTATGATTAGCAAAATTTTCTAAATATAACTAACAGAAATCGTGATATAAAAATATAAGTTTCATTTACAAAATTTATAAATAAACCTCAATTTAAACATTTGAAATTTTACTAATTTTTATAGACATTGGCTTAATATACTTTATTTTAACATTATATTTCTAATGCATTCAATAATTAACACTAAATTAATCTGAAATTAAATGAATGTTCCTTATATTATTCAGATCTATTGCATACAATGCAATTGCTATCATTTCAGTAACAGAATAAAAAGTAAGTGAATTATTCAAGAGCATAATGCTTTCAAATGGTACAATTTTGAATGTTTTCTCAAAATGTTGGCTTTTTATAGCCTCGAACCCAAAGGAAGACTATTGTCCATTATTACATGATGGTCATTTAAAAATATTTTCAGCAGGGCCGGCGCTAGACATTTTGCTGCCTGAGGCGAGCATTATTTTGCCACACCTCTGCCGTAATTGCTTTTTCCCCACTTCTCAAACATTTTTTTAAGAATAAGTAAATTAATATGCTAACTATAATTTATTTGAAAGAAAACAAATATATATATATATATATATATATAATTTACATTTAAGAAATTTAAAATAATCAAATTACTTAAGAAAGTTTGCAAAAATAACAACAGTTAACTTGAAATTAAATGAATAAATTTGTAATCATACGCTAGTAATATTTACAAGAAAACATCACATCAAGAATTAAACTGATGCTTCAAAATGTCATTTGCCTTGCTTTTCCTTTGGAAAATGCATTTATTGTATCAACGTTATGAATATTAGAAAAAAAAGTTACATCAGGTGAAGCTAAGTTTAAAATATACATTATTAAGCCAAAATATGTCAAACATTTAAAAACAATCAAATTACGTATAAAATTTGTATAGAATTTCAAATAGCAAAATAATGATATCAATAACAAGTTATATATATTTTTGAAATAATATGCACAAAAATAAATTCCCTATTAGTATTATTTAAAAGATTATAATTATTGAAAATAAAACAAAACTTCAAAATCTAATTAATTTTCCCTGGGAGAAGTCAATTACTATAATACGAAATCAATATTATAAAGCAATCACATTATCAAGCCTAAAAGGTTTATTATATCCCCCTAATACTGAAAAATAATTGTATTTTTATTCGCTAGAATAATTTAACTAACTGAACCAGCCGGCATTGCCCTAGCACATGAAAAAATAGCACAAAGTGCGAAAAAAACAAAATCGTAATATAAAATCGCAAAAAAATGTAACAATCGTTCCACGAATTCTGAATAAACTTTATTGAAAACAGAATAAAATTTACTATATTGGGCTAAAATTTTACAACCAGATTCCTTTTACTATATGGTAGAAATCGCCACAAAATAAAACAAAACAAAAAAACCTAGAAATCGCCTAAAAATTGCTAAAAATTAAAAAATCTGAGAGGAACAAATTTACTACAGTTGGCTAAAACATTTAAAAGGAATTATTTAGCGAATGTCAAAAAATTGGTGCGAAAAGATGTTGAAAATAGCAGAAGACAAAATGTAATATATTAGGCTAAATATTTGAAACCAAATTTCTCTTATGAATGTGAAGAAATCACCGCAGAACGCAAGAAAAGGCTAAAAATTGTATTCAAAACAGCAAAAACTTCAAAAATTGCAGAGGACAAAATTTACTAAATTAAATTTTAAACAGAATATTTTTAGGAATGTCAAAAAATCATAACAGAACACTAAAAAACGCTAAGAATTACATTAAAAACAGATAAAAATTTCAAAATCGCGGAGAACAAAATTTACTATATTAGGCTAAAAGTTTGAAACAGAATTAATTCCTTTAACGAATATCAAAAAATCACTGCAAAACACAAGAGAACGTTAAAAATCTCATCAAAAATCACTAATAATTCAAAAATCGCCGAGAGCAAATTTTACTAAAGTGAACTAAAACATTGTGAACGGAATTCTTTCACTGTAATTATATGCAACTTCTTTGACTGGAATTATAAGCAATGTACTCTGTATTTTTATTTTAAAATAAGAAAAAGAAAAAATTCTCTTTCTTTTTTTTTAAAGTTTCGATATACACTATATTTCCAATGATGACCGGTCACTTGCGATTTTAGACGTTTTGTTAAATATCTGGAAAGATACATGAAGAATTATCCTGAAACTTCTGGAGTGTAAACAACATGATAAACGTCATATATTTCCGCGAAGATTTTTTCCCGAAATCCCATAAGGGGCCATCAACAAATTGAAGAAAAACGAATATCTTTTGGATAACCCTGTAAAACTAATATTGCAAAAGCATTCAAACTGTAGATTATGATTAAGTGGCTTATTGTAATAATTTGGGTTCATTTTTATGAAGATAGCATGTATACTCGAAGAGAAATTCGGGTTTTTATAAACAGTCCCAAATTTTATCAAGTTTTTTGCTTATAATTTGCAGAGTTTTTAATATAAAAACAAGTTATTTTCAGAAAATATGACAAACAGAATTGTGCACAATACCCTGCAATCAGAATGAAAAAATAATTAAAATTGTATGAAAAATGAGCAGGTTTACTAAATATTGTTTACTGCGCATGCGCGAATTCAATCAAAATATACTGTGCATAATATATTAGCTGAATGTATAGACCAACTTTTATGAAAGTCTCAAAAACATAGCTTGAAAATTCTGATAGTAATCGTCGATAGAATAAGCTCGAATTTCGCTGTTCCCAAAAGGAAGCAAAAAGATGAGGGGTTGTATCCAAATATACTAGCTTATGAAAGTTGACATAATAAGAATGAAGTGTCTCTCATTCTATATTTGATACAACCCCTCATCTATTTGCTTCCTTTTGGGAACAACGAATTTCGAGCTTATTCTATTGATGATTATTATCAGAATTTTCAAGCTATGTTTTTGAGACTTTCATAAAAGTTTGTCTATATATTTAGCTAATATATTATGCACAGTATATTTGATTGAATTCGCGCATGCGCAGTGAAACAATATTTGGTAAACCTGCTTATTTTTCATACAATTTTTATTATTTTTTAATTCTGATTGCAGGGTGTGGTATACAATTTTGTTTGTCATATTTTCTGAAAATAACTTGTTTTTATATTAAAAACTCTGCAAATTATAAGCAAAAAACTTGATAAAATTTGGGACTGTTTTTATAAAAACCTGAATTTCTCTTCGAGTATACATGCTATCTTCATAAAAATGAACCCAAATTATTACAATAAGCCACTTAATCGTAATCGACAGTTTGAATGCTTTTGCAATATTACTTTTTACAGGGTTATACAAAATATATTCGTTATTCTTCAATTTGTTGACGGCCCCTTATGGGATTTCGGGACAAAAATTTCACGGAAATATATGACGTTTATCATGTTGTTTACACTCCTGAAGTTTCAGGATAATTCCTCATGTATCTTTCTAGATATTTAACAAAATGTCTAAAATCGCAAGTGAACGGTCATCATTGGAAATATAGTGTATATGACTAAATACCGCCCTTCTACGGGTGCAGCCTGAGGCGGCTGCCTCATCTCTGGCGCCGACCCTGATTTTCAACTAAATAATTTTTGTACTTATATTTTTTTTAATGTGTTTGCATAGTTTGTAGTGTAACATGCTATTTTTTGATAAACCTAATTTAGCAAGTAATGTAATAAAAAAAGACTAGTTTGTAGGGAGCCAGAGCATCAATATTATTTTTTACGCTACTTCAATAAACTTACTTCAGTCTCCTCTTTCGGCATAGCATTGGGACTCCTATCGTATTGCAGATTTCAAAAATGTAGTTAGTCGAGGCAAAGATGAATCCACAATCCTTCCAAAAGTGGGTGTGGTCCAAAGGCATCAAATTCCACTTGCTTGCAGAAGATCACTCATTGTAGTTGTTTATTACACAATGAAGCTATACACTTGTGATCTTCTGAGAGCAATGCAACTTCTTTACAGGCACCAGAAGATCCACCACACACTAATCTCTTTCCACTGTGGCTACATGCGCCAAGTGTTTGGCTGCCGCGTCAATCTGGCTCCCCTGCAAGCAAACGAACGCCAACGGATTTCTCCGTGCAACCCAGTGCAGTATATTCATAGCGTAGTTACATAGAACCAATTCTCATAAGTTGAGATTTTATTTGTTGCTGGAAGTAATGTCAAAAATAAAATTGATGCTCCCTAGAAACTAGTTTTTTTTTTTTTTTCACATTACTCGCTAAATATTTTCTCCAAAAAAAAGGCATGTTACACTACAAACTACAAGTTCTTTGGGTTATCTCAATGTCATACACACAAATAGCTTCAGTTACAAATCTTTGATTTATCCTAGTTAATTTTTCTCATGTGTATAAACAGCCAATGAGATATAAACAAAACATAGCTAGCAAAACATTAAAAACAAGCACAAAACACTAATACATATATATTCTTTAGAAATATGAGGCATTATGCAAATATGAATTGCGAGCAGGGCTTGACAATTACGGTCGCCAGGTCGCCACTGGCGACGAAGTTATTTAATCTAATGGGGTTTTCGTTGTTTCTTTTTTGTACAAAAATTGACCTAAGCTTTCTTGAAATGAACACAAATGTCATCCCCCCCCCCTTTCCCAATATTAAAAAATAAACTTTGAAACTATATTCACACAAAAAATATTTTAAACTTTTGTTTTTAATTTGGCAAAAATAAGTTCATCAAATGTAAATTTTAAAATAATCAAATCAGAATTATTTGAAACTTCGACAGAAAAATAGGCGAAAACTTGTTTTCCTGCTTCACTATTTCGTCGATGCGCTCCTCAGCAGATATAGATTTTGTAGCATATCCAGACATTTGAAGCATTCAGCAATCAGCATTTCCCGAACATGCCGGTTAATTCACTTTTACAGTATTTTATTTATTTATTTATTTTTGAAAGATATATGATAAGTTTCATTAGAAAACTTAGTTTATATTATCTATCTAAACTATGTAACTAATAATTCTAAACAATGCCTGTTATTATTTTTCCTCAACTAATTCATAAAAACTTTTGTGCTTTTTGAAAATTAATGACGAGGAAGGAGGGGTGGTAAATATTTTTTACTGGCTAATAGAATTTTTTTCTGGCTACCAGATTTTATCAAATTTGTAAAGCCCTGATTGCGAGTATAACATTTTTGGTGACATGCCATTCAAAATACAAAAAATAATTAACATAAATCGATGTTTTAGGATATAAGAGGTTAACAAGTGCATAAATCTTTCGAAATATAAAAATAAACACATGATTTTAACATACCATAGTTTCAACAGAACGAATACTACTACGATTCAGCCTAAAATAGCTCTCAAAATCTCTGTCGGACATTGCTGCAACTGTAATCTCTGCATAAAAACTAACTCTCGGTACTTCTTCCCTTCTAAGAAGGGTATTAAATGGAAAAGTGTCGTTTTCCTTTTCATCAGATATATAATCAAAAAATACCTCAGCTATCAAAAAAAGTTCAGCTCCCACCACCGCCATGTTTGTAAATAAAAATAACCCACAACTTTTCCCAAGGCGTTCAGAGCCGTTATCACCCAACATTACCCTGAGAAACCCGAAGCTAACGAAACAGAAAGGCTACCGCGGTGCTTTACGCGTATATATTTTTTACAGACCGCCGGAGTCACGTGATGCTCGAATGCACCAATGAAGGTGTACGAAAAGAGCATCACGTCACTCTAGCGGTCTGTAAAAAAAGATAAGTGGGATACACCGCGGTAGCCTGTCTTTTTCGTTAGCCTCGTGAGAAACCAATATGACGTCATTCCCCAATTATACGTGTTACCAAGGCTTCACTAGATACCGGGCTTGCTTATTCATTATCATGACGTCACAAAAGGTGGCTGGCCGCTACCAGCGATTGGTACAAAGCGAAACGACAAAATGAAAGACCAACAGCGATTGGCACAAAACGACGGGCTCGTCGCTTTGCACCAATCGCTGGTCGCGGCCAGCCACCTTTTGTGACGTCATGATAATGAATAAGCAAGCCCGGTATCTAGTGAAGCCTTGGTGTTACCCGTGTTTCGGTCTCTGAACGCGGCCACCGTCACATCTAGAAAGATGATTATCCATTCCAGATTCAAAACTATGTAGATATTCAATAAATATTTTGAAAAATATAATAAATATTTTGTAAAAATATAATACATATTTTGTAGTAAAGTATTAACATACAAAATAATCAAGAATAAAAAAGAATAGAATGTCTATACGTTTAGCAATTGAACACTAATACAAATGAAAACATGACGTTTGTGTTTGCGCAGCTATTTCATAGATATAGGAATTACTAGATTACACACAAATCATATAAACAGTTATTCACCTTTCTGTAGTTCAACACACTCCGCTACGTGGCGTACAACCTTGCTTTTGATCTGGAGTATGCCTCTGCCATATATGATTGGACGCTTACTATGAATGCAGTTTTGTGACTATTGTTTCATCGGATTTAAAACTGCATATATAGTATGCGTACCAACTTAATACTAGAATAGGGGCGCAAAATTGACACAACTGCGCTACCTTATGCACGGGGTTGATAATGCCAATACACGCGCTTTTAGGATGACGACGTCTTCAGGTAGGACAAAATCTACCAACTGCACATTCTCCTGAGCATATACCGGGAATCTTTATTCACTCATGGAAGATTTATCTTGATTACAAGATTTATTGCCAATATTTTTGATACAGTTTGTTTCGATAAAATATGTACATATAAAAACTTCACAATATCATTTTAGTTTGAGTAGTAAAGGTAATCCTAATAATATTATAAATCTGATTGTGTACAAATGTTAGGCTGAAGCCAGCGTCAAAATGAAGCATTTAATTATCCTGTATCTTTGCATATAAGTTGATTATAACCCTCAAATGAATATAGGCTGGTTTTCGTTTATTTTATTTCAATATTTTTCTTAAAAATTAAAATTTTCATTATTTTCATACAGAATAAATGGACATTTTTTCGTATATTTTACAATGGTTGGTTGGTTTGGTTGGTTTGGCCCAAAGGGCCCGGTTTTGCAGCTTTTTTAAAAATGGTTAAATTTATTTTACCGTTGCTAATACTTTATCGTTGCCAATATAAAATAAAACCCCTGAGTAATCATTTTTAATCAACAATTTATTTTCAAGTGAAAATTTTCCACGTGAAAAATGAAAAGGAAATGAATTATTTGAGAATTAAACAGAATATGAAATGATGTCATATTAGAAATAAAACGTGCGTTTTCAAATATTTGATAATAATACAAAGTGCATAAATACGAGTAAGTATGGAAAGCAAGCGAATATGATGTCATATATAGAAAAATAAAACAGATTTGTTTTGATGTTGAAATAAAATGATCTTGGGTTATCAAATTATTTGTGATTAATTTCTTTTTTTTTTCTTTTTCTTTTTTACATGAAATGAATTATTTTAAATGTACGTAATATATGTATTTTAAATGTATGTGTTGTAAATTAAAGTTCTGTGTTTTAAATAAAATGAGTGAAAGATTTATATTTTTGATGAATTCAATACGAATGATGGGATAGGTTGGCGATTTATCGTCTGCACACGGCTAACATAAATATACCATATTTTTAATTTAAATTATAAAAAGTAAAAAAAAAAATAAATAAATAAAAAAATTGGATGGCAAATGTCAATGATATGCATCGCAAAATTATCCGTAACGAAAATCAGAAAATCTTAATAAAAATAACTAAATTTTTTTAAAGAAAGTTGCTTTTCTCATAAAAGCTAAAGATTTAATATGATTGTGTCGAAGTAACAGCATTTTTCCTCTATCATTTTCCCACAATCGAAAATACATTTGTAAATCGTCGTTTCGAACCCGAATTTAATTTTACATTTCTTTTAGTTTTAAAATAGGAAAAACTTTTTTTTTTTTTTTTTTTAAATATAGCTTTTTTTTAAGTTGTTTCATAATAGATTTTTGTAAAGTCTTGCAGGATAAGAAAAATTGCATAGATTTTAAAGCAATGTTTAAGTAAAATTACAATATTTTTTAAACTTGAAAAATAACAATGTTATCGAAAAGAAAACCGATTTTACCAACAAATTCGCGTAATGCAAAAGCAAAGAAGAAATAAAAAAGTAATGAATCTTTTCTTCCAGCCGAATTGTGTAAACTTGAACAAGCCGATCGTGCCAATTCATAACATTATAAACGTGAAAGCGCGTTCTATACAGTAGAATTTTTTTTACATATAGGTAGAACATTTGTGAGAATAGGAAGGTTAGGGGTCTGTAATTAGGTCCATAGTCAATTTGATTTTTTTTTTTTTTTTTTATCAAGTGAAATTTGGCGCAAAATTAAATACATTGTTGTAACCAGATCTGTTTTTTGCTTGGTAAACACTTAATGATATTTTAGATGATCATTTCCCCGCTCACCTTTGATGCCAACTATGACTGTAAAACCTTTTTAAAAAATGTTAGCCGATAATTTTCTAATTTTCTTATTTCTTCATGATGTAAATAGACTTCCTGGTTCATACTTTAAACCTGAATCGGTCATGCAATTGTCGTTCAATTTTTATTCCTGATCCTAACCCTAATCGAATCCTATTCTAATCCTGATAATAACTTTAAAGAATATTCTTTGACACGAATATGTAAATGAAATCAATATCCATAAATGGAATGAATGGAAAATAGAATAAATAGAAATGGCAAAATAAAATAACAAGAAAGTACATTTATTCGACACCTAACCCTAGAGAAAGCGTAAAAAATTTCAAGCGCATGAAATAAATCAAAATAATCCTATATATACTAACAAAAATATGTAAATTTAGATTATCAGATTTGTGTCGTCGGTATTTATTTGCTTATAGTGTTCTTGACGCGATAGAGAAAATATCGAGGTTAAATTGGGCAGAATTTAAAGTACTTTCTAGCAAACTTTATTTACATTTTAGAATCACATCAGATTGTCATATCTTTGTGAAATATCTATCAATTTATAAAATCCACAAGCAGTTTGTTCACTATTTACACCACTTAGCGTGAAGCACTTAATTTAATATATACATAAACAAGATAATGTAGTAAGAAATATATAACATATGTCTATGCAAATAAACAATATAATAATGCTCATTTAGCAATGCACACATATACAAATTGTACACCAAATACCACCTAAAATGCACTGTTGTATAGGAGAATTCTGCCAGTGTTGTTTTTCGTTTTACGAAGAGGAATTCTTCGATTTTCACGATTTTACTTGGTCCTCCTTTTTGCATTAGTTGCAGTTTCATTTTCGCGATTGTATATATTATTTGGCATGAAATTTCACTTTTTTAAGACTGGGTTACGTCAAGGCCCCTATAGCAAAGAAATACCGTATGGTCTCCTATAAAATGTGATAAAGCTTTGATTAATTATATATGTTGTTAATTATCAAGTGAAATGTTTTACTAAGTTAATGCATTTATTCTTTTTTTAATGTTACGTGAACGAAGTCACGGGTAACAGCTAGTAATATATAATTATGTAATGATATATAATTATATAAGCATTATGTAAGCACTAATGCCTTTTCTCCCGAAACTAAAAATATACAGTGAATGTTTTTTAAACATAAATATGTTTATGAAAACAAACTGTATCAAACGTATTTTGCAATTAATCTGGTATACAAGATACAGTGTCTCACAAAAGTGATGGGACACTTGTGCTTTATAAAAAGAAACTGCAATAAAATAAATAAACAAACATGTGCAAAAATTTTTTGGGTGTGTTTCATATTTAAAGTTAGTAACAATTATTACATAACATACATTTTGTCAAAATATTAAAATATTAATTTAGTAAAAATACAATTGTTCAGAACGGAGCAAAAAATGGCTCACATAAGTGATGGGACACTTACTTTTCCATCAAATATTTATCCACAAATTTTACTTTTTAAAAGGTTTTAATATTTTGTTGGATTTCCTTTTACTTTTAAAACATGATTTAATCTTTTTGGGATGGATTCGACTATTTTTTTTGTGATTTCTGGAGTGATTTTACCCCATTCTTCTTGAAGCACCGATTTTAGTTGTTGTTTTGAAGAAATGGTGTGTTTGCGAATTCTTGATTCCAATTCTTGCCAAATATTCTCTATGGGATTTAAGTCTGGAGATTGTGGTGGTGTTTTTATTATTTCAGGACAGTTATATAGCAGCCAGAGTCTAACGTTCAGAGCAGTGTGCTTGGGGTCATTGTCCTGGTAGAATTTAAAATCGTTATGAAGGTTCAATTTTCGTGCTGAAGATTTCAAATTTTGCTTTAAAATATCAATATACTTGTACTGATCCATTATACTGTCAATAAAAACAAAATTACCAACTCCAGCGGACGACATACACCCCCATACCATAACTCCTCCTCCACCATGTTTTACTGTTGGTACCAAGTTCTGTTTGCGAAGTTCTTCCCTGGGTTTTCTCCACACCAAGATTCTACCGTCAGAACCAAATATATTAAATTTACTCTCATCAGCAAATATAACTTTATTCCAGTAATCAGAATTTTTATTTATGTTGGATTTTGCGAAAGCTAGTCTGAGTTTTCTATTCTTTTCACTTACGAAGAATTTTTTCCTGGCTACTCTACCGTGATATCCAGCAGATCGAATTACCCTTCTAATAGTTTCAGGATTAACAATTATTCCATATAATGCTTGTAAATCAGCAGCAACTTTTGAAGCACTAATTCTTGGATTTTTTTTAATATTTCGAACGATAATTCGCTTTATTCCATTGGATAGCTTTGATGGTCAGCCAGGTCTTCTTTTATCCTGAATCATATGATTCTTTTTATATCGTTTAATGATATTGAAAACTGTTGAACGACTCAAGTTAACTGTTTCAGCAGTTTTTCTAATAGATTTTCCACGTTCAATATGCAAATTAATAACTAATTTTCGAATTTCAGGCGAAGTTTCTTTTCGTTTAGCATTCATGACTACACAGAGCTAAAAAACACAAAAATTCCAAAACAAACTGGAGAGAAATACTGCAGACGATTTTATAAATTATTGCCAATTGCTTTTAAGTAAAAATAAAACCCCAAAAAATATTTTTATTGCTTATTTCAGGCGATTTTTGTTGCATATATAATGGTGTCCCATCACTTATGTGAGCTATTTTTTGCTCCGTTCTAAACATTTGTATTTTTATTAAATTAATATTTTAATATTTTGACAAAATGTATGTTATGTCATAATCTTTACTAAATTTAAGTATGAAACACACCCACAAAAAAAATGTGTACATGTTTTTTTAATTTATTTGATTAGTTTCCTTTTGTAAAGCACAAGTGTCCCATCACTTATGTGAGACACTGTACATCTTTCATGAGTGAGTAAAGATAAACAATATATACTCAGGAGAATGCGCAGATGATATATTTATACATATATAATTTTTTATCGCGCAAATGGCCCTATACTGAAAAAAATATCTTGCCTTCTAAACATATTAAAATGTTTTGTTACCTGAAAAACACCCGTGTACCTAATTTTTATAATTTTAGCACTTCAAAAATGGAGTGAAAATTCGATTCCAAAATTCCATCTTTACACACAAGAGCTAAAGTTACATGATAAAAGCTTGTAACAAATAATCAAACGGTGTCAGAAGTACCTACCTAAATATTATTTCATTCAATCGTACTTAACTTATGTATTCATTTTATTTTAATTTATGTGACTCCAATTAAACAACGACATTTCAAAACTCAAACTTTATTCCACGCATAAAACCAAACGACATTTCTTTCTCATGACAACAAACAGTTCCGTTGCTATTCCCTAAAAAATTGCAATCTACTTTCAACAACTACAGCGTAAAATAATTTAATTGCAGACGATATAAAAATATTTCAGCATTACTTTCAACAAACGGGATGAAAATTATTTTATAAAGTGTGGTAACTTTGGTGGCTTGAAGAAACCCACGTATTTTAATAGATGGATACTGAAATTTTATTACACATATTTATTTCAGCATTTACCACTAACTTTCACTACATTATGACTAATATCTCCTTATTTATATTAGAAGCAAACAGAAATTGATATAAATCTGTTTATTATTCGAGCACATTCTGCAAAAACAATTATTTAACCTCCAGTATTTCAACCCCTTCCGCTATGTGGCATTCGACCTTCATTGACGTGACCTCGCTTTTGATCTGGCGGACACTTCTGCCATACATCTTTGGTCGCTTTCTATGTATGTAGTTTTGCTTCGGATTTGGTCGGATCTTGCCTCATAGGAAGTTTAAACCTGCTTTAGCTCCAGAGCCAGCGTTAATATTCAGAAGTGAAGATTGAGTAAAGTAAAGATAGCTCCCGCCTCATCATTGGTAAGATAGTTTAAATATAATAATTTCAATAAAGTTCTTCAGCAGTCACTGGTTGCTACTATTTTTTTGAAGTTTTTCGTGTGTTTAACAAAGTTTGCTAGTGATTATATATTTTAGGGAAGGACATCCATTGTTTATTGAATTTAATATTGGGGTATCTCGTCAGTAATCTCTGCGTAGGTGAATTTTCTCAAGTAATTTTGATAGTTATTCAAAGTGAAGTGCATTTTTTTATAGTTGATTTATTTGGGAGAGACAGTTCAGTTTCGGCCAAATCGATAGAGACTCTACCACTAACCCAGTCAGTTCACTGTAAATAAACATTGTTTAAACTTTACATCCGTGTATTGACTGAGCTAGACCGGTACGGCATGGACCCGCATGCTACAAGAGGTGGTAAAGAATAAGAGTTTAAAAATCTAGTATTTAAAACTCAAAAAATTATATGTAAAATATTTTTTGTAACTACCAAGAAAATCGTCTAAAAATGCCCGAATAACTTCTGTATTCTGAAATTTCATTTTAATAATTAAGAGTATTTCCAGCACAAATTAACACTTTGTATTTGTAATGTGGATCTTTTTCAGTCGAGAAAAAGAATTCTAAATCTCATTAGAGCTTTACACTCCATATATTAAATTAAAATGGAAAGATTCGCATACTATATTTCCCTAAACAAAAATGTATCAAAATTACCTTTGTTTTGATTGATTTTTTTTTTTTAAATCTGCGGGTCAGGAAAACTTTTCTATGACGTATTCTTTTTCAGCTTTTTCTAAAATATAAAAATTACCACTTATTTTATAAGAACCAGATACATTATTGAACAGTGTAAATAGTTTTTTATAATATTTAAACTCTAATAAAAAAAAATTTGAAGATGCAAATATATATATATATATATATATATATATTACCCTCTCCCTCCCCATAAGGATTATTGTCTAAAAATAAAATTGTCGCTCGTCAACCAGTACAAAAGGGTTAAAAGTTACATTCGCAAATGTAACTTATTTGTATATAATCATGGAATAGATTTTAATTACATACAAAAACAAAAAGAAATGATTAAAATATTATACGAATTCTAGAGGCTTTATAATTTTATTATCCGGCATAAAACAAAATCATTTAACCAATAAAAATATAAATAGTATTTTGTTTTAACAAATACCATTATCAAATTTTAAAAATTGACCTTTTTTCCTTAAACTAATGTAAAAATATCTAATATATATGCTATATAAATAAATGCAAATATATAATTTTAAATTAACAAACTGGGAAAATATTGATTGTACATTTGAAAATTTTTGTAAATTTTAGATGAACACTCTTTTGACTTTCAATTCAAAAATTATTTTAAAAATATCATTTTGGAGCATGTTTTTTTTTTTTTGTTGTTGTTGTTGCAGTTACTAAAGGCGGAGCATTGTAACAGTGTTGAAATCAGAAATATTTCTCCTGGATGGTTTTCTGATGCTCAGTGGAAAGCATTTTGATATTCAGAGGGGGACGTTCTCTTGGACCCTACCCTGAATTCATCAGTGCAATAACTGTTATATATATATAAATAAATATGTATTTATATATAATTCAAATATATATATAATGATAAATTGTTGAACAACAGACGCAGAAGCAGCACATAACATATGCAACAAGAATATAATTCCTCAAAATATGAAATATTTAAATGTTATGAAAGAAGGTGTATAAGGAAATTTTCAGGAAGGAGGAAATTTTTTTATAACAATTAACTATAAACACTTATAGCAATTAATTATAAACACTTATAGCAATTAACTATAAACACTTATAGCAATTAACTATAAACACTTATAGCAATTAACTATAAACACTTATAACAATTAACTATAAACACTTATAATAGTTAATTCTGTCTGTCCATCCACTGATGATAAACAGATTGCCTTTCGCCTGTGTAGTTTTTATGTTCTAACGTTATAAGTGTTTATAGTTAATTGTTTTAAGTGTTTATAGTCATCTAGCCGCCACTGGCGACCAGTTTGGTCTCCCTTAAATGTATGTTAAGCATTGTAACACTTTACTTTTATTCATAATTTGATTTTTTTTCCTTAAAATGGCGCAAAACAAAAATCGCGCCAACAACGGTGCACCTGCGACAGCAGTTCAATCAAAACATTTGATTTCAAAATCAAAGCATCGTTTCTAATTTTTCCACACGCGAAAAATAAAAGTTGGTATTGGCGATTTTTAAAATGCTATTAGCGAGATTTGCGCCCAAATAACATAAATGTGTTTAATGGTGTTATGTATTTTATAAATGTATATTAAATTACTGTTTTGAACGCGATTGGTCATCAACAATGATAAATATGATTGGTAATTAACAATCATTTTCGATGATCTCTCTTCCTGGCAAGTATAATACATAAATACCAAAATAACTGATAATTCGTTTCGAAATTTGATTCATTAAATATTATTACATGAGTTTTATAGTACATAATTATGGTAAACTTTGATTGTCGCACTGGTGCGAATTATTTTTTGACACCAGGCAGCGGTCCAAAAAATCATTCACGGAGAACTTGCTTTATGAACGATTACCTCCATGCTTTAATATTTTAAACGTTCACGGCTAATGAATGGTTTTTTGTTTGTTGTTTAATTTCATGGATAAAGAATTTGAACTGCGAACCTAATTTTAACTGAAATTATTGCAGAATATATACATAATTGAACGTAAGTCATCTCTCAAATATTAATTTATTTTGAACGATCTTTCTAAAAATGTAACTTTCATGCAGTTTTATTAAAAAAAATAATATTGAATGAAAATGGCCGCCTGGTATATAAAAAAGTGAAGCGGACATCCCGGAACTGTTGATGACAGTCACATGACTTAGGCTTTTATTATAGAGATTGTGATAAAAAAAAAGTTTTATATACACCTTCTTTCATAAAATTTAAATATTTCATATTTGGAGAAATTACTTATATAGTGAAATAAAATATTATATGAAAACTTTTAGAAGAAAGGACTCTCGCAAACTTTACGCGTTAAACCAGAAGTCATAGTAACCTTGCTTCTTTTGCTTTAGTTTTGTATATTTTGTCAGATCTCTATTATTTTTCATTATATATATTACTGCAAATTCTATTTTATTCTTTCTCATAATATAACGTCTCTACAGACGTTATTTTACATTATTATTACAAACAAATGTTTATTATTCAGTCTTAATTGGAAAATTGAGATCGGCAATTTATGTTAGCGTCTTCAAAAATAATAATAAATAAATAAAATTTTATGCGTAATTACATTTTGTATTTTATTCCATAGAGTAACAAGAACGAAAAATCATGCGTCAAGCATAGATTATGTAACACTTTCCAACGCTTCCAAAATAATTTTACAAATCATACCGTTTAATAAGCTGAAAGATAACATCTAAGTAAACAATTTGGAAAACGCATAACATATTTAAAAACATAATTTCAGGAATTTCCAACGTATACAATATTCGGAAAGATATCCGAATACTGTTATTCAGCCCTGTATATAATCTATAGATTTGTATATATACTACATAGGATGCTAAATTTTAGTTCTGTTAGGAAACGCGTAGCACAGTTTAAAATTCTCCTTCTGGAGTTGCTGTCAATAAACGGAAATGTGTTCGCGAACTTTTTTGCTTCCCTGTATATGATCTACAGAATTTATACACACCGCGTAATAGACAAAAAGCGAGTTAAATTTAAAATTGCGTTCAGTAACTTAAAACGCACTTCCAGGAATTATTGTTAACAGGCAGTAGAGAATTCTTTTGTGTATCCCTGTAAATGCACGATGACTGCTATACACACAATATTCTGTAGTAAGCCTCTTGTAATGCACCTTAGTGATATATATAAATTTCAATGTGTTTAAAATAGTGAAACATTATTTAAATAAACCGCAAATGATTTTTACCCATAGACCGCAATGTAACGGAATTTTTTGAGTGTCCCTGTAAAAGAACTATAAGTGCTACGCCCTTCCGTTGAAATAAGGAACATGCTATAGATAGCGAAAATAACATATAAAAATTGCAGAGCAATCCGAGCCTATTTACGGGAGTTAGAGCACGGAGAGACGGCCATACGGCCAGACAAACCGAAGCCATAAACACTTTTCAACTAGGTTGGAAAGTGTTAAAAATTGATAGACTATTTCATATATTAAAACGAACATATTTGCGATCAAATCGAAAGCAATAGCGCATGTTGCGACATCTATTGTTAGTTTTGTGATTAGTTTTACTTGTGATTTTGAAGTATTTTAAAAATCCGTAGATCATATTATTTTAAAAGGAGTATCTAAGATAAGCAAAATATTTTTTTATGAACTGTTAATAAACAGTAATAACTTCTATATACTGAATTTCTTTCGGAAAGAATGAAACAGAAAAAACTTTTAGTCACACATGTTGTAAAAAGTACTTAAAAAAAAGGTCAGTCTCGTTTTGATTCTGTATGTTTACTGTAGCCTTTTCACTTTTTATTTCTTTAATTCAGCACTATACCGAAAAAATGAAGTATGCAAAGCTCACAGTTTTCTGACAAGAAAGTAATTTTATTTATATTTACAAATTATCCACATTTAATCTTATAAAGAAAACATAATTAAGGAAATAATTCATTTTAATACTTGGAAATTTTTCCAGAGAAAATTTCACACGTCTTGCATTCATAATAATCAAATTTTTAATTGCTTTAAAGGTGTATAGCCAACATAGTGAAAAAGTATCCAAGCCGGGAGCGAACCCGAGTCATCAGTATAGCGCACTGACGTTCTACTATTTGAACCACTTAGAACGACACCCAACGTGGCACTTCTCACTATAACATGTTGGCAAGGCTACAAACGCAGCACAAGATAGAATATATCCGTGAGCCACTGGAGCAAACACGAAACCAAAGAAAATCCAGCATCGATAATTGAATAAATCTGTTTTAACTAGCCGCCACTGGCGACCAGTTTGGTCTCCCTTAAATGTATGTTAAGCATTGTAACACGTTACTTTTATTCATAATTTAATGTTTTTCTTTAATCCTTATCCAAATCGGAAGATTCTAACAGACAAATCAAGAACTTTTGCGTGCACGGTAGCATTTCGCATATATATATATATATATATATATATATATATGTCACGTTTTTACTTGTATCACCATATTTTTTTGTAGAATCATTATCCAGGCAAGGGCTTCCACCGAGGAATTTGCAGTCGGGCACCGAGATAGTGTGCGTACAGAATGCAAATAAGGTGCAGTCCGTTCCAGTTCACTTTTTATTCGAATTAAAAAAGAAAATGGCCATGCTTTACTAATTACGATGCTAAATCCATACATGATGACTTTAATACCGTAGAGAAGCTTGGTGACTTAATTTAATAATTAAGAAGGCATTTTTGTTCTTACAGGCAGTCGTTTTTTCTATCGGCAGCCAAGGAGATTATTCCATCGTCGTGAAGTACGCGTTGGGTCACATGTACAACCGGCTCCAGGAATAATACTCACGCTACGCGGGAAACTCGGCGTATATGTATTATCTAACGCCCCAGAATACATTTTCATTAAACAGTCTTTCAACCAATAAGCGCTACAGGACTAAATTCTCCGGCGCTCTGATTTCGAAGCTATAAGACCGTAATCTGAAAAAATGCGGGAAAAAATACTTCTAGAACATTACCGAACAATCTAATTCCTTCGAATAAATAAGAAGAAAAAAAATGTAGGTTTTACCGAGCATGGGCAAGATGCCAAGATAATATTTTACATTGAGGCTGAAGTTAGCTTTTATAATTTTGAGAAAGAATATTTTGTCAGAAAACATAGGGAAATAAAAATAAAAATAAAAAAGATATAGGTTGTTATTTCAAGAGAGTTAAAATATTTTTAGCTGGGAGATTGGTGTTTAAAAGAATTAAATTCTAGGATGCATTTATTTAATGAAACAAAAGTGCGTAATTTTAATAGAACAGCGCGATCAGAGCCATTTTTTATAAGAATGAATTTAGAATAATGGAATTCACACAGAATTATAGTTTTGATGAGGCTAACGGCGAACAAATTTTTTAATTTGTTTCATATATATATATATATTTGTTATGTATTTCAATTTTCTTGACAAAAATTGCTTAACCCACTTAAATATTTATGCTTCATGTCCGTTTGCTTATCAGTTTCAAGATGTTCGTTAATGCGGAGATTCTGAAACATATTAAGTAATTTTCCATAATTGGGTCCATTGCCAATTGGCGTATTTTAGTTAATACGATTTAATTTAGGTAATATACGATTTGATGCAATGAAGTCCATTTTGTGAAAGTCTTTAATGATATCCACATTTACACTGAACCATATTGTTGCTAATATTTTAGTTTGTTTCTCATTAACTTTGGCTGTAGACTCGATTACGGAAAATTAGAAAATCTATCATTATTCTCATATAAAACATCTTGAATAACGGGCCATAATCGGGCTGCATATTATTACACGTAATTTTCGAGTATGGTTTGGTGAAACATTGAACTTTTGGAAGTCTGTTTTGATAAGCACATTCCCTGTAAACCAAATTTGTTGTCAACACTTTTGACACATGGCGTACAATCTGATAAAAATTCATGAACCTCCTTCTAGATGCCGATCTCTGTTCGAGTTTGTTTTTCTGTGCTCCCCTTTCTTGATATAGTTCAGGAGTTTTCATAATTACGTAACTCCCTTACTTCGGAATTTCTGCTTAATGTCTACTGACTGTTAAGATCACTAACAGGTAAATACGCCACAGGTAAAAATTCCAAGTAGTAAAATTTCGAAGTATTCAAATACATTTATTCAATTATCGAATCTGGATTTTCTTTGGTTTCGTGTTTACCCCAGGGTTGATGGCTCACAGAAATATTCCATCTTGTGCTGCGTTTGTAGCCTTGACAACATGTTATAGTAAGAAGTGCCAAGCTGGGTGTCGTTCTAACTGTTTCAGTTGGTAGAACGTCAGTGCGCTATACTGATCTCCCGGCTTGGATACTTTTTCCCTATGTTGGCTATACACCTTTTAAGCAATTAAAATTTGGAAATAATTCAATTTTACTTTACCTCCTCAAATAAATTTTCAATCGTATTGGCCTTATATACCGGGTGAACCAAAAGTTTGTTAAAACTTTAAAAATTTTTACAAAAGAAAGAAATTATGGTTAAGAAGTACGGTTTGCAAGAAAGGGTTCATAAGGTAGTCGGATTTTTTTTTCCTTCAGCAAAAAAATATATATATATATAGTTATAAAGGTCAGCTGTAGATGGCGATAACACGCGAGCGATTTGCAAATTAATCCTGCAATGAAAACCGGGATACACGCGGATTTCTCATTCGCTTTCAGAATGTTATCATTACCCGATCGAGCGTTCTATTGATATTCGATCTGTCGTGAGGTTTCTGCAGTTCATTCCGACAGGTTGCATTCAGCTGTAACGGGCGTTGTGAGTCTCTTTAGTTGGGTCGTAGAATGTTCTGGAGGTCATCTTGAACAATTGTTACTCAAATAATAAATGGATGGAGCGTACTGTTGTCCTGTTCGTTGTGTGTCGGGTCATCAGAGCCCTGTATCAACGACATTTTTAATTTTTTTTCTGTTAAAAAAAATCAGACTATCTTGTGAGCCCTTTCTTGCAAACCGCACTTCTTTATCATAATTTGTTTCCTTTTTATGAATTTTTAAAGTTTTAGCGAACTTTTGGTTCACACGGTATATATATATAATTAAAATGAAATACCATGCGTGAAAATAAACGTAAAAATAAAAGATTAAAAATGATTTATCGTCAGAGTGAAAATACAGAACTAAAAAATTATGAATGTCATATGGAATTATCAGAGGAGCCTCATGCACACGATTCATAATAAATATATGTTATTTCATCGAATAACGTCAGCTTAAAGCCTAAATATGACGATTTTAAGATCCATATAGCATATCGACTAAACCCAGACTAGTAGAAGTAATATTAAGAATTAAACTAAAACCAACTGAAAAAGACAATATAGTACATAAAAAAACAAAAACAGCCCAATAAGCAGAAAAATCGTCATAGATTCAAACGGATTGTAACCAACACCATGTGATATCTTGGGATACTCTTGTGTGTCCTTGTAAGTAAACAATAAATGCTGTGATATTCTATAATAAGCATCTTGTAGTGCACCCCAGTGCTCTAACACATGGGCTGATAAGTTCCCGGTCTAATAAAGAAAACACAACTTTATAACTTTAATAAATAACATAAATTTAATAATAAATAATACTAATTAAATAATAATAATAATAACTTAATAATAATAATTTAATAATAGTAATTTAATAATAAATAATACTAATTAAATAATAATAATAATAACTTAATAATAATAATTTAATAATAGTAATTTAATAATAAATAACGTAATTTTATAACGAAAAAGCTCCAAACAGTGCTCAGAATCATCGACTTGTTGTTGTTTTTGGTCAAAAGTCAACACGCGCGGCACCCACTTTGACAACAGCTTTTTCATAGACAAATGTTCATTCAAAATAGAACCTACACGTTCCTTGAATATCTTCAGAGTCTCAGCTATCTCCTTCAACTTCACTTTATGGTTCCTCAAAACGATTATGTGGATTTTTTTGTTTTCCGGAGTAACCATCTCTTTTGCGTGGTGCATCACTGGTGTCCGTACGACCACGTTTAAATTCAGAAAACCAGTCAATAATGGTTGATTTACCTGGTGCTGTGTCCGTATAACGCTTATCAAGCCAAGCTTTTGATTGAACGGTGTCTTTTCCCATCAAATAACAATTCTTGAAATTCTTGTTTATCCATTTTTTTTGTTTATCAACAAAGTCGTTCAACTAAAACCACTCTAACGTTTTATCCACACGGCGAATCGTCATGACATTTTTTCTGCTACCTTTTAAAGGTTAGTATTTACTAGAAAAAACATCGGTTCGGCGATTGCAATGCCGTCTGTGTGCCAGACCGCGAACTTATCAGCTGATGTGTTAGATCAGTTTCAATATATTTGAAATACTGTAACATCACTAAAATGCATTGCAAACTATTTTTCCTTGTAGAGAATAATATCCTAGTATATATGGCTACGAACTAGTGCCATTATGGTTTACAGTTACAGTTTTCGATTTAGTGAAACTAAGTGGAACAGTATACATCGGAGTAGTCGATACTATTCGGAAATCATAAAAAAACATTTGCAGCAATAAAATCAATATTTTAGTCATTATTCTAATACTAAAATGTTAAGAGTTCAGTTTTTATGTTTTTTACTTTTTAAAATCTATTTTGATATGTGTAATGAATATATAGCGTAAAAGAATTTAAAGAAGTCATTATTTAACAAAATATTTAATGAAGGTAAACCAATGTAAAGTTATTTGAGGCAGTACAGCAAAAGCCAGCAGATGATTTGAATATAGAAAAAAGGAAAAAGCTTGCGTAAAGCATAGATTATGAAACACTTTCCCACATATTCAGTATACTGTAACAAAATTTTACAATTTTACAAGGTGAAAGATGATGTCTAAGTAAAGGATTTGGAAAACGCATAAGACACTTGAAAACACAATTTCAGTAATTACTGCCTATAGTCTGAAAAAAGTTTTTTGGATAGCCCTGTATATGACCTGTAGATTTGTAGATATGCAAAAATTTAGTTCGGTTAGGAAATACGTAACACTGTTGAAAAATCTCTTTTTGCAGTTTCCGTCAATAAGCGAAATTACACTAGAATTATTTTGTGCAGCCTTGTACATGGTCTATAAAATTTATACACACCAAGTAATATGCAAAAAGGGGGTAAATGTGATCGAAAAGCGCACAAAGGGTTTCGTTTAATATTCCTTTCAAAACAATTTATCCTTTCTTTAATAAATCCAAATAAATTTCATTTTCAAAAAAAAAAAAAAAAAAAAAAAAAAAAAAAAGTCCATGTTTTTTATAAAGTAAAAATTTACCGGTCTCGTTTTTTCGAATATCTGAACCGGCCTACACCGGGTTCCGTCACAATAATATCTGTCATGTGGACTAAATGCGATATTTAAAATAAATTAATTTCAAAATTAAACATGTTGTACACCTTCAAAATGTTAAAATATGCGAATATTTCCATAATCGGGTTTTTATCGTGATTCAATATGTTCCTCAAACTCATATATTTACTCTTCACTATTACTCATATTGATTCTCGCTTTGTATTATTCTCAAACATTTGAAAAATTCATTAAACTTCCAATATGACGTCAGATTAACTTTCTTTTTAATTCTCTAATGACGTGATATTAATCTGCTTTCTGTACATACACATACTCATACTTCTTGTATTATTGAGAAATCTTTGAAAATTTCCGTTTTATTACCAATACGACGTTACATCAATCTTTTTTTTCAATTGGTGAAACTTTTTATTTCATTTTAATTTTTAACGTGGAAATCTTTCAATAGAAAATTAATTATTGTAAACAGAATTTTATTGTGGTGTTTAATTGTTGGCAACTGCTATAACGAAAAATGTTTAAATTTAATAGGAAAAGGATGTTAGAATTTTGATTTTTATCTCTATTTATTAAAATAATACAAATTTTTAATATTTTAATATTTTGAGCTTCATAGTAGATATTTAGCTATAAGTACACAAATTTTCATGCCTGTAAGTTATATAGTTTCTGAGAACGGCTCTGTGACGGGAAGACAATGGACTGGGAGTAATATGGTTTCGGGAGATGAACAAAACCGTAAAAACTGAGTTAAATTTAAAAACGCATACCACAATGGAAAACGCACTTCAGCAATTATTGCTCATAGACACTAATGTAATCGAATTCTCTTGAGTGTCCCATAAATAAACAATGAATGCTGTATGCACCATATTCTATAATAAACATCTTGTTTTGCTCCTAAGTTATGTAGATCAGTTTCAATACGTTTGAAATAGTGCAACATCATTAAAATACATTGAAAACTATTTTTCCCAGTGGACAATAATGCAAGGGAATTCTTTTGATTGTTCCTGTAGACGAACTATGAATGTTACACAACTAATATTCAATACCGAACATGCTATGGTAAAAAACCTCAATAATACATATCAAAATAAACTTGAGCTATGCAAAAAACAACACTCATTTGAATCAATATTCACCTTTGTACAATAATTATTATTTAAAACAACACAATTGTCACAAAACACATATGAATCATTTAATAAAACTTTACTTAAGGTGTTTTTCAAACATACATAACTGTATTTCACAATGATAAAAACCTAGAGCTTTCGAGAACCTTCCCAACAAACACAAGATCTGTGGCCTCCTTCTGTCAACATTAAGGCCAACGAGACTTGGAGCCATATGTACCCAGCCACCGTTGTATTTTAAATGACTCGCCACTACGTCCGCTGACCGCCGTTTTTATTGATAACGGGCGAGCGAGAGTAAAAGTAATTGATTATCAGTGTCCAGTAGCCATTGAAGATTAGTTTCCGGGGAAGCTTTAAAAGCCTGGCATCAAGTAAAAAGAAAAGGGCTAATGCATTGTATTTGATACATTGGTTATAAGATATAAAAAAAAAAAAATTCTTCCCTCTTTTCAACATAATTTTCGATAGTTAAAATATGTCAGATGAAAGTTTTAAATGGGGTGCAAAATTTATATTATATGCGCAAAAAGAAATATATATATATTTTTTACTTTTACGTTTTTTTTTTTTTTTTATAAATTACAAGCAAAGGCGTTTTGAGTCTAAAATATGTACGTATACATAAATACTTTTTATGAGCACGTTACAGTGAAATTTAATAGATGTTAATTTTAATTCATGCATTTTTTAACTGCAAAGATAAATAGATACAAAAATTAATAGCAAACATATCCAAATACCCTTTTAAACGAAACGAAATTAATTGAAATAAATTGCACTGTTTAAGCATACTTACTATATAGATATCTAATAAAAGTTTTAATGCTAAATGCCAATTTATTTATATATTTATTTTCAGTTTCAACAGAAAAATATTCACCCAAAAAGAACAAGTGAAAAATTATATAAACGTATTAAAATGTAATAATCAGTGTGAATTTATTTATGCTTTTTACAATTTAGAAAATGAATACTTTATTAGAACCATAGAGAATCGCCTTAGAGTGGGCCTAACGCCATCCCCCCCCCCCCCCCTATTACCCGGCCTAAGCAATGAAAAACTTTCAGATACATAAAATATTTTTATACATAAACATGTAATTAAAAAAAAATATGACTGAAATAGCAAATAACCGAATAGCATTTTTCACTTTCTGTTAAAAGTATCACTACGTGTCTCAGAAATTGGCTTTAAAAGTATAAATATAATTTGATTTTTTTTTTCAGTGAAAGATCACTGTATAGGTCACCTTATACCAGAAAATAAGAAATGCTAATCGATTTATTGGCATCTGAATAACAATAACTCGTGCTTAAAAATGAAAATAACTGTGTCAATACAAGCCGAAAAGAAGCTAATTGGAATCTGTTATAATCAGTGTTGAGGGGGGGGGGCGTGCTGCTGCAAAGTTCGGGGAATTGCATGCCATTACTAGGCACATCTATTAAGTTTAACTATATACTTATTAATTATTTTTTTATGCATCTTAAAATCAGTTTTTTTAAAGCTTATATTATTACTTTTTTAGTTACAGTTTCATATGTTACAAGGAAAATTTAAAATCCCTGAATTTGTACAGCATTACTAATTTATATATTCCCCCCCCCCCCCTCTTCAAATTTTTAGGTCATGTTTTTGCATCCATCTCGGAAACAAGCGGAAAAAACTTATTCAAAAAACCTTTAGATGGGTCAGATAGAGAGAGGGGGAGGTGGATTCAAATCAATCCAAGGTCAAATACCACTCCGTCCGTAAGCCCGCGGGAAAGGGGGAGAATACTAAGAATTTTTGTTGGCAGTCGCAGCCGCAGCGTTGAATGAATTCTGCTTTGTCACGATTCCCGAATGATCACTGATCAGTTAGTATGGAGCGATCGAGTAAACAAAACACAGTTGTTTAGAGATCTCACGAACAACACGTAAGTTTTATTATATTTTATGCTGATTCTTTAAAGATTTAATTATTTCATTATAACTTTTGTTGTTTTGCATCATTTTATTTATTATCACTTTTTATGAGCACGTTACAGTGAAATTTAATAGATGTTAATTTTAATTCATGCATTTTTTAACTGCAAAGATAAATAGATATAAAAATTAATAGCAAACATATCCAAATACCCTTTTAAACGAAACGAAATTAATTGGAATAAATTGCACTGTTTAAGCATACTTACTATATAGATATCTAATAAAAGTTTTAATGCTAAATGCCAATTTATTTATATACTTATTTTCAGTTTCAACAGAAAAATATTCACCCCAAAAGAACAAGTGAAAAATTATATAAACGTATTAAAATGTAATAATCAGTGTGAATTTATTTATGCTTTTTACAATTTAGAAAATGAATACTTTATTACATTACTTTATTACATTAGAATATTTATATATTAATTATTTTGAATCCATAGAAATTTTTATACATATTTTCATTTCAGCAAACGTAAGATAATATTTACTTTATAATATTACCGATAGCACATATGATAAAAAATATCGCGAAAGTTAGATCAGTTTAAATTAAAATACAGTTTATTCTTTTTGTTATTGTTAAAGTGTACTTAACACGTAATTTTCATCAAATCTCTTTCTTATCACTAGTGTAAAATTTCCCCCAGTGTAAAATTCCGTCCAATAGATGATTGTTTACTTATTAATTTATTTTTGTAGAGATTGTTTAAACTAATTTTTAACATTACGAATTATCGCTATCACGTTAAATTCCTTAAAATGGTTTGTTTCAACGTTGAAAAAAAAAAAAAAAAAAAAAAAACTACGGCTTCGAAAGTAATTTTTTTTTCTTCTTCAAAGTGAAGAAAGTTAAGTTTATCCCAGAGCAAATTTCACTTACAAAAATCAAAATTAATTTAATAAAATTTAGAAAATTCATTAGAATATTGTTAACATTTCAAATTACTACAAATAATTCTCAAGGATAATTTAAAAATATTTGTGAAAAATCATACTAAAACTGTTATTTGTTAACTAGATAAACATTAAACTCAAACGATCATAAAATTAAAATGATGCATAACATGTTATAATGATTTAATAATGATTTTTTAATGAATAAGCATAATATATTGCTGACAGACTTACAAAATAAATGTGTAAAAACCAGTTAAAAAAAAGAGAAAAAGAAATGCATATATTTTAATCTAACATAACATATTTTATATATTAGCTCATGTTAAGATCATATGAATTATTTGTGCATAATTTAAATGATTATTCTAAAAATGAAAATACTTTTTAGAAGGTTAATTAAATGATAAAAAAGTTTTGCATGAAAAAATACTAATAATCAGTTTGATACAATTTTTAAAAAAAATTATAAGTTCACTTACCTTGAACTTTTTGAAAAAAATTCAAAATACAATGATTGGTATAGTTAATTAATTAGTTTATTTTTCAATTAATACTTTTTAAAATTTATATGATATGCAGCTATTTAAAAATGGCATTAGATATAAATTTTAAAAATATGTAATTTAATAAATAAACAATTTAATTCACTATGTCATTTCTTCTATTTTGGAATTTTTTGAAAAAGTTCAAGGTATGTGAACTTATAACTTTCTTGAAAATTGTACCTAAATGTTTATTAGTATTTTTTTCAAGCAAAAGCATTTTATATTTAATTAACCGTCTAAAAATTATTTTATTTTGTAGAATAAATTTTGATTTATGCCTAAATAATCTTTATGGCATGGCAGTGGCTGGCTTTAGGCTAGTTTACATTTAAAATAACCATAAAACGCTCTTTTCTGGGCAGCTTTGGGCTACATTTATTTTTTGACAACCTCAAGTGGCATAGCTACGGCAAGTTTGTAGCTAGCATTTATTCATTATGATCTTTATTGGGCTAGCTGTGGCAAGTTTCCATTAATAATAGCCATTTAAAGTATAATTATGGCTTGTTTTAGGCAATATATCATTTATGATTAACCTTTAGTGGCCTAATTATGGGCATTCTAATGTACTTATGGCCAATGGAGTTGCGGCCACAAGGCGGCCGGCGTGACACTTTTTTTAAGTTGCCGTTACGGCAAACGATAGCGGCCCCTCATCTCCTAGTTTGGGCCAAAGCTAACGTAGCCATCAGCGGCCCGCAAGTTCTGTGTTCGTTGGGTTAGCTCGTCATCAGGCTTTTTTTTTTTTTTTATACCGCTAACCAGGCCCCTACCTGCCCGGCATGAATGCCTAGCTTAACGGGTTAGTACCTGGGTGCGGGGCGGAAATCGCCTGATCACAGCATGGCTGTGATCCACCTGACTATTGATTTGTTCACATCGCTGCTGTGCTTGCTCTCTTGTGATTTGCTACCGTTATCTTTGTTTGCCGGTTCAAGGTTTCTGTTTAACTTTGTTGAATTTACAGATTTAATAGGTCTCGTAATTTAGAACCTTGATCAGGTGACGAGACCCTCACCTGACTAGGCACCCCCAGAGGTATTATTCACAGGTAACTTGGAGGGCTTTGCACCCACGACGGATTTTACATGCACCAGGTGCCATTAGCGTGCATAGATTTACATATTTACCATGTCTGTTGGCTTGTCACGTTCATGGTGGGTTGTCGCTGTAGTGTTTATCGCCTCTTTTATGGGCTGATTTCCCTTCTTGTTGTATTTGTCTCTGTCAAGGCTTTTTGGCGTTTTTATAGGCTCGCCCCTGTTGTGGGTTGTTTTTTGTCTATCATTCATTGGTTTTTTGTCTCTTTCTTGATATATTTTTACCTCTAGCTTGTGCTAGAGCTGGTTTTCACATTTTGAATCTTGGTCTTCTTTCGAGACTTTCACTTGTTATTATGTCACTATCGTGGGTTTTGTCACGTTGTAACATTTGTTACTGGTGGTTGTCACATTGTAACTTTTGTTACTGGTGGTTGTCACATTGTAACTTTTGTTACTGGTGGTTGTCACATTGTAACTTTTGTTACTGGTGGTTGTCACATTGTAACTTTTGTTACTGGTGGTTGTCACATTGTAACTTCTGTTACTGGTGGTTGTCACATTTCTGGATGTTGCACACTCATTTTTGTTGTCTTTGTCACTTTATCTCACCCAAGCATTGGGGATTTTGATTTTTTTTTTCCCTTCGTGAATACGCTTTTTGCGATCAGTCCATTGAATCCTAATGGCTGTTATCACTGCTTTTGAATTTTGTGCAACTTGTTGATTTGTTGTTTGAGAAACTTGTCGCACTAATGGAGTGGGGCTTGTTCCGTGGCCGTTAGTCCGTCATGTATCTATGAGGCTGTATTCACTTGATTTGACACTGTTTTTTTCCCCATTAACTTTCTTTGGCAGGTGTGCTTTGTGCATTCACCATTTAATTATTTTGTTCACTTTTTGTTGGCTATTTGCCTTCATCAGTTGGTGAAATTCAGTCCGTCACAGATGACTTCCACTTCTCACTAGTGCTGAAAAAAATCGATTTTTTTTTTGGCGTAGCAAAGAGGTTCCATTGCTACTTTTTTTTTTTTTTTTTTTTTTTAATTTTTAATTTTTAAAGATATATTAGAAAATATACTTACCAAATGGATGGCTTTTGAGAGTGGGATATGCTTTTGAGGAATCTCGCTGCTGGGAAGGTGTATTTATTGTGATATGAGATCGATGTTTTCTACTAACCATCTCATCACTGCTCTTCCTTTTGTTTGTACTTGTTTGTTGTTCGCTAACTGGTTGTGCCATATTTTTTCGTTGTTTGGTGTGATGTGGATCAGATGTAGTGTTTGGGTTAGTGGGCAGTCTGTTAGATAGTGTTTGGGGGTTCCCAACTCCCCGCATGAGCAGTTTGGTGCGTCTTTGCGCTTAAACCTGTGTAAGTAGTCCGGGAATGCTCCGTGACCCGTGTAAATTTGACTTAGTAGATTGCAGCTGATGATTCTGCAAGAATCTACTTTTGGGAAGTATTCATATGTCTTCCTGCCCGTTTCCCCATAATCCCACTCGAACTGCCATTGTTTGATAGTGAGTTCTTTTAGTTTTTTTTTAAAGTTTGATGTCGGTCTTTCTAGATGGTACGGAATTTCTTTACTTTGGTTTTCTGCAGCCTTTTTTGCTAATTCGTCGGCATCCTCGTTTCCTTGGATAACCACATGTGCTTTGACCCAGCTAATTTTGAATTTATTGTTTGAGTCTTTTACTGTTTTTTGTATTGTATCGATTAATTTTACTACATTGAAGGGTTTACTGAGTGATTGGATGGCTGACATGCAGTCCGAGCGAATGCTGTATTCCTTCCCTGTGCTATTTCCCCATTCTGCTGCTTTTAGTATAGCCAGTAGTTCAGCTTGGAAAACACTGTTGTACTTCCTTAATGGAGCTGACCATGTTTTTATTTTTTGTTCATTTTTGAAAGCTACGAATGCCGAACCCGTAGCGCCTGTTTCCAATTTTGAACCGTCCGTATATATTACTATGTCCTTGTAATTATGGCCTATTCTTGGTTCTATGGTGTCCGCGGGATGTGTTTCCCATACATTAATCTTTTTTATATAGTCTGTATGGTGGATAGTGGTTCCGTGTATTTCTGTCGTTTCTCTTAAACGAGATATTGTGCCGTATTCTGCCTCGTATTTAACTTGGAGGTGAATTGGAATCAGGCCAGCAAGTACCTGAAGGGCCGCTGTTGGGGCAGTTTTATATGCCCTAACTATAGCCAGCAAAAAATGCCTTTGGCATGTTGTTAGTACTTGTTTACTTCTTTGGTTTAGCTTATGTCCCCATATTGAGGCTGCGTAAGTCAGTGTTTTCTCAGCTACTGTTCTATACCATATTTTTAAGATGCTTGGTTTCAATCCCCAACCCCGTTTGGCCATTTGTCCCATCATCCAAAACGCTTTCCTTACTTTGGCTGTTTGTGCTTGGCAGTGTGTTTCCCAATTTAGGTTTTTATGTATGATTACACCTAGATACTTAATGTTTTCTTTTCCTTCAAATTCCCTTTCTTTGAATTTAATTCCTTCAATTTTATATGTGTCTGCTGTTGGTAGGTTTCTTGTGTGTGTTCTATTAAGGTACAGTAGTTCTGTTTTGTCCCAATTAAGCGTTAGGTTATTTTCCGTTACCCATTCATAAAATTCTTTTATTATTTTGTTTGCTAGTTTTACTAATTGTTCTTTTGTTTTTGCTTTTATTATTAAAATAAAGTCGTCTGCGAAGGCCTGTATTCTTACATTTTTACCCCAGTTTTTCTTTAGGGCTGTATCTGCTATTAGCAGCCACAGCAGTGGTCCCAGACAGCTGCCTTGTGGGCAGCCGCCAAATGTTTGTTTTGTTACTTTAATGCCGTTTTCTTCTAAGGATACGTATCTATCTTCTAAAAAGCTTAGTATCCAATTTATTAAGTAAGTGGGGCATGGTGATTGTTTTAAGTTTTCGGCTATAATAGGCCATCTGATATTATCAAATGCACCCTTTATATCCATTGCTATTAGTAATGTTTGGTATTTGTCTTCTTTGTCTTTCTTTATTGTTTTTATTAGGTTATTTAGTGCGTGTTCAGTTGATAACCCTTGTTTGAACCCATATTGTTTGTCGCTCCAGTATTTGTTGATTGTTAGATGATGTGATACCCTGCCGTGTATTATTTTTTCTAGTATTTTACTAAGTGTAGGTAGTAAGCATATGGGTCTGTAATTTTTTGGTTCTTTTGGATCTTTTCCCTTTTTATGAAATAGGACTACTGTGCCTATTTTAAATGATTTTGGGAAGTAGTTGAAGTTAAGGCATGTGTTATATAATGTTAGTAGTAGTTGTGGTGCTGCTGTGTGTATTCTTTTCACTAGGTTATGGTCTATGTAGTCAAAGCCCGGAGCTTTGTTTTGTTTTATGTTTTTGATTATTCTGTTAAGTTCTTGTTTTGTTATAAGCTGTGGTTTTGTTTCATTAAATGTCGGTGTCTCTGGTTTTAATTCATGTTCTATTGATGGATCTGTTAGATATAGGTTGTTTAGGAAGTGGTTTAATGTCTTTTTGACGGTTACTTCTTGATTGTTGGGCATGATGTTTTCTAATCGTGATGGGCTTGTTTTTTTGCCTGATGCCAGTTTATATTGAGGGCCATATGTATTAGTGACTTCCTCACAGTATTTTTTCCATGTATCTCTTTTGGCTTTTTGGACTATTTTCTTTAATTTTGCGCGTTCTTTTTTATATTCTATATGTTGTTTGTGTTTTAGTTCCTCATCTTGTTGTTCCTGGAATTTTCTCCTGAACGCCCTTACTCTATTTCTTGCTATTTTGACTTCTTGTGACCACCATGGTGGTGCCATTAATTCTGGAGTTTTTCTATGTTTGTAGCAGGCGAATGCTATTGCTGTTATTTCTCTCTGTAATCTTAGAGTTATGTTGTCTAACTGATCTATATTTGTTGCTTTTCTTAGTTCTTTTGTATATTTGTTTCTGATTTGTTTAATTTTCTTCTCGAATTTTGCGTGTTTGCCGTGTTTTGTTTCTAATCTATGTCTTTGATAACACGTATTTTTATATTTTATATTAAATTTTATGTATTTGTGATCACTGTTTGATTCGTCGTCGCTTACTTCCCAGTCTGTTATATTTTCTCCTAATTTAGCTGTTGCTATTGTTAGATCCGGCCATCCTTCTAGCTTCCTTTTACCTCTCATGGTGCTGAACGACGCTTTTGCGTGTGGTGGGTTTTGTACAAAGAGGGCATTCAGGAGGAGGAAGTCTGTAAGTTTTACCCCCCTGTCATCTAAGTTCGCATAGCCCCATTGTTGAGAGTGTGCGTTAATGTCCCCCGTCAGTAGTACTTCGCCCTTGTCTATTTTCAGAGTGTCTTCTACCTCCTGCAGCACATCTTCGAAGTCTTCTACTGAGGGGGGTGCGTATACATTGATTATTGTTATTGTTTCTTTTTTATTTTCGATTTTTATTGCTGTTGTGTATTCTTTTTCTGCTATTGTTATTGGATTGGTGCCTGTGTGAGTTACTATTGCTGATCGATTTCTTTTTGTTTTTGTTATTTTCCAATTACCATTATTGAAACCTGTTATTTTTCCTGTTTTTTTATTTTGGTGAAAGTCTTGTAAGAGTCCAATATTTATTTGTTTGTCTCCCATATATCCCATAAGTGTTTGTGTTGCATGGAGACTGTTATGTAGGTTTATTTGTATTAGTTTGATGTTGTCTGGATTTTTATTGTTGGAGTTTTCTTTTGGATTTCTATTTTCATTCAGGTTTGGATTGTCTTGGGTGCCGCTTAGGCACGCGTCTGTGTTAGCGGCGTTGATATTGAACATAATTCAATTCGTGTGTCCTTTGTTGCCTGTTGTTAAGTTCCTCCTGTGACCTCCTATGCACCCGTGTCACACCCCTAGTTGTGTTTAATGTGATTTTGTCGTTTAGGACATCATTACCTGTAGTTAGTTTTTGTCTTCCTTGTTCAATTTCAATTTGTCTAATTTTGAGGAGCTTTCTGTACACCCTGCACTGCCCATCATGAGCCGTGTGGTCTATAGGGATTTGTGCCGGTAAGTGCGCCTTATTCCATTCGTTAAATGTAGTGCAGATGATACACCTCTTTCTTCCTTTTGGGCAATCTTCGTATTTGTGCCTACCTGCACATATCGGGCAGTACTGACTCTGCTTGCACTGGTGCGCCACGTGGTCAAAACCTTGACATTTGTGACATCTTTGGATCGTCACATAGTTTTTTATCGGACATTCCTTGAGTCCCAGGCAGATCGTTCTCTCCTTGAGAAGGTGATCCGCCAGGGGCTCAGGGAGCGCTACCGGTATATGCAATCGCCCTGCTGGTGCCCGTAGCGATTTTAGCAACTGTATTTTGTCCTCGTTTTGTTCTATGTCGATGCCTAGTTCTCTGCATATTTTGTGCTTGATTATGGCTGGCTCCACCGACTCCGGTACATGGAAGATGATAATTCTCTTCTTCCTTAAATTGGCTGTTTTTACTTTCAGGCCACTGTTACTCTCCTCATTCTCTGCCAGGGCTTCCTTTATCCTCGTAGCTTCCGTTGCGTTTTCGCAAACAATTTTTATGCCGTTGCGAATCCGTTTGACATTCCTGACTCCTTCCTTGTTTTCTATCGTATTTGTTATTTGTTGCTCTACTTCCTCTGCTGTCCGCTCTTCTGTAGCCTGAATAATTACAGTTGCCGTCGCGGCTTTGACCGCCTGTGCATAACTGTGAGCAACTGCTGTCTTTTTTGTTGCCTTTTGTGCTGGTAGCGATGTTGTCTCTTCTTCCATTGGTTGGGTTCCTCTTTTTGCTGTTGCTATTTCCAAGGCTTCTGCCTTTGCCTCGGCATGTGTTGCCCTCAACTCCATCTCAGTCAGTGAGTTTATCACTACCTGCAGAGCTTGGTCCATGGCTTCACACGTCGATGCTGGTATCTTTGTTGATTTTGATTGTATCATCTTGATGTAGCTTATTGCCATCATAGCCCTCTCTATCTCTAGGGATCTCTTTTTAGATCCATCTGGTATGTCGCAAAGGGTTATTAATTCCCCTCTTAACCTCGTGACTTCTGTGTCTTGTAGTACCGCAGTTTCTTTATCTGGCTCTGTCATTACACTATCCACATCTGAATCTGTCTCTTCGCACGTATCTTTCTTTGTCAATTCGTAAAATCCCTCAATGTCTGTCATCTTTAGTTTTGTTTTTCCTACTTTTTCGGAGGTTTTTGCTTTGCTTTTTACCTGCACTTTCTGGGAAGTTCCAGGTGTACTACTTGCTCCTGGCGTTTTTTTTGTGTTTTTTACTTCTGTTTTTGAGCCTTTTGAGCTTTGGGTGGTTTTTGTTGACGCATTGCGCTTTTGGTCTATTGGTGTCATTGTTTTTTCGCGGGAACTTGCACGTGTGCTTAGTTTCATTTTTTGTATTTGGTGTTTCTAGTTACCCTTTTATTAGTTTATTTATGTTTTATTCCCAGCAGGGGGAAACATGAAAATAACATTACAATTATAGACATCTTTTTCTAACGGTGTGTGTGTGGGGGGGGGGTTAACTGAAAGATTATACTTTAAGAGTTTGATCTGGGAGATTAATGCCTTGAGGCTTTAGAAAGTGGAGAGGGAATCGCTGGTAGAAGTAGGGATTAGTGGGTGATTGACACACAACAATGAGCTAGTGGTAGCTGTAATGAAGTTAGGATTATTGAATGATTGACACTCCCTTCTTTTAATCTGCACTGGAATGTTGAATTCACTTATGTGAGCATTCTTTAATGTAACTGAAACTTCCTATGCATAGAGAAATTGTTGCTATTTTGACTTGAGATTTTTTTTTTTTTTTTAGGGCGCTTACCTGTTAATTTGCTTATTAAAGTAAATTGGATAACACGCAGACATACACAAAACAAATAGTCTAAAACTAGCAAAAACATAGTTTTATGCTGAAGAATGGTCAAACCATTACAAACAGGTCACAACGGGTGGGAACCATTGGGAGGGATGTGCTGAAAAATGATCAAACCATTACAAACAAAAACAAGTCACTAGGGGTGGGAAGTATTGGGAGGGATGTGCTAATACTATAGAAATAATAGAAAATAGGATGAAATGTTATAAAGTTAAAGACTACATTGGTATGACTTTAAGAAAATTTAAAATTCGTTTAAAAGAGCATATTGCAGATATCAAGTACAATAGAAGTAAAACGGCACTTTCCAGATTAAAACAAGAGCAGTCGATTAAAATAGATTTTGAAAAAGCTAAAATAATTAAACCCACATACTCCTTTTATCAAGCAATAATAAATGAATCCATAGAAATTTTAACCAGAAAAGTTAAGACATGCAATGATTCGGTATCTTAGAACATTCCTAAATTATGATATAAACTTTTACAGATTGTTCAAGACTGAATAAGATTAGCACATCCCTCCCAATGCTTCTCACCCCTAGTGACCTGTTTGTAATGGTTTGACCATTCTTCAGTAGAAAACTATGTTTTTACTAGTTTTAGACTATTTGTTTTGTGTATGTCTGCGTGTTAGTTTTTAACCCTGATGACGAGCTAAGATTGCACGAAAGCGCTAGGTTTTTATCATTGTGAAATACAGTTATGTATGTTTGAAAAACACCTTAAGTAAAGTTTTATTAAATGATGCATATGTGTTTTGAGACATTTGTGTTGTTTTAAATAATAATAATAGATATCAATTACATGGTAATCCAAGTATATTTACGATAGTTAGAATGCAGCGGCGCAAACGGCCAGACAGGCAACCAGACATACCGAATCCATAATCAGTTTTCAGCTATGTTGGAAAGTGTTAACAACTATGTTGGAAAAGCATTAAAAAGTAAGGAGTACATATAAAAACATACAAAGTACAAAGTACATACAAAGCACAAATATGCAGCTGAAACTTTCTTGTGTATGCATATATCAACATAAATTTCATAAAGTATTTTTTACATTTTAAATTTTTATGGCTGCTATTTAAATATTTAATTTTTTGTACACACTAAGGAATTACTTTACTAAGGAAAAATCGAAGTATCGAATACAAACTGTATAAATTACGAACAAATCGGCATTTTGTTTTCTTTTTAACATTTTTCAACACAGTTAAAAAGAGTTCATGAATTCCTGATCAATCCTGTCCATGCTCTAACTCCCGTAAACGTACTCGGATTGCCCTGTAATTATTATATACTAATGTGGTTTACTAT